>JAWHQI010000409.1:1210000-1902915 GCA_033032865.1 Dactylorhiza incarnata
CCACCGGATTCATATTTTTCTTTGGCCCCAATCCTGTGTCATGGAGCTCCAGAAAGCAAAGATCGGTAGCCCTTTCCTCAACGGAAGCGGAATACACAGCCCTAAGTGAGGCAGTCAGGGAAGCTGTGTGGTTAAAGAGACTAATCGCAGAAATGAGGGGAGACCAAGAAGAGCCAACCACCATACAGGTCGACAATACCTCTGCTATCGCACTTGCAAAAAACCCAATCTTTCACAATAAGACTAAGCATGTTGAAATTAGGGCTCACTACACCAGGGACCTGGTCAGCAAGGGAGAAATTGATCTATGCTACTGCAAGTCAGAAGATCAGATAGCCGATCTTCTCACCAAACCCCTTTCCACTCCTACATTTCTAGCTCTATGACAGAAGATGAAGATCACCTGCTGCCTGGACTATGGGGGGGTGTTGAAGCATATTCCAGACAGCACTTTAAATCCTACCAAGAATGATCCAGCAGAAGAACAAGGAAGAATGTCGAATCCAGAAGCCGAAGATCAGGCAGTGTCGTAACCTTGAGAGCCGCCCTTCCTGCATTGGAATACTAACCAAGATCAGCTGTGTGAAGCTATTTAAGTGTTTTGGGCCATACCTGTGGTGGGCCTCCTTTTAGGTTTATCTTTGTTTATGTTGCAAGTGGTTGTTGTTGGGGTATGATATAAACCCCCTGTGTGTGTGTTGTCAAAAGGGCGATGTATTTGTTGAATGAAGATCTCTACCAACAACAAGTAGAGAAGTTGTGTGTGCTTGTGTGTTGTTTCTCTTTGTGCTCTCCTTTTTCTTTGGAATAAGAAGATATCTTGTTTGTTCTAGCTTTGTCCTCCTCATCTTTGCTATTTCAACATACAACAGATAGAGGAAATATTATGAACCAGTTTCTATCTCTTCATCCGATTAAGTTTCGACATAACATTGGTTCAAGAATCTCAATAGATCCAACTTAACAGGGAAATGTGGGAATTAATAAAAAAAAGCTAGAAATGGCAATATTACAATTGAAAACTAGTGAAATCGATTGAGTTCGTACAATCTATAAGGCTCCAATAAGATTAAAAAAATAAACATGGATTGAACAAAAAACTAGGTTAAATCAATGAAGAGTTTCGGAGGTCGAGCATGCTACTAATAACATAGAAAGAAATGGAGTGGGCTTAATGGAGTAACGTAGATAATTCGCAGACGAGAATCAAGATCTACCTACGGATAGAAGACTGGCCGGAAGAAAGGTCCGGCGGAACCAGAAGAGGGGACCGGCGGAACCAGCGAGAGTAGGGTTTTGTCCCTCTTGGAGATGAAGAATGTGAAGGGAGCGGGTAGGGCAGAGAAAACAGAGCGGCGAACGCGATTTAAGTTTAGGTTTAGGCAGAGAAAACAGAGTGACCAGAATCCAAGAGAGTAGACACACTGTGCTTTTATGGAGTGGGATTTAGGTTTAGGAAGGGACGGTTTTAATCTGGACCGTAGATTATTATATAAATTCAAAATATAGTTTTCAAGTAATTTGAAAACTATATTGAAAAAAATTCTTCGTGGTAATTCGAATGCTAAGCAATTTGAGTTTGGTCCGGCCCAAGATGGGCTCCAATATGAAATAGTTTTCAAGTCGAGTTGGATTAAAGAATGAAGTATTTTAGGATTACAATCAAAATTGATTTTAATTATTTATTAACACTTTTTGGCTTGAAATCTATTCAAGATAATGGAAAATAGAAATTTTTTGATGCGCTCATCAGAGTTCAACTTAAATTTGACTCGTTAAAGTTAAAATATGGATTGTTTTCATATTCCAGTTATTATACTTGATGGGGTTCTCTAAAATTGATTCGGTCGAATCGAAGATTTTTTGTCGCGATCTCGATCGGTTCGCTGATACAATTCCAACGGACACATTCTCGTGCAGTTTCGAGTCTGTATGGTCTTCCAAACGGACGTCGAAACACGCGTAGACACTAAACGCACCAATCATCATGAAGAAGTGGTCGGGCGACCCCCACTTAGTGGGAAAACATCACTCCCCTAGTTATAGGAGAGGAAACTGTTGGAATTTAACATAAGAAAATAAAACAAAAGAAAGCAAGAGAGGTGGGCAAGAGAGGTGGGGAAGAAGACGAACGAAAATCTTTGTGGACTACATTGCTTCGTGAAAGAGTTTCTACAAATTCCATATCAAACACCAAACATTCAGCTCATATATATAGAGCTACAAGAAGATAATAATGACAAGAAGATAATAATGACATGTATAAGATAACAAGACAGCCATACATGGTGAACCACCCATTCTTCCAATTTGACATATTTAAATATGTTATCTTGTCAGATATGTTTGCTGAATTCATTCTTCCAATGTGAGGGTGCAGGTATGGGCTTACATTCAAACACCCCCTCTGAAACCTGCAAAAAATTATTTTCTTCCTTAGTTATTGATGGATCTTGTTGGAAGGAGGTAGGAGGACGCTACCGGGTAGACGAAGTGGGACAGAACTCATACTAGCCACCGGGGATATTCCGATTTTTTTTTCCGGTCCCTCTCGTCACGGTATTGCATAAATTTGTACACCAAAAGACGCCTCCACGGCAAGACGAAAACTCACACGCACGACCTCGCATGATAGAAATTGTGAGACAAAGCCCATACGAGCCACCGGGGAATCCGTATTTTTCGGCCCCTCTTTTCGACATAGCCACGCCGAGATTTGATTTCACAAGGACTTCGCCGGCGAGATCGACCAACCGACTCAACCTCGCTCTGATACCATGTTGGAATTTAACATAAGAAAATAAAACAAAAGAAAGCAAGAGAGGTGGGGAAGAAGACGAACAAAAATCTTTGTGGACTACATTGCTTCATGAAAGAGTTTCTACAATTTTTCCATATCAAACACCAAGCATTCAGCTCATATATATAGAGCTACAAGAAGATAATAATGACATGTATAAGATAACAAGACAGCCATACATGATGAACCACCCATTCTTCCAATTTGACATATTTAAATATGTTATCTTGTCAGTTATGCTTGCTGAATTCATTCTTCCAATGTGATGTGTAGGTATGGGCTTACATTCCAACAGAAACAACCCAAGAGTGTTCACCCAAGAGAAGCCGCCGCCGTACCGGTCATACGGCCACCGCCGCACGTCCGCACCCACGTGGCCCGCCCGGGAAACCTCTCCAGCACGAAAGCCTGCCGCACGTCCGCACCCACGAGATCTTTGATTCCTCAAGACCTGAATCTCGACATCTTCGATTCCTCAAGGCTCAAGATCTCAACCCAGGCATCTTCAATTCTCTGATTTCTTCATTTCTGAATCTCTGTTGCAAGCGCAACTTGCCATTAGTGATTTTGCAGTTTGTCATTTCGATTTCCTGATTTCGGCCTCTTCGATTTGCAGTTTTTTAAGATCTCAACACAGGCATCTTCGATTCCTGGACGTCGATTCCTGGACGGCTTGACCTCAGCTAGGTAACACCATTTTCTGATTTCTGAATCTTTGTTGCAAATGCAACTTGTCATTAGTGATTTTGCGGTTTAACATGTTGATTCCCTGAATACAGGCCTCTTCGATTTGTAATTTTTTTAGGAAATCTATGATTTAAGGTTTTCATTTGTGGTTTTTCATATGTGATTTAGGGTTTTCATTTGTGGCATTTCAAATTTTCAGGTTTCCCGATATTAAAAGGGAAAGTGGATTAGAAGAATTTAGTGGCACTCTTGGCATTTCAATTTCCAGATTAGAGAAACTTGTAATTTTCATTGTGTATTTTTATATCCATATTGCTAATTATGCAATTTCAAATTATTTGATTTCAATTTATGTGCAATCTCTATCTTTGTGCGTTGTTATTTGGATAAAGATTTTTTTAAAAAGTGGGTCAAATCTAACTAATTCTGTGGATTTACAAGAGCACAATCAAAGTGATAAAAAAAACATCGTATAAATATTAATTTTGTGGATTTACCATCAGATCTGGGTATGAGACAACCTATTAGCTCTTACGATGTCAACTGTCAGGATTCAATAAGAAGATAGCATTTGTAGAATGACCCTTGTCAACCTCGTTTAGATAATTTTCTCAAAGTATGATTGGTCACAAAGTACGGCGATTCAATTAAAATTGGTATAATGAATTCAAGAGTTGGTTAGAGTACATCGCATAAAAAGATGCAGCGTGTTGCCTTTATTTTTATATTTTCCCTCAAAAGGATGCGATACTACTTTTGTTTTTCGTGGCTTTAGGTATTGGAAAGATATAACGATACTTGAAAAACACGTGAGAAATCATACGACTACAAGAATTCTTTGGTTGAAACCTTCGGTTTTGAGGACTTGGTTTATATGAAGGCAACTGAAAAATCGGTCGAGACATATATAAAAACCAAACACATAAATAATCAACATAAGGAATATATATATATATTATCATTCAGAACAATGCAAATACGTGAAGTAGTGAACATACAGAGAAAGTTAGTTTAGTGTACCGTGAGTAATTATTGTAGCCCGCATTGGTGTTGAACTTTGTCCTCTTTCAAAAGTTGAACGCGTGGTCATAACATTGGACATTTTTCTCTGATGATCTTCACGGAAATGGCGTTGTTCTCGTCTTCTAGTATTTTCCGTAGCACATTGTTGAACAGTCATATTACTTCTTCATATGCGGGTAGAATTACAGTGCAGTAAGCGAGTACAACTTTCTGGTCGATGTATGTGTGTTAACAAAGTGTTTCATTCACATATACATTCCTTTGTGTCGAAGGATCTTTCTAAATTTGGGTAGGTAGCACCTGGAGTTAGGAGATTTTGAAGTTGTTCTTGGCTGGTAATTGTTGGAGTTGTCGTTGCTGTTGAGCTCTCACCTATTTCAAAAGTTGAAAGCATTAGAACAACGTTGAAGGTTGTTCTTTGTTGAGCTTCATGAAAATGGCATTGTTCTCATCTTCTTGTATTTTCGGCAGCACGTTGTTGAGCAGTCATATTACTTCTCTGTACATTCGTAGAATCGCAATGCAGTAAGCGTGTGTCTGTAGTTGTATGTGTGTTATTATTAATGTGTTGCATTCACACATTAATGATTTGCTTTGTGTTTAGGGATGTTTCTAAATTTGGTCTGATAGTACCTGGAGTAAGTAGATGTTGAAGCAGTTCTTGGCTGCCTGTGTTTTCCATTGTTGATGTCGCTAATGAGTTCTGATTGTTAAACGAGAATGTTTGAACCATCAATTACCAGGCTAATATGTGAGAGAAAAGACTTAAATTTGAGGAAGTGTTGAAATACTTTCCTAAATGGTAAACTAATATAGACGTGTGCAGAGAAAGCAAAACCGGAGAATAAATTTAAAAAAACATTGAATCATATCGAATCCGAATTTAAATACTGAATTTTAACATCATTTCAAATCATAATCTCAATACAAATATCAAACGAATCTGAATACCTGCAATATATGAGACATTTATATTTTCGATTAAATTTTTGAATCGTAATTCTAAATTCATTCATTTAATTGTTTGCATCAATTAAATGAACTACTTCGTCAAAGTTAAGGAGCAAAAGAGTTTTCAAATCAATAATTATATGGGTTGCATGGGAGTATCTTCACCTGAACATCGTCAATACATATAGAAAACAAAACAGAACTTGAAAATCTTAATCCCTTCCAGCCTCGAAAGAAGGTTAAGGAAACGGTAAATTTTTTAATAGAGTATAACTTATAAATTTTGAAGTATAATATGTCTAAATTATGTGTAATAGGCTTTTGAAGGTTAAAATTCAGATACCTTATATATAAGTTTTAGAAGGTGCGATAACCTCTGAGAAAGAATCATTTTTAAACGGAGCATAGTGAAGAGAAATGAGATGCTATAAGAATAACACCGGGTGAGCATCAAAAAATCAAGTGGGTCAAGCATGTTGTAGCATTTGTAAATGTCCATAGTGAAGAGAAATGAGATGCTATAAGAATAAATTGAAATTGCAACATGAAGAGCACAATCACTTAGGATTGCAAGAACCCAGGAGTAAATTGAAATTAAAAAAAACTTGCAAGATCAATAACTATTGGTGAATTTTAACAAAAAGACTTTCTAGAGGTTTATGAAAATACCTGATGTAATCCAATTGGGAAATAGAAGATCCCAAGTTGTTAAACCTGGAGTGAAAGAGCAAAATCTGAAATATAAATGAAGCCATATAAATGTCAAAATCTGTAATATATATCAAGCATTACAAATGCTAAAATCTGAAATTAATAACAGAGTCCATTTTTTTTTTGAAAACTGGAATGATAATGTGTGATAATGGGCATCAATTTGCAAGCAATCCTAATACTAAAGGTGTGTGAGATCTTATTTTGTCGTAATCAGCGTGAATTTGAGGATCTCTTCTCCTAACCAACCTTTTTTAGTAGTGCACTCAAAAAGGCACCATGGCACCACTGAGGAAGAGAAGGAAGTTTATAAAATGAAAAATATTGCCCATATGCAACTAAATGTCTCATATAATTACAGGGTAAAACAACTAAACACTTGAATAAGATAAAAAAAAACTAAATGACCTCAAATCAGCGTGAAATGACCCTGTAATCTTTAGTTGAGGTCATCGTGAAATGACCCTGTAATTTCATTTCAACAACTAAATGCTAAAATCTCGCAGATCAATTTTAAAAAGAATAAAGAGTGCACTAAAGACTTGAATACGATAAAAAAAATGATAAACCTCAAATCCCGAAGGAGTGCACTAAATAGAAACCTTAGATCAGGGAACTATTCAACTTGGCATGCTCTTTCCAGTACTGGAGGAGAAGATGAACAGTTGCATGTTTTTCCTGAGCAAAAAAAATGAGAAGTAGAACAGCTTCGCAGAATACATTTTATTCAACTGCAGAAGCTTTGCAAAATACATTTTATTGGAGCAGCCTGTTATGACTCATCCTAAGGCCTCAGAGCAGCCAGTACCATCCAACGGCGCAGCCAATGTCAGCATAAAAGCAAGATCAACAGCTATAGATTATCCAGGGACAATCAACGAAGATCCAACCAACAGCGCAACATCAGATCACGAGGAGCAGCTCATCACAGACCGTGGAATCACAGCCATCGAAACAAAGGGACAAAGCCTGTCATCACCGCCAGCAGCAGAAGTCAAACCGCAGGAATAAACCTTTTTAATTAAAAAGCACTGTGTATCAATTATCGTTCCAAGTCTACTGTTATGCATGTAACGGTCATCTGACCGGCTATATATATTAGCTCTTGTATCCGTTTTGAAGTAAGTAAGAAAAGTATTAAGTTCTTATCGTCTCTTCCTCCTCCTTTTCGGCTATCTTCCTCCTCCCAGCCAACCCCTGGCTCTCCTCCTTCTATCCAACCCCGGGATTGTTACATCTTGGTGCTATCGTTGAGCTTACTCAAGCAGCCACACGATACTCACAATGGGAGATGGACTGCGATCAATCACCGAGCTCAAAGCAGCCCTTCAAACCGAGCAAGCAGCCCGCGTCAACCGGATGGAGGAAATACACCAACGCCTGCTGACAGAACTTAATCAGCAAACACAACAGATGCACAACTATTTCACCAACGAGCTACAAACCAAGGAAAACCTTCTGGCCCGACAAATACTTGAAACGAAGGAGAATTCCGCAGATCACATTACGGATCAAATCACAGTGCTACGAAAGGACATGATGCAGCAATTTGAAAACCTTCTCAAACGTGGTCTACCGACAGAACACAGACCCTTTATTAATTTATTATCGAAGAAGCAATGAGCAGTCAACCTCGAGCACCAGATAACTTTCCGACCCAACCAACACATGGGATCCTTGGGGCAAACCCATCGTTCATCACCACCCAGGTAGTTTCTAACCGCCCTGGTAATATAGAAATATCTTGCCCTCGCTTTTCAGAAGGGGACCCCACCGATTGGCTTTATGAACTAAAACGATACTTCGAGTTTAACGAGATTAGGCTCCAGGACTACTTACTAATCACTGCCTTTCACCTCGACAAACCCGCCTCAAAATGGTATCAAGCCACCCTTAAAGATCATCCTGCACTGAACTTTTCAATGTTTGTCGACGCCATTCACAAACGGTTTGGCCCATCACTATATGTGAAACCAGCCGGACTATTAACTAAATTACACCAAACAACAACAGTCCTAGCATATAAACGGGAGTTCGAAGAGTTAATCACCAAAGTACCGGGATTAACACCTGATTTCATTGCGAATATGTTCGTTTTCGGACTTAAGGAGAGTATTCGGGGACCAGTTATGTTAGCACGACCCACGGAAATACACGACGCATTTTCCATCGCAAGAATGTATGAAGATCAGCAACACCTAAATTATAAACCACGCCCCCCATACAACAACACGAACACGTACTCCAGTACTAAACCAAACCACACCTTCTTTAATAATAAACCAAGATTACCACCCATCAAGAAACTTGCCCCCGCCGAGCTCCAAGCTCGTCGGGAAAAGGGATTATGTTATAACTGTGACAAAAAATATCATATAAATCATAAATGTAAAGGCAGGGGAGTACTCCTATATTTAGGCGGCATGGACGAATCCGATGACGAAGTAGAAGAACCACCCAACATAGGAGTAGAGGAGGGAGACCCCACCACACCCATCTGCCTTCACGCTCTCACAGGGGCCATTCCGGACCACGGATTACGTATGACGGGCTACATTAATGGACAACCCTTAGAAATTTTCATCGACGAGGGAAACACACACAACTTTATATCCCTTCGGATGGATGCCCACCTACAACTCCCCATCCTCAAGATGACTGACTTTCCCGTCTTCATGGGTAATGGCTCCACCGAAACATGCCAAGGGAAGTGCAAGGATACTCAACTTCTCATCCAAACCAACAAATATACGGCTCACTTATATGTCCTCGACATAGAAGGCACGGACCTCATTCTTGGCCAACGGTGGCTAAGGACGCTGGGCCCAGTAACAACAGACTATGCCAAACTCACTTTAACCTACTCCAACCCTCGAGGACAAGTGACCTTAGCGGGACACCAAAAAGGAACCCATGTTGGACAGGTATCATCATCGCAGCTGCGTAGGATGGTAGCACTTAAACCCTTAGCAATGTGCCTTTTGATTAGCAAATACATCGCAACAACCAAAGCCGCCAATATTACGGATTTCAAAAATACAGTTCCACCAGCTTTTTACAAAATACTCCGGACTTTCACAACACTGTTCGAAGAGCTGATAGCATTACCCCCTACACGAACAATCGACCACCAAATCAACCTTACCCCCAACTCCATCACACCCAACTTAAAACCTTTTTGATACCCACATCACCAAAAAAACGAGATCGAAGGAATGGTCGACAAAATGCTCCAGTCCGGACAAATTAGGCACTCCACGTCAGTGTTTAGCTCACCGGTTATCTTAGTAAAAAAAAGACGGAACATGGCGTTTTTGTGTGGATTACCGAGCCCTCAATAACATCACAATCAAAGACAAATTCCTTATTCCGACCATAGACGAACTCCTCGACGAATTACACGCAGCACGTTTTTTCTCAAAAATTGATCTTAGATCGGGATACCATCAAATACGGGTAGCAGCCAGGGATATACATAAGACCGCTTTCCGAACCCACTAGGGACATTATGAGTTCGTTGTCATGCCATTTGGGCTTACTAACGCCCCATCCACCTTCCAATCTTAATGAACTCGATATTTTGACCCTACCTCCGCAAGTTTATCGTATTTTTTTTTACGACATCTTAATTTTTAGTCCCACTGAGTCAGACCATCATACTCACCTTCGGCAAACCTTGGAGATTTTAGAAAAACATAATTTGTTTATCAAATTGTCCAAATGTTACTTTGCTTCCCCAGAAATTGAATTTCTGGGGCACACTATTAGAAGGGGCCAGGTCCTCCCGACACAAGCAAATATTGAAAGCATCGCCAATTTTCCCAGCCCAAAAAAACAACGAGATGTAAGAGCCTTTTTGGGCCTTACAGGCTATTACAGAAAATTTATCCAAGACTATGCCAAAATAGCATTTCCCCTCATCGAATTGCTCAAACGACACGCATTCTCCTGGAACCCCAAGGCTCAGGAAGCGTTCGAGCAATTAAGGAACAAGCTTATTACCTACCCTATCCTAACCCTCCCAAATTTTCAAGAACCCTTTATTTTAGAAACCGATGCATCCGGGACAGGCATATGAGCCATCTTAAAACAGGCCCACCAAACCATTGCGTATTTTAGTAAGAAACTCTCCCCCCGCCATGCAGAAAAAGTCCACTTATAGCCGAGAAATGTTTGCCGTCACGGCCGCTGCCAGCAAATGGCGCCAATATCTGCTAGGACATCAGTTCACCATACTCACGGACCACCAAAGCCTCCACCATTTGCTGACACAACAAATACAGACACCGGAACAACAAACCTTTCTATCCAAGCTTTTAGGATACCATTTTATCATAAAATACAAAGCAGGACGCAAGAATCAAGCCGCTGATACCTTATCCCGATTACCAGATAATCCAGACCCACCTGAGACTATTTAAATATCCTCACCATTCCCCACTCCCCCTTACTAGTAGGCCTGGAAGAGGATTATAAACATGACGATTTTGCAAACCAATTCACATCAGATCCACAAAACTACCCTAATTGGACAAAAAAGGAAATTACATCATGCGGCACGACAGGATTTACATTCCAGACAATTCCAAAATCAAAGCAAACATCATCACGGAAGCACACGCTAGTTTAGTCGGCGGCCATTCAGGCATCAAGGGCACCATGCAGCGCATACCGCCCCAATTTTTTGGCATAAAATGAAACCAGATATCACCACATATATTAGCCAATGCGACATCTGCCAAAAAGCCAAAGCAACTAACCAACTACCTTACGGCTTATTACAACCCCTGCCTATACCCAGCAAGCTAGCTATGGGCTGATATTACAATGGATTTCATACCCAACTCCCCAACTCCAATGGATACACGATAATATTAGTAATAGTCGACAGACTGTCTAAAGCCGCCCACTTTGCTCCCTTAAAACATCCCATTTCAGGCCCTAGCGTAGCTAAGGATTTTTGGGGTTGCGTGGGCAAATTGCATGGCTTATCAGAATCTATTATCTCGGATAGAGATACTATCTTCCTAAGAAATTTCTGGGTGGAGTTAGACTCCAAGGAACTCATTTAAAATACAGCTCATCTTATCACCCACAAACAGACGGTCTAACCGAGCGAATTAATCGCTGCCTCGAACAATACCTTCGCATTTTTTCTCACAATCAACCAAAAAAATGGTCCGAGTTCTTAAATTCTGCATAATTTCACTATAATACATCATATAATTCATCGATCAACATGACCCCATTTGAGGTCATGTTTGGCCGATCACCTCCTGGATTACTTCCTTATACCGCAGGTACCACCAGCAATGAAGCCGTGGAGGAAGTTCTGCAAACCCGGGATGAATTACTTCATTGCCTCAAAGAAAACCTAACCAAGGCTCAGCACAGAATGAAGACGCAAGCAGAAAAGAAAAGAAAGGAACTCAATCTGGAGCAAGGCGATTGGGTCCTACTCAAACTTCATCCCTACCGGCAACTTACCATGACCCGACCACGAGGACGGAAATTAGGCCTCAAATATTATGGCCCTTTCCAAATTATGGAAGTCATTGGACCACGACATTCCGCCTCCTCCTCCTGCCCGAATCCAAGATCCATCAGGTATTTCACGCATCCATGCTCAAACCATACATCGGCGACCCGAAGATACAACCCGTCAATTTACCCAAACTTAACTAGAAAAATAATCCATTGATCTCCCCGCTCGCCGTCGTCAGCACGCGCAACATCATTCGACACGGGAAAGCGTTGATCAAGCGCTGGTTCAATGGGAGGGCTTACCCCCCACCGACAGCACCTGGGAAGATACATCAACGCTAGACAGGTTGCTACAATTTCAAGCAGCACACAAAATTGGCGACCTCACACCAAAGCTCACATGGTCAAGAAAACAATAAAGAAACCCTCGCAGCAGATTCACACCACCACTGCCAGTACCGACCAACTGGGGAAACAAAAAGAAAAGAACAAACTCCACGCCACCAAACCAAACAACTCAACCACCAGATCACTTACCCTCGCAACACCAGGCCTCAGATGACAACACCTCCGAATATTGTCCGCATCATCGGCACAGAACTCTCCCTGCTGCGGCACCGATCGATGAACGTCCAACCAAGACATCAACAGCTCCACACAGACAACCACCATCACCGGCGGACGCAGTACTCTTCGCTCCAGAGCCTACCGCAGTGCCCAAAAAAAGAAAGAATAACGCTGAGGACAGCGTCTCGAAGAAGGAGGGCCATGTTATGACTCATCCTAAGGCCTCAGAGAAGCCAGCACCATCCAACGGCGCAGCCAATGTCAGCATAAAAACAAGTAAGGCCTCAGAGAAGCCAGCACCATCCAACGGCGCAGCCAATGTCAGCATAAAAGCAAGATCAACAGTTATAAATTATCCAGGGACAATCAACGCAGATCCAACCAACAACGCAACATCAGATCACAAGGAGCAGCTCATCATAGACCGTGGAATCACAGCCATCGAAACAAATGGACAAAGCCTGTCATCACCGCCAGCAGCAGAAGTCAAACCGCTGGAATAAGCCACCACAATACGTCGATCCTGCCGACTATTCATCATCATCCAGGCCAACCGTAATCACAGTAATTGAAGTATTAAATGGAACAAGTCCACAAAATCACATTATATATTATCATAATACAAATGTCCACGGTGAGAAAAATACTATAAAGAAAAAGGGCTTATGCCTAGTACATCAACATTCTTACTACGAAATTCACTCGTCTCTACATATATGCGGAAGCCGTCGAACTCTTGTCATCACGTGCCTGTAGCTGTTGTTACAATGACGGGGAGTGGCTACATTACTTCATCCTATTCTCCTGACCTGTCTCTTGAACGGAGTCATGCTGCTCCGGCACATCATCCCGTAAATGATGTGATCCACTGGCCGTTAGTCGAAAGACTAAGCCAAATTCCCCATCCCCTCCCCCCGCGACTCCTAGGCACCGTGCGGGAGGATGAAGTGGAGGACAACAAAGGGTAAATCAAGCAAGTGACATGTGGCGAGACTAGCAGAGTATAAAAATACTAAATAAGAAATAATAACAGTTCTATGCTAGCAAGAGTATAGTATATCAACATTAAGTGAAAGGTAATGCAAATAAAAGAAGCAGGTATAGTAATAAAGAGCAGCTACAAATATAACCTTAACTTATATGCACACACAAAAGCACATAAGCTAAGGGATCTGGCACTAAGGTAAACTCATCGTATAAAAGAGCTCATACTAATTTATACGATAAGGTCTCTGTTTTATGCAAGAATGCTATGCTATGACGTGCAATGCAATGGTGCAACTCACACACACGACTCTGTACGTACAGACCTTTAGTTCCCACTTTTCGGAGGTAGCTAACCTCTCGGTCACCTCCCGTCGTGGTCAAACGGTGGCAGAGGAGCGGGCGTCTCCTCGCCTAGGTGGGTATGACACACTACCAGACCTAGGCCCTAATGTACGCTATGATACCGGTACCCGGTACTCACGAGCTTCTGCGTACTCTTGTTGGATCCAAAGAAACCAGACCTTTATTTGGCCAGGCAGGGCTTAGGGAATCCGTCTTGTCGGACGAGCAGTAAAACAACCTGGCCCCTTTTTAAACCTCTAGCACTGCCGAGTCAACGAACTGCTGTCTGTGTGACGACTAAGCCAGAACCGAAGACCCACCATATTCTATGCACATGCATTTATGTATCATTTCTTACCACCGAGCCTCCAGCTCGCAATACTAAACTAACCTTATAACCATCGAGCCTACCGCTCGCAGTACTATCCTAGTCCTTCCTTATACTTCGAGCCTACCGCTTGCAGGACTATCCCAGTGAAGGGCTCGCAGCGGTACTAGGGAATGCGATGGTGGCTGAAGCCCAAATTCCCCTTTCCAAGATATTTACTCTTATTAGTGACTACCCATCCTCATATACATATTTTCTCTCTAATTGCTCCAAATCCTAGGATGGATTAACATTTGACTCGGACTGACGAGCGTCGGTGTTCAATTGAACATCGAAACTCTACCTCTCCTAGTGGACGGCTATTTCATCATGTTATATCTCAAATACAACTGAAGGTCTCAATCCTTATACCATCACACCCTTACTTGCAATGGTTCTGTCCCCTCATCATATCATTGTAAACTCTGAATCGATGAATTACTAAACGCACCCCAACTCTACATTAAGTGTTGTCACAAATTGGAATGACCACTAATCACTCTCTATAATGCACCCAATGTTCCAGGAGTCAATACTTGAGTGTGTGGGATCAATTTGGGGTCTAAATCAAATACTTCAGTTTTCGCTATCCGCAGACCAAAATGGGATTGAACTAGATTTGACTCCTATGGTGTAATCTTGATCCTATCATGTCCAAATGAGTTCCAATGTCCAAATGAGTTCCAAATTTTTACCATAGGTTCATAATGAGTAAATTAGGGGTTGACTAGAGCTTTGACATATTTCTATTAAATTTGACTTCTATTTAAAATCAATTACCCAATTGTCATAATCTAAATTACAAAGGAAGTACTCTAACAGTAAGCTAGATCTTTCTGATAAAATTCCCAGAGATAGTAATTAACATAACAACTTAATTCCCAGAATTCCATAATTTTCCAGAGAATTTATAACTAAAATTTCCATTTAATATAAAAGGTGTGAGAATATGATTTTACACATCAAGTACTAGTTCAGGTCTCCCAAAAATTCTGATAAACTTACTATAGCACAATAATGATCTAAAAACTTCCAATCCTAAGTTTCATAATTTTCCAATGAAGTTATAACCATAATCTCTATTTAATATAAAGGATGTGAGAATAAGACTTTACACATCAAGTACTGGTTCAAGTCTCCCAAAAATTCTAAGGAAATTACTATTGCACAATAATGATCCAAAAACATCCAATCGTAAGTTTCATAGTTTCCCAGTGAATTTATAACCATATTCTCCATTTAATATAAAGGGTGTGAAAATAGGACTTTACACATCAAGTACTGGTTCAGCTCTCCCAAAAATTCTAAGGAAATTACTATAGCGCAATAATGATCTAAAAATATCCTATCCTAAGTTTCATAATTTCCCAGTGAATTTATAACTATAATCTCCATTTAATATAAAGGATGTGAAAATAGGACTTTACACATCAAGTACTGGTTCAGGTCTCCCAAAAATTCTAAGGAAATTACTATATCACAATAATGATATAAGAACATCAAATCCAAGGTTTCATAATTTTTCGGTGAAGGTATAATCTCAATCTCCATTTAATATAAAAGGTGTGCATGCAATTAGGGTTTTACACATCAAGTATCATTTCATGTCCTCTACAAATTCTGAGAAAATTAGTATAGCACAATAATGATCTAAAAACATCAAATCCTAAGTTTCATAATTTTCTAGTGAATTTTCACCTAATTATTTCATAAATTAAGAAGTGTGACATAATTCATTTTAGTCATAAACCTAATTATTTTGATCCCAACAACCCAAAATTTCTCTGGGGTGGTATGTTATACCATAAGGAGGGTGTGTTCAAAATTTCAGGGGACAACAATTAGCCATATGTGCTGAATACCCAAAGTAACCTTTTTGGCTATTGGCACACCATAACCCCTTTCAAGTAGGTACATGCAAGTGTAATTACCCAACATGCAGTAGTCCATTTGCTCCAAAAATTTTACCAGGGTTAATTGGTGACATGACAAGTGTACCACCAAAATTTGGGGTCCACTTGAGGTGTCTAGCTCCCTAAATCACATTAATTTGATAAATCAAATAATGGATAAAACTATAGAAAAGTCTTCCCCTAAAATTCTGAATTTTTGACACAAGGTAGCCCTAGGGTATATACATGCAGGGTCCAAATTTCAGTTTCATTATTGTTACTATTTGAGAGGTATTACCATTTCAAGTTCTGATTTACTTTAAGACCAACCCCACCAAAAATGGTGTTGAGAGAGCTACAGTGCTCTGATTGGAGCGATCTAAAATTTTAAAAATACTAGAGTCCAAGGGCTACAATATTGATGTTCAAAATTTTCTAAGAAAATGAGGGCATGCATTTTTAAATAAATTTTGAAATGTCTGTATGTTATGTGACAGAAATTCTAATTTCAACATTAATATTAAAACTGGGGCTGCGGCTAGCAGATCTGCCGAGATCCATCGGCTGGGCTTCACCTCCTTCCTTGAGCCTAGGGTCCAGATCACCCGCTGCTGGGGGCTATTCCAAGCCCGATCTCGGCCGAATGAGGAGGTCTCTGGCGAGTTGGCCGACGCCACCACCTCCGACCGAGGGTTGGCTGTCGATTGTCGGAGGATTGATGGCCGGAGGTGGTCCATGCGTGCAACGGGGGGCGAGGCAATCTTGAGCTAAAAAGCTCGATTGGAAAAAATGGCACCAACTCCATTACTCAACCAAATTCAAAACAGAAAGAAGGAGGAACTAGCACTAGGGGAGGAAAAGAGGAAAACATGCCTTGATTTGGCTTGAGATTGAAGGAAGCCCGTGTTTGCCATGGCCGAATTTTTTCTGAGCTCCCATGGTGATCTCCCCTTCTAGTGCCCGATTTCTGTAATTTCCATGGGGCTTCTCTTCCTCTCTACTCATTGAAGGTATTAGAGCCTTCAATTTGGGGTGGGGGAGCTTTAATCCAGTTCTGCCATTGCATGGGGGTCGGCTAAGGTGGCACCTCCCATGGCAGCCAATGGAATTGCATGCACAACTTAGGGAAAAGATGGGGAATTGATGGAGGAGCTCAGAAGGGCGCTTGGGAAGGGTGATTGAGTGCCATTTGTCACTCAATCCCATTTTCCTCTTCCCATGTCCCCTCTTTGTCTTTTCCCCCAAATAATTCAACCCAATTTTATGAATTTCTGAATTCTTAGGGTTCAGAAGTTTCATGGGCCTATTTTTGGGCCTTGACATTGGGCTATACCCAGTTGATTTGGACTTTGGGCTAACTTGACCCAAGGTGAATAATTTAGGGTTTAATGGGCTAGGGTTGACCCTAGGCAAACCCAACCAATGTGGCTGAGCCACATTGGTTCCATTGGGTTTATGGACACCAATTTCGGTGAAATGTGACTAGGTTAGGTCAACTTGAGCTCAATTGAGCCATTTGGGCCAAATGGGCTAAATGGGCCCAATGGTAATTTTGGCCTAGTTCATGGTCTTGGCTTGGCTCTTTGGGTCATTAGTGACCTATTAAACTCTCTAAACTATTAGGGATGCTAGGGTGGGGTCAATTTGAACTTTAATTATTTAGTTGGTCTAATAGGGGGTGATTTGACCAAATTATGGTTTAATGTTGACTTTGGTCAAATTGCCCATCCTGACTGACCCCAATGGACCCATGGTGACCCAAGGAACTCTCTATGTGGTTTAGGAAGAGTTGGTGGGTCCAACTTGTCGTTTTGAAGCTTAAATATCAAGCACTAAAAGTTGGACTCATATTTGGCTATTTGCACACCGAGGTGATTTTTACCTATTCACCTTGGTTCTAGGGCCATTTTGGTCTCTTAGAGCAATGTTGTGACCATGTTATCACAAAATGCATCTTAGGGGTCTAGTTGTTTTAGGGATGTTACAACTTGTATGTTCTATCTGCATGTTCCTATATGGACAAGTTGAAGACGAATGACAGTGCAGCGATCTGACATGAGAGGCTAGGTCATGTGGGGATGGACAAGTTGAAGATGATGGCGGCGAAGGGCCTGGTGTCTGGCCTGCCCAATCTTTCTACAACAAAATACACTTTTAGTAAGGACTAAATTGTAACGAAGAAAAAATTTGTTACTAATAGCTATATTTAGTAACGAAATTTTACTATCGTTACAAAAGCTTAATTTTTTGTAACAAGTATTTTATGATTCGTTACAATAACTAAATATTTGTTACAATAAGCGCATGTACTTGTAACAAGACTAGTTTTACATTGCAGATAGTAAAATATCCTCACAATAAGTAGCAATTGTGACAACACCATGAAAGTATTTATAACAATTAGAATTTTCTTATAATTAGTATTTTTTGGTAACCAAAGTTTTGTTACAATAAATATATTAATTAAATTTTAAAACATGAGCACGCATTTTAGGCCATAGAGCATATTTTTTCGCCCGTGCATGTGTTTTTCACTTGTGCGTGCGTTCTTTGTCTGGTGGCACGTTTTTGCACTAACATGCATTTTTGCCCGGGCGCATTGTCTCCCAGGTGTGCATTTTTTCTCGGGATCATATTTTCGCCCGAGAACGCATTTTCGAATCATCACTCATTCTCTCTCGAGTTCATTTTTTTCAGGGCGTATTTTTTTACTGCGCACACTTTTTGGCTCGGGAGCACAATTTTGTTTGCGCACAAGTTATTCGCTCATGAGCATTTTCTTCAAAAACACATTTTTTCGGGCGCGCTTTTTTCGTCATGATGCTTTTTCTCACCCGGGCACATTTTAGCCTAGCTAGTTACACAGTTTTTCACGGGCACGCATTTTCAACTGGGTGCAAGTACATACTGTTAGCCCAAGCATGCATTTGTCTTACGGGGGCGCGAGAGATGACTATTAATTAAATATCGTAACATGAAAAAACCAAACCCCTCATTTTTTGCATAATTCCACCATTTCCACTAAAAATGTAATTATTGTGACCAAAATATTAATCACAAAATCTTATTTTTAATTAATTATTGACAATACAAAAAAAATCACTTCAAAAGTATATTTAGTGATCAAAATTTTATTAGTCGCAAAATAATATAATTATTGGTAGAATTAATTCACTAGTCATATTTAAAAAAAAGCCAAATTATTTTTGTTAGAATATGTGGTTTATTTGGTCTTTTTAGGAGTTCCCGCCGCATTTGCTCTAAAAAAATTATGGCATCTGAACCCTCTCCCTGTCTTTTCATATCAACCCTAAACCCCCTTTCCAAAGCAAAATCCATCATTCCGCTTCTCAGCACCGCGTGGCCTCCGCTACTGGCAACCATCTCTTACCCCAACAAGCCTGTCGAAGCCGGATGGCCATCCAGGCGGCTCCTTCACCATCGATGTCGGGTTCTCCACCGAGATATGGTTTGAGGGTTAGGGCATCCTCCAACCCATCTACTACTCTAGAGACGCTAATGGTGGTGACGCACCATAGCTTACAGGAATGGCTTCCTAAGGCTAGAGACCTTTCAGAGAACCCCATCAGGCCTCCACAGATCGCTAGTTATACCCATCCTTCTCTATTCATCCGACCTCTTCAACTTCAGGTACTTGAGGGTTGTGTTGGGGTGGTTGAATTCCGCCGCTCTCACCCTCCCTCACCATCTCCCAGTCGATTGTTCTTCATCTTCTACTTCCTGTGGGAGAACGATCCAGGTAACGTACTCACATCAACTCTTATCAAGGATGAAGAGCCATCGAGAGAAGAAAATGTCTTGTGGTTTGGACCTGCTCAAATTCGCCACTCCAACCAGAGCGGCCATCATTACAAGAAAATGTACTGTGGTTTCTAAAAATTAGTTTTTTATGGATCCTACAAGCCCCAGTCAAGGTAATCCTACAGCCATCAGGCTAGGGTTATTTTTCTGATGCTTTTTCCTTCACCTGCTCACGGTGGTGCGGATCGGCCCCATGAAGTCGTAAGTTTTCTGCTCTGGTGCTCTTAGCATTGATTAATGCTTCGTATACCAACATAGATGAGCTAGATGCAGAGAAATGCTATATGGAGAATTTGGTTTGTTATTTGTTTCTTCTCCTTTTTACTCGATCCTTGCAAGCTACTGTGTTTTCTTTGCTTCTTTATTTCTCTTGCTGTAGTAACTTCCTCTGGTTTCTTCTTCTTCAGCTGTTAATTAGGAAATCTGCTCACAACATGTTCGATAAAATGATGTCACTCATATTTTTGCAGGAATCAAAATTGTCATCGCTTGAGCTTCTCTTGCGAGCTTTTAATCATCTAAGCCACAACTTCTCTTGCCAGCACTTATTCTCAACTGCAGGTTAGTATAATTTCCATGTTAAGTACCATTTTATCTTTGCTTCACTTGGCTCTGCTTTCCTGTATTTTTTTAAGCAACAATTTATTTCCTGCTCTAACCTTGACGAAGAGAATCCACAGGTTAGCATCAATTTTTTAAGCATCGATTTATGATAACTCAAGGTCATCTTAAATTGTTTTAAACATCCATTTTTTCCCTGGAAAAATTTAAGCATCGGGTTTTTTTGTTTTGTCAGTATTTTTTTTTCTGCTTCACCATCACTATTTCCTCCTTTTTTTTTTGGTTTCCTTGCACTGCTAAATTTATTTGCAGGACTCTGTGTATGAGTGTGCGCATTGCGTGTTCTATGGGGGGGGTGTATGGATGTTTGTGTATAGATAGTGTGTGTGCTTGTTTTAATGTATGTTTGTTTTTATAGGGTGTGTGTATGGATTGTGTATGTATGAATGTGAGTGTGTATGGATATTTTTGCTCTCATATTTTTTAAACATTAACAATTGCTCTCTTTTATTTGTAGGGTGCTGGAGCCTTGGTCGAAAAGTGACGGAAGATTCATTAGTCGGAAAGTGACGGAAGATTTATTAGTCTGAAAGTGACGGAAGATTCAGTAGTCAAAAAGTGACGGAAGATTCATTAGTCGAAAAGTATCGAAGTTGATGTCATATTTAAAACATGTTGATCTTATTGTTATGTAATATTATGTTGTTCTAGATGAGATGATACTAGCTTTACTCTATGTAATACTTTTTTTTGTAAGTAAATACATGTAGTTCAAATTTAATAATTATAATATATATGTATTTTCAGGATTTTATCTTATCTTTAGCTAAGACTTTCAGAAATTTGATGTCATAATTAATATTTATACTTTAAATATTATTTGTAATGATAAATTAATTTCAATATATTTGATACACATATATAATTTTTTAGTGAGGAAGAAATCAAGCATTTGTAACTAAATATTCATATATTTGATATATAAATATAATTTCTTTAGTGGGGAAGAAGTCAAACATTTGTAACGAAATATTCTTTACTATAACTCATCTTATTGTGAGGAAGTAATGTTTGTCACGAATAAATTATTTGTAACGACAAACAAAAATTCGTTACGAGAACTTCTAGCGTCGAGCCTTAGGTAACGGTCGTCACATAAATTAAATTTTGTTACAAAAACTGTGTAACGATATTAGTTATCTTTTGTAACATTTTTAGTCCTTACTAAAAGTATAATTTGTTGTAGTGTATCTTTTTGCGGCGACGGTCATGTGTATGAGGGCTGTCAATATGGAAAGTCATACCGACTTCCATTTGACAAGTCGGAGACCAGGTGTAAGACACCTCTTAAGTGCGTACACGCTGATGTGATGGGGTCGTGCGCCACCCTTACCTATGGAGGAAACAAGTATGCACTGGTTCTGGTGGATGACTACACCCGCTACACGTGGGTTTACTTCTTGAGGGAGAAGGCGGAGGTGTTTGAGAAGTTTCAGGAGTGGAAGTAACTAGTGGAGGGGAGGCTGAACCGGAGGCTGAAGAAGCTGAGAAATGACAATGGGGGGGGGGGGGGGGGGAGTTTACCTCTAACGCTTTTGCTTTTTTCTGCAAGAAAAACGACATTCGGCGAGAGCTCTCTAGCGTTCATACACCTCAGCAAAATGGGGTCGTAGAGAGGAAGATCCGCCATCTAGTGGAGACTACCAGGAATTGGCTACATGCCAAGGGGATTCCCAAGGCCTTGTGGGCGGAGGGAATGGCGTGTGCTACCCATGTGATCAACCGGCTACCTCTGAGTCATAACAGGATGGTGTCTCCACACCAGCTCATGTTCGGGGAGAAGCCAAATGTGAGTCACATGAGGGTGTTTGGCTCTACCTGCTTCGTACACGTTTCGGAGGCTGAGAGAACCAAGTTGGAGCCAAAAGCGAGGAAGTGTGTCTTCATCGACTACGACAAGCGGAAGAAGGGGTGGAAGTGTATGAATCCGCAGATCCACAAGTTTGTCGTCTCACACGACGTGGTGTTGGAACCTTAGTTTTTGGATTTGAGTCGTGATCCTTAGTTATAAATATTCTGTGATCGACGAAATTTCATTAGGACAAGAGACAAGAGAAAATTAGACATGTTCTCTGGGTTCGACGAACAGCTATCTGCGTTCGACGAACGGCGCTCTGCGGTCGACGAATGATATTCATTCTGCGCTCGACGAAATCCAGCTATCTCAGCAGTCGACGAAATTATCCAGGCTTAGTGCTCGACGAAAAGCTGCGTTCGACGAAATCCCAGCAGCGCTTGACGAAAGCTCATACAGCAATGATCGACGAACTAAATGATCAGATCAACAAACATCGAGCTCAGCCCGATGAACTTCAAGCTGAGATCGACGAAATATGATCAGCTCTTTAAAATATCATTTCTCAGATAGGCTAATATTATTATATCTGATTAAGCAATACTTTGATTAAATTATATATTGTTGCCCTTCTGTATCAATTAATAATATAGTCGTTGCAGGCATTAAATATTATAGCCATTGCAGAAAAGCAAAAGATGGCAATTTATCTTCTCGAGGATTATAGGAAATTAAAGAGACATTATCTCCTTCCTCTCTTGTCAGGCAAGGAATTCAAATCAGCTCAAAAGATTTCTCCAGATGATATATACAAAGAGAAGAGCAGAGAAGAAAACAGAGAGAACATATACAAGAGAAGGATTATTACAGATACAGCAACAGGAAAGCAAAAAAGAAGAAGCAGATCTACAGAGTTCTTAATAAGAACAACATATATTATTTATCTTCTTTTTGCTAACTCTTCCCTGCAGAACATCTTCATCCTTAGACACCAATCAAGATCATTTGCTCAGGGATCTAAACTGCAGAAGAAGAAGAAGAAGAAGAGTTATTACATCCAAAAGAAGAAGCTTCCTCACCTGAACATCAACACTAATCAAATCAGGGGGATCTCTTCAACATCTACTCTCAACAACACCATCAGGATCTCTAGAGTCTTCTCAGAAAGAGAAGAACAATATATTTTCTATTTTCTTTTTACCTGTATAAAGGGTTATAACTCCCTTCAAAAGTTACAGCCATTGGTGGCAGGGCACCTGATTAAAAACCTGTAGTTTGGTTAGAGCACATGATCAAAAACTCACTTGGTGTGTGGACACCTGATCAAAAAACCCTTGGTGGCAGGGCACCTGATCAACAACCTGTAGTGGATTCCTACCAAGTGTGGTAGAAGAGTAGATGTACCCAGGTTTAGTGGAAAACTACTATATTTCTTTGTGTCGTCTGTGATGTGCTTCTTTTGCTGTGATTTGTTGCTGATTTCTTTATATGCTTTTTCACTCATCATTACACATATTTATATATATCACTATTTTGAAATAACCTAAAAAGAGTTTTTAATTTAAGAACTAAACTCTCCTTCAATTGGTATCAAAGCAAGGTTGATTATATTAATCACCTTCAACTGATACTCAATTGCACTTTCAATTGGTATCAGAGGGTGGTTGATTATTTATACAAGCTAACACCTGAATCATAAAGATCAATTAGTTCTTAAGTTTTTTTTTAAAGGGTTTTTCTAAAAAAAAATCTCATGGCACAAGAAGATTATTTAATCACTAGTCCACCAATCTGTAATCTAAATAGATTTTCTTTATGGCAAGCTAGAATTAAATTATATATGAATGTCATAGATGAAGAAATCTATAATTCTATTTTGACGGGACCTCCATCATCAACATCAACAGATGCTCAAGAGAAGTTGAAAAGTGCTGATGCAAAGGCTATGGACATATTAGCTCAATCAATGTCAAATGACATTCATCAAATAGTTGCTGACTGCACTTCAGCAAGAGCAATCTGGAACTCCCTCACAAGGATGGTAATTGAACCTTCTTTCACTAACTGTATTTTTGATGCAGAACCATCATCTAGTCTAAGTGAAGAAGAAGAAGAAGAAGAAGAAGAAGAAGAACAAAAAGCTAGAGTTTTCTGCATGATGGTCATATATGGCTCATATCACAACTCAGATGCAGAAGTTGAATCAGATGAGGTAACTGAGATAACTTCAACTCCTAATTTTACTTCAGAACAAATCAAATCAGATTCTAAATTTCCATATACAGATTTAATAAAATCTGAAAATGTAATCAGAAAAGAGTTAACAATAAACAATTTAACTTCTGATAAACTTAAAGAAAATTTGAAAAACTCAGAAAAACAAATTATTTCTTTAAAAATTAAGTTAATTAAGGCTGAAAAGTTTAAACAATCTTTTAAGGAAATATAAATTATTTATGTTCAACAAAATCAGAAAAAGTCTTCAAATTTATATTTTAATGAAGTAAAAAGGCTAATACATTTCAAATGTTTAACCTTTTTAAATCTTTTAACTCAAATAATAATTAATCAAACAGTTATAAGATTCTTTTGGATTTTTCTATCTTGAAAACAAAGTCCGATAACTTCAATGTTCTTACAGACTTTCTCCAAAATCATGTTGAGCATTCTACTCAGATTGCATAGATCAGAAATGATCAGAGCACTGAGTGTGAGTCTCTTCTGATAAGGGGATTCTATAGAAGGAAGGTATCAGGCAATGTGTTTCTGAATTTAAAATTCCTTAGAATCCAATAACAGCTGTAGCAATTCATAATATTAAAATCCTATTTAAATCAAAATCTAGGAATCAGAATTGCTTAAATGTTTTAAAAGAAAATAATATAATGTATGATTAAATGTTTTCCAAAAAGAACAAGTAAATTTTCTATCTGTTTTATTTTCTACATCTCCTCTAAGCTTTATATTTCTAACTGTTATGCTTGCAGTTATTCAATACTTCCTTTATGCTTAGTATCCTATACCAAATAGGGGGAGATTGTTAGAACCCAGTCTTGATTTGTCTTAGGATCCCAACTCAAATAGGGGGAGATTGTTGGAACCTTAGTTTTTGGATTTGAGTCGTGATCCTTAGTTATAAATATTCTGTGATCGACGAAATTCCTTTAGGACAAGAGACAAGAGAAAATTAGACATGTTCTCTGGGTTCGACGAACGGCGCTCTGCGGTCGACGAATGATATTCATTCTGCGCTCGATGAAATCCAGCTATCTCAACGGTCGACGAAATTATCCAGGCTCAGTGCTCGACGAAAAGCTGCGTTCGACGAAATCCCAGCAGCGCTCGACGAAAGCTCATACAACAATGATCAACGAACTAAATGATCAGATCAACAAATGTTGAGCTCAGCCCGACGAACTTCAAGCTGAGATCGACGAAATATGATCAGCTCTTTAAAATATCATTTCTCAGATCGGCTAATATTATTATATCTGATTAAGCAATACTTTGATTAAATTATATATTGCTGGCCTTCTGTATCAATTAATAATATAGTCGTTGCAGGCATTAAATATTATAGTCGTTGCAGAAAAGCAAAAGATGGCAATTTATCTTCTCGAGGATTATAGGAAATTAAAGAGACATTATCTCCTTCCTCTCTTGTCAGGCAAGGAATTCAAATCAACCCAAAAGCTTTCTCCAGATGATATATACAAATAGAAGAGCAGAGAAGAAAACAGAGAGAACATATACAAGAGAAGGATTATTACAGATACAGCAACAGGAAAGCAAAAAGAAGAAGCAGATCTACAGAGTTCTTAATAAGAACAACATATATTATTTATCTTCTTTTTGCTAACTCTTCCCTGCAGAACATCTTCATCCTGAGACACCAATCAATATCATTTGCTCAGGGATCTAAACTGTAGAAGAAGAAGAAGAGTTATTACATCCAAAAGAAGAAGCGTCCTCACCTGAACATCAACACTAATCAAATCAGGGGGAGTTCTTCAACATCATCAAGATCCACTCTCAACAACACCATTAGGATCTCTAGAGTCTTCTCAGAAAGAGAAGAACAATATATTTTCTATTTTCTTTTTACCTGTATAAAGGGTTATAACTCCCTTCAAAAGTTACAGCCATTGGGGGCAGGGCACCTGATCAAAACCTGTAGTTTGGTTAGAGCACCTGATCAAAAACTCACTTTGTGTGTGGACTCCTGATCAAAAACCCCTTGGTGGCAGGGCACCTGATCAACAACCTGTAGTGGATTCCTACCAAGTGTGGTAGAAGAGTAGATGTACCCAGGTTTAGTGGGGAACTACTATATTTCTTTGTGTCGTCTGTGATATGATTCTTTTGTTGTGATTTGTTGCTGATTTCTTTATATGCTTTTTCACTCAGCATTACACATATTTATATATATCACTATTTTGAAATAACCTAAAAAGAGTTTTTAATTTAAGAACTAAACTCTCCTTCAATTGGTATCAAAGCAAAGTTGATTATATTAATCACCTTCAACTGATACTCAATTGCACTTTCACGTGGTGTTTGACGAACTGATCTCGTACCAGGGAGTCTCTTCTGTGGTGCTGCCGGAGAAAGAAGATTCTAGGAGGGGAGAAGAGAGAGTCACTTCATGAGGACTCTATGTTGGAGTTGGAGCTATCTCCCAGTGCCCCATCGCCATCTGGCTCAGGGGGAGCTTCGGGCTCGAGAAGCAGTGGGAGCAGTGCTCCAAGAGATGATGAGAGAAGAGTTGCAGAGGAAGAGTCTACCAGATTGGTAGAGAGTGGCCAAGCCTTGAGGAGGTCGAAGCAGACCATCGTCCCGCCTTCTCGCTATAAGGAGGAGAACTTCGTGAGTTTGGTCTCTTGCTTCTTTGCAGGACCACTCGACGAGAGGGAACCTGCCCGCTTTGAAGATGATGTTGGCACTAAGGAGTAGGACGTGGCCATGGATGAGGAGATGGAGGCCTTGAAGAAGAATGAGACATGGGAACTTGTTCCCATGGTGTAGGGCATCAAACCTGTCACCTGCAAGTGGGTGTACAAGGTGAAGAAGAGAGCGGATGGAGGACTACGAGGAGATGTTTAGTCCTGTGGAAAAGATGACGTCAGTGAGGATGGTCATTGCTCTTGCGGCATGCCGAGGGTGGCAGCTTGATGTGAAGAACGCATTCCTATACAAAGAGATCGACAAAGATATATTCATGGTGCAACCACCTGGGTATGTGTCCAATTCTCAGCCATATCATGTCTGCAAGCTGAAGAAGGCCCTCTATGAGTTGAAATAGGCGTTGAGAGCCTGGTATGGGAAGATCGTGGAGTACTTGCAGTTCTGTGGATATGATGCCTCAGACTCAGACTCCAGCATGTTCGTGAAGAAGAGTGGAGACCTTCATGTGTTGGTGTTGTTGTACGTCGACAACATGATTGTGATGGGGAACAATGGTGAAGAGGTCGCGACGCTAAGATAGCAGCTATCCATTCGCTTTGAGATGAAGGATCTCGGTGAACTGCACCACTTCCTTGGACTTCAAGTGGAGAAGAGAAGTGGCGGGCTGTTGATGGATCTGTAGGCGCCCTTAGAGGGGGGTGAATAAGGGTTTTAAACTTTTTACCTTTATTAGAGAAATTAATTCTCTGTTGCTACCGCTAGCGGTAGTGTTACCACTCGGCGTTAGTGACAGTGAAAAATACTTTTCGTTTGGAGTTCGTATATCACAAAACACAAGTCAGAGATAAAGAAAAATTATATTGTTATTGAAATAATCATGATTACAAAAACTTATTCCAATGACGCTTGGAAAGAGGCGAACAATAAAAACTCTTTTGGTTTTCTATACCGACCCTTCTCCCAAGGACCGGTTGGCTCTAGCCTATCTCTCACCAGATAGGGCCTCAAGCCGCTCTAGCATTTCTATCCCCAGAAAGGCCTCGAGCACCCATTAGATCTACAACCTAGACCTAGTCGCCAACGCGAGGCACTAGTGGGGAGCCTTATCTATCTGACCATCACAAGGCTGGACATCGCCTTTGCTGTCGACCTAGTGAGTAGGTACATGCAGGAGCCGCGGAAGCCTCATCTGGAGGCAACCAAAGGAATACTGAAGTATGTGAAGGGATCCCATGAGATGGGGTTGGCCTATGAGGAGAAGAGAGACTTCAAGCTACATGGGTACACGAATGCTAGCTATGGAGGTGATGCTGATGATCGAAAGTCGACATCAGGCTATGTGTTTCTATGTGGAGCAGCTGCCATCTCGTGGTGTAACAAGAAGCAAGATTTCATATCCCTTTCCACCACTGAGGCTGAGTATAAGGCGTCGTGCTTAGTTGCCCAGGAGTGTGTCTGGCTGAGGAGGCTGGTGGAAGATGTGGATGAGAAGGTCAGTGCACCTACTGTTCTTCGCTGTGACAACGAGAGTGCCCTGAAACTGGTAACCAACCCAGTGTGTCACGCAAGAACAAATCACACTGAGGTCGAGCATCACTTCATCAGAGAGAAGGTGTTGGGTGGCTTGATTGCGGTGGAGCATGTGCGGAGCGAAGACAACATTGCGAACATATTCACGAAGGCCCTATCTGCGGGGCCATTTAGGAGGCTTCGCTCATTGCTCGGAGTTGTTAACAGGGCTCACTTCAAGGGGAGTGTTAGAATTGTGAAGTGAGCTAGCGCAGGCGCTAGCGCTAGCGCCGACGCTAGCCCAGGTTCTAGAAGGTGGCCCCCCGAGTCTATAAATAGGGGGTCATTCGTTCTGCAGAAATAGACAGAGAAAAGAGGAGACTTGAGCGGTCTCAACTTGGCGGTCTCAGTGAGAGCAAACTTGGAGTGACTTCGGCAAGAGGCTTGGGCGGTCTGAATAGGCGGTCTCAAGTAGAGGGAACTCGGAGTGAGTTCGGAGCGGCCTAGAGTAAGGTTCGCGAGCTGTGTGAGACCGCGAGATAGCGCATGCGCTAGAGTTAGCGTAGGCGGTAGCGACTTGTGAGATTTGGCGGTCTGCATCTGCGGTCTCGTCAGGAGAGAGTGTGAGCAGCAAGCTCACGCGGTCTGGAGATAGCGCAGGCGCTAGCGAGGAGTGAAGAAGCAGACTCTATCCGCGACCAGTTGTTTTACTTTATATTTGGCTGTTGTGATTCAAGTTGTATGCGACTTGTATTCAGCCCGGTCTCTTGTAATTGTTGTAACTGTTTGCCAAGCAATAAAGAGGTGTTTTTTGTTCATTCTTGGTGTGCTTGTCTCAGTGTTCCGTAGATCTTGAAAACTTCACAATATTCAGTTTAGGGTCTAGAAAAAAATGTGATAACTTTGGAGTCCTAAACCCTAAAAATGGTCGTCTAACAACAACAAAATGCAATACAGTTGATGAGAAAATAACAAGCCAGGGTTAGAGAGAGGCATGAAAATAAGTTGTGAGAAAAGAATTTTCTGTTAAGAATCGCAATATTCTGTTGCAGGGAAAAAAGCAAAGTATATATCATTTCATTATCATCGGTTGCCCAAAATAATTGAATAACAGTAAAAAAATATCTGGGATCGATAATTCAAAAAGATGGAGGTGTGGATAAAGATGTGATACATAGAATCCAAGCAGGTTGGTTGAAGTGGAGAGGCACGTCTGGGATCTTATGTGATCGTAAAGTACCATTAAAACTTAAAGGCAAGTTTTACCGTACTGCAATTAGGCTAGCAATGCTCTACGATTCTGAGTGTTGGGCAGTGAATGGTGTACATGAGCAAAAAATGGGAGTTGCGGAGATGATAATGCTTAGGTGGATGTGTGGTCACACGAGACTGGATAGAATTAGGAATGAATGTATCAGGGATAAGATATGAGTGGCGCCAATTGTAGAGAAGATGTGAGAAGCTCGTTTAAGATGGTTTGGACATGTACATAGGAGACCATTAGAGGCACCTGTTAGGCGTTGTGAGAGTTTAGTCACTAGACATGTTAAACGGGGGAGGGGTAGACCAAAAAAGACTTGGAATGAAACTATAAGGAAAGACATGAGGTATTTAGGCATTAGCGAGACTATGATTAAAGATAGGGCGCAATGGCGACAGAGGATCAATATAGCCGACCCCACTATGATGGGATAAACGCTCGAGTGTTGTTGTCATTTGAAAACATGATTTGAAATATATAAAAAACAAACACCAAATATCTTTAAGAAGCTGAAAAGTAAAATTGAGTTTCAGCGCGAAAACCAACCAACAGAGCAGAGTTGGAAAGAAACTAAGCACATAAATTGATGGGGAAAGAAAAATCAATTAAGGGAAACATGCATGATCTTATGCGTTCTGTATATTTTCTCCACCGCCGCATTTAATAGTACAGTTCTTCATCAGCGATGAACAGCTGCCCGAAAATTAATTAGAAATCATGCGAAGTAAGTAATACAAAAAAAAAACATCAATCTAACATCCCCAGAACGAAAATGCACGCTGATCGGGTACTCCGTATTGGCCATAAAGCCCGTCGGCGCCGCCGGGGCCCAGATACAACCCATTATGGCCGCCCAGATAGCCGAATCCATAACCGAACATGCCCCCCGGACCGCCTCTTATGGGCTTCGCCTCCACGGCGGAAAGCATCTCCAGCTCTTCCCACCTGCCCGCCACGTTCCTCCTTAGCTCCTCGAGCGCGTTATGAAAGCTCTCCAACTCCTCCACCATCATCTGTTGCACCTCCATGTTCAACCCGGGCGCCACTTGCTGAGCCGCCACCTCCATTTCCAACTCCGTACGTCGCCGCTTCGCCTCCTCCAGTTTCTCTGTCAGTCCTGCGTGCAATTATATGTTGAGAATTGATTTAGACCGTTGTTATCGGAAAACCAATTCTAGCTAAGGGCAGCCCAAAGCTAATGACAATCAAAAATAAAAAGTCAAAGAGATTTGTGAACCCGTAAAACCTTGTCTGCCCATAGCCGTTCTTACCGTTTTCTTTACCCCATGATCTGCCCATAGCTTGAATGTGCTATGTCTACCCTTATATGTTACCCACACAAACACATTAAAATGTCTCTCTCTCTCTCTATTTATTTTTCTAATTTCTACTTAATTAATAATTACTCTCCATAGAAAACAAAATTAATAAAAAAAACTATTTTAGAGGGATCCCTACAAAATATATTGTGACATAACTACTTCATTTTCAAAATAGATTGTGACATAAAACTAATTTCTTCAAAATTTAGTCAGAGCTTCCCATATATTATCCCTACAAAATAGTGGCTACAAATTAAAAATCTATTATAAAACAAACACTCTTTTTATGTCACAAAGCAGTCCTTAATGTAAAATGGGATAGACTATAAGGGCACGTTCGTTTGGACGGAATTGAAGACTTGGAATTTAAATTCGACGTCGAATTTCAATTACGTCGTTCGCTTGTTAGATAGCTTTAATAATTGGAATTTGAGTTGAATATCATTGAATTGATTTTAACCTAGGCACAAAATCTAGCTGGACATATCGGAATTGGGCGAGTCTGGCACGCTCGATTTATTGCGTTTTTCAACAGGGAGAGCAATTTTTCGCCCGGGCGTGAGTTTTTCGCCCGGAAGCGGGTTTTTCGCTCGGATGCGCATTTTTCGCTCGGACGCGCATTTTTCACCCGGGAGCGCGTTTTCGCCCGGGCGAGCAATTTTCGCCCGGGCGCGCATTTTTCCCCCGGGCGCGCGTTTTTTCGCCCCGGCGCGCGTTTTTCGCCAAGGCGCTCGTTTTTTGCCCGGGCGCGCAATTGTCGCACAGGAGCGCGTATTTCAACCGGGCAAGCGTTTTTTGCCCGTGGACGCATTTTTCGCCCGGGCGCACGTTTTTCGCCCGGGCGCGCAATATTTTGCCCGGGCGTGAGTTTTTTGCCCGAGCGCACGTTTTTCTCCCAGGCGCGTGTTTTTTCGCCCGGGCGCAAATTTTGTTGCCCTGGCGCGCAATATTTCGCCCCGGCACACGTTTTCCCCCCAGGGGTGTGTTTTTCGCACGGGCGCGCATTTTTCGCTTGGGCGCACGTTTTTCGCCCAGGGGCGCATTTTGTCGCCCAGGCGTGCAATTTGTCCCCCGGGTGCGAGTTTTTCTCCCGGGCGCGCATTTTTCGCCCGGGCGCGCATTTTTCGCCCGAGCACATGGTTTTTGTCTGGGCACACGTTTTTCACCCGGGCGCGCAATTTTCGCCCAGGCACAAGTTTTTCGCGCGGCCGCGCGTTATTCGTCAGGGAGCGCGTTTTTCGCCCGGGCACGCGTTTCTCGCTCTGGGGCGCATTTTTCATCTTGTCGCACGTTTTGTCGCCCGGGCGCCCAATTTTTGCCCGGGCGCGCGTTTTTCTTTCGCCCGAGCGGGCTTTTTGTGCCCGAGCACATTTTTTTTTGTCCGGGCACGCATTTTTCGCCCGGGCGTGTGTTTTTTGTCAAGACGCACATTTTTTATTATATATGTAAAAAAATATTAATTTTTTTATAATATTTTTTAATTCTTAGATTGAATTTTATTTAACAAACGAACAAAAGAATTGTTCAATTTCACAATATTCAACAATATTGTTTATTAGGCGAACGATGGAATTGGAGTTAGACCAATTCCAATTCTGAATATTGAATATCAATAACGAATTCCAATATCAAATTCAAATTCTGTCCAAATTGGACGGAATTGGAATTCAATATTGGAATTGAATATTGATAAATATTATGGAATTAAATATTGGTGACTAATTTCAATTCCAACGTTCGCCTAATAAACAATATTGTTGAATATTGTGCAATTAATCAATACTTTTGTTCGTTTGTTAAATAAAATTCAATTTAAGAATTGAAAAATATTACGAAGAAGCTAATATTTATCACATATATCATAAACAAATGTATGTCATGGCGATGATTTTTTCTCTCGGGGGCGTTTTTTTCGCCCGAGAATGATTTTTTTCCGCCGGAGCGCAATTTTTTCGCACAACCGCGATTTTTTCCCCAGGGCGTGCATTTTTTGCCCGGGCTCATTTTTTCGCTCGGGCGCGATTTTGTGTCCCGGACACGATTTTTTGGCCCGGGCGCAACTTTTTTTGGCCCGAACGCGCACCCGAGCGAAAAACGCGCGGCTGGGCGAAAAACGCACGCCCCTTCGAAAAACGCGCGCCCGGGCGTAAAACTCGCGCCTGTGTGACAAAACATGTGCTCGGGCGAAAAATGCGCTCCAGGGAGAAAAACGTGTGTCAGGGTGAAAAACGCGCGCCAGGGCAAAAAACGCGCGCCTGGGCGAAAAATGCACGCCCCTGCGAAAAACGCGCGCCCGGGCGAAAAATGCGCGCCCGGGCAAAAAACGCGCGCCCGGGCGTAAAACTCGCGCCCGTGTGACAAAACATGTGCTCGGGCAAAAAATGCGCGCCAGGGAGAAAAACGTGTGACAGGATGAAAAACGCGCGTCAGGGCAAAAAAACGCGCGTCAGGGCAAAAAACGCGCGTCAGGGCGAAAAATGCGCTCTAGGGAGGAAAATTTCCGCCTGGGCAAAATTTGGGAGTCCGGGCGAAAAATACGCGTTCGGGTGAAAAACTCGAGTCCGTGCGAAAAACTCACGCCCGGGCGAAAAATTGTGCGCCCGGGAGAAAAACGCGCGCCAGGGCGAAAAACACGCGTTAGGGCGGAAAATTTCCGCCCGGGCAAAATTTGGGCGTCCGGGCGAAAAAACGCGCGTTCGGGCGAAAAACTCGCGTCCGTGCGAAAAACTCGCGCCCGGGCAAAAAATTGTGCGTCCGGGCGCATAAGCGCATGCCCAGGCGAAAAACACGCCAGGGCCAAAAACGCGCGCTAGGGCAGAAAAATTTCGCCCAGGCAAAATTTGGGCTTCCTGGCGAAAAAACGCGCGTTCAGGCGAAAAATTCGCGTCCGTGCAAAAAAGTCGCGCCCGGGCGAAAAATTGTGTGCACGGGCGCATAAACGCGCGCCCCGCCGAAAAACGCACGCTAGGGCGAAAAATTTCCGCCCGAGCAAAATTTGGGCGTCCGGGCGAAAAACGCGCGTTCGTGCGAAAAACTCGCGTCCGTGCGAAAAACTCGCGCCCGGAAGAAAAATTGTGCGCCCGAGCGCATAAACGCGCGCACGGGCAAAAACGCGATAAATCGAGCGTGCCAGACCCGCCCAATTCCGATATGTCTAGCTAGATTTTGTGCTTAGGCTAAAATCAATTTCATGATATTCAACTCAAATTTCAATTATTAAAGCTACATAACAAGCGAACGGCGTAATTGGAATTCGATGTCGAATTTCAATTCCAAGTCTTAAATTCCGTCCAAACGAACGGGGCCTAAGAGTATTTGGTGACAGTTTTAGCAAAATTGCATAATAATTATGACAACCGCTCCGTTCTATCTCAACACTCCTTTTATTCCTAAAATTGTATAGAAAAATGATAGCTACTATTTACCAAAGCGAAGGAAGGAGGATAGAGAACTGGATTGATAAATTATAATATACTTAGAAGTATAAGAAAATAGATATAAATTTAGATAAATATATTTCAAAATTGAAACAAATTGTAGTACCATGTTGAGATAATTCATTTGGGTGACCACGCATGAAATAACAATTATTGCAAAAACCCATGTTTGTGGATATATTAATTGATTTAATCCTGAAAAGGTCAACTTCGAATTGACGGGCTGTTGTATTTGGTTCGGATCATGCATGGATTTTCTCTCTCTGGATAGAGAGAGAATGGGAACCGCATGCAGTTAAACCGCCTGTTGAAAGTGGGCCACCCGGTTTTATTAATAGTAATTGCATATTAATAAAAGAAAGAAACTGCTGACCGTTTCTTGGGGGAAAACCGCCCGCATGTGGCTATTAAATCTGGCCGCTCCTTGTTGAAAACGATAGAGAACCGGAAGGAAGAAGCCCGTCCCTCTCTCTCTCTGTTGAATTATCGCCAGTGCTGGAGGTACCGTAGCCGCCGGCGAGAGAGAGAGGGTTGTCGCAGGTGTTGGAGGTGTAGCCGCCGGCGTGAGAAAAAGGGTTGTCGCCGGCATTGGAGGTGTAACCCCCGCCTGTTGTGGGATTGTCCGCCTGAAGGAGTGTCGCCTGAAGGAGTGCCGCCTGAAGGAGTGCAGCCTGGAGGAGTGCAGCTTGGAGGAAAGGCGTCCGCTGAGAAGCTCCTAGCCGTCCGCTGAGAAGCAGGAGGCCGTCCGCTGAGAAAGAGAGGACGTCTGCTGAGACGGTTAAGGCGTCCGCTGAGAAGGTTCAGGCCGCTGTTTTGGACGTCGGACTCGACGTCGAAGGTTCCAACGAACCTTGTGCGTCCGCTGTGCTAGCAGATTGCAGTCAAGATTATCCTTTCTCCCGCAGATCGAGCAAGTCCGACTTCTCCGTGGCATTTTGTATCGGACGTTGTTTATTCTCATTATTTCTATTGACGTTTATTTTTCTTTGTATTATTTTGACTGTGCCCTGATTTCCCAACAAGTGGTATCAAAGCGAGGTGGGGTAGACGATCGTGATTGGACGTTCTAGGAAGGGCTTGACTGCTGTGGTGAACGACTAGGTCCTCTTCCCACTCTTTCAGATCCGACCTTTTGAACTAATCAGGTCTTCTAGTTTGTCGTTGACAGTCATGACAGGGAAGAGCGCAATTTTGGAGAGATATTCAGTGGAGAAGTTCGATGGTAGTGGGAATTTTAGCCTATGACAGATTCGAGTTAAGGATATGTTGGTTCAACAAGGTTTGTTCAAGTCTTGCGGGGGCACGACCAATTAACCACGGAGGGAAAAGATGAGGAATGGAAGGATCTTGTTGAAAGAGCCACGAGCACAATCAGGATGTGTGTTGCTGACCAGGTGCTCTTCAACATCGGGAATGAAGAGACGGCAGTCGGGCTTTGGGAGAAGCTGGAGCGACTATACTTGGCAAAATCCATGACGACAAGATTGTTGCTGAAGCAGCGCCTCTACGCGCTGAAAATGCAGGAAGGTGTCAACCTGCAGGAACACTTTAATGTGTTCAACGGCCTTCTGAGCCAATTGCATGTGATTGGCTCGAAGGTAGAGGAAGAAGACAAAGCCCTCTTGCTTCTTACCTCGCTCCCATCATCGTACAAGCACATGGTGACTACGCTCCTGTATGGGAAAGATATGGTGGGGCTGGAAGAAGTCACATCGGCGCTATTATCCAGTCAGATGCTAAAGGACCCCACTCCTAGAGGTGACCAGATCTTGGTAGCGCATGGACGTAGGAGGAATTCTGACAGAGGGTCGAGCAGTGCACGAGCTCGATCGGAAACGAAGAAGGCAGTGACATGTTATCACTGCAGACAGGTTGGTCACATTAGGAGAAACTGTCTGCAGCGTGCAGGAAGTTCTGGAACTTCGAAGGATGTCCAAGATGCGGGCTTGGTGACATCGAACCTGGAAGGAGATGACAGATTTTACTGAGTCGACTGGAGCAGGTCTGCTGACGGTTAAGGCGTCCGCTGAGAAGGTTCAGGCCGCTGTTTTGGACGTCGGACTCGACGTCGAAGGTTCCAACGAACCTTGTGCGTCCGCTGTGCTAGCGGATTGCAGTCAAGATTATCCTTTCTCCCGTGGATCGAGCAAGTCCGACTTCTCCGTGGCGTTTTGTATCAGACGTTGTTTATTCTCATTATTTCTATTGACGTTTATTTTTCTTTGTATTATTTTGACTGTGCCCTGATTTCCCAACATGGGCGAGGGCTGCCGGAGGAGCGTCGGGTGAGCGTCCGGGAGGCGTTCGTCTGGGAGTTCGCAAATCGTCGGGCGGAAAGAGTTTCGCGAATCGCAATGGGGAAGGGGTACGAATATATGATTTTAGGGTTATAAAAATACTATTTTAGAGGGAGTCATGGTGTGTGAATAGCTAAAAATGGTGTACAAATAACACCACCCAAAAAATATTAAATATTAAGAATTTATATTATATAATTATTATTTTTTCAACAGAAATAATATTAAATATGAATATATATATTATATATTCATTTATAATTAAATTTATTCTTAATGAAAAATATTGAGAGCAAAATATGAATATATATATATATACAAACACATAGGCACGGTATTGCTCTAGGAGAAAACGCGTTCGTGGAACAATATCAGCTTAGGGCCTGTTTGGCTCTACTGCAGTGTTGAAAAAAATCGTGGTGAAGAAATCAGCTGTTTTGCGGAGTGATGAGAAATTTTATGAAACTGTTAAAAAAATTATATTTACAGTACTACTACTTGAAATAGTGATGAAATAGTGAAGCATGTTTATATATTTGCATGCAACTAAAATATATAGTATATTATTTATATATTAATATAATTTTAATAAATACAATATATTATTTATAAACATCATTATGATGTTAGGAATATTTCAGATTAACTAAAGAACAAAGATAACTATTTATCAATATTATTTAATTGAAGTCATTCAACATAACATATTTACTTTATATTAATATATATTAGGGCAATATTAATAGCAAATCACTTTTCACTCTGAGCAAATATTGGCTAATAAGAAACCAGTTGCTTTGGAGCAATTATTTACAAATCTTTTTATTATTAGTAAATCATTTATTAAAAAAAAATAATGCTCACATATCAAAATTTTGAGACTTATATAAAAAAATCAATTAAAAGAGATTGCTTGATCAAAAAATTAAGAAAAATTTTTAGGTGAGTATCTCACACCTAGAAATAAGTGCGAGACATAAATAAGCGCCATTGAACCGAACCGGCATCACGGGATTTCGAAATTTTTCGTTTTAAGCGACAAATTCGCCGCCCTTCTCGTCCTTGTACGCCGAATAGAAATCTTGGTCGTTCCCCCTGGTCGTTCTCCAGCTGCAAAACCAGGCCTTCTTCCGCCTCCGGCAAAAAAACCTATTCCCTTCTCCTCCGAAGGTCGGCGACCCGGGCCATTGGAGTTCTCCGGCGGTCCAACTCCTTGCTTCCTTTCATTCTACTCTCGCGACTAAGAAAAATTTCTTCGACTAAGGGGGTCAACGGGAGGCCATTTTCGACGGGAGGAGGAAGGCTAGAGGAAGAAAATGGATCATGTTTCTAACTTGGTATGTTATTACAGTATTTTCATGAACTACAATGTGTTCAGTAAATTTTCACGAACTTGTGCTTATTATCGTAAAAATACAGTCTTACTTCTCTAAATATCATTAGAATCACGTAGTTATTATAACAGTTTATTGGTAAGGTACTGCCGTATTTAATATGTTTAATACTAAACGGCGATAAAATACTGCCGTATATTCATTGACCACGTAGTATATCATATAACACAACAGAATTGTATAAATCGTTTTGTGCTGTTGGACTGTAGTAAATACTGTCGTATATCAGATAACACAACAGAATTGTATAAATCGTTTTGTGATGTTGGACTGTAGTAAATACTGCCGTATATCAGAAAACACAATTTAATCAATGGACACTATAACATTATTATTGGTTTAGTATGCTTCCATCTTATTGGACTAATAGTAGTATACTTTGATAAATACTGGCGTACTCCTGCACACATCAATATAATCACCTAGGAATTATACATTAGTATTGGAAAAGTACGACTGTATTTTGTATGTTTAATAGTATACCGCACATTAATACTGACATATTTTTGATACTTTAAATGGGTTATTGCATCAAAATTTTTTAGTTTAATGCAACAAAGCAATGGATTCAATGATGCAACTGTTTATATCATTCATTCTGATGAAGAAACAACAGATATGCAATCTGACAAAGTAGATCAGTCTTTCAACACGATATGTTATCACACTTCTTTAATGAACTTTAAATGGGGTATTTAATGCTATAGTGTACATAAATATTCTTGTATTTTAAATGTGGTATGTTATGTTCAATATAGGGAATAAATGGACTGCAGGATTCACTAGTTAATAATATAATTCCTTTTGATGAACATGCAAGAAATGTACAATCGGAGAAACTTGATAATGCTTGTAACTCTGTATGTTATCAATACTGTCGAATTTATGTATGCTCTGACACATTAGTAATATGTTAAAAAATTAATATTTTAAATTGTTATGAATGAGTAACTGTAGTTATTTTTTTTCTTCAATGCAGGAAAGCAAGGATGCAACACTTTTCCATACAGTTCATTCCGAAGAAGAAACATACATAATGTACGCTGAGTATGCTCGTAATGTGGGTTTTGGTATCCGAAAACAGCATATTTATTACTGGACTCATACAAAGATCATAAAGGGCAGAGAGTATTGTTGCGCTAAAGTAGGTTATAAGGTTATAAAACCAACAAGTGAGGTGCAAAGAAAGTTTCACAAACTTGATACTAGAACTGGATGTTGGGCGTGCATGTACTTCACCGTAGATAAAGAGGGGAAGAATTGAGAGATTTCCAAGTTTGTTGAAGAGCACAATCACCCACTAGCTCCAAAGGTAGATTCACATTTTTTGCGGGCGCATCGTCGTATATCTAATCATCAAGCATCTCTGATTAAAAATATGACAAGAGCGGGAATTCGAACCGTTGATGCATATAACTTCTTAGCAGAAGAAGTTGGCGGTGCAGAGAATGTGGGGTTCTCTAAATTGGATGCGTATAATTATGTACATCGAGAGAAAAGAGCACTAATAGAGTCTGGTGACGCAACGCGATTGTTGGAAATATTTAAAGAGATACAGTGCGAGGATAACATGTTCTCTTTTGATGTGAAGGTAGATGAGTCCAACAGGATGCGGAGTTTCTTTTGGATTGATGGTCGTGGAAAAATTGATTATGATTGTTATGGAGATGTTATTATTTTCGACACCACCTATCGTCTGAACAAGTACAATTTGGCATGTGCCCCTTTTATTGGAGTAAACCACCATTGGCAAAACGTTTTTGTGGGCGGGGCTTTTGTTGAAGAGGAGACAATTGAGTCATTTTGCTGGGGTTTTAAGTGTTTCTTAAAATATGTTGTTGGTAAGCAACCAGTCACGATATTCACAGATCAAGATCAAGCAATGTCAGTAGCTATTCAGAGAGTATTAACTTCAACTCGACATCATTTGTGTCAATGACGTATTTCAAAGATAGCACCATCGAAGGTACCAGCTTTGAATAAAGAAAAGTATATTCGATTTTTATTTTACAATTGCATGAACAAATGTGAGAATGAAGAGGAATTTGAAACAAATTGGAGAGAGATGATAATGCGTGGCAACTTGAATGACAATCGATGACCAAATGATCTTTACAACATTAGGATGAAGTGGTCCACCGCCTATAACAAGGAAGTATTAGATCTTGGCATTTTATCCACGCAACGAAGTAAGTCGGCAAATAATCATTTGCATGGATGCTCTAAATCAACAAGTTCACTTGTTGATTGCTTTCTTGGAATGAAGAATTTAATTTCCGGTTGGCGCAGGAACGAACATGAGGACTTTAATTGTAAACAAGGAAGTATTACACTTAAATTCCCAAACTGTTTAATAATGAAGCAAATGTCAAAACTCTACACAAGAAAAATATATTTACTTTTTGAGAATGCTTATATGGAAGCAGCAGTTAGTTTGATGGTTGCTGGTGAAACTCGTTACGGGACAGATCATGTAGTATACATTGTGAAAAATTGCGATGGTAATGAAGTTGGTAAGAAATGATTTGTGACATTTGATACGGAGACTAATGATGTAGAATGCTCATGTCGGGGTTTTCAAACAACAGGCCTGTTATGCAAACATGTACTACGGGTTTATAATATTAGGAATGAGAAGGAAATTCATCCGCAATATTTACTGAAGCGATTTACACTGCATGCAAAGAAGGGAATCTATCTAAAACAGGAAAATACACCGAATGACTATGATTCTAACGTGATTTATAGAAATCAAATAATGTTATACACTTATGATCTGTGTAATCGTATTACACATTGTCAGATTGTCAATGAACATCTAATTAATGTGTTGAATGATGTGGGTCAAGCTGTAGAGAAAATGGTGGATTATGATGAGATGATTAACAAGGGCATCCCTCCCTCAAATTATAAAGGGACAAACTTCCTCAAGGATCCACCTTCTAAGCGACCTAAAGGAAGGCCTAATACACGTTTGAAGAATTTTTGAGAAACTTCTTCGAAAAGAACAAGTAATATTTTCTAAATTCTGTTAGTTTCAAATTCAATTTTATGATTAGAAAAATTACATTTTATTATGTCATACAGAGCGGAGTCGGGCTGCAAAGGATAAAGGAGCAATGAAAATTCAAGAACATGGATCACAAAAGGACCAAAATTACGGGGACTCTAATCCACTAGCAACACCAGCTATCGTGGAGCAAACTGATGACTTCTCTATCAATGATGATTTTTCTATTAATATTACTATACAATTTTAATGTATTCTTGATGTGTATAAGTCATTAAACCAGCAGACAGTATTACTAATGAATGTTCTATTAATTTCTCTATAATGCTGGCAGCGTTTGATAGTATTATTATTATCTTCACCATGTGTATGTTATATTGACAGTGTTTTTGCTAATCCGAGAGTAGTGAACAAGTGAAGTGAAATCAACAATCTTTTTGCTGACCGAACTTTTATAATTAATCATACTTATTAGGCCTAAATAAGACCTTAGGCCGCACTTATCTAGACCGTAAGATCAAGATTCAAACCTATCAGACGTCCAGGAATGCTGCTTATGTAACATCCCCCAAACATCTAGACCCTTAAGTTGGTTTTGTCATGACTAGGTCATGACAAAACCATAGGAAGAGCCCAAGACCATGTGAATTTAGGTAAGAAGGAGAAAACCCAAGTGGTCTGCAAATAGCAATTTTCAGATACCAAGCCTAGAGTTGGACTTTAGGGCCCCACCTTGAACCTTGACCCCACCATAGCATCCCTAACCCATTAGGGGTCTCCTTGAAGCACCAGTGACCCATTGGGGTCAACCTAAGAAACCAACTTGACTAAAGTCAACCTTAACCCTAAATTGGTCAAACTAACTCAATTAAGGTCAATTGGCCCTCACCATGCCAAATTGACCTATCCCCTACCCTTATAGGGTTATTAGGAGCCTAATGGACTGAAAAGCCTCATCATGGGGCCTCCAATTTGACCAATTTGCCCTAAACCCTTATTTGGTCAAAGTTCCCTAATAAGTGGCAATTCACCCTCACCTTGCCAAATTGACTCCACCTAGACCTTCCTAACTCACAAGGGAGTCAAATGGGTCACTACCCACCCATTGCGGTCAACCCAATTGCTCAATTTGACCAAAGTCAACCTTAGCCTAAATTTAGGTCAAAATGACCTACTTTACCCAAATTGATCCCAACACACTTGAGCTAGACCCAATTGGTGTGGTCCACCACCTAATGGGGATTGAATGATGCTGAGTTGGCCATTCAATTTGAAGGATTTCGAACAGGAGAGAGAAAGCTCTATTTTCCCCAAAAATGGCGAAGAGAGGAAGAGGAGGAGTATGGCATTTATGGCCAAATTAACCTAATTTATGGCACCATTCATCTCCCCTTGAGAAGAGGAGAAGTTTCAGCCCTATTTCCGGCCTAATTGATGATCATTTCTTTTCCTCCCATAAGAAACCGAAAATCACCATTAATGGTGATTATGGCAATTAGTGACAAGGCTCTCCCCCTCTCCCTTTTGATCTCCTTAACACCTTCAGAGGACGGAAAGGAGTGAAACCCCCCTCTTCTCTGAAGAAATCGAGCCCCAGAAGCCTAGATTACCATGGAACCAAAAGCTCCAGCACCATCCATGGCAACTCGCCGGAACACGTGCCACCAAGCCCCCACACAGGTCCGATCCGCCTCCTCTCCCTTAGTGCTAGATCTTTTCATGATTTGGGGCTTGATCCGTGCTCAATAGGGCTCAGAACGTGCTTTCGAAAAGGTTCGATTCGTACTCTTTTTCCCCTCCTCTAAACCCCGATCCGACCACCTCCGAGTCCGACCGGCCAAACCCCCCCCCTATCGTCGGTCACCACCTCAACAGAGGTGGTGGTGGCATTGGCTGACCGGGAAGCGGCACAGGTGGCCGGGAAATCATCCCGCAAAGAAGCCCAGGTCGGGCTGTCGCGCGCCGTCCATTCCTCGGGGACGATGACTAAGAGCCGTCCGATCTGCTGTGATCAGCTTTCACAGATGTTAATTGTTTACATTATTTTATTTAATCCGTCGATCTGGGTAGAATAAATTCATCGAGCTGAGCCCGACGTTCGTCGAACGGAGTTCATTCGTCGAATGCAGATTTATTCAGCTTGCGTCGAGCGCAGTTTAGTTTTCGTCGAACGCAGATCATAGTTCGTCGAACGCAGATCATATTTCGTCGAACGCAAATCTATTCAGCTTTCATCGAGCGCAGATTAGTTTTCGTCGAACGCAGATCATAGTTCGTCGAACGCAGATTATATTTCATCGATCGCAAAGTCACTTATATAATTAAATGTTTATATTAATTTATGCCACACATTATGTCACAACCCGCATTTTCCCAAGAATTTAATACATATTATCAGAGCAAGGGGAAAATATGCGTCGTGATGGCACGTCCTGCAGGAGACGACTACAGACGCTCAGGCAAACACTCCTTACGATAAATTTATAAAAGACATATATGTGATTGAGATAAAAAGAGAATTTACATATTAGCTTAGGACCGCGCCCCTCGGTCCGGTGGATTACTAGTCCACAAGTAGAAAGCTATACATGCGCAGCGGAAAATAGGTTCATTTTTAGCCTACATGAGCATGAAGATCCACATCCCAGAAATGATATGCACATGTCTATGTTTAGTATAGTAAGAAAGTATTTCCTACGATCTTCAAAGTATGTGACAATTAATAAAAATCATGATATGCAAAAATGACATTTTTATACTAATAAAGTAACTAATGCATCCTAGCATAAAGCTTCCCAGAGAGCAAGTAGGTAAACAACCCGAAAGTAACAGCAAAACTACTTGCAAGTAAACTAAGCATAAAAGCCAAACGGGCGCCAACAACTGACACGAACCCGCAGGAAAGAAGGAAAACATCCAAAAGAAGGCAACAACTAAAGAACTGCCCCTTACCTAGAAGAGAGGAAGGGCCTCGACAGAAAAACTGAACGACACCGCTCTAACTCCTGCGACAGCTAAAAACCTGAACCTGAGACATTCATAAGAAAAGAATGCCTCAGCCCAAAGGGTGCAAGAAAACCAAGATTAGCAGCAATCAGAAATAAAAGATTGCAGAAAGGAGAACTAAGCAGATAAACATCAATAATCTTACAACAACTCGAGCCAGCTCAAACGAGTGCACTCGGTAAGAGGAAAAGAAAAGCCTGCACCAGAAGGTATTAGCCAAAACAATCAAAGCCCACCACGTGTCCGTCATTGCGGCTCAGAGGTGATGGTCATACATATAATATCATAATACACATATAAGCATATATGTTTATAAGAACTTGAGACTGATCAGCTCAAATAAAACAGGTGGCGCTCCTTTATCCTCAGCCAACCCAAAAAGCCAAAACCGGGTGGTGGTACTCTATCCACTGCCACCCAAAAAGTCAAAACCGGGTGGTGGTACTCTATCCATTGCCACCCAAAAAGCCAAAACCGGGTGGTGGTCCTTTATCCACTGCCACCCAAAACTACCCACCGTGCAAGGCTTATGACAAAGGTTCGGAATAATTGAATTAAGTTTCAATTAAGACATGGGACGTAATCCGAGATATCAGCACCATAACACCCTAAGAATAGGGTCACAAAGAAATAAACACTACTCAATGATTCATTTGAAAAAACTTGGTGAGTCCAAACTTGACTCCCAATGGACTTCTCATAACAATACGACGAATGAGGCACGAAACAATACCATAACCGGTCACCAATCAAATACCGGACAACTCAAAGAATAAAGCATAGCCTCATCTAAAAAGTCTCAACAAAAAGACTAAACTGCTCGATAACATCGCTTAAGATACCCGGGAACACCCGGCGAAAGAACATATAAATATATGAGAAAACAATTCAGAATAAGCAATGAAATCGACAAGAATGACTTATATCAAAGTCGACGAGAAAGACTTATATCAAAGTCGACGAGAAAGACTCATATCAAAGTCGACGGGAAAGACTTATATCAAAGTCGGCGAGAAAGACTTATATCAAAGTCGGCGAGAAAGACTTATATCAAAGTCGACGAGAAACTTCATAAAAGTTGAAAAAGAAGTAATTGCACGATCTTAGGGCGAGCAAACTTTTCTAAACCTAGGGAAGTCTTATCAGACTACCTAGTAGCATAACTAAATAGGTATAGTAGCTATCCAGATTCTAAGGGGATGACAACAGGAATCAAGACCCCAGAACACCAATCAAGACCCAAAAAGGGAAACACAGCAGCCACTAACTTATAATCAACAGGTTAGGCAGACCAGAAAGAAGAAAGGAGGGAAACTATAAAATGATAGATATGTTGGTTAGCTATAGGTAAGGCTCGAATTAACTAATTTTCCTCGGATAAAGCATAAGCCACAAGAGCAACCCTAAACCGGGGCATCTAAAAGGAAGCCATACCAAGCTGCTGCATGACAAGCTAAAAGAACCGCGGTGGGGACCCATACGCCCACCCGTTCTCCGGTCTGAAACTAGTGCCCAACATAAACTCATCAGCATCATGCTTAGTTTGAAGCTCGAGGAGGGGTTTATATTTACTATAAGGGAACGAACCTTAACACTTGCACCTTAAGTATGACGCTATTTAATAACATTCAATAACATTTATATACATACACGAGTGCTGTCTAATAGCATTCACTGATCTTTATCATCAGCACAAAGATGCCGGTCCCCGGCACAAATAGAGATTCAAGCCAAAATTTCATCACGCATTCTTCGAGATAAACCGATGCTAACCTCGCTAAGTCCTCGAGAGTTAGCAAAAGAAATTCCCAGGAACAAAATTTAACCTCGCATGTACCCAAACAAAATCCTAACATATAGATGCAGCATTTCATAATCGAGAGTTTAATTTAGGATAAAACAAGGAGAATAAAATAAATCAACAACTACCGTGCTAATATCAATGAGTATACCAGCTGCCGACTAGAACCAAGGGAAAACAAGATAAGACAATAGCTGCCATGTTAAACCAAGGAGGAGATTTCCTCAGGGGAGCCCAAATGAACTCACCCAGCCACATAGCAGCTATCATAAAGGAGATTTCGAGCAACGGAAGAGGCAGCCACAAAGAAATTATAAAGGACCTTGCCAACAACCAAGAGGAACACCACAACATAATCCTAATAGGTAGGATCATAAATAAAGCAGCCCCAATTAGAGGATATATAATCAGCAGCCCCCATTTTAACCAAGGCAGGAAATAGCCCCCCCCCCCCCCCCCCCCAATAATTAGCATAAAAAGGCAGCCCCCAAACTGAAATTTGCAAAGCAAATCCCAAAAAAAAAAAAATCCAAGTAGAGTTATAGACAGCAGCCCAAAATGAATTTAACAATATAGACATACAGCAGCCTCTAAAGAATTCGGGATTATACAAGCAAAGGCCAAAATAATAAATCCAAGCAGCCACCAGCCACCACCCAAGTTTCCCAAAATAAATCAATTTCAAGAGCTAAAGCAGGAACTGGGAGGATAAAATCAAGAAGCCACTAGCCATCATCCAATCTTCCAAAAAAAACATCAATTTCACGGGCTAAACAAGGAACTGGGAGGTAAACAAAAATCAATAGCTACCATCCACCATCAGCTCCCAAACAACAGAATCAACAAAATTGGGTGCAGGAAATTCAGAAATTAGGTAAAGAGGTTTGCCACAATATCAATAGTGATTATAGTGATTATAGTGATTATGACTAACCCACACAATATCAATGGGCGGTAAGTTCTCAAATTTAATTCCAGGATCTATTACTCTCTTTGGACCAGCAAAACTAACAGGATTTGCTCCATCAGACCAGACAGGATAGGTAAGAATAGTAAGACCATTTGTTTGGATAAGAAATGTAACATGACCAGCATAAGAGACTCAAAGATCAGAGTCTATAACTCTAAAATATACTCCAATACCGTGAAAGCAACATGAAAAAAAAAAGAAAAAGGGGGAAAAGAGAAGAAGGGTTTCCTTGCCTGAAACAATCGATGACCCACCGGATCGCGGCAAGGTCGACGAAGGCCGACCGAAAGGGCTGCCCCGGCGACGAAAGATCCTACCTCCTCCGATGAAGGACTCGACAAGCTCTCCAATTTCCCGCACCGGTGAGAGCTCCGACCACCTCCACCCCCGGAAAACTCAACTGACGAAACCCTGCTCCGCCCTTTTCACTCTCTCTCTCGAATGGAGCCATCGGGGAAGGGGAAAAACAGCCGGCCTTTTCTTTATTAAAACTGTTGTATAAGTATATATAGAAATGACTTTTATATATAAGTTTTATTTATAATTTATATACATATATATAACTCTTATATATATGTTATATATGATTGTATATATATACCCACCTGCATATAAACCTCCCTATATAGATACATGATTGTATATATTTACCTATACCTGTTTATGAACCCTCATGAATGCATATACATATATTTGTATATATTTACCGGTATATGAATTTTTATACATGTATATATATATCTGCATATACGCCTCAACCTAGAAACCAAACGCCGGATGACGACGACGCTCCCGAAACGGCAACGCCCTTTCGCCTTCATGCCCTAAATTAATATTTCGCTTTAGAATAATTATTATTAATTCCATATGTTTTATTAAAATAATTATAAGAAAAACCCGGGGCGTTACAGCCACCCCTCCTGACAGAAAGTTTCGCCCCGAAACTTTGCAACAACAATACCAAACGATTTACCACTAAATCCCTCACATACCCGCTTAGATTAGCTATAAGAGAAAACCTGGGGCGTTACAGTCACCCCACCAAGGAGGAAGTTTCGTCCCGAAACTTAGAACCAAAACTTAGAGCACATGAATGGAAAAAAGCAAGGGAGAGGTAAGCTTACACTCGCTAGATAGAAATGCTAACCAAAAAGGGCTAGGAAAACAGATGCGGATAAGATTACCCAAAAGGAAAAGGACATTACCAAGAATTCGAAATGTCCAAACCGAGAACAGAAAACGGATCGCGGAACATCTGACAAGTGGATCCTCAACTAAAGGAAGCCTACACGAAGATCAGCCTTCTAAAACACCGAACTAACTCTCTTCTTTACGAACAAGACGGGAGCACTCCAGGGCGAGGAACTAGGCCAGAAAAAGCCACACTGCAATCACTCATCTATCTGAGTGCGCAACTCTCGCAACACACGCGGGGCCAAAGGGTACGGTGCCTTATAGCAATAGGACAAGTACCCGGCTCAAGGTCAGAAACCAACTCCTCAACTTTCACAGGTAGAAAACCAGGGAGACTAACGGCGAAGACATCAGCGAGATCTCGCACCACAGGGAAGTAAATCCTCGATACACAACAAACTACTACCAGTTTCTAAAATAGAAACAAGGTAGGCAAAACAACCGGAAACTAAAGGCTCCGAGCACACACCGCGGAAACAATCGGGGAAACATTGCGCGGAAAGCCAAACAGGCTCGAGGGTTGACCGATGTCCAGCTTAAAGACCAAACGCTTTACATTGCGTTGGATAACAACATCAAACCTGGACCACCAGCCCAAACCCAAAATCACAACGAAAACTCCATGCCTAGCACCTTTAGATTAGCAAAAGCTAAGAAACCACCTAAGAGGGTAGGACAATCCTAGATACCCTAACTCGACACCACGAAGCCACCAGAGGGGAACTTAACATTAAACGAATCGCTAATCGAAACGAGGGTCAAACTACGACGCTCTATAAAAGTCCTAGCCACGAACGAGTGGGTAACACCAGAATCGAGAAGGACGCGCGCCTAACGGTTCTTTACCTTAAATTCTCCTATAAAATTGGATACGCAACTAATCGAGCGAAAACAATTAAGACACGGGACGTAACCCGAGATATCAGCACCATAACACCCTAAGAATAGGGTCATAAAGAAATAAACACTACTCAACGATTCATTTGAAAACACTTGGTGAGTCCAAACTTGACTCCCAATGGACTTCTCATAACAATACGGCGAATGAGGCACGAAACAATACCATAACCGGTCACCAATCAAATACCGGACAACTCAAAGAATAAAGCATAGCCTTATCTAAAAAGTCTCAACAAAAAGACTAAAATGCTCGATAACATCGCTTAAGATACCCGGGAACACCCGGCGAAAGAACATATAAATATATGAGGAAACAATTCAGAATAAGCAATGAAATCGACAAGAATGACTTATATCAAAGTCGACGAGAAAGACTTATATCAAAGTCGACGAGAAAGACTCATATCAAAGTCGACGGGAAAGACTTATATCAAAGTCGGCGAGAAAGACTTATATCAAAGTCGGCGAGAAAGACTTATATCAAAGTCGACGAGAAACTTCATAAAAGAAGAAAAAGAAGTAATTGCATGATCTTAGGGCGAGCAAACTTTTCTAAACCTAGGGAAGTCTTATCAGACTACCTGGTAGCATAACTAAACAGGTATAGCAGCTATCCAGATTCCAAGGGGATGACAGCAGGAATCAAGAACCCAGAACAGCAATCAAGACCCAAAAGGGGAAACACAACAGCCACTAACCTATAATCAACAGGTTAGGAAGACCAGGAAGAAGAAAGGAGGGAAACTATAAAATAATAGATATGCTGGTTAGCTATAGGTAAGGCTCGAATTAAATAATTTTCCTCGGATAAAGCATAAGCCTCAAGAGCAACCCTAAACCGGGGCATCTAAAAGGAAGCCATACCAAGCTGCTGCATGACAAGCTAAAAGAACCGTGGTGGGGACCCATACGTCCACCCGTTCTCCAGTCTGAAACCAGTGCCCAACATAAACTCATCAGCATCATGCTTAGTTTGAAGCTCGAGGAGGGGTTTATATTTACTATAAGGGAACGAACATTAACACTTGCACCTTAAGTATGACGCTATTTAAAAACATTCAATAACATTTATATACATACACGAGTGTTATCTAATAGCATTCACTAATCTTTATCATCAGCACAAACCTGCCGGTCCCCGACACAAATAGAGACTCAAGCCGAAATTTCATCACGCATTCTTCGAGATAAACCGATGCTAACCTCGCTAAGTCCTCGAGAGATAGCAAAAGAAATTCCCAGGAACAAAATTTAACTCTGCATGTACCCAAACAAAATCCTAACATATAGATGCAGCATTTCATAATCGAGAGTTTAATTTAGGATAAAACAAGGAGAATAAAATAAATCAACAACTACCGTGCTAATATCAATGAGCATACCAGTTGCCGACTAGAACCAAGGGAAAACAAGATAAGACAATAGCTTCCATGTTAAACCAAGGAGGAGATTTCCTCAGGGGAGCCCAAAAGAACTCACCCAGCCACATAGCAGCTATCATAAAGGAGATTTTGAGCAACAGAAGAGGTAGCCACAAAGAAATTATAAAGGACCTTGCCAACAACCAAGAGGAACACCACAACATAATCCTAATAGGTAGGATCATAAATAAAGCAGCCCCAATTAGAGGATATATAACCAGCAGCCCCCATTTTAACCAAGGCAGGAAACAGCCCCCCCCCCCCCCCCCCCCCCCTCCCCCCCCACCCCCACAATAATTAGCATAAAAAGGCAGCCCCCCAAACTGAAATTTGCAAAGCAAATCCCAAAAAAAATAATCCAAGTAGAGTTATAGACAGCAACCCAAAATGAATTTAACAACATAGACATACAGCAACCTCTAAAGAATTCGGGATTATACAAGCAAAGCCCAAAATAATAAATCCAAGCAGCCACCAGCCACCACCCAAGTTTCCCAAAATAAATCAATTTCAAGAGCTAAAGAAGGAACTGGGAGGAGAAAATCAAGCAGCCACTAGCCATCATCCAATCTTCCCCAAAAAACATCAATTTCACGGGCTAAATAAGGAACTGGGAGGAAAACAAAAATCAACAGCTACCAGCCATCATCAGCTCCCAAACAACAGAATCAACAAAATTGGGTGCAGGAAATTCAGAAATTAGGTAAAGAGATTTGCCACAATATCAATAGTGATTATGACTAACCCACACAATATCAATGGGCGGTAAGTTCTCAAATTCAATTCCAGGATCTATTACTCTCTTTGGACCAGCAAAACTAACAGGATTTGCTCCATCAGACCAGACATGATAGGTAAGAATAGTAAGACCATTTGTTTGGATAAGAAATGTAACATGACCAGCATAAGAGACTCAAAGATCAGAGCCTATAACTCTAAAATATACTCCAATATCGTGAAAGCAACAGAAAAAAAAAAGAAAAAGGGGGAAAAGAGAAGAAGGGTTTCCTTGCCTGAAACAATTGATGACCCGCCGGATCGCGGCAAGGTCGACGAAGGCCGACCGAAAGGGCTGCCCCGGCGACGAAAGATCCTACCTCCTCCGACGAAGGACTCGACGAGCTCTCCAATTTCCCGCACCGGTGAGAGCTCCGACCACCTCCACCCCCGGAAAACTCAAATGACGAAACCCTGCTCCGCCCTTTTCACTCTCTCTCTCTCGAATGGAGCCATCGGGGAAGGGGAAAAATAGCCGGCCTTTTCTTTATTAAAACTGTTGTATAAGTATATATAGAAATGACTTATATATATAAGTTTTATTTATAATTTATATACATATATATAACTCTTATATATATGTTATATATGGTTGTATATATATACCCACCTGCATGTAAACCTCCCTATATAGATACATGATTGTATATATTTACCTATACCAGTTTATGAACCCTCATGAATGCATATACATATATTTGTATACATTTACCGGTATATGAATTTTTATACATGTATATATATATCTGCATATACGCCTCAACCTAGAAACCAAACGCCGGATGACGACGACGCTCCCGAAACGGTAACGCCCTTTCGCCTCCATGCCCTGTTTTAATATTTCGCTTTAGAATAATTATTATTAATTCCATATGTTTTATTAAAATAATTATAAGAAAAACCCGGGGCGTTGCACATTATGAAGTGCTTCATTTTAATTATTTAAAATACTAGATCACCTCTGATGAGAAAGTGCCCAACACCAAAGTTGTAGCTCTATGTGTGTACTTTAATTCAAAATTTGTTTCAGCGCAAAAGAAGCACTGTAGCTCCCTGTAGTGCCAAAATGGTGGGACTGGTCCCTCGGGTAAGGCAGTCACTCTTTCCTACATATCTTTTTATTGGTAGATGCTATGACCTTGATATTTAAAACCTAGGCTAGTTACATACACCCACACAACATACTCAAAGATGGGATGTTTAGGAGAACCTTTTTCTAAGGTTTTTTGAGATAATTTCATAAATCATTTACTAATTAGTTAGTGGGTCAAAGGACCTCCAATGACCTCCAAATTTTGGTGGGTACTCCTTAGGGTTATGTTATGACCTTGGTAAAAATTTCAGCCCAATTGGGACTGTTTTAATTGAGTAATTTGTAAACCCAAGTTAGGTCAAATATGGTCAAAGTTACGGTATGGTATTTATCTTGGGATATTGTGGTCAGAACTCATCTCCAAGAGTTGAAACCTTGGCCACTGGTTTAGGATCACCTATAACACCTTCATGAGTGAGAAGGGGTGGTGTAGAGGTGGTTAAGCCCTAGAACCCTAGTTTTATTCCTAGGTGTGCATTCAGAACCTTGTGAAGGCCATGTGGTCAAAAGTCTTTTGATGGTCATGGAACTTAGGAGATATGTTCATGGGGTGTAATTATGCCCTAGGAAATTTTGAGAGAATTTTAGGAGAATTTATTCCCTCTAAATTAGGGCATAACCCCTTTAGGGAATTTTCTTATGAGAGATATTTACATGCACAAAAGGTATTGGATGGAGATGAAACATTGGTAGTGCCTTTATTATTATGATATACACCTCTGGTAATTTTTGTGCATTTTATTAAATGATTTAACAAGTACTTCATTCATAAGGCTCCTATTTTGTATTAGTCTTAATAAAATTAATTGAGGGTCCAATACTCTTTGATAAATTATGCAAATTGGTGATGGGACATTTCAGAGCATTAGAAAACTCTGTGATTTTTTATATAATTTTTGGAGACTTAAATCAGTAGGCTACTTCACGACTTGTCTTATTTGAGGTTTTCTTAAAGTATTTATGTAAGTAAGAAAATGATTTACATAAATCCTGAAATTTAGTCTGTAGACTTTTCTGATGAATACAAGAGCTTGGTATGTTTCCCATAATTTTGGAGTAGATATTTTTGATGGTTCCTTCATAAAACTACAAGTTTGGATAGATGATAAATATTAAAAATAGAGGACAATTTCTTACTGTAAAAATATGATATGTTGTATTTCCTGTTATTTAGTCATCATAGATTTATAATGATTTTTGGAGAGCAATATCATAAGAATTCCTTAACTTCATGTTCATTTTCATACTTGGCAAATGTTTGGAGAAATTAAAATAAATGCTAAATGATTAAGGAAAAATATGATTCTCTGGATTTAGTCTTATAACATCATGATAGACCTCCAGTAAATATATTGAGTCAGTTGGATGAATATTTAGAGTACCTCTACTTTTAAGTTTCATATAGTTAGTTTGGTCTGCGTTTAGTAAACTGTGAAACTTAGGTTTTTAGTGGCCTACTAGGTGGAAATGGTGTGCAGATGGTGCACATGGGTTAGTTAAATAGTTAGAAGTCCATCCAAAGATGTGTATGTGAAGAGAGTGCACTTGGTGGGTTGAGGGTAAGGATGTGCTAGGGATTGACGAAAGATCGTCTTTCCCCTGGTGTGTCATAAATCACTTAGGTCTAACTCAAGAGAAAGGGTAAGAGGGAAGTTCTTAAGAGTAGATGCCAATAACAGTAAGTGTCTTGAGAAAGGGAGCCTTGGGGTGTCATCCCATTATAGCTCCTAGTACCGTAGTGAGCCCCATACAGGGTAACCCTCGGGAAGTCCAAGATTAATTCCATAAGTCGTAGGAGTAAGATGTTGCTCAAGATTAATTAATAACACACTCACCCACACCCCGAGTTCACGGGAGTTTAGTCGGTATGGTACCCCGAGCTGTAGGCTCGGTGGTGGTTGGTGCGGATTATTGATCCGGTGAGTTTGTGACTCAAATTGGTTCTTGGCCGGGCAAGTTAAGCCCAGGTGGTTTGTGGTTTGGAGATTGTAGATAGTTTGTGATAATACATGTGCATAAGGTGGTGGGTCCTTAGTGTCGACGGTCATTGCACCGACGTGGATTCTCGGGCTCGGCAAGTGTGGAATTTGCACTTAGCCATAAAAGTTTGGTGGTCCAGCCAGTAAGAGTACGCAGATGCTCCGCGGTTTTGTGTTGATATGTACGATAGGTCTAGGTTAGGCAGTGAATATACCAACCTAGAGGTGGGCGAGGCCCAACCCACCGCTTCCGTTTGCCACTACAGGAGTATCCTGGGAGTCTTGCTAGCTCCAAAAAGGGGGAACTAAAGGTCTGTGCGCATAGAGTCGAAGTGTGTGAGTTGCACTTGTGTGAACATAACATAAACTGCATATCTTGCATGTCATAAACTTGTCAGTGGACCTTATAATTTTAGGAGACCGTGGAGACGGAGCAGCTCCAGAGGCCGGTGCAGATGGAGGCGGGGCAGTCTAGCACGGGAGCACTGACGACAGGATCCGTGAGTGGCTTATTAGTTCTAGTTGATTTGCTTCCGCGAGTGAAATTATAGTGAGGATTTGATGTATTGGGCAGGAGCCCTTGTTATCTTTATCTTTTATTTCAGTTATGTTTATGTGGACATCCCTTTTGATGATTTACTTTTCTATGTGATGTGAACTCGACTCTTGTTTTAGTTTCTTTGTTCTTGCTTCTTTGTGATCGATTTGGCCAGCAGCATCGGCGTTTTGTGGTGGAAACCTTCCCGAGCGAGGGTGTCACCGCAAAGCGACAGTTCTGGGCCTAAGACCCCGGGTTTGAAAAAAAAGGGTCTTACAAGTGGTATCAGAGGAAACCTCGATCCGAAGAAAAGAAGTCCACAAACCCTGGGCCACCCCGCACGAGCTTAGTTTGAGGACAAACTAGCAGCGGAAGCAATGGTGTGCCCATAAGGGAAATCATATGAAAAGGTCCACTTATAACTGAATGTTCTTTAGCTAAGTCCCTTACGAGTGTAAATTTTTCTTGTGTAGCCTGCGACGAACCTCACACCACAGCATGGAGTTCCACCGACTCCAAACGTCATCCCACCACCACCGGCTCCTACCCCGTTCCAGCAGTCGGAGTTGGGATAGACACTGACTGCCATTCTGGAGACATTCAGGGCACAGCAGGCACTGGCTCCTCAGCAAAACCCTGGGGCCAACTGGCTGAGCATCTTTCGAGGTCTCTCCCAACCATCATACATCGGGACGGAGACCGTTGTGAGGACTGAGGAGTGGGTGGATATCATGGAGGAGATGCTGACAGGGATCCAGTGCCCGACAGATATGGAGGTGGCCTTCCTAGGCCATATCATCAGTGGAGCTGGCCTAGCAGTGGATACAGCAAAAATCCAGGCAGTACGGGATTGGCCGCCGTTAAAGACGGCCACCGACGTGCGGAGTTTCTTAGGACTTGTCGGTTACTACCGGAAGTTCATTCAGGGGTTTTCCCAGATAGCCCTCCCGCTCACATCCCTGATGAAGAAGGATGCTGCTTTCACATGGACGCCGCAGTGTGAGGCAGCCTTCCAGGAGCTGAAGGGTCGGCTTACTTCGGCCCCATCCTTGCCCTTCCATCAGGGGGGGAAGGATTCCAGGTGTATACGGATGCGTCATATCAGGGGATGGGTGCCGTTCTGATGCAGAACGGGCATGTGATAGCTTACGCCTCCCGCCAGTTGAAGAATCACGAGTGGAACTACCCGGTGCATGACTTGGAGATGGGAGCAGTTGTGTTTGCTCTAAAGATTTGGCGACACTACCTCTATGGTGTCCACTGCGACATATTCTCAAATCACAAGAATCTGAAGTATGTAGATACACAGAAGGAGCTGAATATCCGGCAGAGGCGATGGGTGGAGTTCTTATCAGACTATCAGTACACGATGCATTACCACCTAGGGAAGGCGAATGTAGTAGCAGACGCACTGAGCAGGAGAGCTACCACGTCAGGAGCAGAGCCCAAGTTGATGGTCATGGAGTTAGTACGGATGTTCGAGGACATGCAGATCTCTCTAGTATCCGAGGACAATCCGGAGCTATGCGAGGAGTACTTAGCGGCGATGGGTACCACTTACGACATTCGAGACCGCATCAGGGATGGACAGAGGTAGGATGCCAAGCTAGAGCCGATATTCAGAGCCTTGGAGGCAGGCTCAGCCGGAGATTATTCGCTGAAGGACGGCCTGTTGAGTTTTAGAGGCCGAGTGTATATATCGACAGGGGGTCGGATCCGGGAGCATATTATGACAGAGGCTCATTGCAGTAGATATTCCGTGCACCCGGGCATTACCAAGATGACTGCGGATTTGAAGAGGACCATGTACTGGTCAGGTATGAAGAAAGACATCATTTATTTTGTGACCCACTGCGAGTCTTGCCAACTCGTGAAGGCGGAGTGCCGGAACCCAGCAGGATTATTGCAGCCACTTCGGGTGTCGGAGTGGAAGTTCGACGACATCGTTATGGACTTTATACACGGTCTTCCCCGATCTCGTGCGGGAAATGACTCGATTTGGGTGATCGTCGACAGATTGACGAAGGTGGTCGGGTTCATTCCAATCAAGAAGGATGATTCGGTCGGTGTTTTGGTACAGAGGTTCGTAGAGCAGTTTGTCCGATATCATGGTGTGTCGAGGACGATCGTGTCGGATCGAGATGGATGTTTTACGTACGTTGAGAGAGTGGAGAGCAGTGCAGGCCTACCTGGGCACCCGGTTGACTTTTAGTACAGCTTTCCACCCCCAGACAGACGGGCAAACAGAGTGTACCAACCGGACCCTAATGGTCCGTTCGGCGCGCAGGAATTGGCTTTCTGGAATTGGCTTTGGGTTCCAGAAAGCCAATTCCGATGTTCGGCGCGTGAGAATTGAGCAGGTTTTGGCTTTCAATCCAAAAGCCACGGGTTTTCAGATTAGCGTAAATCGTAAATGCCGAATTCTTATATCCCGCGACCGGTTTTTCCGCTGTTTTCTGTCTCCCGATCTTCCTCTTCCAGGTATCGCGTGCCCTAGCCAACCCCGTGCGACGCCAAATGATACAGCCTGATCTTCCTCTTCCAGGTATTTTCTTCCTCCTCCACCTTCTTCTTCTTCCTCTTTCTCTTCCTCTTCCTATTCCTCTCCTGGTTTGCTTTTTTTTTCCTAGATCTCCCGCCCTACTATCAGATCGGGTTTTTTTCCTAGATCTCCTTCCCCCGCGACGCCAACTGCTCCGACGCGTAGCTCCTCCTCCACCTTCTTCTTCTTCCTCTTTCTCTTTCTCTTCCTCTTCTTCTTCTTCTTCCACGCGTAGATCCTGGTTTGTTTGTTTTTTTTGCCCAGATCTGGCTTGAAATGTCTTCCTCTTCTCATCTGCACCAGATCTGGCTTTCCGCTGTTTGTGAATGTTTGCAATTATATGTTTCACACATTATTGTTGGAGCATGCGTTCCGCACTCGTCCGGTTTGAGAATAACAAATCCCGGATGTATTTGATCCTATTTTTATTTAATGGTGTGCAGATAGCAGGTGCAAGAATATCATGGTTTCATTTGGAGCAAAATGACACTTTCCAGAATTTTGCGCTATCGGATTTCCGACAGCCCTATCGGATTTCCGACAGCCTGCTTATTTATTCACGTACAGCGGTTAAGAGCTATCGGATTTCCGATATCGCTATCGGATGGCGACAGCCCACGATCTTCCGATAACGCCACGACGTGCAGCAGTTACCACACAGCGGTTAAGAGCTATCGGATTTCCGATATCACTATCGGATGGCGACAGCCCACGATCTTCCGATAACGCCAGAACGAGCAGCGGTTACCTTGGCTATCGGATATCCGACAGTACTATCGGATATCCGACATCCCACGTCTCAACCACGACTTCAACACGACGCAGAAACTTCGTTTTAGTGGGACACGTGGCAGCCTCTGGAGCTATCGGATTTCGGCGACAGAAGGTATCGGACGGCGACAGCTCTTTTCTATAAAAAGGGCTCAAACTTCGTGGAATTGAGCACTTCAGTTCTCTAAGCCTCCTTCCTGAGTGTTATGATCCAGAGAGCTCCAGAGAACGAAAATCCCCATCCTTGAAGAAGAAAAGCGAGAGCGAAGCCGAAGATTGTACACGCATTCCAAGGAGACTTTCTCAAGGGCTCTTCGCTGTTTTGGTCCAGAAATTCTAAAGGGGGTTTTTCATATTGTATTTTCATTCATTCACTTTTCATTTTGTAATCGTTGTAGAAATCGTCGTCTTGCGTGCGGCGTCTAAGTCCTTGCGCGGCTTAGGGGAAAATCGCTTCCTTGTGTGGAGCGTCCAAGTCCTTACGTGGCTTGGTGGGAAATCGTGGCCTTGTGTGCTACGTCTAGATCTTGGGAAGATCTAGAGGATAGGCTTGGGCTTGGTCTTGGGAAAGACAAGCGATAGCCTTCCGATCCTTGTGAGAAGGATTGGTAAATCAAAAATATTGTATTTACATATTATCATTGTGCCTTGATCTTAAGCATTGTTAAGATCATTTCTATTGTACTCAAAATTTCTTGATTAATATAATTATGTCTTTTCCTTTAATTACATATTTGATGGCATAATCTTTATCTTGGAAATTTGTGTTTTGATTTAATACTTGAATTGCATTGATTTGAAAATATTTGTAAGTAATATTTTAGTGAAGTAAAATCTCTTTAAAAAATTATTAAGTAAAAAAAAAAATTATTTTTAGACACACCCTTATTCACCCCCCCCCCCCCTCTAAGGGCGTCATACGATCCAACAAGTGGTATCAGAGCTAGGTTACTCCAAAACGGTTTTACCACCGGGAGTAATGGCGCACAACGATCACGCGTTCGTTGAGGGGCAAGGAATTAGTAGGCCACCACTTTTCACGGGCACAGACTACAATTATTGGAAAACACGTATGCGTTGTTTTCTAATTGCGCTAGATATAGAAGTCTGGAATATGGTAGAATCTAGTTACACTTCTCCAACATATATTGTAGGAGAAGTAACTATGGATAAACCCAAAGACAAGTGGGATGATAATGACAAATTAAAATGTAAGAACAATGCAAAAGCCATGAATGCCTTATTTTGCGCACTGGATCGCACTGAATTTAATAGAGTTTGTGCTTGTAACACTGCTTTTGAAATTTGGAATTTGTTAGAAATCACTCATGAAGGTACTTCGCAGGTAAAGGATTCAAAGCTATTTCAACTGGAGTCTGAATTTGAAAGGTTCAAAATGGAGGTAGATGAAGAGATTGATACGATGTACACACGATTCACAAAAATCGTGAACGACTCAAAGGTGCTAGGAAAGGTTTTCTCAAATGGAGATTTGGTAAGAAAAATCTTAAGATCACTTCCCCCGAAGTTTAATCCTAAAGTGACTGCAATTTCCGAGTCACATGATCTTAAGACTTTAAAATTAGAGAGCCTTATTGGAAATTTGAAAACTCATGAAGTTGAATTAAGAATTCAACAACAAGAGTATATGGAGCCAAGGAAGAAGGGATTGGCTCTAAAATCTAAGAAGGAAGAAACTAGTGATTCTGAGGAGGATGAAGAAGATGAGGAGAGCTTATTTGTCAAAAAGTTTAGAAAATTTATGAAAAATCCGGAGAGAAGGAATTCGTTTAAAAAGTATTTTAAGAAGGAGACTTTTAGGAAGAAAAAGGGAAAGGAAGGCGATGAGGAGGAAGAGAGACCGCCACCGGAGTGCTATCACTGCAAGAAGTTAGGACACATTCGAAGCAAGTGTCCAAAGTACTTGAAAGAAATTAAAGAAAAGAAGCACAAAGGATCGAAGAAAGTGTTGAAGGCGGAAACATGGGATGATACTACTTCTGAGGATGGAAGCATTTCAGACTCAAGTAAAGAAGAGGAGGCCAACATATGCTTAATGGGAAAGAGCGTCATATCTGATGACGAATGCAGTGTCCAAAGCGACACTGAGGTAACTCCTCCAACCTATGATGAATTATATTCTGAATTTTTAACGACTTGCAAATTTTTTGAAAAGAGTTTACAAGATAATGATCTTCTTAAATCTGAAAATGGAATTTTACTTAAAGAAAACAAAAAATTGTTAAATGAAATTAAGACTATTGGAAAAAGAGATATTTCTTGTCAAGAGTGTGATCACTTTTTGGGAAGAATTAGTGAACTTGAAGAATCTCTTTCCAAATCTCATTCTACAATAAAAGTACTTACTAAAAAGAATGAGATCTTAGAGAGAGATCTGAAATCTTCAATTTCCAAAGTCCATGAGGAAAAGAAATCTTTTGAAAATAGATGCGTATATCTTGTATCCGAAAATACAAAAATGAGAAACCAGATTCATGACTTAACACTAGCCATGAAAAAATTTGGAATGGGCCGAAGATCACTGGATATGATCTTAGGATACCAACGCCATGGATCTGGAAGGTTTGGGCTCGGATACACATCTGGAAGCTGTCGCCCGGCGACAACCACTGTCGCCGGCGACAGTGAAAAGTTCAGAAAAATTACTTTTAAAAATTTTAAAATTAATGAATTATCAAATACTGCATCCTCATCCAGTAAAGGTCCAAAAAATTTATACTCTTCTAAATACATTACATGTGCCAAATGCAATAGATTTGGTCACACTACGGACTCTTGCTGGAAGGAAGGAAAGAGTAAAATAAAACAAATCTGGGTACCTAAGGCTTCTACCTATACCATGGGTGGAACCACTTGGGTAACCAGATCTTTACTTACCTCCTCTTTCTAGGTGTGTTGGCAGGCTAAGGACAAAGAAGACGTGTGGTACTTGGACTCGGGTTGTTCAAAACACATGACGGGCAATAAAGAGAAGTTCCTTAGCCTGGAGATGAAGAAAGGAGGAGTTGTTACATTCGGAGACAATGGAAAAGGAAAAATCATCGGCATCGGTGTTGTGGGTAACGAAAATTTTTCAATTTCTAATGTTTTATTTGTAGAAGGATTAAAACATAATTTGATTTCCATTAGTCAATTATGTGATAAAGGTTTAAATGTTTTATTTGAATCTTCTACAAATTTGTGCAAAATTATTAATTCCAAAACAAATGAAATTGTTTTTACCGCACCAAGATGTCATAATGTTTATATGATTAAATTTCTAGATTTTTCAAATTCTACTTTGAAATGTTTTTTATCAAAAAACGATGAATTAGATTTATGGCATAGGCGACTTGGACATACTAGTGCCAAGTTAATTACTAAACTTTCAAAAGATAAATTAATTAAAGGATTACCTTTATTAAATGGAAATTTATCTTCTCCACTATGTGTGCCTTGCCAAAAAGGAAAATTTTCAAAATCATCTTTCAAAAGTAAAAACATTATTTCTACCACTAGGCCACTTCAATTAATACATATGGATTTATTTGGGCCAATTGGAATCTCTAGCTTAGGAGGTAGAAAATACACATTTGTACTGATTGATGATTATTCTCGTTTTTGTTGGACTTTATTTCTAACCTCCAAATCCGATGCTTTTTCAGAATTTTCAAAATTATGTTTGCGTATCCAAAATGAATTTGAGTTAAAAATTAAACGCATACGATCGGATCATGGAGGAGAATTTGAAAATGAAAAGTTTATTTCTTTTTGTACGGAGTTAGGAATTAAACATGAATTTTCCGCTCCACGCACACCACAGCAAAATGGTGTAGTGGAGAGGAAAAATAGAACTCTTCAAGAATTAGCCCGTACAATGTTATCTGAATTCAAATTATCAAAATCTTTTTGGGCTGAAGCGGTTAGCACGACATGTTATGTAATTAATAGAGTAATGCTTCGCCCTATTTTAAAATTAACTCCTTATGAATTAATATTTAGTAAAAAACCAAATGTTTCTTATTTCAAAGTTTTTGGTTGTAAATGTTTTATTTTAAATTCTAAAGATTCTTTAGGAAAATTTGATGAAAAATGTGATGAAGGTATTTTTATTGGTTATTCTTCAACGAGTAAAGCATATAGAATTTTTAATAAAAGAACTAAAATAGTTGAAGAATCTATTCATGTTAGGTTTGATGAGTTTGCTTCATGTGTAGAAAAGAAAATTACAGGAAACGAAGATGAAATCCTTCCCACGGTGGAGAACGATGATGAAGAACTTGGAGAAAATGAAGAAGAAAGAGAAGAAGAAAGAGAAGGAGAAAGAGAAGAAGAAAGAGAAGAAGAAAGAGAGGAATATGTGCCTCCAAGTGAATTAAGATTCTCAAAGGATCATCCAAAGGAGCTTATCATTGGAGATCCACAAAAAGGGGTTAGTACTCGTTCATCGCTACATGTCTTATTTTCAAACCTTTGTTTTGTTTCTGAAATAGAACCAAAAGATGTTTCCACCGCTTTAAATGATGAATTTTGGTTTTTAGCTATGAATGAAGAACTTAATCAATTTGAACGTAATAAGGTTTGGAATCTTGTAGAACGACCCAAAAATCGTCCTGTAGTTGGTGTTAAATGGATTTTTAAAAATAAAATGGATAATGAATCTAGAATTGTTAGAAATAAAGCCAGATTAGTTGCAAAAGGTTATGCACAAATTGAAGGGGTAGATTTTGATGAAACTTTTGCACCCGTAGCAAGATTAGAAGCGGTTAGAATATTTCTTGCATTTGCTTGTTTTAAAAGATTTAAATTATATCAAATGGATGTCAAAACCGCATTTTTAAACGGGTATATAAAAGAGGAGGTTTATGTAGAACAACCCCCTGGCTTTATAAATGAAAAATATCCAAATCATGTTTATAAATTAGATAAAGCGCTTTATGGATTAAAACAAGCGCCTCGTGCTTGGTATGATCGATTAACTCAATATTTGTTGAAGCACGATTATAAAATTGGAAGTGCTGATTCTACACTCTTCATTAAGCAAATTAATCATGATTTAGTTATTTTACAAATTTATGTTGATGATATTATTTTTGGAGCCACTAATGAAGAGTTGTGTAATGAAGTAGTTCAAATTATGAAAAATGAATTTGAAATGAGTATGGTTGGTGAACTTTCATATTTTTTAGGTTTTCAAATTACACAAAAACATGATGGAATTTTTATATGTCAAACCAAATATATTCATGATATGTTAAAAAGATTTGGATTTGAAAATCTTAAGCATGCAAACACTCCTATGAGTACTTCTCTAAAATTAGGAAAAGATGAAAGTGGTGTTTCAATTGAACAAACCCTTTATAGAAGTATGATAGGGTCTTTATTGTATTTAACCGCATCTAGACCTGATATTATGTTTGCCGTTTGTTTATGCGCTAGATTTCAAGCTAATCCTAAAGAGTCACATTTAAAAGCGGTGAAACGTATCTTTAGATATCTCATTGGAACATCCAAATTAGGATTATGGTATCCTCATAATGATTCTTTTATTTTACATGGTTTTTCGGATTCTGATTATGCGGGTTGTTCGTTAGATAGGAAAAGCACTAGTGGCACTTGTCACTTTATCGGCCCTTCACTTATTTCATGGTCGAGTAGGAAACAGAATTCTGTTGCCCTCTCCACTACCGAGGCCGAATATATTGCACTAGGTAGTTGTTGTGCCCAAGCACTTTGGATGTCACAAACGTTAGAAGATTTTGGCATGCAACAAAGTAGTGTAGAATTAAAGTGTGATAATAAAAGTGCTATAGACTTAACTAACAATCCCATATTACATTCTAGATCCAAGCATATAGACGTCCGACATCACTTTATAAGGGATCATATTAAGAAGAGTAATATAAAAATCAACTTTATAGGCACGGAAAACCAATTAGCGGATATATTCACTAAACCGTTACCGGATTCCCGTTTTTCTATGCTTAGGCTAGAATTGGGAATCCTAGATATTTCACAATGAATATATCACTACTTAAAACCTATAAAATTTTAATAAAAAACAAATCATAAAAGACTTATACATATAACAAAGAAAAACAATCTCTTCAAATAGACATTCACCAAATCAAACATGTTCACATAATCAAAATTATTACAAAAATTTAATCAAAATATCTGATAATAGAAATGCAAAAAATTAAAGAGAAATCTGGGCATTGGAGCTGTCGGATGGCGACAGTAAGCTGTCGGATGGCGATATCCTCCAGACCTCTTTTTCAATCCGACTCCTCCTCGTTCCGACTACCAGCCCCACTACTTTCAGGAATGTCAAACTCTGATCTCCTCACGACTGTCTTCCTCCGTCGACCATGACTAACGGATTGCCGACGAGGCTCCTCCTCTGAAGGCATCTCCCATTCCGCGGCTTCCGCAGGCGTAGGCTTTAACTTAAGTCCTTTCACAAGGAACTTCATGAATTTCTGCATACGGGTCCGATCTTTTTTCACCTCTACCTTATGTTCTTCAAACGACCTCCTATGCTCTTGGAAGTCTTCTATATGATTGTCCAACTTAGTTTGGAAAGAGTCGAGTGCCTCCCGCATAGACCCTCCACGTGCTATTGGAGGCTCTCTCATTTCCATAGTCGGCGCTTTTCGTTGACTTTTCTTCCCCTTAATATCCGCCGTTTGATATATATCCGGGCAACAATCTCCAAGATAAAAATTTTGATCTATCCAAGTGTATTTCTTGTATAGGATACGTTGGATAATCGCACCCAGAGGGAGAGTGTGTGCCTTTTTCCAATCCGGATTTTTGAGGCGGTATGTATATCGCATCATAGATAAGAGGAGATCGGCCACATCAAATAACTCATTCTCCACTATATAATAAGTCACCAGACTAAGTTGAGCCGTAATACTATGCGTATCACCGGACTTCAACATAATCGTGTGCCTTAAAATATCTTGTACAAGACGAGCATCGTCTGTAAGTGTCGTCATAGTGGTTATGAGATTTTTGGTGGAATTCCCATGCAACGACATATTCATAATCGTCCAATTTCTCTCCAGTCTATAATTTTCCACTATATCCATGACATTCTCACTTTCCATTAACCCAAATTCACTTCTTAAATCAACTGGAGTGATCTCCACATATTGACCCTGAATTTTGGATCTAACTCCACCATTCAGATCAGTATATGTCGGATCCTCGAGATGATTATAAAATTCACGAACTAAAACAGATGAGAAAATGTCTTGGATAATTACTGAGAGTATACCTGCCTCGGCTAGCATAAAATAAACTCGCTCATGTCTAGGGAGATCAAATTCGACAATCTTTGAAATTCCTATTTGAGCTTTTTCTATGGCGGGATAACTTTGATAGGAGGAATGAGCATCTCCTGATTCACCTCTTCTTGATCTCCAACTTGAACTCATATCTGCATAAGACATAACAAAATTTTTTTTTTTTCAAAAAACAGGGGAACAAATTCTGGCACTGTCGGATGGCGACATCTAGCTATCGGAAATCCGACAGCTAAATTTTTTTTTTTTCCCGACAACTATCATGTCACAACAAATCTTCATTCCCAAATCTACAAAATATTCACAAAGCAAAAATTTCTTACTGTTTTCAACACAAAAAAAAAAATCAAAATTTGGGAAAAACACTATTCATCATCTTCTTCCTACACTTTTTAAAAATTTTATTAGATCTCTACATATGACTCCTACTAACATCTAGATCTACACCATACCAACAAATTTAAACCAAAACCTCATATTTCCCAACATACACATCACAAATTTCTCTTTCTCTTCACACAAACAAGATCTACATCTCTTCTCTAACTCAAACTACCAAATCTCAAGATCTACTACTCATTCTACAGTTTATGACCAAAGAACTCCATTAAAATCAATAGAAATATGAAAATCACAAAACTAGTGGTGAAATTTAAACCAAATCTTCAAAAAGACGGAAATCTCACCTTAGATCTGAAGATTTCGGGCACCTGGAGCTCTAGATCTGAAATTTCCCCCAAATCTGAAGAGACATGTCGGTCAAAAGACGAAACTCGTTTTTTTTATGGTCTCAGAGCTGTCGGATGGCGATAGCTCGATATCGGATATCCGACAGCCCCCCCCCCCCCCCCCCCCCCCCAAAAAAACAAAAAAAATTCGACTGTTTTTTTTTTTTCTTTCTTTTCACGAGTTTTGTTCATTCCCTATTTCTATACATGATAATATGAGAATTTTGGTATCTTACATAAAGTATTCTTCCTGTGTTATTTTTCATAACAATAGCTTAACATATGCTTATGATGTTCAATCTTACCATATCATTGTGATGACACTTTCATATCGTTACTAAGAATTGTTTTCGCATGCCTCTAAGTATAAGAACTCTTTTATCTATGACAATGAGCGATCACAAACACCTACTTTGATAATACATATCAATACAATTTATTCTATACATACTTCATGATTGATCGAACATAACAAAATACATTTCATAACTGTCACCTTCACCTTTGATACTTTGCACTTCTTCAACTTTTACCATTTATGACATGCAAGTGAATTCGGAGATCCTTAAAATTTATGCATCCAAAAAAAAATGGGAAGAAAATTCAAATGCAAAAAATTCTTTTTGCCCAAAAAGTTGAAAGAAATAAATAAATATTGACAAGGATCATCCACCAAGCACTACTTAGCCTCCTGATAAGTCTTAATGAGCATTGTGAGGTTAAGCACCTTGGAAAGAATTGTAAAGTGTCTTGCAAAAACAAAATGGTCCTTTTATGAAGATTTTCAAAGTTTCTGGAAGAGAAGTATGGGCTTTATGTATATTTATGTTATGTTTAACAATTCCATGAACATATATAGTTTAAATATATTCATATGTATTCTTTCTCAAAGTATCACTACTACACTTCATTGTTATTTATAAAATTTCTTCTTATGAAAATTGGACCGAAACGATTCAAGTTTCTATATTGCATTGTGTCTTTCTATGATCGTTATTATTGAATCTCATCATGGTTAAGTTTATTTGTTTCTATACATTATAACACATTGCTAGAATGCTTAGATTCCTCTCCAAGATTACATATATCATTATCATATCACTTACAAAGCTTCCGCTAGTGCACTCCAACTTGTCATATATTCTTTCTCTATAATACTCTTTCCTATCCTCTCATATCTATATTCATCTTTTGCTAATATCAAAGGGGGAGAAGATAAAAAGAGATCAACTAAATCAATTAGTTCACATTAAGGGGGAGATCTTATGTAAAGGGAGTTTATATGTAGGGGGAGAATATTTTTATATTAAGGGGGAGATCACATTAAGGGGGAGATCTTTTGTTCACACGATCTTTTGTTCACACTTGAAGCTCACACATAGGATTTATTCGATTTCTTTTTATAAGGATTTGTTATTATCAAAAGGGGGAGATTGTTGGAGCATGCGTTCCGCACTCGTCCGGTTTGAGAATAACAAATCCCGGATGTATTTGATCCTATTTTTATTTAATGGTGTGCAGATAGCAGGTGCAAGAATATCATGGTTTCATTTGGAGCAAAATGACACTTTCCAGAATTTTGCGCTATCGGATTTCCGACAGCCCTATCGGATTTCCGACAGCCTGCTTATTTATTCACGTACAGCGGTTAAGAGCTATCGGATTTCCGATATCGCTATCGGATGGCGACAGCCCACGATCTTCCGATAACGCCACGACGTGCAGCAGTTACCACACAGCGGTTAAGAGCTATCGGATTTCCGATATCACTATCGGATGGCGACAGCCCACGATCTTCCGATAACGCCAGAACGAGCAGCGGTTACCTTGGCTATCGGATATCCGACAGTACTATCGGATATCCGACATCCCACGTCTCAACCACGACTTCAACACGACGCAGAAACTTCGTTTTAGTGGGACACGTGGCAGCCTCTGGAGCTATCGGATTTCGGCGACAGAAGGTATCGGACGGCGACAGCTCTTTTCTATAAAAAGGGCTCAAACTTCGTGGAATTGAGCACTTCAGTTCTCTAAGCCTCCTTCCTGAGTGTTATGATCCAGAGAGCTCCAGAGAACGAAAATCCCCATCCTTGAAGAAGAAAAGCGAGAGCGAAGCCGAAGATTGTACACGCATTCCAAGGAGACTTTCTCAAGGGCTCTTCGCTGTTTTGGTCCAGAAATTCTAAAGGGGGTTTTTCATATTGTATTTTCATTCATTCACTTTTCATTTTGTAATCGTTGTAGAAATCGTCGTCTTGCGTGCGGCGTCTAAGTCCTTGCGCGGCTTAGGGGAAAATTGCTTCCTTGTGTGGAGCGTCCAAGTCCTTGCGTGGCTTGGTGGGAAATCGTGGCCTTGTGTGCTACGTCTAGATCTTGGGAAGATCTAGAGGATAGGCTTGGGCTTGGTCTTGGGAAAGACAAGCGATAGCCTTCCGATCCTTGTGAGAAGGATTGGTAAATCAAAAATATTGTATTTACATATTATCATTGTGCCTTGATCTTAAGCATTGTTAAGATCATTTCTATTGTACTCAAAATTTCTTGATTAATATAATTATGTCTTTTCCTTTAATTACATATTTGATGGCATAATCTTTATCTTGGAAATTTGTGTTTTGATTTAATACTTGAATTGCATTGATTTGAAAATATTTGTAAGTAATATTTTAGTGAAGTAAAATCTCTTTAAAAAATTATTAAGTAAAAAAAAAATTATTTTTAGACACACCCTTATTCACCCCCCCCCCCCTCTAAGGGCGTCATACGATCCAACAATTATGTTTCACACAGATCTAGCTTTAAATGTATACTCACACAATTATGTATACTTCACCAATTAAAATTATTGAAAAAAAAAGCTAGATCTGGTGCAGGTGAGTATGTTTCACACATTTATGTTTCACCAATTAAATCTATACAGAAAATATACTCACACAATTAAATTTTTCACACATTTATGTTTCCAGTGAATGAATATGGTTTTTAGGAAGTATACATTTTTTTATGTTTTGATTAGATGTCTACAATTTTTTTATGTTTTGTTCCAGCATGTGGATCCATTGTATATGTTCCATAATTTAAGGTTTGGATCATGAAGAATCACAATTTTTTTGTGATTGTTTTACTTCAAACGATTATAAAAAGTTAATTATTCTAGGCCTATCATGGATCATGAAGAATTACAAAATAAACGTAAGTTGGATATTATCATAAAGTCAGCAGTTGCAGCGGCTTATGGCGCAGCTGTTGTGGTTATGGACTGCATTCCCAGACACCCGGTAGATGTTATAGACAAAGACGCTCTACGTAATATCTTATTAAAACGGTTATATGATGGACATGAGGTTAACTGTTTTAGCCATTTACGCATGGGTAAAGCACCTTTCAATGAGCTTTGTGATACTCTCCGCTCAAAAGGTTATCTCTGCGATACACAATATGTATCCTCTAAAGAATCTGTAGCCTTATTTCTATACATTTTGGCACATAACGTAAAGTTTCGTGATGTTGGTGGCACATTTATCCGCTCGATCGATACAATTAGCAGACATTTCAACATTGTCATGCAAGCGATTTTAAGACTCTCAAACGATTATATCAGATTGCCTGAATCCAGACAACAACACAAGTCTAGATGGTTTGCAGATAGTATTGGTGCGTTAGACGGTACACATGTTGAAGTAACTGTTCCTATTGAAGATCAAGGTAGATATCGTAATCGTAAACAGGCAATCACGACAAATGTACTCGGTGTATGTGATAGTAACATGAAATTCTTATATGTATTACCCGGTTGGGAGGGTTCAACATCTGACTCAAGAGTATTACGAGATGCATTGGAGCGACAAGACCGCTTTGAAGTGCCCAATGGTAAAAAAACTCATTTTTTTATTATATTGCATGAATATTATATGTAGATTAATTACTCATTTTACTATATAGGCAAGTACTACCTTGTTGATGCTGGATACACTAATGGGCAAGGATTTCTTGCCCCATATCGGTCGACACGTTATCACCTAAAAAAGTGGTCCAATCAGGGTAATAAACCAACAAATTATAAAGAATTATTCAACTTGCGTCATGCTAAAGAAAGAAATGTAATCGAAAGAACTTTTGGGTTGTTAAAGAAAAGATGGGCTATTCTACGCCAACCATCTTTTTTCAATATTAAAGTGCAGGTATGACTTGCTTTACTTATTAAGGTTTTATGAGTCAGTATAATATCTAATTCAATAATTTTGATCAGGTGCAGGTCATAAATGTGTGCTGCATATTACATAATTTTCTAGTGGAGAAGAGATTAGAGACCGATGCGCAAATGTTGGATGAGGTTGACTCTGAGATATTGGCGCAAGACGTAGCAGAAGAGTTCTACGATTACGTTGATGTTGTTAGCCCAATCCAAGCCACACAAGAATGGACAAATTTTAGAGACACCTTAGCTATAAATATGTTCAATGATTATCAAAATATGCATTAATTTTCTTATGACATTTCTGTTTTATTATCAGATACAATTATGTCAGTGCAATTTCAGAATATTCATGTATATTTAATGGTGTTTGTGGGCTATTAAGATGCAATATTTTTTTAATCTTATCAGGTTTTATGTCACTTTATGCTTTCTTTTAATCTTATGATGTTTTTTAATCTTTAGACAGATATCATGGATAAGAGCTCTGGAAAGGTTGGTGGTAGGACTGAGCGGTCCTACATGCACTGGACATCAGAAATGGACATAACCCTTTCTAATGCATTGTTGGAGCAACATAGCTTGGGCCATAAAACTCCAAACGGCTGGAAGAGTGTTGCTTTTACAGCAGCTATGATCGCTCTTAAAGACATTTGTGGTGTAGACACTAGCAAAGAGAAGTTAATGGCTCGCCTAAAAACTTGGAACAAGTATTACATAGAAGTCAGCGCGATGCTAGACACAAGCGGATTTGGATGGGATTGGCAAAGAAATATGGTCAGGGTAGATAGTGAAGAAGTGTGGGCTAACTATGTGAAGGTATGATTTTTATTAAATTAATAGTTTTATTGGTTTATTAAAATGATTAACTAATTATTACTTTACAGGCTCATCCGTCTGTCAAACATTACAAGGACAAAGTTATCATCAATTGGTCTGATTTGGCTGTGCTCTGCGGGACTGATAGAGCAACTGGCAGTCATGCCGCGACCGCAACAGAGATGATAAATGAGGTAGATGCGGAGTCTATGGCAGAGAAAACAACTAATACACAAGACCAGACAAGAGTGGAAGGAGAAGGAAGCAGTAGAAGGAGGAGAAAGCGACCGGTAGGAGCGGATGCCGTAGCGGTGGCCATAGAGAAATTAGCTGACTCCGTAGAAAAAGCATCGGGGATTAAGTCTGCTAGCAATGTCGATGACATTTATGTCGCACTGACTAAGATGACTGATTTAAACCATCTTGATTTACTCAAGGCGATGGATATACTGTGTCATGATAGTGTTAAACGTGACATATTCATGAGGCTGCCTGAAGACTTGAAGGGCACATGGCTGCGGATGCAGTTTGATCGCTAGATTGTTGACTTTATGCTATTTATGTATTTTTATTTATGGACTATGGTTATGCAGTAGAACTATTTTATAATTTTGAACTTCAATTATTATTGGTATTTTAATTTACTACTTCAATTTTAAAAAAATTCAATTTTAAAAATTTCAATTCCAGAAAGCCAATTCCATCGTACAGTCGAACAGCTTACAGACATCAATTCCAATTCTGTTCACTGAATTCCTTCCTGCGACCGAACAACAGAATTGGTTTTCTGCACAAAACCAATTCCTGCAGATATTGGTTTTCTGGCTAAAGCCAATTCCAGAAAGCCATTACCTGCGCGCCGAACGGACCATAAAGGATCTTCTACATCTTTGCATTATGGACCGCGGGGAGCCATGGGAGAGACTGTTGCCATTAGTCGAGTTCTCATACAACAACAGTCATCAGGCTAGTATAGGCAGGGCACCTTATGAGGCATTATACGGACGGAGGTGCAGGACACCGTTGTCTTGGGTTCAGGATGAGGATCCCAAGGCACTTGGTTCAGAGTTCGTGGAGGACACGAAGGCTCAGGTGAGGATGATTCGAGATAGGATGCTGGAGGCCCAAAGCAGGCAGGCCAAGTATTACGATGCGCGTCATCGTATGGTGGAGTTCCATGTGGGAGATCGTGTGTTCTTGAAGATACGTCCGATGCATGGAGTCTCACGGGTTCACGGGCGGAAGATGCTCAGTCAGAGGTATATGGGGCCTTATAGGATCCTGGAGCGGATCGGTCCCTTGGCTTACAGACTAGAGCTACCGCTGGAGTTGGAGGTACTGCACGACGTTTTCCACGTCTCCTCACTTAGGAAGGCTCTACTTCGGCCAGAGCAGCAGATATCTACTTCAAAGGGGCCAGTAGCTACTGATCGGTCGGTTCACCTGGAGTCGGTTCGGATAGACGACACGGAGTTACGAGTCTTGCGTTGCAAAAAGGTTCCGCTGGTCAAGGTCCTATGGAGGAATCATGGACAGGAAGAGCATACTTGGGAGCCACTGGACATGATGCAGCAAAAGTACCAGCAGCTCTTTACGACAGGTATAATTTAATTGTTCGGGGATGTTACATTTTCTTCCTTGTAGTAGAAACCCCACAGGCTTAACCTGAATTTCGAGGACAAATTTTTTTTTATGTATTGAAATTTGTAACATCCCCCAAACATCTAGATCCCTAAGTTGATTTTGTCATGACTAGGTCATGACAAAACCTTAGGAAGAGCCCAAGACCATGTGAATTTAGGTGAGAAGGAGAAAACCCAAGTGGTCTGCAAATAGCAATTTTCAGATACCATGCCTAGGGTTGGACTTTATGGCCCCACCTTGAACCTTGACCCCACCATAGCATCCCTAACCCATTAGGGGTCTCCTTGAAGCACCAGTGACCCATTGGGGTCAACCTAAGAGACCAATTTGACTAAAGTCAACCTTAACCCTAAATTGGTCAAACTAACTCAATTAAGGTCAATTGGCCCTCACCATGCCAAATTGACCTTGCCCCTACCCTTATAGGGTTATTAGGAGCCTAATGTACCAAAAAGCCCATCATGGGGCCTCCAATTTGACCAATTTGTCCTAAACCCTTATTTGGTCAAAGTGTCCTAATAAGGGGCAATTCACCCTCACCTTGCCAAATTGACTCCCCCTAGACCTTCCTAACTCACAAGGGAGTCAAATGGGTCACTACCCACCCATTGTGGTCAACCCAAGTGGTCAATTTGACCAAAGTCAACCTTAGCCTAAATTTAGGTCAAAATGACCTACTTTACCCAAATTGATCCCAACACACTTGAGCTAGACCCAATTGGTGTGGTCACCACCTAATGGGGAGTGAACGCTGCTGAGTTGGCCATTCAATTTGAAGGATTTCGGCCAGGAGAGAGAAAGCTCTATTTTCCCCCAAAAATGGCGGAGAGAGGAAGAGGAGGAGTATGACATTTATGACCAAATAAACCTAATTTATGGCACCATTCATCTCCCCTTGAGGAGAGGAGAAGTTTCAGCCCTATTTCCGGCCTAATTGATGATCAATTCTTTTCCTCCCATAAGAAACCAAAAATCACCATTAATGGTGATTATGGCAATTAATGCCAAGGCTCACCCCCTCCCCCTTTTGATCTCCTTAACACCTTCAGAGGACGGAAAGGAGTGACACCCCCTCTTCTCTGAAGAAATCGAGCCCCAGAAGCCTAGATTGTCATGGCACCGAAAGCTCCAGCACCGTCCATGGCAACTCGTCGGAACACGCGCCACCAAGCCCCCACACAAGTCCAATCTGCCTCCTCTCCCTTAGTGCTAGATCTTTTCATGATTTGGGGCTTGATCCGTGCTCAATAGGGCTCGGAACGTGCTTCCGAAAGGGTTCGATTCGTACTCTTTTTCCCCTCCTCTAAACCCCGACCCAACCACCTCCGGCTGGACAACCCCCCTATCGTCGGCCACCACCTCAACGGAGGTGGCGGTGGCATTGGATGGCCGGGAAGCGGCACAGGTGGCCGGGAAATCATCCCGCAAAGAAGCTTAGGTCGGGCTGTCGCGCGCCGTCCATTCCTCGGGGACGATGACTAAGATCCGTCCGATCTGCTGTGATCAGCTTTCGCAGATGTTAATTGTTTACATTATTTTATTTAATCCGTCGATCTGGGTAGAATAAATTCGCCGAGCTGAGCCCGACGTTCGTCGAACGGAGTTCATTCGTTGAACGCAGATTTATTCAGCTTGCGTCGAGCGCAGTTTAGTTTTCGTTGAATGCAGATTTATTCAGCGTTCGTCGAACGCAGATCATAGTTCGTCGAACGCAGATCATATTTTGTAGAACGCAGATCTATTCAGCTTTCGTCGAGCACAGTTTAGTTTTCATCGAACGCAGATCATAGTTCGTCGAACGCAGATCATAGTTCATCGAACGCAGATTATATTTCGTCGATCGCAGAGTCACTTATATAATTAAATGTTTAAATTAATTTCTGTCACACATTATGCAGTGCTTCATTTTAATTATTTAAAATACTAGATCAACTCCGATGAGAAAGTGCCCAACACCAAAGTTGTATCCCTAGGTGTGTATTTTAATTCAAAATTTGTTTCAGCCCAAAAGGAGCATTGTAGCTCCCTGTAGTGCCAAAATGGTGGGACTGGTCCCTAGGGTATGGCAGTCACTCTTTCCTGCATATCTTTTTATTGGTAGATGTTATGGCCTTGATATTTAAAACCTAGGCTAGTTACATACACCCACACAACATACTCAAAGATGGTATTTTTAGGAGAACCTTTTTCTAAGGTTTTTTGAGATAATTTCATAAATCATTTACTAATTAATTAGTGGGTCAAAGGACCTCCAAATTTTGGTGGGTGATCCTTAGGGTTATGTTATTACCTTGGTAAAAATCTCAGCCCAATTAGGACTATTTTGATTGAGTAATTTGTAAAGCCAAGTTAGGTCAAATAGGGTCAAAGTTAGGGTATGATGTTTATCTTGGGATATTGTGGTCAAAACTCATCTCCATGAGTTGAAACCTTGGCCACTGGTTTAGGATCACCTATATCACCTTCATGAGTGAGATGGGGTGGTGTAGAGGTGGTTAAGCCCTAGAACCCTAGTTTTATTCCTAGGTGTGCATTTAGAACCTTGTGAAGGCCATGTGGTCAAAAGTCCTTTGATGGTCATGGAACTTAGGAGATATGTTCATGGGGTGTAATTATGCCCTAGGGAATTTTGAGAGAATTTTAGGAGAATTTATTCCCCCTAAATTAGGACATAACCCCTTTAGGGAATTTACTTATGAGAGATATTTACATGCACAAAAGGTATTGGATGGAGATGAAACTTTGGTAGTGCCTTTATTATTATGATATACACATCTGGTAATTTTTGTGCATTTTATTAAATGATTTAACCAGTACTTCATTCACAAGGCTCCTATTTTGTCTTAGGCTTAATAAAATTAATTGAGGGTCCAATACTCTTTGATAAATTGTGCAAATTGGTGATGGGACATTTCAGAGCATTAGGAAACGCTGTGATTTTTTATATAATTTTTTGGAGACTTAAATCAGTATGCAACTTCACAACTTGTCTTATTTGAGGTTTTCTTAAAGTATTTATGTAAGTAAGAAAATGATTTCCATAAATCCTTAAATTTATTCTGTAGACTTTTCTGATGAATACAAGAGCTTGGTATTTTTCCCATAATTTTGGAGTAGATATTTTTGGTGGTTCCTTCATAAAACTACAAGTTTGGATAGATGATAAATATTAAAAATAGAGGACAATTTCTTACTGTAAAAATATGATATATTATATTTCCTGTTATTTAGTCATCATAGATTTATCATGATTTTTGGAGAGCCATATCATAAGAATTCCTTACAATTCATGTTCATTTTCATACTTGGCAAATGTTTGGAGAAATTAAAATAAATACTAAATGATTAAGGAAAAATATGATTATCTGGATTTAGTCTTATAACATTCTGATAAACCTCCAGTAAATATCTTGAGTCAGTTGGATGAATATTTGGAGTACTTTTACTTTTAAGCTTCATATAGTTAGTTTGGTCTGCGTTTAGTAAAACTGTGAAACTTAGGTTTTTAGTGGCCTACTAGGTGGAAATGGTGTGCAGATGGTGCACATGGGCTGGTTAAATAGTTAGAAGTCCATCCAAAGATGTGTATGTGATGAGAGTGCACTTGGTGGGTTAAGGGTAAGGATGTGCTAGGGATTGACGAAAGACCGTCTTTCCTCTGGTGTGTCATAAATCACTTAGGTCTAACTCAAGAGAAAGGGTAAGAGGGAAGTTCTTAAGAGTAGATACCAATAACAGTAATTGTCTTGAGAAAGAGAGCCTTGGGGTGTCATCCTATTATAGCTCCTAGTACCGTAGTGAGCCCCTTACAGGGTAACCCTCGGGAAGTCCAAGATTAACCATAAGTCGTAGGAGTAAGATGTTGCTCAAGATTAATTAATAACACACTCACCCACACCCCGAGGTCACGGGAGTTTAGTCGGTCTGGTACCCCGAGCTGTAGGCTCGGTGGTGGTTGGTGCGGATTATTGATCCGGTGAGTTTGTGACTCAAATTGGTTCTTGGCTGGGCAAGTTAAGCCCGGGTGGTTTGTGGTTTGGAGATTGTAGATAGTTTGTGATAATGCATGTGCATAAGGTGGTGGGTCCTTAGTTTCGACGGTCGTTGCACCGACGTGGATACTCGGGCTCGGCAAGTGTGGAATTTGCACTTAGCCATAAAAGTCTGGTGGTCCAGCCAGTAAGAGTACGTAGATGCTCCGCGGTTTTGCGTTGAGGCGTACGATAGGTCTAGGTTAGGTAGTGCATATACCAACCTAGAGGTGGGCGAGGCTCAACCCACCGCTTCCGTTTGCCACTACGGGAGTATCCCGGGAGTCTTGCTAGCTCCAAAAGGGGGGAACTAAAGGTCTGTGCGCATAGAGTCGAAGTGTGTGAGTTGCACTTGTGTGAACATAGCATAAACTGCATACCTTGCATGTCATAGCATAAACATTGCATTTCAACCCCTACCCCTACCGTATAAGTCGGTTATGAGACTTCTTATACGATAGGCCTTGCTAAACGACCCCTTGGTCTATAGGTTTGTATGGGCATTCCTATAAATCAATGGTTATTTTTCTATTATATATTTCTTTACTTACTGCAGCTTACTTACTCTTTACCTGCTCTTACCATGCTCATTACTGCTTCAATTATTTATATAAACACATGTGCAGTGTAGAGCTTTCCATGTAGATTATGCCCCTGTCATCTGCTTTTTGATTATACCCCTTGTTATCCTCCGCTTCATCCTTCCCGCTCGGTGCCTAGGAGTCACCGGGGGAGGGGTGGGGGATTGGCTTAGTCTTTTTGACTAACGGTCGGTGGACCTTATCATTTTAGGAGACCGCGGCGACAGAGCAGTTCTAGAGGCCGGTGCAGATGGAGGCGGGGCTGTCTAGCACGGGAGCACCGATGACAGGATTCGTGAGTGGCTTATTAGTTCTAGTTGATTTGCTTCCGCGAGTGAAATTGTAGTGAGGATTTGATGTATCGGGCAGGAGCCTTTGTTATCTTTATCTTTTATTTCAGTTATGTTTATGTGGACATCCCTTTTGATGATTTACTTTTCTATGTGATGTGGACTCGGCTCTTGTTTTAGTTTCTTTGTGCTTCTTTGTGATCGATTTGGCCGGCAACATCGGCGTTTTGTGGTGAAAACCTTCCCGAGCGATGGTGTCACCGCAAGACGACGGTTCTGGGCCTAAGACCCCGGGTTTGAAAAGAAAAAAAGGGTATTACAGCTTATGCCCACGCCCGTCATTCGTCGAACTCCATTCGACGAACGAACTCCAACGCCAGCGGTTCGTCGAACTCCGTTCAACGAACTCACTTCGGCGAACTCCAGCACTAGTGGTTCGTCGAACTCCGTTCGACAAACTCACTTCCGCGAACTCCAGGGCCAGTGGTTCATCGAACACCGTTCGACGAACTCACTTGGGCGAACTCAAGCGCCAGCCGTTCGTCAAACTCGGTTCGACGAACTGACTTCGGCGAACTCTAGCGCTATCTGTTCGTCGAACTCACTGCCTTCACTTCTCGAGCAGTAATACTGTTGAATTAACAAAATTAGTGATATCTTCACTGAATTTATGAAAAATTCACATAATTTATGGTAATCCAACAATATCAAAGATTACCCACAAAGAATATCATCACAACAGATTCAACAATACTGTCAATTAAACAAGAGAACAACTTAATTTTGTTTCAACCAACATATAGTACTCAGCTGTATATTACCACCATTTACACCATCTAAAAAAGGAATTTGTCGAGTTTTATAGTATCAACACAGTATTTTTAAATTATCTACTCTAATTAACGACAAAATTTAGCTTAATAAATTAACAAGATCATAACATTATAGAGATATTGTTCAAAAACAGCTACGCAGTAAAATTATAATTGTCTCGACCACCATACTATTCTTCCAATGAACAAAATGTCGCAATAATTTCAGTCGTTATTTCAGCACGACAGGCTGGCATTTTTTTCTTCCCAACCCTTCTTTCTAGTCCAGCAAGTCTTCGCCCTACTAAGCACAGTTTTCATATACATTACCACAAACACTCCACAGTCATTTCCATTATCTTGCGTAGGGACTTCACAAACAGGCAAGATAGGCCATTCAATAACCTTCTCAGGTAAACAGTCTCCAACATCATCGTACAGGCATTGAAGCTTCAAAAAAACCTTCAGAAATAGTAGAATTATAGGTAACCTAATTGATATTTATGGACATGTGATTCTTACCACTTCGTCCAAGGTCCTCAAATGCCTTCCCTCTGGCAGTGAGTCATAAAACTGCCATACTTCTTCCTTCATGTTACCAACAAGTAATGCCCAATGGGCATCAATATGAATAGGTATAAGAAGGAAATCTAAGTATTTGACACTATCGGAAGTAATGTGGCTTGTTAGATATTTGGTATTCTTCACGGAAGCCCTTTTATATTACTGCAAGTGTAGTATCAGATTAAATACGATCACTGTAAATAGTATAAGTTGAAAGATTGTTAAATATCTCAGTATAAGTAGTTGTTAATGAGGGACTATTAATAAATATTGTTAGTTGGACAGTATTACTGTTAGTTGAAACAGTATTACTTCAAATACTACTAACTATTACCGTATTTTGGACAGTATTACTAAATAACTTGATCATGCAAACAATCTTCAAAAACAATTAGAATAATAATCTCATAAAATTTAAGAAGACTATCAAATTCGTATCAATACATTCAGTTTAAACAGTGAAAGTTATTACACAAGCTTCTTGGAATAAATACTGTTAGTTTTAACAGTTTTACATCAAATACTGTTTAACATCACTGTATTACACAGGCTTCTTGTAAGTTGTAATACTAGTTTAAATATGGTCACTGTAAATAGTATAAGTTGAAAGATTGTTAAATATCTCAGTATAAGTAGTTGTTAATGAGGGACTATTAATAAATACTGTTAGTTGGACAGTATTACTGTCAGTTGAAACAGTATTACTTCAAATACTGCTAACTATTACCGTATTTTGGACAGTATTACTAAATAACTTGATCATGCAAACAATCTTTAAAGACAATTAGAATAATAATCTCATAAAATTTAAGAAAACTATCAAATTCGTATCAATACATTCAGTTTAAACAGTGAAAGTTATTACACAGGCTTCTTGGAATAAATACTGTCAGTTTTAATAGTTTTACATCAAATATTGTTTAATATCACAGTATTTATTTGAACACAAATTTTTTTGGAACACACCTTAGGATATGAATAAATTTTACTAAGCTACGGTTAAATTCATAATTAGTTAGTGCCTGATTTGGGGAAAGGTAATGAAACGGCTTCAACAAACTAGGATGAAGTTGTAATACGGTAACTTTTAACAGTGTAAGTTGTAATACTCGAGTATATCACAGTATTATGGCCCAATATACAATTACAGTAGTGCTGATAATTCAAGAAATCAGTAAAATAATAATTTTATATAAATCAACAAACATTAGTCTTTTTGGAATAAATACTGTCAGTTTTAACAGTATTACTTCAAGTACTGTTTAATATCACAGTTTTCTTGAGAACCAAAAAGTTTTTATTTAACACGCATTAGGATATGAATAAATTTTAGCCTGCTACGGTTAAATTCATAGTTACTTACAGCATGAGTGGGGGAAATATAAAGAAACGACATCAACAAATTTGGATGAAGTGTACTTTCCATGCCTAAGATGAGATTATAGGTATCCAAGTGAAGATCACTTAGCCACCCACTCCCGATTAGTTGTTCGATATCTGATCGATTCATAACTAAATTTCCTTGCTCAAAGATTCTGTCAGAACTGAACAAAATTAAAAAATGATAGATTAGTTACATATATAATTATATTTTTCATAAGATTTATTAATGCATGAATACTTAGTTTTGAATTTGACCATAAATTTGTCTATTACTTACCGAACCTTTTTGTGAAACCATGGCTCTACCAGGAAATGATGTGGCTTCTAAAGATGGAGAGAATATAGCTTTCTTCTTCTTGTTTGGGAGCCCTTTAACTCCTTTAATCAAACTACTTTCAGCAACTATTTTTTTTTTCTCAAAAGGGGATGGTAAATACTGAACCAATGATAATGATCTCGCAATCACTAATTGATCGTCAGGTGATGGCTCCCTACCTGATGTCGGATGCAAAGGAGAGGTATGTTTGGAAGTCAACGCATCAAACCTTTCATCACAGTATCGGTGTAGCTTCAATACTTCCTCATCAACATACTGACGGACTTCGTCTATGCATTTCCGTATTCTACAATCCATTTCAGTTTCTGTTCTCTTGCACTCTCTTCGTACAGTCTTCTCCATTTCCTTTCTCTTAAGTTCTTTACTTTCCTTCTTCTTCTTTTCATTTTCCTACTCTCACGCTTGCTTAATTTACTCCCCTCCACATCATGAATTTTCTCTAATCGACTACTAACAAACCTCAGTATATGTTTCTCAATACTCTCTTGTTTTTCATCCTCGTCCTCCTCATCTTCCATCTCCTCTTCCACCTCTTCTTCTTTTGAATTTTTTTCAAAATCAGAAAACTCATCGTCTCGAACTCCAAGAAGTTGCTTCTCAGATGGAAGAACATTCTTGAAGGCGGTACAAACTTACCAAATGTTGACAAAATATTAATGGAAATGTGGAATCATAAAAGAATGTCCAATATGATAGCACTAACCTTATTGGCACCCCTTAGATCCAACTTTAATGACATACAATACTTGGCAGAAAAGCTCGTCTTAGAAGACCGCCGGGAGAGTCGGGGTCTAGCTAACTCATCGAAGCTATCTGTAACCTTCGTTATCTCTAAGAACCATACCTACCCATAACAATTGTAAAAATGGATATTATTTTTCAAATAAACAAGTTTCAACAATAATCAACATGCACATACATACCACGAGCAGCACTGAGCATCCCTCCAAGTATCCTATACTATCCTCTTGACCTTTTCGACATGCTTTTCGACTTAACATATTGAATTGCGCTTGCATAAAATTTTCAACTATCTTCGGCCAGTTGTACCTTCTAAACTCTTCTAGCCCACCGAAATTTTGAATGCAAGTCGGAATTTTTAAAACTTTTAGCGGGAAAAAGAACTTCCAAAGTACGTACTTCACTAAGGTGTCTACCCTCCTCTTCTCTATATCCTCGGACCAATCCTCATCGCCTAGAAAATCAATCTCTGCAACTAAATCCTTCTATTCGAAGGAAGAAAAAGGACGTCTTTGGAAATCAAACTCAACCCCGCGATTTGACATTCCCAACAGCAACGCTACATGATTAGCGGTGAACTTCACATAAACATTTCCAAGAAGGAATGCCCTGTTCTTGGTCGAGTAAGATCTTAGCAAGGTGCTGAGGAGTGGGATGTTCTGCTTTATGTCCTGGATGGAAAATAATTGTAATATCCTCGCTTGACGAAGATCATTCTTAGACCTTTCAGTAATTATATCTAGGAGTGGCTTCGCACGCTCCTTGAACGTAGCTACACCACATCTGCAATTTAGTGTTTGGGAAGGACTCATCTGCATATACAATATACAAATGAGTCCACGGATAATTGAACACACACTATTTTCATATATCATAAAATAGGGAAACATACAAAATCAAACTTCAATCACCATACAACATTGTAAAATATGTTCAATAGTTTCACATCGGAATTTCAATAATACTCCCGTATTATTGCTATATTCATAGTATGTACAAATAATGGACATTATTCTTGCTAATCCAATAGTACTGGATGTTAAACTTAATAAACAAACAATGTAATCACAGTAGTTATTAATATGAAAGCAATTCACTACTAAGAAGGAATATTCAACTTCTTCCACAACCAACAAATCACATATTAATATTTTAAAAAACATTAAGTATTTTCAAAATCATTCAATACATTTTCACATCATTCTGTATTTTCAAAATCAAACATCAATCACCTCTCCACTTTGGATAAGAGGTTCAGTATTTGAACATCCAAAAATGCAATATACTGCTGTATTATTGCTATCTTAATAATATGTACAAATAATCGACAGTATTACTACTAATCCAACAGTATTGAACTTCATACGTAATAATAAACAAGCAATGTAAGCAATGTAATAACATCAAATTAATAAGCCGTGATATTAGTGGCAGAAGTAGTATAAATGCGGTAGTTTTTTATAAGGTACCTTGTAAAAGCACCAGTATTTACTGCAGAGATGGCTGTGATCTTTTGGTCAGTATTTCCGTCTAATACTATAATTTCTGGCAGGTTGTAAATTATAGAAAGTTAATACCGAAGATCTTGTTAAACTTAATTAAAAAAATTGTAATCACAGTAGTTATTAATATTGGGCAATTCAGTAATAAGAAGGAATATTCAACTACTTCCATAACCAACAAATCACATATTAGTATTGTAAAAAATATTCAGTATTTTCAAAATCATTCAATATTTTCCACATAATTCAGTATTATCAAAATCAAACATCATTCACCTCTCAACTTTGGAAAAGTGGTTCAGTATTTGAACATCCATAAATGCAATATACTGTTGTATTATTGTTATATTAATAATACGTACAAATATTCGTCAGTATTACTGGTAATCTCACAGTATTGAACTTTATACTTAATAATAAAAAACTAATGTAATAACATCACATTAATACGGCAGTATTTTAGTGGCAGAATTAGTATAAATCTGGTAGTTTTTTATAAGGTACCTTATAAAAGCACTAGTATTACTGCGCAGATGCCGGTGTTCTTCTGGTCAGTATTTCCGTGTAATACTGTAATATATGGCAGGTTGTAAATTATAGAAAGTCAATACCAAAGATCTTGATTTCAATAAACTTTAAAAAAAATCTCTGAAAATGCAGACGTTGCTCGACCTCTAGGGCACATCCGCTAACGCCGTTCATGGATAATGGAGAATCATACCAGGCTACCGCTGCTTGAGAATGAGGAGGAATCACTCCGATAATCTTCATCGTTGGAGAGGAGCACTCGTCGAAATCGCCGCTGCTCGAGAAGGGAGACGAAGGGGCGTGAAAATCGCGTCGTGGGAGAGGGGGTTTCGGAAGAAAGGCATCTTGCAGGAGAAGGAACCACGAAAATTTTGAAATCCCGTGGGGCCCGGTTCGATTCAATTTCGGCTATTTATCTCACGCACCTATTTCTAGGTGAGAGATACTCACCTAAAAATTAATTTTTTTTTATAAACCCTCACCATTACGCCACCAAAACCAAAAAAGCCAAACCCATGTACACTTAAATTTTAAGCTAAATTGTTGAAAAATTTTAGATGATATGGTGAAGAGACAATTTTTCAAAAAAATCATGGGTGTCAATTCAAAAGAAATATGTTTATATCAAAAAGCAAAAAATCTCATAATGATATGTGGCCTAGGTATGCACATGCATACTTGGAATGATCCCAATTATGAAGAATAATGGTATAAATAAAGGAGAAAGGGAGTGTTCCCCTTAGCAAAATGTGAGTATGGGGGTAAAGCCTCTTTATTTTGTGGTAGTCATTATTTTCCTTTAGCTCAAAACTCATTGTTTAAGTGGAATACACTTTCATGTTTATCATTGTTTATCTCACTCATAAACCCAAGCCTTAAATTACAGCGTATTTAAGTCCTAAAGATCTATATAGTTGATTTAGTATGAAGTACAGTGGAGAAGGTGCAAACCGGCAAGCCTATGGCCATCGACATTGATGGATTTCTTTGGAGGTCATCCTGAGCGTCAACATCTAGTAATTTAAATCTCAGCGATCACGCTATTTTCTCCCTTTACATAACTTTGAGATTGACCGTCGACTCATTTTAAAAGTGATAATAAATAATTAAAACGCATTTTGAATTATTTCATAAATTAGTATTTATACTAACAACGTCTTTCTACTAAAATATCTACGCATGCCAGCATAAAACTTCGCATTTTACTCTCTAGTTTTCAAGATTATATCTAGCATTAGTTTTTCCTACCCTTATGAAGAATGGTTTGCTCGGGACGAGCAACGAGTAAGTATGGAGGTGCTTGATGACTGATATTTTAGTCATCGTTTTAGGCTAATATCTTATTAGATATTTAAATAAATTATCGCATTTTGTTTGTTGTTTTTAAAAAATTTTGTAAAAATAATATTTTATGTTCTAACTCATATATTTTCTATTTTGTAAGGATTCGACAGGCCTAGGAGAATTTATGTGCGAAATCTCGTTGTCGCGTCCAAGACGCGCAAGCTGTCATACATATCTACATATATATATATGTTTATATATATATATATACGTTTATATATATATATATATATATATATATATATATATATATACGTTTATAGATATATATGTTATATATATATATATATACGGGCCAACTTTGATACGCGCTGTCGGGAGATCGTCGAACTGCGTTCGACGAAAAGGAGGTAGATCGACGAACTGTCTCCTGGTGGCCTTCGATCGACGAACTGTCGCCTGACAGCCTGCGTTCGACGAAAAGGCGGGAGATCGACGAACTGTCTTCTGGTGGCCTTCGATCGACGAACTATCGCCTGACAGCCTGCTTTCGACGAACGGGCGGGAGATCGACGAAGTGTATCCTGGTGGCCTCCGATCCGATCGACGAACGGGCGAGAGATCGACGAACTGTCTCCTTGGTGGCCTTCGATCGACGAACGGTTGAGAGATCGACGAACTTCGTTCGACGAATGTTCAACAGCACCGCCGCCACCATGTATGCAGGCCACCACCCAGCAGCTTCCGGCCACCTCCATGCAACCGCTTCTCCCTCCACTTCCGGCTCCTCCAAGCTGGCCACCACCACCTCTTCCGAGCTCCGAGCTTCAATATCCACCTTTGCATGCATGCATGAAGTTTCCGGCCACCACCCTACAGCAGCGCTTCCTCCATGTGCGCCTCCTCCGCCCAAGCCCTGCCTCCACCAGCTGCTTCTCCACGTCAGCAATCCACCTCTGCCTCCACGTCAGCGATCCAGCCGGGGCTCCTCTTCAACGCTGCCTTTAATTCCCGCCTGGAACTCAAGCCCGCCAGTTGTAACAGTAGAAACAGTAACGGCCCGTGAAGTAAATGCAATTGAGAATCTTTATATATTTCAATACCTGGGTACAAAAGAAGTATCATTCGGCCGGGAGAAAAGCAGTCCAGTATTTCGTTCTGAAAAGTTGTTATTTTTGGCCGTCGTTTTAGTTGTTCAATCAAAATTTTGTACTTTTCGTTTCGAATTTCATCAAATTGTAACTTTGTCTCTTTTATTTACTAATTTTATTTGTTGTATTTTTTTATCGTCTAGTAATAAAAATTGCAGGTTATATTCGAATTTAAAATATTGTCATTCCCTAGTTTACATTTCGTCTCTTACCACTCTCGTTCTTTTTCTAACATGTCATATTTTTATGCAAATGAGTCCTCCATCTCCATGAGTAACTAATCCCTATAGTGCTCGATCGCGACGATCCGGGGATGAGATAATTTTGCTATGATTTTTAGATTTGCTTTTCTCTAATTGTTGAACTCTTACGATTTACCTTTGATCTAACAAATTATTATGAGGCTATATCATCAATATATAGTCTTCATATTGTTTTCGTTCTTTAGGTAGCCGAGAGGCTCGTAAGTCGAAACGATCACTCATTGGTAAAAGGAGTAGAACGCAACCCTCGAGAGAGGACGACGTAACTCTTCCGGGTTGGAGTAAAATCCAATAGCGAGGTTCACTTCCTAAAGCAAGTCTTAGGCGATGCGATTTGAGAACGAAAGTTCGGTCGATACACCTAAGCTTAGTTGAACCAAATCCTCAAAACAGGAGTGTTTATGCTGCGGGAACCTTCACGGTCAAAGCCTCTTCAACAAGAGAATTGCATTGCTACTTTCATTTCGTAATTTTATAAATCTGAGGTGACTCAAAAATCGGGTACTAGTTTTAAACCATCGATGTAATTCCGTTAGCATTTCTTTTAGTTTCTGCTATTTGCAAACAAACCAACCCAATTTTCTATTGATAAAATAATAGCAATTTTCAAAGTAAAATTACTCAACCACCCCGAGTCTAATACGACATTGGTTTTATAAACCTATACTACTTTCGTTACGGTACACTTGCCGTTGTCGTTTGCGGGCATAATTTTCCCTTATCACTTACTCAAAGGTGACTTTTGATTGAACACTAATCTCTTTTATCATCATTTAACCCTATTTTTAGTTTGCAATTTTCTCTTTTAGCTAAGTAAAACAAAACTCAAAAATCGATTAGATAAGATAATGGTGATTTTTCTCGAAGTAGAAGTAATCAACGCGCCCCGTGGAATATGACCTTGGTATTTCTAAATATCCTATATTATAGACGATAAGGTACACTTGCCTTTATCAGATATAATTAAAAAAAATCTTTAACCTTCGCTTAATTTCAAAACACGAAATTTTTATATAAGAAATCTAGATTTGAAGACGATGTTGAATTTCTAATCTCTAAAAATCCCACATGATAGACCACTTAATAGTAAAGAGCATGATCAAAGAATTAACTTTTTGAGGAGGCAACCGTCATCGCAGTCCACCCCGCTCTGGCAGCCAATAGTTTTGCAATCGTACTACAGAAGACCGCAATCATGCTCCACACAAAACAAAATATCTTGTCATACGCATCATTAATAATTTTGCCCGCCGCTCAATTAATGCGCACAGGGTCTTCACGCTTGTCGGTGTCACCCACATTGTTTATCTAAGTGTCTCAAAAATGCAGAACCTACTATTGTAATCAAACAAAGCATAATGAAACCTTTAGAACTTCACCAATCCATATGGCTAATTATTGATTGCAGAAAACCTATTTAAGAAAATCATTATATTTTTTGCCCATTTGTGGGAGCAAACAAAATTATTAAAAAAAGAGGGCTGTTGGGGGGAATTTGTGAAGTTGAAAACCAATGTTGATTTCAAATTAAATCCAACAAAATGTTAAATCCGATAAATTTCTTAATTCCAACAAAATTTTCAACCCTAAAAGTACCAAAAAACTATTTATACAAAAATAAAAAAAGCATTAAATTCAAATAATATATACAACATAATCGCAAAGGCACCTCTCAAGTAAAATCTAATCTGCATAACATGAACATGGATGTTAAATGCTACCAATATTTTTGCATTCTCCAAAGTTCTATAGAAAACCACAATCTTTCAAAAAGACGTAGTGCTTCCGACCAACCTCATATCATCGACGTTGAGGCAAGTATCGAGCACCTCCTAGTCCTTTTCCGACCAGGGGAGGTTCAACGAGTAAGAGGAAGAAGGATTGGAGGGCGGATAAGGAGAACTGGAAGTAGGAGATTGCAGATGAGTGGGAATGGTTTCCATAGTTTTCAGAAACCGAAGGGCTCAGGCCAAGTCCTTCTCCCTCACGGCGTCCTCACACCAAGCTTTGCAATCCCGTGAGAGAGCGCCGACCCCGACGAGGAGGCTTCTGGTGAGGAGAGGATATTGGAGTTTGAGAATGAGGCGAGATCGAGAGAAGGGGGGGGGGGGGGGGGGGGGGGGAGGGGGAGAAATATAGAGTGACGCTTACCTCGGCCAATATTGGATGACAATTTATAACTATGCAATCTACCTCTTGGTATGCCATAAAATGTAGATATTTACTTTTACTTTTCTTCATATGAACTTGTTTACAACATACAAATCAATTCATTCTGCACGGCATAATGCTCCTAACCATGACCGTCTCACAAACAAGTCATTCTGAGAACATCGGTCCCGTCTGTAGCAACACCTCCGCCAAATGATTTCAAATCGCCTCGCTCTATTGCTCAATTTACATAATAGCCCTGGGGATTGGTGGAACGAAGGGTAACATTGGAACACCGAGAGAAAACCAGTTCTACAACTCTGTGCCCAAGGAGTAAGCAGAGTATATCCTTCTTCAATTGGTGGACATTTGCTCTCTCCATCAGCTAATAGAACTTGCAATGACGATCTAGTGTGGTGATCTGATCCATGTAAGATGTAAACGAGTTAGAGGACATTAACAGTTTGTTTGGTTCATGAAACTTATACGATAGAAAGGTTGGCAGCGATAGTATGATACATTATGATATTTATGAAAAATCTAATGACCTGCCTGATATCGTTTACACCACGTCTTGTTGAATAACTTCACCTATTTTGTATGGTTAAATATAAATCTCAACATAATAAATAATTTAGCCTCCTATTGTTTTTTTGGGTTTAGAGTGTAAAGATGGAGGTAAAATTCGGCCCATGTTCAAATATTTATTATTATTATTATTATTAATATTGAAATAATTAAATGTATATAAACCCTTGTAATCTATACTATATTCAAAAGAAATATCAATACGGGTCCATTGCAAAGTAAATAACACATCTATGACAAGAAAAATGAGACACAGGCGCATCATTACCGTCCATTTAGTTCCGATCAAAAACGGGATCGTTCTATTAAAACTCCTCGCACTCCTCGCTCCCCCACGACATCTCTGAAAACTTCTAGGGCACGCCTGCCCCTCCCGCTCGGCATCCTCTCCACGCCGTTTTCTCCCGCTCGCCTCCTCGCAGTTCAGGACACCGTCGAGCGCCTCCTCGCAGTTCAGGACACCATCGAGCGCCTCCTCGCCGTTCAGGACACCGCCGATCCCCTCCTCCCAGTTCTCTACATCACGCGACATAAGAACTCCAGCTCAGGTATCGCTTCTCTTTCCCCTTTCCCGCTGGATAATAATACATATTACCAACAATAATTCATCTTTTTGGTTATTTTGATGATCCTTTGGGATTCTTATATTTGATACGGTTTCGTTTTGTGTCAATGAGTTAACTTCACTTGGTTGAATCGAAAAATCCTTATGGTTATTATGTTTTAAAACTAGGGATTTGGCCACATTTTTTCAGCCCCCTACATTCTATCTCATTTAACTAATCCTTCATATTGCTACATATGGACTTTAAATATGGCTATTCTTGCTATTTTCTGCCAGCAGAGAAGTTAACGCATTGTCCGGTCTTCTCTCTTCTCTTCTCTTCTCTTTTCTGGAGATTCACTGTTTGACATTGCAGGTTCGGTCCCAACCTTTTCCTACGAATTGTTTCCAACAGAGCAAGTAGTTCGCTCATTTTCTGCAGTTTTCCAAATTAGTTTTTTGCTCTATATAAAGCAGAGCTAGCAAGTTGGCTTTAGCAGTAAATTTAGTTTTCCAAATTAGTTTTTTTATGTATTGGATTTGTTATTAAGGCCCTGTTTGGCTCGGCGGATCCGCGCCGGTTGCACGGTGGGGATCTGCCCCGCCAAGAATTTTCGCATAGTTCCCACGAAAATCCACTGCGTGGAGGCGACTACGGTCGCTGTCACTTCCGCGCGGATTTCCTCGGCGGGAAATCCGCTGCGCCAAACTAAGCCTAACATGATAACAATCATGGTGAAAGAATTCCATGGTTGATGGAGGAAGAGCGTAATGTAGGACAAACATATAACATAGGTCGATCTACTCATTGTGCTCGATGTAGATCAACATTTTATACTCCTCTAATTGCTCCAGTTCTGCACCATTTTTTGGTTACCACAATAATAACTTTTATTATCTACCCATAGAAATTGAGTCCATTCATAAAAAAAACTTTTATTATCTACCCATAGAAATTGAGTCCATTCATAAAAGTAGGACATACAAAATAATACCGACAACAAATGTATTAAATGCATATGTTAATCTTTTCATTTAACTGTTATCCGATCCATAGCCATATGAAGTGCCGTTTCCAACTGGGAAGCATTGTAGGTCTCCGACTGTGCACCTGTTCTAAGCTTTGACTCACTTCACTACATCCACCAATCTCCATTATATGATCAATGAATTTTATTAGCCTATAGATTTACATGATCTATTAAACCTCTCTATTATTAATATTACTTGGTGATTATGGTGGTAAATAGATTTACATGATCAATGAATTTTATTAGCGTCGCCCCCGCGACGAGCGCCGCCCCCGCGACGAGCGCCGCCCCCCGCGACGAGCGCCCCCCCCGCGACGAGCGCCGCCCCCCGCGACAAATGCCGCCCCTCGCGACAAATGCTGCCCGGAGGCCCGTGCCTGTCACTCGTACTTTAATAAAGTTTTATTTACACTATGTTGTTTGCATAACGTTCAAATTAAAAAAAAACCCTTAGACCAAGCGAACTTCGAATTAAAGGCGAGCTAGGGTTTTGACATTTCATCTGCGCCTCCTCTACCTCCTGCCTCTGCTCTAGCGGTCTGCGATCTCCTATCGTCTCCACGGAGCCCCTGCCCCGCCGCTGCTAGGTTGCCGCTGTTTTCTCTGCTCTCCGTCACTTAAGCTCCTTCCTTCAGACCGGGTATATTATCTCTTCTCACTTCTCTTCCACTAATAGGTTGCATAAATTATGCTCACCTCGCTCCTGATTTTGGTTATGGCTTTACCTGATATTCAATTATGTACTTCAAATTAATGATAGAAGGAAGATTTGCGAGTTAGAAGATGGCGTATGCTGCAATGAAACCCACCAAGCCCGGGCTCGAAGATCCTAGGGAGCAGGAGCACCGCATCAGGATCACTCTTTCTTCCAAGAACGTGAAGAATCTTGAGAAGGGTACGATTCGCCATTTGATCCACCATTACTGTTATTATTTTTTAAGTCTATGCAAATTTTGTTTAATTTCAGTTGTTTGTGATTCTTGACAGTGTGTGCGGATCTGGTGAAGGGAGCGAAGGATAAGAATCTTAAGGTTAAGGGACCTGTGAGGATGCCGACCAAGGTCCTCAATATCACCACCAGGAAGTCTCCCTGTGGTGAAGGTAAATCTTATTCTCCTCATTTCATCTTTCGATATGATTTATATGAATAAATGTGGATGAATTATAAAGTTATACTTGAGATTTGTATATGAAGTTGTTACAACTGTAATAAAAAAATGATTTGTAATCAAGAAATTAATGGATCTCAGTGGATACAATGGACCCTAATGCATATACAATGATGTCTGAACATCTAAGAGCTAACCTCTTGTGGTAGAAGTAAAATGATTTCAATACTTTTCTCACACTGATTACAATAGCCGAGTCTCAATTTATACTAATAAGAGGAGCATTTATTCACCATAACACCCTAACTGTCTATCCGCCTTTTCCCTAAAATGTATTTAGGTTTATTTCAAAAAAAGCGCGTGACATTAGCTCCTCCATGAAAAGTTCCTTGTCGTGAAGGAATAAAAGAAGGATAACACTGCTGCAATTGTTTGAGATTCTCCCAAGTTGCCTTATCTTCACTTCCATTCACCATTTAACCAAGATTGTAAATATCCGATGTCGGCGACATGTCGGATTGAGTTTTTAAATGTCCGATGTCGGAAATATGTCGGGGATATTTTAAAATATCGGATTTTCATATCTTATAAATAAAAAAAAATTATTTTTATATATAATAAGTATAATTATATGTTCTAAATGAAAAAAATTAACATAACAAGTAAACGAATAATGAGTCATGTATATCCTAAAATAATTCAAAAAATACCAAAAGTAAAATATTATAGCAAGTATAAATTAGTACAATTTAAAATATATTTAATATTATATAAGAATTTTTTTTGTTAGTACTAAGTTTTTTAGCAAATAAAGAAAATTTAAAAGCTAAATATTCTTGATTGATTATAAGTATTTTCATACTTAATAAGTTTATGTTAAAATCATATAATAAATAACAACTAATAATTATGTTAAATTTGTTCACAATTTTTGTAATATGAAATAAGAAAAATATAGTGTGAAATAATTATACAAAATGGATTATAAGAATAACACATTAAAAAAATGAAACAATAAGTCTAATTGATTTAAACATACATTATATAATATATATATATATATATATATATATGTGATTTAGACATATATTGCTTGAGTGCTAACATAACATAACATAAAATATCAGACGATATGTTCAAAAGTCGTGTCGGGCGATATATAGGAAAATATCGGATATATCAACCTATATTTTACAAAAGGACAATCAATTTTTTTAGAAAAAAATATCGTTTTACCCTAAAAATGACATGTTGGAGAACATTTAAAACAACATTTAGCAAGCACTTGAGCTATCACTGACCCTTTTTATGGTGCAATCCTTCTCTAGGATCCTTTCATGTTCTATTAAGAGTTCGCCTTCTTCATTAACCTCTGTTGGCTGATTCTTAACTTCTGAATTTTCATCTCTATGCTCCTTTACTTGCAAAATATGGAACGCGTTGTGAATTCTCGCATTTTCTGGTAATTGTAGTATGTATGTTACCTTCCCCACTCTCTGTATAACTTTGAAAGAACCGAAGTCTGTTGGGGGTAGGTTCTGGCACAAATGTGAGTCCAAACTTGTTTATTATGATGTAGTTTAACATAAACCCATGCCCCTTTTTTGTAATTCTCTCTCTTCTCCTATTAGCGATTATTTTCATTCTATTCGAGCTTGAGTTAAGTGCAGTTTAAACCTTGTCAGCATCTCTTCCTTAGCCTGCAGAGATCTGTCTACGGTTTTTGTTACTGCTATATCAGGTAAATAGTGCCGATGCAAGGGAGAAACCTGGTTATAAACCACCCGATAAGGGGTAATGTGAATTGCACTCTGAAATCTGGTGTTACCATTCAGTGAGAGATAACCATTTCAACCAATTTTGGGGTATCTCGAAGACCATACATCTCAATTAATTTTCCATGAATCGATTAGACACCTTCGTTCGGCCATCCGACTGAGGATGTTAAACAATGGACATGTTTATCTTGACATCTAATAACTGGAATAACTCCTTTCAAAATGAAAATGGTGTCTCGGCCGCTGACAATTGAATTTGGCAATCCATGTAATATAAATATTTGATTTAGAAATGTTCGCGCCACCACCGGAGCAGAATATGGATGAGATAAATCTATAAAAGGGGCGTATTTACTCAGTTTTTCCACGGTCACCAAAATCACCGATTTACCATTTGATTCTGTTAAACTGTATAAAATCCTTAGATAGGTCCTGCTACACCTTTTCTGGAATTTGCAAGGGGCTGCAGCAACCCCATAGATAAATGATTGTCATTTTTACATTGGTGGAAGTCAAAACATACTCTGATGTAATTGCTTACCACTTTTTTTATACTTTTCCAATAGAACATTAGTTTGTCTTTTAAGAGTCACATTCACTCCGGAATTACCTCCTACAATGCCGTCATGATATAGCTGTAATATCTGCTTGGTACTCCGATATTTCCCCACCACCAAACTTTCTTTCCTCCTCAGTAAACCCATTGAACACTTTTAATTTCTTTTCCGATTTTCATATTCCTCCTTCGACTTAATGATTTTATGTATATTCTAAATTCTGATCTTGTGTCCATGATTCTTTGTATAATATTTGAATTAACTGTAACTAACGCAATTAGCGTTCCTTCTATCAGATTTACCTTCCTTGAAAGTGCATCAACCCATTTATTTTCACTTCCTTTTTATATTGTATTGAGTTATCATATTATTTCTGCTTTTGTGCTGATACAATGTTTTGTTCTGACTGAAAGTTTATGCTATGTTGATTGGTTTTGATGATGATTTTCCATCCTATTAAGTAGGATCTCCATTTTTGCATAGGCATGACAATGGCTAGTAGCTCCTTCTCATATACTTACAATTCGGTATTCTTCCTGCCCAAAGATTTGCTGAAATATGCAATGGGATGATCCTTTTGTAACATAACCACTCCCATTACATATCTAAAGCGTCAATTTCTATGATAAATTCCTCTTCAAAATTCGTTAATGCCAATACAGTGGTTTGCAAACCATCACTTTTAACTTTTCAGAAGTTGCTATAACCACCCCATCTTGAGAGATCACGTGGCCTAAATACTTAATCTGTTCCTTTCCAAATGAACATTTACTTTCTTCAAATACAATGTGAGCTCTCTAAGCATTGGAAAGGCAAAGTGCAAATGTATCAGGTGATCCTTCTAGATAGAACTAAATGTTAATATATTATCGAAAAAATACTAATATAAATTTCCTCAATTGTTAGAAGATTTTATTTATAAGACCCTGAAATGTGGCGGAGGTGTTTGTCATTCCAGATGACATTATGACGATTTCGTAATGACCTTGGCGTGATTTAAATGATGCTTTGTTGATGTATGCCTTCGCCATACGCACTAGGTGATACCTTTTCTGGAGATCAAGTTTGGCAAAAAAAGCCTTAGCGCCATGCAATTCTCTAGTAACTTCAATGATAGGTATCAAAAATGCGTCCTTTATAGTTCTCTGATTTGATTCTATGTAGATACAAAGACGTCATGATCCACCTTTTTTTTACTAATACAATCGGCGATGCGTAAAGGCTGCACCATGTAGTATTACTCCTGCCGCTAACATTTCCTGAATCGTCCTTTATAGTGCTCATGATCAAGCATATGTGGTAGTTCCTTCAGCTATGGCCTGTGTAAATATCTTGATATTCATATGTGCACCTTGTCGTATTACTCTTCTGAGTTGATGTCTTTTCCTTCTCATCCCAGTTTTCTGTTTACTTTATTTTCTATTTCTTCTGTTAAAATTGAATTCATTACAAAAATTTCATCACGGCTTGTTGTCCAGATTTCAGGAATTTCTTATTCATTCTCCTTCTGTTTAACATGGTTCATGGTATATTGTTACTTCCTTTAATGAATTTTTTTTGCTTTAATTGAGAATTCAGTCTTGAGCTGCGTAAAATTCCAATTTACCACTCCTAACATCGTCAGCCATTGTATTCCTAGAACTACCCCGCATCCCCCCAAGTGGTAAAACTAACATACCATATGCAGCATGAACTCTTTGCATCTTCCGTCTAAAATTAGTTACCATGATTTTATTTTGTATTTAAATTCCATCTGCTACTAATACATTGAATACATCTATGGATTTCTGCTTGCATCCAAAGTTATCAGTCGCATTTTCATCTAAAATGTTATGAGTACTATCTGAATGGCTGAATCAGTTAAACTTGAGATGGGTTACCTTGATTAGATGCAGGCACTTTCATGATATGGTAATTGATTATCCCTGACAAAGCATGCATTGGTACTTGAGGTGTTAGTTGATCTTCAATCATTGTTTCGATCTCTGTAGACAACTATCTTGATTTCTTGTTCTTCAGTTAGCTCCAATGTATAAATCTGTTGTTTCCTCAAACATTTATGCCCCAGAGTGAAACACTTGTCACACCAGAAGCACATTCTTCTAATCTTCATCTCATCCATTTCTGTAAATTATAATCTCTTCTTGGATGGTTTAAACTTCTGTTTATTATGTCATGTTTGTGGAATGCCTAGGTTCTTATAATTTTGTGCTCTTCCTTTCGTTTTTTTAACTTTCTCCCCACCTCTCACATTCAATAAAAGCATATTCTCCTAGTTTTTTGCTAGCATAAAAACTTAAATTCTTTAGTCAAAACATTCTTATCGGATATTCGTTCTCCTCTTTCATTCTAGTTAAACACAAGCTGACTGCATAGTTTTTGAAATATTTATTTTATTAAGCAGTCTATCATGAGAATGCTTAGGTGGATGTGTGGTCACACGAGACTGGATAAAATTAGGAATGAATGTATCAGGGATAAGATAGGAGTGGCGCCAATTGTAGAGAAGATGCGAGAAGCTCGTTTAAGATGGTTTGGACATGTACATAGGAGACCAGTAGAGGCACCTGTTAGGTGTTGTGAGAGTTTAGTCACTAGACATGTTAAACGGGGGAGGGGTAGACCAAAAAAGACTTGGAATGAAACTATAAAGAAAGACATGATGTACTTAGGCATTAATGAGACTATGCTTAAAGATAGGGCGCAATGGCGACAGAGGATCCATATAGCCGACCCCACTATGGTGGGATAAAGGCTTGAGTGTTGTTGTTGTTGTATTAAGCAGTCTATCAAATTCATTGAAGTAATTCTTAAACGAACCTCATAGTTTAGTTTTTTTTACTACCTCATCGGATCATCAAACATTTCTTTACCAAACCTATTGCCTAATGCTTGTATTACGCTCTTCCCAACTGGGTAATTATTTAGAGATTCTTGCTTAGGTGTAAAATTGATGCTATTCTATTTTGAACACGCTCGAGCGAGAGACGAGAGAAGCATACAAAATGTCGGATCTATACTCGATGAGACTCACGATGAGCGGCAACCTATATTGTTAAAGGTGCGTCTCAGGCTCAAGGCTCACTAGGCTCAGAGGTTTGCGTCTTCGTGCGCCTTTTTTTGCACTTTTGGAGCATAAAAGGCGCGCATGAGTGCGATTTTTGTTGTAATTTTTTTTAAAATAATGAAAGAAATGATGTGAGAACTCAATAATTGTTGCATGATTTAGTGTTTCTGAAACATAATCGAGCATTGAGACTTAGGTACGCGCAATTGATCGCATTGATTCTATTTTTGAATAGATCTAAATGATAGTAATGAATGATTAATGATTAGACTAGATGAAGAATCTGATCAAGAAGATGAACTGATGTTTGATGCTGATTATTTAAAATGAATGTGGTTGCGCCTAGGACGACAACACTTATGAATGACTGTGTGATGCATATGGGATCCACAACGAAGGGTAATATAGTTGCATGTGTTTTGTAATAATTATTTAGTTTATATTAATTATGCATTTTTCATTAATTAATGTTAGATGTTTTATTAGACGGGCCCTACCCATCTATTTAAGGGGAGGGGTATGAGTTGTTTGGACATCTTTTGGATCATTGGTCATTTGGGCTCTCATTTGAGAGAAGAGTTCTTTGGAGGACCTTGCCTTTGAGAGCTTGGTCGGTACTTGTCTCCAGATTGTATCTTGTATGTATTTATCATTTAATGTAAGTTCTCTTTGAGTGCTCTCTCATCTCCCCCACCATGTCGTTCTTGAGCAATGCTACTCTGTTTTTTACGGAACCCTAGCAATTTCTTTGTCGGTAACATTTTTTCACCTTCAGCATTTCCAGCGTTACATCAATATAAAAAAATTGTTCGCATCTATAGATTCAGTATCTTTATGCAATTAATGCTACAAACCTGGGAAACTCGATGTGTGGAAATTGAGCAACAACCTGTCTAGATGTTGCGGACGAATCCATGTTTGTTTGTGTTAACATCTCTCATGTTAATGTAGTAAACATCCCTCGTACTTCTTCCATGGTTTCTAATTATAGTTTGTTTAGCTTATGCAATGATTTCACCATGGAATCGTTGGCAATTTTGAGCATCTCTACTTCTTTTTAAAGATATTTCGATCTAGTATTTTCGGCCATGAATGGCTTGGTGCAGATCCACCGCTCTGATACCACTGTTACAACTCAATGCAAAAATGTAATAAAAAACAATTTTATATTAATAAAACAAATGGATCTCAGTGGATACGATCGACCCTTGGGCATATACAATGAGCTTGCCTCTTATGCTAAAAGTAAAAAATAACTTCAATACTCTTTTCACTGCGATTACAATACCCAAGTCTATTTATATTACTAAAAGAAGCATTTGTTTACTAAAATACCCTAATTTTTAGATTTTTTACGGATCAAGTAAGATGCCAATGTAGTTAGGAAAGCATTAAACCGAGTTGATAAGGTGCCATATGATAAATAGTGGTCAATAGGATAGTGAGTACACTTGCATTTATCTTGGGGTAGAGCCAGAGAGATATCAACAAAGGCAATAACAATAGTGGTATCAAGATTGGGACCAGGAGGATCTTGAGGAGAGGGAGTAGGATCCTGAGTACCAGTTCTCTGAGTACAATCAGTAATAGGTTTGATACGCTTCTAGTATGTGCTTCTGATACGAGGCTTACTTCACTCAATTATACTTATGATCATAGTATATTTTGCAGTAGTTAGAGTGCCCATTTCATTGTGGTACTTGAGCGTTATATCAGAATAGGTGGTTAGGATAGTAAGGTGTGGATTAAAAATGTGACATTCTTAGACACTTTGCTTTGCTCCCAGGCAGGGTAGTAGCATTTGTACCATTTTGGGTGTGAGAATAGCCAAGAAAGATACATTTAGTGGAGTGGAGATCAAGCTTCCCTTGCTCGGGACCTTAAGTTGTGAACAAAATACACTTCGAAAAATGCTTGGAGGAAGAGGAAACGACTCACCATTAGCAGCACTTGAGACAATATCTTTCCCAATCACATCAGATGAAAGCCTATTAACGAGGAGAATGAAATGGTCCCAAAAAGTCTTAGGAACATTCATTTGGAACATCATTGCGCGACTAACTTCGTAGAGGTGACAGTTTTTTCATTTCGTCACCCAATTCTGTTGAATGTTGTGGCGCAAGATATTTGTGAGATGGTATCCTGCGATTGTAGGAAAGTATAAAGTGAGAAAGGTGTTTTGTATTCAAGTGCATTATTGCTCTGCAAAACCTTAATAAGTTTACCACAGTGAGTTTGAAATTAAACACATGTTACAAAAAATATTATATAGTTCATATTGTTTTTGCATTAAAAATACCCAATTGCATATAAAGAAATCATCAATAAAGGTAACAAAATGCTTAAATTTCCTCAAGGAAGTAATATGACACGGGTCCCAAATATCAATGTGAACAAGATCAAAGATATCATATACACGTTGACTGGCATGGGGAGCATACACAACACTTCTATGCTTACCTAGCTCACAGGGCTCACAATCTAGTCAAGGAAACATACTAAATTGAAGATACAAACACTATAAACGAGACAAAGTTTGATGACCAAGTTGGTAGTAGAGTTGCAAAATGGATGGAGAAGACAACAGGCTGCATGTATAAATAGGCTGGGTTAAGGTAGTAAAGACCTCCATATTCAATCCAAGTACCAAAAGTTCTCATGGTCCGATCCTACACAAGACAAGAAGAAGATGAAATTGTCACATTGCAATCAAGTTTCTTGATGAATCAATAAGAGACTAAGCGGGAATTTGGGAACATGAAGAACATAATTTAAAGATAGGGTGTTCGTTAAGAGGCATTCCCAATTCCCATAATCGTCGAACTTGAACCAGCCACAAGGGTAACAATAGACAGATTTATGAGGGGAGAGAGAGAGGAGAGTATATCTGCATCTCCAGTCATATATGCTCTGTGGCTCCTGAGATGACGACCTATGTCTGTGTCTCCTGAGATGATGACCCATGTTTGGGGAGTGGTGGAGAAAAAAACAAGATTACTTGTAGTATGCAGCACCATAGGACGCAGCCCCTTGATGAGGTTTCTTAACTTGGATACTTGACATACTCCTCTCTAGAAATCATAACCCCTTGAGGGTTACTCTCTGAGGGTTGGAATATGTTTGTCAGTCATAGCTATATTGACCCCATTTTAAAGAGATTTCTCATGTAATTTTCAGCATCTAGCCATCATATGCCCTTCTCCGCCACAATGATAGCACACTCTTCTACATCCCCGACCACCAGGGTTGGTAGATGAAGATTCACCTCTATCTACATGAGCAGCCCGCAGTTTGACCAGTGCGTCGCCTCCCAGACATTTGATTAAACATTGCAGAATGAGTTAGGAACACTTCAGACGATTTAGTGCCATCCCCATCATCTGCAGCTTCGCATAACTCTAGAATATGTTGTAGATAAAGTAGTCACATGAACGTCCCTATGATTTAAGAGCGAATTGCATTGAATTAAATGCGTAAGCGCCCTAAGAATGTCATCACGACCAACAGTTCCCTATATGCCATCATGAATTTCAGATCTGCAGTAATAGGAAGTATGACATTCAATTCTTCATTGAGTCTACAAAACTTGTCAAAGAACTCGGTGATAGATTTAATTCCCGCCGCACACCCACTCCACGCTTGGTACACCCCATACCCCATATATGCGACTAGCATTATTTTGTCTTGAATAGAGTATCTCCAAGTAGGTTCACAAGGACCACAATTTCTTCCAATTAGAGCAAGGGAAAAAGATCGGACGCATGAGTATCCATGCCATCCCACATCTATTATGCACTTTAATAAATTGCACTAATTAGTTGCATTGACTATTTAACAAATTAGAAACTTTGTATAAAATTCTGTTAAAAATAAAAGCTGCACCAACCCTAGATAAATAATTATGGAGTTTAACTGTTGATAATAACGTTTATTATTTTCCAAGTTTAACTGTTAATATTAAAGATAAACTTTATACTAATTATTTGCCTTCTTTAGGCTTAAGACAGATACGAGTGGAGTTTAATTATTAATATAGAGATAAATGTAGTCCTTTAACTGTTAATATTAGACGTGAGATAAATATCTACTGTTTTGATATATTACTTAAAGTTAGACATCAATGTTTCAAAGCTAGCTGTATTGGAATTGAATGGAATAGTGACCCGACAGTCGAATGGTCCTTTTCGTTCCAATTGGAATTGGCATAATAAATGGAGTCAATGGGAGGTTTTCCAACATCCGAAAAATGCCAAAGGCATTTTGGCCGCACCAAAATGGAGTAAAATCGCTTAAAGTAACAGGGCCCGGGTCTTCTGAATGTCTTGTGTTTCCATCTTCCTTCAGCTTGAAGGGGTATGTTAAACAAATAAAATAACCTTTCCTTCTTACACCCTTCCTTCTTACCCGCAAAGACAACCTTTCCTTATTACACTCACTAGCCCAATTTTGGTTTAAGCCATCCTACATCGAATCGTGCATCTTGATGTCTTAACACTTGTTTCTTCTATTTTTTTATTTGCACTCTAGTTTAGCCACATTGATGGTCTATCTCAATGTATTGTTATTGTTTCCTTGTACATCCATCACAATGGCTGCTTTCTGTATTGACCAAGAAAACCGACTTTGAAATTAATAAGACGTGTATATGTTAAACAAATAAAATACAATTTACCATTATGTACAAGATCTAGGGCATGTAATTGTTTGTTTAATAAAAAAATAACATTTTTACCTCAAATAACTTCGAAAACTCGGCCAGACAATTCGGTGGGTTTGAGCTGCAATGCGTTAAGTACTTAAGTATCTTCAGATCTCCGACAATTGTCATGTCGCATTATGATCAAAACTAACATATTATATTAGAATTTAAATTATTCTTTGAATTAGTATTTTCTCCTTTCTTTCTTACCATTAGCATACAGTCACTTCTGACTTCTGTCCTCGAAGATATACCTACCCATGTTAAGGCTCTTGTGGGGACAGTGAGGTTGACACCAAGCATCAGTTATATTAGGAGATTTCATACCATGATTTGCATGATATCTTCTGTCATGATCAATTTTGATCCATCTGGCTTCACGATTTCTAGCCATTATGTTATTTATATGCACAAACAAGTAATATTAATCATTTACCAGTCTATTTTATCATGGCATTAAAATAATAATGATATGTTAATAATAATACCTTCATTCCCTACCTAAGTTTTTTTCTTTTTTCAAATAAAAGAAATTGAGTTTATGTTCCATATAGTGCTATTTGATGTACTATTCTTCGTCAACGTCTTGTTCAACCATCACCATAATTCTTTGATTTCTCTTTCTCTTTGGCTGACTATTCTTTTTGATTTGCAATTAGTCTGAATTTCTGCATTATCTATTTCATCACCTATTCTGGTTACAAATTGCTTGTATTATTTTGATGTTCTTACACATTGTGAGGCATGTTAAATTATTCATAAAATGCTCATCACATTCTACTTGACTTTGGTTTTCAATAAAATGCTCATCACATTCATAAAATGTTCCATATAGTGCAGTTATGTCTCGTTCTTGTTTTTTTTGTGGGCATTATTGTGGGCCTTTTTGGTCACCATGCATGATTTGACAGCATATGATGATCAAGTTGATAAAACTATGCGATTTTCTATGAAATTATAATTTGAGCTTTTTAAAGCTGGTGCTCAATCCAATGACATTCAATAACCTGCAAAAATGTTTGATTCATGAAAGTGCAGTAGACAATGAAATTACAGCATGTTGAATTAGTAGAGTATTGCATGAAATGGTGATGGATTTGATCATTTTGTCTATGTGATCATTTCCACCAAGTAATCTTTTTGGTTCCACTCAAATCTATTGTACAGTTTTTTTTCAGCCAAAATGATTCTCGGTATTACTATTTGCTTGCTCCTCTCTGTGGCCTTTTTTTACTTGTTGTGTACAGGCAAATAACATAATTGCTACTTATTTTCACCTTTTATTTGAGCATTTTAAAGCTGATGCTCAGCCAGACAACTCTCGGTATTTTTTGATGAAATTTTTAGTCTCACAGAAGTTCAGAGCATAATTAGTAAAACAGGAGTCTAAATTAATGAATAAAAATGTATATATGATTAATGTGTAATAACATAGTTTTTATTGAAATCTTGTTCATGCACATGCAGACTATGTAGATTATTGAGTCATATGTTCAACAAATGCCATGATTTGACTGTGCAGTGATGCAGTTATAAATTTATCCGTGTGAATTGACTTTGGAGTCTTAAATTTATTTAATCAAAATCCATTATGTGCTTGTCAAATGATACATATAGATGCGTGTTCATCATAAATATGGTAGTATAGCTCATAATAATAAAAATAGTTTGAACTTCCAAGGGATAGTACATTAATGTATTATCCTTTGGAGTTCATTGCATTCTTATTATTTGTACTTTTGAAACATATGCTGTACAGAAGCTTTATTCCAAGTATTTTGCACATACATGCATTATATGCGTATAATTGTATTATACCACAATCTAATATGTGAATTTACTAAGTTTGAAAGCCGTTTTCTGCACTGATGTGGTTTGAAGTTGCTCTGAATTTGTGTTTTTTTTTGAAAAGGTTCTTTCAGGATGCCATGGTACAACAGAAAAATGGTTTCAGTTTGTGTTTACATTGTTTTCCTTCTTTCTTGTGAATATTTGTTTTTAATTCTGATTTGATATTTTGTACTGATTTCACATGTTTAGTTTAAAATTCATGTTATACTTCTTTTAAGGACATTTATGGAAGTTTGAATTTGATGGTCTAAGTTCTGTTTCTACTGATTATGGATATTATAATATTTTGCTCATTCTTGTGAGTGTTTTTCTTGGACATGGAGGCACAGCATGCCTTTTCTAAAATAAGATTCACATGTTCCTTTAACAAATTGCCTCTTCTTGTGCCACGAGCTCTCCAGTGATGGATAAAAAATAGTTAAATGCATAAGAAACATTGTTGATTTTACCTTCCACCAAGGACCACGGAGTGTTAGCAGAACCCTTAGAATTACTAAGTCGTTTTACCCCCATTATGTTTCTCTTTCTCAACCCACATGGAAGCAACCTCCTCCATGACATCCAACTCTCATTTATTTTGGCCTCCACCTCGGTTACTTTTGTATCCACTTTGCTAGAATTTGTGAGCAGAACAACTTATTCAAACTGTTTTGGAAATACATAGTCACTACTTAACATTATTGTGGGTAATAATCCATTTAAACATGCTCTATGCTTTTTGATTATTCAGGTACGAACACATGGGATCGGTTTGAGCTGAGGGTGCACAAGCGTCTGATCGACCTCATCAGTTCGTCTGAAGTGGTGAAGCAGATAACCTCAATCACCATTGAGCCTGGTGTTGAGGTTGAGGTCACCATTGCTGATCCCTGAAATCCCCTCCAATGAGTTTATTTGCTCGCTTGCTCTTTATTATTCTAATATTTGGTCCTTGCATGTTTTGAAAGATTTTGTTAAACTGTTTATTGCCTATGATAAAAATAGTCCGAGAATTCAAAACTTGTGCCCTTTTTCACCTTAATAATTGAAATTGAGACGTTTTGTGAAGATATTACTCAGTCAAGTGTGCTCTTTAAAAAATGTAGGTTTTAAGACTGAATCAGCAAGTTTGAATGTATTATTTTGTGGTTTTGAAAGGTTTTGTTCAACTGTCTTTATTTGAATTCATTTGTACTTATTAGCGATCATTTTTTTGTTCCAACGTTCATATTCTTTTTATATGGGATTAAAATGAGTAAAATGCCTGATTGTAGCTCTTGATTTTTTTGGTCATATGGATTATATCTTTATTATTATGTTTAGTTAGATTAGTTTTTTCAAATAAGATATCATTTTTGGGGGTCAAAAATAAAGGGCTCATTTCTAGGCTTTGCGGAAGTTGAACAAAATTTCAACTTGTTGTCATCATTCTGCTGTGCCGATTCCGTGGAACTCCTGATACCGAAGCCTAGAACCCTCCCCTCTCCATACATTCAGCCATCGGACCCACCCGTTCATCTAGCCGCCGGACCCTTCCCCTTCCTTCCTCAATCACCCTCTTCCACCACACAACGGCAAAGTAACTATCCAAATAACCATTATCAAATCACCCCCTCTCCCTGCACTCCCTCCGCATATATCAATAAAAAGCCCGCCTCTGTGCTTTTTGCCATCCCCCCTCTTCCCAAGCAATAGCCAGCTCTTCCTTCCTCCCAATTAACCGGCAACACATCCATGGCTTTCTCCGCCCATTTGTAGCTGTTTAGGAGCGAAACATTTAATTAAGTAATAAGTAAATATAAATAGAAGGATGTAATGATCAAATGGTAATGAGAATATGAATGAAAAGCTTTGCTTCTTGCGTTTTTCCCGCCTTTTTTGCTTCCTTGTCTTAGCCATGCCCTGTAAATTTAACAACGGACCGTTCTGCAGAATGCAATTATTAATGGGTCCACCGTCTGCCAGGTGGCCAAAATAATTCTGCGAGCATATGGTCGAACTGCCCTTTTAAATTTATGTTGTGTTTTTTCGAATGCGTGAAGACTTTCAAAATGATTTCCAAGTCAAATTAATAAATGAATTGCTGGTTCTAATTTATTGTATATACTTTGCGAAATCCTGCTTGTAAATAAATCTTTGATTTGCAATGCCGGCTCGGATCGATTCAATAGGGAACCAATATATTCATCAGCATTGATGTGTGAACTGTAAAATGTCCTCGGCCCGCTTCCATTTTTGCTAGCCGAGCACGGCGATAGCTCTTGGTTGTGAATGGACTCAGCACACTTGTATGTTGCTCCAGTGCGCATCCAAAGGTGCAGTGCACGCGCTTACATAAAGTCTTATTTAAGATGAGGTAGAGATATAAAATATCGAAGTGACTGAACTTAAAATGGAGGGTAGTGATTAATTTGATGCTCCATCAAAGTGAGCAAAGTGCTCTTGAATTTTGTATTCCAGTGTGATAAAAAGCATCATGTGGATGATGTACTGTAGTGTGGTTTGGGTGCAAACGGACGCTCTGGGTTGCTAACGGGCTCCGCCCATATGTAAATTGCCATGGGTGCACATAGGGTTCTTGAGAAGAAAACCTGCGAAGGAATAATAGTTCTTGCAAATAAATTCAGCACGAATAACTATGAAGACGGTGTTAATAATTTTAGGACGAAAAGTGCCAAATTATATTACAAGAGAACCATATACTTAGAGATATAAAAAAAGGGAGAGAATGTTCGCTCTCTTGTTAATATTCTTAGGGTTCAATTGAATGCAGTGAATTGAGGTTAGGGACTTGACTTTCCGATCAAAATAAATATATGCAGAAATTGATTTTGTACAATTTTTATGTTCGACTGAATGATGAAATTCAATTAGCAGAATTGAAATTGATCAAAAATGATGTTCGGCCGCATGATGGAAATCATTCACATGAACTGAAATGGTGAGATTTTTAAAAGTGAATCCTGATCCTATATTTTAGCCTTCAACTTTATATGCTTTGGCCGGCTGCTGTGGTAATGTTTAATTTCATCCATGTACAAATGACATTTTAGTCAACCCTCTCATTTTTTGGTAAACGACAACAGGAGATAGCACAGCCGTCCTTACAAAATTACAAGAAGCAACAAAATATATATATATATATATATATATATATATATATATATATATATATATATATATTTATAAATAACCAGCCTCTAGCTGTGCTCTGCCTGTGATATTTTGACCTTTTTTTTTTCATTTTAAAAACGAATGCAGGAGATTATAAGAAGCAACAAAATATAGCCATTCGATCAGTACCCCCCTCTTCCCAAGAAATATAGCCCAGCAACACATCCATGGCTTTCTCCGGCCATCTCCTGTTTTTTCTTGCCATCGCCCTCGTCTTCTTCATCTCCACATCCACCAACGGGCGTGCATTTTCTTCCTCGCTTGTAAACACTGATCCCACCGTTGTAGCAGCGGCATCATTCGCAGTGACGCAGCACAACAAGCACCCGCAAACGGCGAGTCGCCGCTTACCTTGTGTTGGGTTGCTTTCGCTAGCATAAAGCAGCTTGATCTGGCGTCGCTCTATAATCTTACAGTCGTGGTGAAGAGTACTGGCGATGTGAATGGGAGAGTCGCCGCTACACTTGTGTTTTTAAAGTTTGGCCGTCATCCGCGATGACCTCCCAATACTTTGAATTTTACGGAAATTTTCCTGCAGCATGCAATTAATGGGTCCGCCGTCCCCAAGGTGGCCAAAATAATACAGCAAGCATATGATTGAACTGTCCTTTAAAATTATATTCTGTGTTTCGAATGTATGAAGGCTTTCAGAATGGTTGCGGGTCACTCGATGCTCTTCCAGACCGGGCGAATTGGACCGTCTTAGCCCGAGAGTGGGCTGAGCGCGCAACAGTCACAGAGAGAACAGACAAATGACAAGAGAACATTTTTAGCGTGGAAAACCCAGAAAGGGTGAAAAGCCACGTGGCCGGATCGGTGCCAGCCAAATTACACTAAGTGTTGGGGTGTTACAAGCGAAGTTATAAGGACAGAGAGCGACAGGCCGCTTCTCGTTATAATTGCAGTTGAAGGAAAGTCTCTGAGGGTGACAGGCCACCTCTCAGAAAAACTAAGTACTTTGCTGTTGCAGGAGGTCTTCAAAGTCCGAAGAAGATCTTCAAGTGACGAAGGAGATCTTCGAATCACGAAGGAGATCTTCGAACCGCGAAGGAGATCTTCGAACCGCGATGGAGATTTCTGAAGGTATTCTTCAAGGAGCTCTCTCGGGTGCAAAGTGTCAGATCTCTTCAAATGAGGGTCCAGGGTCCCTTTTATAGACTTGGCCGGGGGCGACCCGGTAATTTCGTCGTTGTAACCACTGTATCCAACTGACGGGCCGATCTTGACCGCCAATCGAGAGCACACGGATCACCATTTTCCGAATATGACGATTTTGCCCTCAGGTTAGTTCGGGCACTTCAGACATTTTCCTGATTGCAATGTACAAATTCTGCAGTCTTAAGAGGGAAAGTGGAGTTAACAACTGCGCGCACTATGAACTTAATTTGTAACGTTCAAGTGCGCGCAGATCAAAGACACGCTACGGACTTAGCGGGGCTAAGTGCGCGTTGAGCGAGAACATCGTAAAAGCATGATCGGAGCCGTGCGAAGACGACGCAAAGGGGCGGCGGGCGTGCCAAGGGAGATCGACCGGCAGGCCGCGCGCGTGCTAGAGCGCAGGCCGGGCGCGCGCTAGCGCTAGCGTTCAGGCCGCGCTAGCGCTAGCGTGCAGGCCGCGCGCGCTAGCACACAGGGCGCGCTCGCGCTAGTGCGAGAGTGCGCTAGCGCTAGCGCGCGCTAGCACTAGCGCGCGTTAGAGCGCGGGCCAGCGCGCGCGCGCTAGCGTTCGGGCCGCGCACGTGCTAGCGCGCAGGCGCGCGGGCCGCGCGAGCGTGCAAGCGTGCGCGCTAGCGCGCAGGCCGCGCGCACACGCATGGTATCGCGCGCGCGGCAGTGCGCATGTGGATGTGCGCGACCTTGACGCGGTCGTGTGCCCGGTCGCGCACGTTCGGTCGCCCGTGCGTGTTTGGGCGTGGCGTTGCGCGCGACTGCGCGTGGTTGCGGTTGCGCGGTTTCCATCGCGCGGTTGCAGTTGTGCGAGGAGATAGTGGGTTTGACCCGCTTTCTTCTTCATGACCCCCTCATCTTAGTGGAGGAGTTGGGTTTTTGGCTAATCGCCGCCCGGATTTCTCTACATAGTAGATGATAACCCATCAATTGCCCCCCAAATCCTCGGAGTTCATCCCTGTTGCTAAGAGAAGTGCAAGGATTTTGTCATCTTCTGGTGATCGTTTTTTGTAGGAAATAAGCCCGAAAATTTTCTGATGAACATCTTCGGGTGTGCGAGCTTATTTAGGCAAGTTGTTGTGACTAGCGTAGTTGTGAGTTTGTTGTCATGCGATTGCGTAGGAAATCGTGACGAGCTTGCCGCCCATTACATAGAAGATCGTGACGAGCTTGTCATTTAGCATTGGGGCCTGAGTATTTTGGTGGTGAGGTGTCCAAGCAACGTGGTGGCCAGGTGCCAAAGCAGCGCGGAGGCGAGATGCCCAAGAAGCGCGGTGGCGAGGTACCCGTGGAGGCGAGATGCCCAAGCAGTGCAGTGGCGAGATGCCCGAGCAGCGCGGAGACGAGATTCCTAAGCAGTGCGGTGGCGAGGTGCCCGAGCAGCGCGTGTAACATCCCAATTTTAAAAAGGGGTCTAGCCGGTTCAGTTGAACCCTTGGAAGAACATAGGCTGGGTCATAGGAAAACCACGACCCGACCTTCGCCACTTAATGGTGGTCGTTTGGAGAAATAACTGTTTTGGGTAGCATTGTGCTTTGTCACGACGACACTAGTTTGGTATAGTGAGCATACGTGCTCAGAATTGACTTCCGTTAGTTGCGTTAGACTCGTATGATTGATACGAGTGCAACGGAACTCGTTTCGTTCCAATCCGAGGTCATTTGGTGAAAGCGACCGTTTTGAGTATCGTTGCGCGTCATAACGACCCCGCGTTAAAATATTGAGTATATGCACTCGAAATTGACCCCCAGTCAGTTGAGTTGAACTAATATGACCTATAGAGTGCGTTGCAATTCATTTCGTTCAATTTCAAGGAGATTTGAGAAAATTGGACGAAATGAGTCGTTTCGAGTTATGTTTCGACTCGAGCAGATAGCTTTGAGTAAATGTACTCAGAATCAACTTCGGATGCTTTCACTAGTTTCGTATTGCTGACACGAACACAACAACGCCCACCCCGTACTTTCCCATGCTTGTTCTGGTAGTTATATTTGTGTATATAAATGTTTATAAATTTTATACATAAATTTGTGATTATATATATATATATATAATATATATATATATAACTAAAACCGATACAGTGGATAAAAGACTAAACCAAAATCAGCAGTGCACGGGCAACAAAACCCCGGGAGAAGCTCAGGCGAGGGAAGGAACATCTCACCGGAGGTATTTCGACCTTCCTCCAGGACAGATATTTTCGGGAGAGGAGCTTTTCGCTGGAGGCATCGGGTTGGCCGGCCATGGCTATAAAATGGAGCGAGGAGCTTCATCTCAAAAACGGCAAGAGATCGCCCCCTCCCTCACCTCTCCTGGCAAGCTTGAGCTTCGCTCTCCCTCTTCTTCGCATTCCTCTCTTCGAAGTGCTGTTGGAGGAAGGACGGACGGTAGGAAATCGGGGCAAGGGTAAGATTGAGCTTCTTCTCCCCCCCATCCTACTCTGTCTCTCTCTGTCTCTCTCTCTCTCTCCCTCTCTCTCTCTCTCTCTCTCTCTATCCTCCCCTACAGAGGAGTTAGGATTGTTGCTGCTGTGTGAGAAATAAGTTTCGTCTGCTTTAGGTTTCTCTGGGCTTCTCTTAGATCATTGATGTTCGTGTAGTGAAATTTGGCAAATACGTGAGGATGGTCGGACACTTTGAATCCTCAGGCAACCCAGGCGATCATGTAAGTATGGAATGAAGGAGGGCTTCCAGTCTCAGATGCTTAGATAGATAATCATTTTGAGATGAAGACTTAATGATACAATTGGGCTTAAATTTCAAAGAATCTGCCTTGATTGGGATCTTTCATGATCCTGGTTCTGGAATAAAAAAAAAAGGAGTTTCTTTTCTTGTTTCCTCTACTTGTTAGATAGAGGTTCTTCCCTTCCCCAGCTCTCCCTCCTCCCCTCCTCCTCAAAACTCTGTCAAAATAAGGGTTATTTGCAGGAATGGCAGCTTCTTTTTCCCCTTTCTCAGTCTCCCTTTCTTCTATTTCTTTATAGAAGATGGAAAAAGTAATGGTAAGGAAAGGGAGGGGACCGCACATCGGTTTCACTGGCACTGGTTTGGGGAGGGCTTCAGCTCGGGTTACCTTCTTCCTTCGCTTCTCCTTCCCGCCCTGCGAGCTTCATCTCAAGTTTTCACGGCAACGACCGCTCCCTCTCCGATTATGGCAGGGTTCTCTCTCTCTCTCTCTCTCTCTTTCTCTCTCTCTCTCTCTATCTCAGTCTCCGCCTCCGTCTCTCACTGGGCACGCAATTTCTCTCTCACGTGTCATTATTTACATTGATAAATAACATAATAAAAGATGCGGATTATCACTTGTCCCTTCTAGCATGATCTGGGGCGAAAAATCTCATTCATAGAGCTCCGGCCAGTCCAAATATGTTGGCGCCGGTTGCCTGATGTGAGTCCACGCATCATGCGCTCCTTAATGTCATTACAGGAAAATGAAATAATTGGAACAATCTCAAATTAAGTAGTGCTAGATCCCTTGGTGGAGAGGATATAGACAAGAGATAACATGAATAAATTGAACCAAGAGGACCAAGACAGTACCTGAAATTGAATATATATGTACAAATGTAGATATAACAAGTGTCGCATCCTCAGAAATTTTTATGCAATTAACAAGAAGATTAAAGAGGGAAAGGCGGATTTATTCGAATTAGTTATGAATGATTGCTCCTCTATGTCCCTCTCTCTGTCCCCCTCTCTTTCTCTGCTCAGATGGTGCCCGGGCATGAGGCTAGCTTGATTTAAATCTAGACAAAGTGTGCGATAGTTGTCTTTCTCTTCTAGAATTGATCAACTAAATGTCTCTCCTAATTATCTTTACTATTTCTTGCCCATGGCAAGCTAGCTGATGGTTTACGTTCTTTGTTATCATAATCATTTATCCCAAATTATTTTCAAAGTATTATGCTTAACTTCCTTAACTAAACTCATTGATTTGGTATAAATTGGTTTTAATTATGGTGAGAAGAGGGGGAGGCTTGCCCCGGCTCACAATGGTTCAAGTATTTTATATATAACTGTTCGTAGTTTTGCTCTCCAACTTTCATGCGTTTACGAGTTTTTGAACTGCGTGGCATATGGCAAGAGGCTGTGAAGCTCGCCAAGCTGAGCCGAAGATTTTGGTTGCCGGCTCACAACTGTTCAAGTATTTTCAATATAACTGTTCGTAGTTTTGCTCTCCTACTTTCACGCGTTTACGAGTTTTTGAACTGCGTGGCATATGGCAAGAGGCTGTGAAGCTCGCCAAGCTGAGCCGAAGATTTTGGTTGCCGGCTCACAACGGTTCAAGTATTTTATATATAACTGTTCGTAGTTTTGCTCTCCAACTTTCATGCGTTTATGAGTTTTTGAACTGCGGTGGCATATGGCAAGAGGCTGTGAAGCTCGCCAAGCTGAGCCGAAGATTTTGGTTGCCGGCTCACAACTGTTCAAGTATTTTCAATATAACTGTTCGTAGTTTTGCTCTCCTACTTTCATGCGTTTACGAGTTTTTGAACTGCGTGGCATATGGCAAGAGGCTGTGAAGCTCGCCAAGCTGAGCCGAAGATTTTGGTTGCCGGCTCACAACTGTTCAAGTATTTTCAATATAACTGTTCGTAGTTTTGCTCTCCTACTTTCATGCGTTTACGAGTTTTTGAACTGCGTGGCATATGACAAGAGGCTGTGAAGCTCGCCAAGCTGAGCCGAAGATTTTGGTTGCCGGCTCACAACTGTTCAAGTATTTTCAATATAACTGTTCGTAGTGTTGCTCTCCTACTTTACTGCCTATTAATTTTGTGTCGACCGGAAGATGGGTCATTCCTTCAGGGTCAACCCTAAATAGTGCCGAACTAGCCGTCGCTTATAGAGCAGAGCGGACAGATCGATGTTTTGGCTTTTCCTTCTTTATTGATTATTATTTAGAGTTGATATGAAGATGAGACGTTCCTTTAACATCAACCATAAATGATACCGAACTAGCTGCCGCTCTCGCAGCAACGCAGACGAGTCGATATTTTGGGTTTTATTCCATATTAACTATAATTTAGATTTGACGGGAATGAAATGTTGCCTTCGAGAAGTAATTCCTACGGGAATGAAATGTTGCCTTCGAGAAGTAATTTCTACGGGAATGAAATGTTGCCTTCGAGAAGTAATTCCTACGGGAATGAAATGTTGCCTTCGAGAAGTAATTCCTACGGGAATGAAATGTTGCCTTCGAGAAGTAATTCCTACGGGAATGAAATGTTGCCTTCGAGAAGTAATTCCTACGGGAATGAAATGTTGCCTTTGAGAAGTAATTCCTACGGGAATGAAATGTTGCCTTCGAGAAGTAATTGCTACGGGAATGAAATGTTGCCTTCGAGAAGTAATTCCTACGGGAATGAAATGTTGCCTTCGAGAAGTAATTCCTACGGGAATGAAATGTTGCCTTCGAGAAGTAATTCCTACGGGAATGAAATGTTGCCTTCGAGAAGTAATTCCTACGGGAATGAAATGTTGCCTTCGGGAAATATTCCTACGGGAATATATTGTGCCTTCGGGAAATATTCCTACGGGAATATATTGGGCCTTCGGGAAATATTCCTACGGGAATATAAAATGTGCCTTGGGAGAATGTCGGATGACCTATGAGTTTTACTCTAAGGCAACCCGCATGATGGATGGTCTGGGAGGGCAACCCGTGCGAAACTTATAGAACTACGTGAGTCTGAGACCGTATGCAGGATGATACGGAGTACGTAGACGGTGGTCGTGGGAAGACCGCCTCGGCCCAATACAAGTCCAGATATCCCCTCCCTTATAAATGTTATATTATGTATGTTTGTTAGTAGGGGGTTGGATTCTGTTCGTGGTTCTAATAACTTGTCTTTGGCACAGGTGACAGGTGCGGATGAGTGATAACATCTGTGTGTGGATGAAGCCACAGAGCAGGCTACGTCAGGTATAAGTTTTGTTAAGCCGCATCTCCTTTTGTCATGCCCTATTCCGGGGTATATATATAATGGCAATAAATCTTTGATGGTTAGGATTTTATGCGTCAGAGATATGTAGATTATTTACAGGTCTTGAAATTGTGGTTTCTGTGATAAAACTACGTCTTCCGCTAAGTGCTATAAAGTGCACTCTTGATGACGTCTTCCGCTAAGTATTATAATATGCACTCTTTGATGATGTCTTCCGCTAGAATATTGCTTCCCTACTATGTTGATGTGTAGTGACTTTCGCTTAACACCACCCCTAGGCGTGACAACGGAGTATTCAAGGAAGGGGGTTGGAGAAGCTAGTACCTCCACCCTTCGGGATCGCTTCGGCGTCATGCCAAAAGGGTGGTGTGCGATAAGATCCCCCGGTCGGACCGATGATTTGGGAGGGGGGGTCTTACAAATGGATCAGAGCGCAACCGATCTTGTCGACCTATTCGTGATCACCGAAACACCTATTGCTCCGCTAATCGCTATAGCGTGGTTCGGGACGAACCACTGCAGCGGAAGCGGTGGTGGACCTAAAAGGTAAAAGTTGGCAACAAACTTGGCATATATATGAACATTTTCACTCGAACTTATCAAATTCAGTTTTAGTCATGCAAAATGTTTTTTTATGACTTAGATCGACACTTAAATATCTTTTACTACATCTGATCTCGAACAATCATCTATCTTATTCCCATAAAACACTCTCAATAAACCCTACAAATGATCATTTCAAATTTTGAACTCCGGGTTTAAGCCTCTTTGTTTTATTGGGAGTAGATGCTCGTTTTCAAAATTCCATTCGAGGTGAACTAATCAAATGGAATTTTGTGTACAATGTAAGAACTTCATTACTAATTTCTAATCCCAGGTTTAAGCCTCTTTGTTTTATTGGGATTAAAATTCTCGTTTTCAAAATTTCATTTAAGGTAAGCTAACTAAATGAAATTTTGCGTGTATATGGAGAATTGCTCTAACGATTGCAAATATGAAGTATGCTTTGACTTGATCAATTTGACGATCTGTTGAAAATAAAGTCGTGCAATCGTAAAAGAACTATGATAAAATGTTAGTCTTTTCAATAACGTTAATATTTCAGGAAATGATTACTAAGGAAACGTGCTGGATTGAAGTAAATTTGTGGCAAATTTATAAAAGCTTGTATACAAACCATCCTAAAAGTACATTGTTAGCATTCGCGGGACTTGCGATGTTTGCATACTCAGCCAGCCGTGAAGCCTCGTTAAAAAGGATAAGCCACTGAGGACCCGAAGGTGATGGTTACATATTTTATTGTTTGCTTGTATTGGGAAAAGTGGCGGGTCGGTCATGCCCGTAGACCGTACATATCGGTGCGGGAAGGTTGACGACTCTAGGAGACAGGGAGGTGTGCACCCCGGGAGCTCGGTTGTATCTTATATGCCCCGCTGGGTCCCTCCGCTGGTTGGCCAAATTCAGTTATTGCCGGTGATGTAGCACGATCCTACGAGCCTACACGGGTGACGTCTAGGATAATCACGACACAATACACTCTCTCGATTTCCGCACAATAACTAAACGCAGCAGCACAATTATTCTATTTATTTTCTCGCGCTAACGTGCGGATAGCCAACCCGCTAGAGATCGTATCACGACTATAGGCCAAGATCCGATCAAGCTAAAAGGACGAATATTGCGTCTGTACGAGCGTTGTTGTACCAAAGAAAGATCCACCAAAACAAATCCCGATTCACGAAACGGTTGATCTTTCCCCAACAAGAAAATAACAAGGTTCGCCAATCCTTTCGATAGTATCCGAAAAATCGAACGAAAAATACAAATCTACCAAAGAAAACACCACGAGAAATTTTCTTGCTTCGAGAAATCACGCTAAAATCGTCCACCACAAAAACAATCTAAGAAAGGAGATCTCTTGAGTAGAGTTTCGTTACCCCTCTCAGAATCGTAGATCCGAGATTTTGGATCCACTAGGAAATGATCGCTCTCCTTTGGAACACGGAAGGGGCTCCAAATGATGTAGGAAACTCGTTCATCTTCCTCGCCTTTGCACCGGAGAGATTCACCGAACCGTAGGCTCTTGCACTTGATGTCTTCTCCTCCAAGAATTGGTCGGCTAGAGGGAATTCGTTGAAGAAGATTTCATGGGGAGGATAGGTATGAGGAGGGAGAAGAGGAAACGGAAAAGAGAGTTGGAGAAGAGAGAGAGAGAGAGAGAGAGAGAGAGAGAGAGAGAGAGAGAGAGAGAGGGAGAGAGAGGGGGCCGAATCTTGGAGAAGACCCAAGGGGGCGGCGGCAAGATGAGGGGGAGAGGAGAGGAGAAGGAGATTAGGTTTAGACAATTTTCAAGCAAAATAATAATCTCAATTTTTAATTAAAGTCTTGGCCTTATATAGGCCTTACAACACAAGTGCTAATAGCACACCAAACATAGTGCTATTTGCACACCAATAGTTCAAAATAAAATAATAAAATGCAAGCCATAATTAACTTAGTCATATCTTAGCAAACATAAAAATAAGAATTAATTCTTGCGGCGTGGACGAAGATTGTAGTCGTGGCCGCCACGGCGCCGCATGTCTTTAGCCGGTGGGCCGTCATCATCATCTTCCGTCGCAACTCCATGATCAACCGGTGCGCCATGTTCGTCATCTTCGTCTTCAAGTTGGCCGTCATGGTGGCTGTCGCCATCAATCCTCCCCCGCTCGTAAGAACTCATCACCGATGAGTGGGCTGGAACATAACGGCGAAAGAGATCCGCATCAAGTAGCTTCACCTCCGACGTGGAGAGCCAAGAGTCGTCCGATGCAGGACGGCCATTCCATCGAATCAAGAACCTGTGAACATCACCGTCGGGAGTTGGAAACACAGCATCCTGCAAAATCCTGTCAGGCAAGAAAACGGTCCGGGAAAACCTCGGAAATGCGTTAGGCAAAGAAGAAAAATAAGTTTCATCATCAACAGGTGGCTTACCTCCCGTAGAGTCCGTAGGAGAGGGCGATCCAGAAACAATCTCACTACCCACCCCATTAGAAGTTGTAGTGGAAATATTAAACGGAGAGGCAGAAAGTTCAGGTGGTGGAGCGACATAAAGCGTTAAATCCGAAACGTTAAAAACAGGGGAGATTCCCCACTCAGCGGGTAACTGTAATAAATATGCGTTTTCGCCCAACTTCTTTAACACTCGAAAAGGACCGGCTCTCCTATTTGCTAATTTCTTTATAGTGCCCGAAGGCATCCGTTCAGGGGTTAGACGAACCATTACCAAATCACCAATATTCAAGTGGACCACTCGCCTATTTTCGTTAGCATTCGATTGATAAATAGCATATTGTTTAGCTAGCGTCTCGCTAATTTGCTTATGGAGATTGTGAACGTGCGAGGCAAAATCCTGGGCAAAATGACTAGTTTTAAAAGATGGGGGTAGCGGCACTAAATCAAGAGACGCGAGTGCCTTATAACCATGTACAATCTCATTCGGAGACAAACCGGTGGACCTATTCCTTGAATTATTGTAAGCTATTTGAGCATGAGGAAGAATAAGGTCCCACGTACCTTTATGATCGCCTACTAAACAACGAAGTAATCCACCCAAACTTCGATTGACCACTTCCGTTTGCCCATCCGTTTGGAGATGATAGGCCGACGAAAACATAAGTTTTGTACCCATTAGCTTCCAAAGCGTCTTCCAGAAGTAACTAGTGAATTTGACGTCCCTACCAGACACTATCGTTTTGGGAACGCCCCGATGCGCCACGACCTCTTTGAAATACAACTTAGCAATATGGGATGCATCGTTGGTATTGTGACTAGCGATAACATATGCCATTTTAGAAAATCTATCGACGACGACAAGGATGGAATCGTGTCGCCGAAATGTCATAGGTAGGCCCAAAATAAAGTCCATACTAACGTCCTCCCAAGGAACAGACGGAATAGGAAGAGGTGTATAAAGACCCGCGTTGGTCTTGTTTCCTTTTGCTAACTGACACACACGGCAACTCCCAACGATCTTATTAACCATTGGCTTAAGCCCCGGCCAAAAGAATTTATCTTCCACTAGTGTTATCGTTTTATCCCGGCCGAAATGTCCCCCTAGCCCTCCACTATGTAGCTCCCATACAATGAAATGGCGTAGTGAAGAGCGGGGAATACATAATTGCGTATGCTTAAATAACCGTCACGAATGTAGTATGCCGAAATAGTAGAGGGAGCCTGTTCCTGAGCGGCTAAATAAATATCCTTAAAATCCGGGCATAGGACGTACTCGTCTTTAATGCGTTCAAATCCTATTACCGTCACCTCCATTTTAGATAATAATAGAGTGACACGACTAAGGGCGTCCGCCACTCGATTTAATGTACCCTTAAGGTGCTTAATAATGAATGTGTACTCCTGAAGATAGGAGACCCACTTGGCGTGCCGAGGGCTGATTTTATTTTGAGAGTTTACAAATTTTAGCGCTTCATGATCCGAGAGGATTACAAATTCTTTCGATATAAGGTAGTGTCGCCAATGTTGGAGACAGCGTATTACGGCATAAAACTCACGATCATAATTGGAATAATTTAATTTTGGGCCCGCAAGTTTCTCGCTAAAGTACCCAACCAGATGTCCCTCTTGACTTAACACTCCTCCAATTCCTATCCCTGAAGCGTCGCATGATAGTTCAAACACTTTATTAAAATCCGGCAACCGTAGTAGGGGGGCTTCGGACATCCGATCCTTAATCATTTGGAACGCGCTAGTAGCCGATTTGGTCCATTTAAAATCACCCTTCTTCATACATTCAGTTATTGGTGCCATGATACTACTAAAATTGCGAATGAATCGTCGATAAAATGTGGCCAATCCATGAAAACTCCTAACATCCCTAATATTTTGTGGTTCCGGCCATTCTTTAATCACTTGGACCTTCTTAGGGTCAACATGTATACCCTCGACACTCACTATGTATCCTAAAAATTCCACGGAAGTCACACCGAACGCGCACTTCTTAAAATTAATGAATAAGTTCTCTTGGCGCAATGTAATAAGGATTATTCGCAAATGAGTTTCATGATCGATCGGCGAAATACTAAACACCAAAATATCATCGAAATAGACTACGACAAATTTTCCCATGTATGGCTTAAATATTTGAGTCATTAATCGTGAGAAAGTACTAGGTCCGTTGGTGAGTCCCTCTCCTAGCACTAACCACTCGTAAAGCCCGTCCTTAGATTTAAAGGCCGTTTTCCATTCGTCTCCCTCCCGAATCCTTATTTGGTGATAACCACTCTTTAAATCCAATTTTGAGAATACGGTGGCACCGGATAACATATCCAATAGATCATCCAAACGGGGAATGGGAAACTTATACTTGACAGTTATTTTATTGATGGCCCGGTAGTCTACACACAACCTCCAAGACTTATCTTTCTTCGGGACCAACAAGGCAGGGACGGCACAAGGGCTTTTACTATGGCGGATAAATCCCTTTGCTAATAAATCAGAAATTAATATTTGTAGTTCATTATGTGCGGAGGGATTAAGTCGGTAATGAGGTTGATTAGGCAAGGATGAGCCCGGGACGAAATCAATTTCGTGTTGAACGTCCCTGATGGGTGGCAACTTGGAAGGTAAATCTACCGGATAGACGTCCTTATATTCTTCCAATAACGTGCGCAGGGATAACGGTAGGTTCTCTAAAGACGGTGAATCTTCCTTAGCTTGTAGGCATACTAATGCATAAATGACGCCATCTAGAAAGGTCTCGCGTTCTAACTCCTTCCTACTTATAAAACTTATGGTTTTCTTTTCCGCAGGCACCACTGTGTCCTTGGAAGCAATCGACGGGTCCTTAGGTGGTGTGAGTTTCAAAACAATGGTCTTACCGTTGAACTTGAACTCGTAAGTGTTGGCCCTGCCAAAATGGGTCACGTCATAATCATAAAGCCATGGACGTCCTAGTAGAACGTGACATACATCCATAGGGATGACATCGCACCACACTTTATCGACATAGCTCTTCACCGTAAGCGGTACCAAGCATCGTTTAGAAACTGCGATAGACGTTTTGTTTACCCAGGCTATCTTATACGGATGTGGATGGGGCTCTGTGACTAAGTGCATTCGAGTGATGGCATTCTCCGAGACGACGTTCATACTACTACCGCTATCGATTATTAGCTTACACCACTTGTCACCGTTCTTAAAATGTACCGAGAAGATATTTGTCCTATTGTAATCGTCCGTCGCACGTGGTGTATTCAGAATACATCTCATAACCATCATAAAAGAGTCGTCATCAATATCACTCGGCTCGACGTCAGACTCAGTACCGACTTCATAGACAATCTCGGCGGGATCAGACGTGGATTCTAAAAGTGCTAGTGGTTTACTCTTAGTGGGGCACTCACTAGAGTAATGTCCTTGGATCCCGCAAGAATAACACGTGGCGTTTGTCTTATTAATCCGTCCTACCGGAACTCTCTCGCCCGTGGGATTTCTAGTGTTCCTAGCGGTGATAACTACCGAATTCGAATCAGTCGATCGAAATCTTCCTTTGTCCCTCATGGAGGACGAAGGTGGGGCTCCTAAAAGGGATTTTCCCTTCTGGAATGCTCGTCCCTTGGACTTGTAAGCGTTGTGCTTCTCTATGTCTAAAGCAGCATTGAATGTCGTGTTAAGGTCCGTGTGACCATAACGCAAAAGCTTGCCTTGGATGTCTGGGTTAAGTCCCTTATGAAAGCGAGATAATGTAACTTCGGGCATTTCCCGTATGTCACACCGCACCATCATATCTTTCAGAGTTCCCATATACTCCGATACCGATTTGCTACCCTGACGATGAGTGGCTAACTCGTCGAACATTTGAGTTCTGTGATACGCAGGGACATATTGGTCAGACAAAAGTGCCTTCGTGGCAGCCCACCCAATTGGGGGTGCCCCATTCACGGTACCTAAACGCCTCTCTTCGTTCAACCAGAATGTTTTGGCTCTACCCAAAAACATCATCCGTGCAACTCGCACCTTCTCACCATCCGTCAGATTCTTCCACTCAAAGTAACACTCGATCTCCATAATCCAGTTTAAAAATACTTGGGGTTCACCCATTCCATCGTATGACGGTGGATCAATTTTCACGGCTCTAGTTACATCGAACTCCTGAGGAGCTCGAGGCGCTTGCTCATCATTCTGATAACGGGGATGGTTTGGTCTCTCATCTCGTTGGTTTGCAACGGGATTTCGAGGCGCCGCTTGATTGACTGCTAACCCTTGTATTAACTGTGTGAGTGCATCGAACTTAGCATTAAACTCGTCTCGAAGCTCCGCAATCGTTGCAGGAGCGTGATCGTCATCATGGTTGTCTGCCATGGTGGAAGCGGTTGGGAGATATTCCGTACCACGCCTCGTGGGCATACAACACGGGACCAGAAATGTTACGAAATTTAATTTTATTCCGCCTAATAACTAAGGTAAGTTAAAATATATATATATATATATATATTTTAATTTTCTTACTGAAAAGATTAAGTAGAATATTCAGAATTTTTTTTTTGAAGTTCGCAGAAAAGTTATAAATTCCAGACCGCTATTCGCAGAACAACTAAACAGAATTACGACGTTTCCAATTTTCAGGCCGACCTAACGAGGACGTATCGAAAAATTTTCAGTTTTAATGTTGCTTGAAACACGTGCAGGAAGCTACAGAAAAATTTTCAGAATTGTTTGATAAGTTTTTAAATTCCGAGATTTTTACTAAATGCAGACCAATCCGAAAATTTTAGATTTTGACCGTGCTAACGAACGCACCGACTAGAGGACGGATAACCTACAGATCTGAGAGTAAGAATGGTGTCGAGATAGAACTCAACACAACCTAGCTCTGATACCAAAATTGATGTAGCACGATCCTACGAGCCTACACGGGTGACGTCTAGGATAATCACGACACAGTACACTCTCTCGATTTCCGCACAATAACTAAACGCAACAGCACAATTATTCTATTTATATTCTCGCGCTAACGTGCGGATAGCCAACCCGCTAGAGATCGTATCACGGCTATAGGCCAAGATCCGATCAAGCTAAAAGGATGAATATTGCGTCCGTACGAGCGTTGTTGTACAAAAGAAAGATCCACCAAAACATATCCCGATTCGCGAAACGGTTGATCTTTCCCCAACAAGAAAATAACAAGGTTCGCCAATCCTTTCGATAGTATCCGGAAAATCAAACGAAAAATACAAATCTACCAAAGAAAACACCGCGAGAAATTTTCTTGCTTCGAGAAATCACGCCAAAATCGTCCACCACAAAAACAATCTAAGAAAGGAGATCTCTTGAGTAGAATTTCGTTACCCCTCTCGGAATCGTAGATCCGAGATTTTGGATCCACTAGGAAATGATCGCTCTCCTTTGGAACACGGAAGGGGCTCCAAATGATGTAGGAAACTCGTTCGTCTTCCTCGCCTTTGCACCGGAGAGATTCACCGAACCGTAGGCTCTTGCACTTGATGTCTTCTCCTCCAAGAATTAGTCGGCTAGAGGGAATTCGTTGAAGAAGATTTCGTGGGGAGGATAGGTATGAGGAGGGAGAAGAGGAAACGGAAAAGAGAGTTGGAGAAGAGAGAGAGAGAGAGAGAGAGAGGGAGAGAGAGGGGGCCGAATCTTGGAGAAGACCCAAGGGGGCGGCGGCAAGATGAGGGGGAGAGGAGAGGAGAAGGAGATTAGGTTTAGGCAATTTTCAAGCAAAATAATAATCTCGATTTTTAATTAAAGTCTTGGCCTTATATAGGCCTTACAACACAAGTGCTAATAGCACACCAAACATAGTGCTATTTGCACACCAATAGTTCAAAATAAAATAATAAAATGCAAGCCATAATTAACTTAAGTCATATCTTAGCAAACATAAAAATAAGAATTAATTCTTGCGGCGTGGACGAAGATTGTAGCCGTGGCCGCCACGGCGCCGCATGTCTTTAGCCGGTGGGCCGTCATCATCATCTTCCGTCGCAACTCCATGATCAACCGGTGCGCCATGTCCGTCATCTTCGTCTTCAAGTTGGCCATCATGGTGGCTGTCGCCATCAGCCGGGTGCCTCCTACGTCCGAGGGTACACGGGGTTGTACGTTGGGGCCTGGGTAGTGCGGTACATCCACACCCAGAAGTGGCAGGACCGGCGACTGTCATCGACGACCACATCGGTGAGGCCCGCGGGGTTCGCTACCCTGCAAAAAGAAGCGGTCAAAATATGACAACATAAGAGCAAACTGGTAAAATATTATATGTGATTACCGTGGCGGGTCAGTCATGCCCAAGGACCGTTCATACATAAATGGGAAGGTTGACAACTCCTGAGGCACTAGGGAGAGTGTGAACCCCAGGAGGTTATTAATTATTTCCCCGAAGGGTCCCTCCGCTGGATAGCCGAATTTTGTAATCGACGGATGTTGCTCACATCCAGGAGTACACTGGGTTGTACATTAGGGCCTGGGTAGTGCGGTACGTCCACACCCAGAAGTGGCAGGACCGGCCACTGTCACCGACGGCCACATCGGTGAGGCCCGCGGGGGTCGCAACCCTGCTGGAAGAAAAATGGTCAAACTATTTCAACATTGGGTGTTGTGATTGAGTCGTGAGTACTCGTTATGCATGGCTTGCATATGCATCAAAACATACATATTTGCATATGCATCATCTGCATCAAAACATACATATCTGCATGTATCATTAACATATAACCTTCGTATGGGAGTTGGTTATATGTTTATGGATCTTTACTGCTTATTTGCAAATTTATCTGTTCCACTAACATATAACCTTCGTATGAGAGTTGATTATATGTTTATGGATTTTTACCGCTTATTTGCAATTTTATCTGTACCATTAACATATAACCTTCGTATGGGAGTTGGTTATATGTTCATGGATTTACTCTACTTATTTACAATTTTCCTCTGTTCCACCAACATATAACCTTCGTATGGGAGTCGGTCATATGCTGATGGGTTTTACAAAAGCTTATGCAAGTTATAACTTTTATATGTTCCACTGACACGTAGCCCCGTAAGGGAATTAGCTATATGTTGATGGATTTTTACTATGTGCCTTTCGGACACAACTCATAAATTTTGCGTTTCAGATATGCAAACCCTGGAAGGTGTTGAGTTGCCTCCACTTCCAGTTGAGCTCGGCTCCTGGGAAGGTGTTGAGTTGCCTTCGTCTCCCGTAAAGCTCGGTTCACGAGAGGGGTATCGAGTGATGAAGGGTTTCTTGTTTCTCACTATTAGATCAATTTGAATCGTTCAAGCTACCCCGTAGTTCACGTAAGCTACTTGTATAATACATGGCAGGAGACATCAACACAACTCGTTAGGTAAGACCAAACCAAGAGCACCTTAAAATTTGGGATCGTTCGACACCCATAGTGGTATACAGTATGTCCCATTTTGAACCCCCATGACCCACTCGTATTTTCAGGGACGAAAATTTTCTTTGTTTTATTGGTTTGTAACATCCCAATTTTAAAAAGGGGTCTAGCCGGTTCAGTTGAACCCTTGGAAGAACTTAGGCTGCGTCATAGGAAAACCACGACCCGACCTTCGCCACTTAATGGTGGTCGTTTGGAGAAATAACTGTTTTGGGTAGCATTGTGCTTTGTCACGACGACACTAGTTTGGTATAGTGAGCATACGTGCTCCGAATTGACTTCCGTTAGTTGCGTTAGACTCGTATGATTGATACGAGTGCAACGGAACTCGTTTCGTTCCAATCCGAGGTCATTTGGTGAAAGCGACCATTTTGAGTATCGTTGCACGTCATAACGACCCCGCGTTAAAATATTGAGTATATGCACTCGAAATTGACCCCCAGTCAGTTGAGTTGAACTAATATGACCTATAGAGTGCGTTGCAATTCATTTCGTTCAATTTCAAGGAGATTTGAGAAAATTGGACGAAATGAGTCGTTTCGAGTTATGTTTCGACTCGAGCAGATAGCTTTGAGTAAATGTACTCAGAATCAACTTCGGATGCTTTCACTAGTTTCGTATTGCTGACACGAACACAACACCGCCCACCCCGTACTTTCCCATGCTTGTTCTGGTAGTTATATTTGTGTATATAAATGTTTATAAATTTTATACATAAATTTGTGATTATATATATATATATAATATATATATATATATAATATATATATATAACTAAAACCGATACAGTGGATAAAAGACTAAACCAAAATCAGCAGTGCACGGGCAACAAAACACCAGGAGAAGCTCAGGCGAGGGAAGGAACATCTCACCGGAGGTATTTCGACCTTCCTCCAGGACAGATATTTTCGGGAGAGGAGCTTTTCGCTGGAGGCATCGGGTTGGCCGGCCATGGCTATAAAATGGAGCGAGGAGCTTCATCTCAAAAACGGCAAGAGCTCGCCCCCTCCCTCACCTCTCCTGGCAAGCTTGAGCTTTGCTCTCCCTCTTCATCGCATCCCTCTCTTCGAAGTGCTGTTGGAGGAAGGACGGACGGTAGGAAATCGGGGCAAGGGTAAGATTGAGCTTCTTCTCCCCCCCATCCTACTCTGTCTTTCTCTCTCTCTCTCTCTCTCTCTCTCTCTCTCTCTCTCTCTCTCTCTCTCTCTCTCTCTCTCTCTCTCTCTCTATCCTCCCCTACAGAGGAGTTAGGATTGTTGCTGCTGTGTGAGAAATAAGTTTCGTCTGCTTTAGGTTTCTCTGGGCTTCTCTTAGATCATTGATGTTCGTGTAGTGAAATTTGGCAAAATACGTGAGGATGGTCGGACACTTTGAATCCTCAGGCAACCCAGGCGATCATGTAAGTATGGAATGAAGGAGGGCTTCCAGTCTCAGATGCTTAGATAGATAATCATTTTGAGATGAAGACTTAATGATACAATTGGGCTTAAATTTCAAAGAATCTGCCTTGATTGGGATCTTTCATGATCCTGGTTCTGGAATAAAAAAAAAGGAGTTTCTTTTCTTGTTTCCTCTACTTGTTAGATAGAGGTTCTTCCCTTCCCCAGCTCTCCCTCCTCCCCTCCTCCTCAAAACTCTGTCAAAATAAAGGTTATTTGCAGGAATGGCAGCTTCTTTTTCCCCTTTCTCAGTCTCCCTTTCTTCTATTTCTTTATAGAAGATGGAAAAAGTAATGGTAAGGAAAGGGAGGGGACCGCACATCGGTTTCACTGACACTGGTTTGGGGAGGGCTTCAGTTCGGGTTACCTTCTTCCTTCGCTTCTCCTTCCCGCCCTGCGAGCTTCATCTCAAGTTTTCACGGCAACGACCGCTCCCTCTCCGATTATGGCAGGGTTCTCTCTCTCTCTCTTTCTCTCTCTCTCTCTCTATCTCAGTCTCCGCCTCCGTCTCTCACTGGGCACGCAATTTCTCTCTCACGTGTCATTATTTACATTGATAAATAACATAATAAAAGATGCGGATTATCACTTGTCCCTTCTAGCATGATCTGGGGCGAAAAATCTCATTCATAGAGCTCCGGCCAGTCCAAATATGTTGGCGCCGGTTGCCTGATGTGAGTCCACGCATCATGCGCTCCTTAATGTCATTACAGGAAAATGAACTAATTGGAACAATCTCAAATTAAGTAGTGTTAGATCCCTTGGTGGAGAGGATATAGACAAGAGATAACGTGAATAAATTGAACCAAGAGGACCAAGACAGTACCTGAAATTGAATATATATGTACAAATGTAGATATAACAAGTGTCGCATCCTCAAAATTTTTATGCAATTAACAAGAAGATTAAAGAGGGAAAGGCGGATTTATTCGAATTAGTTATGAATGGTTGCTCCTCTATGTCCCTCTCTCTGTCCCCCTCTCTTTCTCTGCTCAGATGGTGTCCGGGCATGAGGCTAGCTTGATTTAAATCTAGACAAAGTGTGCGATAGTTGTCTTTCTCTTCTAGAATTGATCAACTAAATGTCTCTCCTAATTATCTTTACTATTTCTTGCCCATGGCAAGCTAGCTGATGGTTTACGTTCTTTGTTATCATAATCATTTATCCCAAATTATTTTCAAAGTATTATGCTTAACTTCCTTAACTAAACTCATTGATTTGGTATAAATTGGTTTTAATTATGGTGAGAAGAGGGGGAGGCTTGCCCCGGCTCACAACGGTTCAAGTATTTTATATATAACTGTTCGTAGTTTTGCTCTCCAACTTTCATGCGTTTACGAGTTTTTGAACTGCGTGGCATATGGCAAGAGGCTGTGAAGCTCGCCAAGCTGAGCCGAAGATTTTGGTTGCCGGCTCACAACTGTTCAAGTATTTTCAATATAACTGTTCGTAGTTTTGCTCTCCTACTTTCATGCGTTTACGAGTTTTTGAACTGCGTGGCATATGGCAAGAGGCTGTGAAGCTCGCCAAGCTGAGCCGAAGATTTTGGTTGCCGGCTCACAACGGTTCAAGTATTTTATATATAACTGTTCGTAGTTTTGCTCTCCAACTTTCATGCGTTTACGAGTTTTTGAACTGCGTGACATATGGCAAGAGGCTGTGAAGCTCGCCAAGCTGAGCCGAAGATTTTGGTTGCCGGCTCACAAATGTTCAAGTATTTTCAATATAACTGTTCGTAGTTTTGCTCTCCTACTTTCATGCGTTTACGAGTTTTTGAACTGCGTGGCATATGACAAGAGGCTGTGAAGCTCGCCAAGCTGAGCCGAAGATTTTGGTTGCCGGCTCACAACTGTTCAAGTATTTTCAATATAACTGTTCGTAGTTTTGCTCTCCTACTTTCATGCGTTTACGAGTTTTTGAACTGCGTGGCATATGGCAAGAGGCTGTGAAGCTCGCCAAGCTGAGCCGAAGATTTTGGTTGCCGGCTCACAACTGTTCAAGTATTTTCAATATAACTGTTCGTAGTGTTGCTCTCCTACTTTATTGCCTATTAATTTAGTGTCGACCGGAAGATGGGTCATTCCTTCAGGGTCAACCCTAAATAGTGCCGAACTAGCCGCCGCTTGTAGAGCAGAGCGGACAGATCGATGTTTTGGCTTTTCCTTCTTTATTGCTTATTATTTAGAGTTGATATGAAGATGGGACGTTCCTGTAGCATCAACCCTAAATGATACCGAACTAGCTGCCGCTCTCGCAGCAACGCAGACGAGTCGATGTTTTGGGTTTTATTCCATATTGACTATAATTTAGATTTGACGGGAATGAAATGTTGCCTTCGAGAAGTAATTCCTACGGGAATGAAATGTTGCCTTCGAGAAGTAATTTCTACGGGAATGAAATGTTGCCTTCGAGAAGTAATTCCTACGAGAATGAAATGTTGCCTTCGAGAAGTAATTCCTACGGGAATGAAATGTTGCCTTCGAGAAGTAATTCCTACGGGAATGAAATGTTGCCTTCGAGAAGTAATTCCTACGGGAATGAAATGTTGCCTTCGAGAAGTAATTCCTACGGGAATGAAATGTTGCCTTCGAGAAGTAATTTCTACGGGAATGAAATGTTGCCTTCGAGAAGTAATTCCTACGGGAATGAAATGTTGCCTTCGAGAAGTAATTCCTACGGGAATGAAATGTTGCCTTCGAGAAGTAATTCCTACGAGAATGAAATGTTGCCTTCGAGAAGTAATTCCTACGGGAATGAAATGTTGCCTTCGGGAAATATTCCTACGGGAATATATTGTGCCTTCGGGAAATATTCCTACGGGAATATATTGGGCCTTCGGGAAATATTCCTACGGGAATATAAAATGTGCCTTGGGAGAATGTCGGATGGCCTATGAGTTTTACTCTAAGGCAACCCGCATGATGGATGGTCTGGGAGGGCAACCCGTGCGAAACTTATAAAACTACGTGGGTCTGAGACCGTATGCAGGATGATACGGAGTACGTAGGCGGTGGTCGTGGGAAGACCGCCTCGGCCCAATACAAGTCCAGATATCCCCTCCCTTATAAATGTTATATTAGTATGTTTGTTAGTAGGGGTTGGATTCTGTTCGTGGTTCTAATAACTTGTCTTTGGCACAGGTGACAGGTGCGGATGAGTGATAACATCTGTGTGTGGATGAAGCCATAGAGAAGGCTACGTCAGGTATAAGTTTTGTTAAGCCGCATCTCCTTTTGTCATGCCCTATCCCGGGGTATATATATAATGGCAATAAATCTTTGATGGTTAGGATTTTATGCGGCAGAGATATGTAGATTATTTACAGGTCTTGAAATTGTGGTTTCTGTGATAAAACTACGTCTTCCGCTAAGTGCTATAAAGTGCACTCTTGATGACGTCTTCCGCTAAGTATTTTAATATGCACTCTTTGATGATGTCTTCCGCTAGAATACTGCTTCCCTACTATGTTGATGTGTAGTGACTTTCGCTTAACACCACCCCTAGGCGTGACAACGGAGTATTCAAGGAAGGGGGTTGGAGAAGCTAGTACCTCCACCCTTCGGGATCGCTTCGGCGTCATGCCGAAAGGGTGGTGTGCGATAAGATCCCCCGGTCGGACCGACGATTTGGGAGGGGGGGGGGGGTCTTACAGCGCGGAGGCGAGATGCCCGAGCAGCGCGGAGGCGAGATGCCCAAGCAGCGCGGTGGCGAGGTGCCCGAGCAGCGCGGAGGCGAGATGCTCAAGCAGCGCGGTGGCGAGGTGCCCGAGCAGCGCGGAGGCGAGATGCCCAAGCAGAGCGGTGGCGAGGTGCCCATGCAGCGCGGTGGCGAGATGCCCGCGCAGCGCGGAGGCGAGATGCCTAAGCAGTGCGGTGGCGAGGTGCCCGAGCAGCGCGGAGGCGAGATGCCCGAGCAGCGCGGAGGCGAGATGCCCAAGCAGCACGTGGCGAGGTGCCCGAGCAGCGCGGAGGCGAGATGCCCAAGCAGCGCGTTGGAGAGGTGCCCGAGCAGCGCGGAGGCGAGATGCCCAAGCAGCGCGTTGGCGAGGTGCCCATGCAGCGTGGTGGCGAGATGCCCAAGCAGCGCGGTGGCGAGGTGCCCATGCAGCGCGGTGGTGAGATGCCCAAACAGTGCGGTGGAGAGGTGCCCGAGCAGCGCGGAGGCGAGATGCCCAAACAGCGCGGTGGCGAGGTGCCCATGCAGCGCGGTGGCGAGATACCCAAGCAGTGCGGTGGCGAGGTGCCCGAGCAGCGCGGAGGCGAGATGCCCGAGCAGCGCGGTGGCGAGGTGCCCGAGCAGCCCGGAGGCGAGATGCCCAAGCAGCGCGGTGGCGAGGTGCCCGAGCAGCGTGGAGGCGAGATGCCCAAGCAGCGTGGTGGCAAGGTGCCCGAGCAGCGCAGAGGCGAGATGCCCAAGCAGTGCCGTGGCGAGGTGCCCATGCAGCGCGGTGGCGAGATGTCCGCGCAGCGCGGAGGCGAGATGCCTAAGCAGTGCGGTGGCGAGGTGCCCGAGCAGCGCGGAGGCGAGATGCCCGAGCAGCGCGGAGGCGAGATGCCCAAGCAGCGCGGTGGCGAGGTGCCCGAGTAGCGTAAAGGCGAGATGCTTAAGCAGCGCAGTGGAGAGGTGCCCGAGCAGCGCAGAGGCGAGATGCCCAAGCAGCGCGGTGGTGAGATGCCCAAGCAGCGCGGTGGCGAGGTGCCCATGCAGCGCGATGGCGAGATGCCCAAACAGCGCGGTGGAGAGGTGCTCGAGCAGCGCGTAGGCGAGATGCCCAAGCAGCGCGGTGGCGAGGTGCCCATGTAGTGCGGTGGCGAGAGGCCCAAACAGCGCGGTGGCGAGGTGCCCGAGCAGCGCGGAGGCGAGATGCCCAAGCAGCGCGGTGGCGATGTGCCCGAGCAGCGCGGAGGCGAGATGCCCAAGCAGCGCGGTGGCGATGTGCCCGAGCAGCGCGGAGGCGAGATGCCCAAGCAGCGCGGTGGCAAGGTGCCCATGCAGCGCGGTGGCGAGATTGTCTTTTGGGCAGATTTAGTTACGATTGTTGTCCTCGACGCCAATCCTTTACTCGTAGGAGGCCTTTTCTCATCACCAAGTTGGGCGAGTTAGCTGCTTGGTGTTAGTACCGAAAGTCATGGCTTTAACGTTCATAGCCTTACTTCAGGAGATCCGTATCACTAATAGAGTCAGAGAGTAGCAGTAGTAATTTTAGATACACAGTGGGTACATGCGCGCAAGTACAATCTTGCGACTTGCTATTTTAGAAGCAAAAAAAAAGCAAAAATAAATAAATAGAAATTGATGATAGATGAAGCGCGAGATGTATGCGCTCTACTAGGGGGAAGTTCCCCTTGCTGTTTCCTTCGGCTCATCCGCGGCGGGGTACGACGTTGTCCTCTACTGGATTGTCAGCCTGAGGTCTGTGTTGGTTCGGGACTTGGTTTAGTAAAAACCTTCTGAGGAGGCCCTGCCGGACAAGACGCTCGATTTCCTCCTTCAACCGGTTGCAACCTTCAGTACTGTGTCCATGCCCACGATGGAAGTCGCAATATTGCGACTGGTTTCCTCTTTGGGTGCAAGCGGCTCGGGCCGGCGAAGCGCGTTGCTATCACGGATGGCAAGAAGAACGTTAGTTCTGGTAGTGTTCAAGGGAGTGTAGTCCTGATGCTGTCGAGATCCCCAGTCTCGGCTGGCGTTGTCGTGATGCTTATTGTTCTTATTGGGAACAGTCTGCGACAACGACTCGTTTTTCTTCCTCTTTGATCTCCCCTCGAATTGCTGGCGGTGCGCTTCAATTGCTTCATCAGCTGCTATCTGGGCCTCGACTCTGTGAATGAGGTCTGGGTAGCTGGGTACAGTTTCTCGCATTAGTGCGGAGTAGAAGCCACCGGGGCGGAGCCCTCCAAAAAAAACTCCTCGCAGAAGCTCGGGGTCTACCCCTGGAATCTGACGTGCCTCAGTAGTGAAGTGGCGGAAGAAATCCTTAAGAGTTTCTCCGTCGTTCTGGCAGATCCCCGAAAGATGGGAGGGGTCTCGAACAATCTTGCGATTGGCGATGAACTGGGCGGTGAACTGTCGTGCCATTTCCGCGAAGCTATCTATGACTCCATCTCGCAGAGAGTGGAACCAAGTGCGCGCTTGGCCTTTTAAGTTTGCTGGAAACACCTGACAGAGGAGCTGATCTAGAGCGTTGTAAATTCTCATGATGGTAGTGAAATGGTTGACGTGCTCTAATGGGTCGTCCGTCCCATCGAACGTTTCTATGATGGGGAGCTTGAAGCCGTGATGAACTGGCTGAGCTAGAACGTGAGGCGCTAACGGGGAGCCGTTGTGCAAGGGGCGGCGAGCGAAAGCAACATGCCGCCCGACCTGACCGTACTCCTCTGCTACTATATCACGTATTTCTTCTCGAGTGGTCCTCCCTACTTCTTGCCGAGAGTCGACTCTTCCTTGGCGTTGGTGATGATGGTCGCCTTCTGGTCCCCTAGCTGGACGAGCGGGATGAGCAGAGCTTGCTGCGTCTGAAAGTTCTCCTGAGATGTTATCCTCCTGAACCGCTGCCTCGATTGGAGCATGATTCGAGGCTGTGGGGAGCGGATCATTCATCAATGGAGGTGGAGGTGGAGCGGGAGCTTGAGGAACCTCGAGATTTCTCAGCAGGGTTAGCATCTCAGTTTGATGCTCCTCCATCTGGCGCATGCACCCTTCCAGCGCGGCAACGGGTGCTAATGGGGCCTCTTCGGCGAGAGGTGCGTTGATGAGCGAATGAGAGGGAGCGGGATCAATGCGTCCTTCTGGGATGGAACCATCGATGGTGCGAGCACTTCTTCTTGCCATTGTTGTTAGTCATGAGTACTGCTACGAAGCAAATACTGTCTTCAAAAAGTCTTTACAGAGTTTGGGGAACACCTTTCCCACAGACGGCGCCAAACTGTTGCGGGTCACTCGACGCTCTTCCAGACCAGGCGAATTGGACCGTCTTAGCCCGAGAGTTGGCCGAGCGCGCAAACAGTCACAGAGAGAACAGACAAACGACAAGAGAACTTTTTTAGCGTGGAAAACCCGGAAAGGGTGAAAAACCACGTGGCCGGATCGGTGCCAGCCAAATTACACTAAGTGTTGGGGTGTTACAAGCGAAGTTACAAGGACAGAGAGCGACATGCCGCTTCTCGTTACAATTGCAGTTGAAGGAAAGTCTCTGAGGGTGACAGACCACCTCTCAGAAAAACTAAGTACTTTGATGTTGCAGGAGGTCTTCAAAGTCCAAAGAAGATCTTCAAGTGACGAAGGAGATCTTCGAATCACGAAGGAGATCTTCGAACCGCAAAGGAGATCTTCGAACCGCGAAGGAGATTTCTGAAGAAATTCTTCAAGAAGCTCTCTCAGGTGCAAAGTGTCAGATCCCTTCAAATGAGGGTCCAGGGTCCCTTTTATAGACTTGGCTGGGGGCGACCCGGTAATTTCGTCGTTGTAACCATCGTAACCACCTGACGGGCCGATCTTGACCGCCGATTGAGAGCACACAGATAACCATTTTTCGAATATGACGATTTTGCCCCTGGTTAGTTCGGGCACTTCGGGCAGTTAGGGCATTTTCCTTGGTATTTTCCTGATTGTAATGTGCAAATCCTGCAGTCTTAAGAGGGAAAGTGGAGTTAACAACTTCGCGCACAATGAACTTAATTTGTAACGTTCAAGTGCGCGCGGATCAAAGACACGCTACGGACTTAGCGGTGCTAAGTGCGCGTTGAGCGAGAGCGCCGTAAAAGCATGATCGGAGCCGTGCGAGAACGACGCAAAGGGTCGGCGGGCGTGCCGAGGGAGATCGACCGGCAGGTCGCGCGCTAGCGCGCAGGCCGCACGAGCGAGTGCGCTAGAGCGCGGGCCGCGCGCGCACTAGTGCGCAGGGCGCGCCCTAGCGCGGGCGCGCGCTAGTGCGCGGGCCAGCGTGCGCACGCGCTAGCGTGCGGGCCGTGCGCGTGCTAGCGCGCAGGAGGGTGGGCCGCGCGCGCGTGCAAGCGTGCGCGCTAGCGCGCAGGCCGCGCGCACGCGCACGGTAGCGCGCGCGGTAACGCGCGCGATAGTGCACATGTGAATGTGCGCGACCTTGACGCGGTCGCGCGTGCGTGTTTGGGCGTGGCGTTGCGCACGACTGCGCGTGGTAGCGGGTGCACGGTTGCGGTCGTGCGGTTGCAGTTGTGCGAGGAGATAGTGGGTTTGACCCACTTTCTTCCCCATGACCACCTCATCTTAGTGGAGGAGTTGGGTTTTTGGCTAATCGCCGCCCGAATTTCTCTACATAGTAGATGATAACCCATCAAGAATAATTTTGAACTCAACTTAGGCTCCGTTTGGGGGGGGGGGGGGGGGGGGCATATTTTGAAACCAGCAAGCATATGTCATGGGCGGTACATTTGTCGTGGGCGGCGTCATTTGTCGTGGGCGATATTTATACTAATTAGTAAATATTTGTCGTAGGTGTGACAGCACCCGGACGACGACATCTGTCGTGGGCGATATTTATACTAATTAGTAAACATTTGTCGTGGGCGTGACAGTACCCGGACGACGACGGCGGGCTTCGCCCGTGCTCGATCCGTTTGTGGGCTGCGCCCGCAACATATACATATGAGTACTCCAAATGACCGTAAAAAAATATACATCAATATTACAATATTTATTTTATAAAAAAATATACGTATATTATTAAATTTCTATCAATAATTTTCCAAATTAAATTTATTTGTTTTTATCATTATTTGTCAAACCAACTTTAATAAAATTGACATGCCTAATGATAGCCTACATAGTTGCCTAATGATGCCTAATTTTTTTATAAATTTTATGAATTTTCATCATAAATTTTAATTTAAGAATCTGATGCAATTACTTAAATGGACATTTTACTTTATTTTTTTTAATATATTATAATATATGTTAAGTCATTAGATAAAAACAATAAGACTATATTTGATAATTTTGAATTTTGCACCAAAGGCAACTTTTTCGTTTAATGCGGTAAATATATATATATATATATATATATATATATATATATATATATATATTTCACTCTTATAAGCAAAAAAGTTGGCTTTGGTGCAACATTCAAAATGCCACATATATCCTTACTCCTTTGCTCTAATGACTTAACATCTATTATAATATATTTAAAAAAAATACAATGCTCATTTATGTAATCAAACTAAGCTCGAGCGGGATGACCCAGGGTTTGTGGACTTCTTTTACTTGGATCGAAAGTCTGCTAAGCTGATACCAGTTTGTAAGACCCTCTTTTTTGCATTATTTCCCGGGTCTTACCGCCCAAAACCGATGCCTTGCGGCGACACCATTACACCAAATGGTCGCCGCCACAATACGCCGATCCTGCCGGCTATTCATCATCATCTAGGCCAACCATAGTCGCAGTAATAGAAGCATTAAATGAAACAAGTCCACAAAATCACAATATATAATTATCATAATACAAAATTACATTGTCCACGATGAGAAAGAACTAAACGAATGGAGGCTTATGCCCGGTACATGTTCAAATATAGTGCAACAACACTCTCACTCTACATCTAGGCGGAAGCTATCAAACTATGTCTTCATGCATCTGTAGCTGCTGCTGTGACGACGTGTAGTGGTTGCTCTGCTTCATCCCGTCTTCCCGTCCTGTCTCCTGAACGGGGTCCTGCTGTTCCGACACATCATCCCTAAAATGATGAGGTTCTCCGACCGTCAGTATATAAGACTCAGCATATTCCTCACCGCCTCCACCCGCGACTCCTAGGCAGCGAGAGGAAGAAGCGGAGGATATCAAAGGGTAAATCAAAAGCAGGTGACATGTGGCTAGACTAGCATGGTTTATAATTACTGAACATTTAATGATAACAATTCTATGCTAGCAGAGTATAATGTGACAGCAATAAGTAAAAAACAATGCAATATAAAGAAGCAGATATAATAAATAAGAGCAGCTACGAATGTAACCTTAACTTATATGCACACACAAAAACACATAAGCTAAGGGATCTGACACTAAGGTAAACTCATTGTATAAAAAGCCCATACTAATTTATACGATGAGGTTTCAGATTTATGCAAGAATGCTATGCTATGATATGCAATGCAATGTAATGTTGCAACTCACGCACACGACTCTGTACGTACAGACCTTTAGTTCCCACTTTTCAGAGGTAGCTAACCTCTCGGGCATCTCCCGTCGTGGTCAAACGGTGGCAGAGGAGCGGGCGTCTCCTCACCTAGGTGGGTAAGTCACACTACCAGACCTAGGCCCTAACGTACGCTGTGATACCGGTACCCAGTACTCACGAGCTCATGTGTACTAACTGAATTGGCCAGGCAGGGTTTAGGGAAACCGTCCCGTCAGACGCGCAGTAAAACAACATGGCCCCTAATCAAACCACTAGCACTGCCGAGTCAACGAACTGCTGTCGGTGTGACGACTAAGCCAGGACCGAAGACCCACCACATCTTATGCATATGCAAATATGTATTATCTCTTACCACCGAGCCTTCAGCTCACAATTCTAAACCAATATTTATAAAAATCGAGCCAATCGTTCGCAGGACTATCCTAGTCCTTACTTATAACCCGAGCCCATCGCTCGCAGGACTATCCAAGTCCTTATTCCTTATAACCCGAGCCTACCGCTCGCAGGACTATCCCAATCCTTCCTTATAACCCGAGCCTATCGCTCGCAGGACTATCCCAGTCCTTCCTTATAACCCGAGCCTACTGCTCGCAGGACTATCCCAGTCATTCCTTATAACCCGAGCCTACCGCTCGCAGGACTATCCCAGTCATTCCTTATAAGCCGAGCCTACCGCTCGCAGGACTATCCCAGTCCTTCCTTATAACCCGAGCTTACCGCTCGCAGGACTATCCCAGTCCTTCCTTATAACCCGAGCCTACCGCTCACAGGACTATCCCAGTCCTTCCTTATAACCCGAGCCTACCGCTCGCAGGACTATCCCAGTCCTTCCTTATAACCCGAGCCTACCACTCGCAGGACTATCTCAGCCCTTCCTTATAACCCGAGCCTACCGCTCGCAGGACTATCCCAGTCCTTCCATATAACCTGAGCCTACCGCTCGCAAAACTATCCCAGTCCTTCCTTATAACCCGAGCCTACCGCTGGCAGGACTATCCCAGCCCTTCCTTATAACCCGAGCCTACCGCTCGCAGGACTATCCCAGTCCTTCCTTATAACCCGAGCCTATCGCTCGCAGGACTATCTCAGTCCTTCCTTATAACCCGAGCCTACCGCTCGCAGGACTATCCCCGTCATTCCTTATAACCCGAGCCTACCGCTCGCAGGACTATCTCAGTCCTTCCTTATAACCCGAGCCTACCGCTCGCAGGACTATCTCAGTCCTTCCTTATAACCCGAGCCTACCACTCGCAGGACTATCCTAGTCCTTCCTTATAACCCGAGCCTACCACTCGCAGGACTATCCCAGTCCTTCCTTATAACCCGAGCCTACCGCTCGCAGGACTATCCCAGTACTTATTTCATTCCTTCCCAAATTTGGGAGGGAGATTATGTTTCAAGCTCTCCTACTTTACTACTCTTGTCTATTGTTAGTTGATCTTAGCAGCTTGGGGTGAATCCTGGACTTCCCGTGGATTACCCAGTGAAGGGCTCGCAACGGTACTAGAGAATGTGATGGTGACTGAAGCCCAAATCCCCCTTTCCAGGATATTTATTTTATTTAGTTGCTACCCATTTTTGTATGCCCATTTGCTCTCCAATTGCTCTAAAATCTTAGGGTGGATTACCATTTGACTCGGGCAGACATGTGTCGGTGTTCTATTGAATACTGAACCATGTCATTCCTAGTAACCGACTATTTCCTTGTGTTATCTCTCAATCACAATTTTCACTTCTTGTTAAGTCATCCTTCGCCTCCCCTAATAGGTCCTTGTCAAATTCCTGAATTGATAGTTTTACTAAACGCACCCCGTCTTTATTTCCGATGACTGCCCTTGGTGATTAATCCTTCAACCTAATTGGGCATCTGCAATTCTCTTAGAGTTAGTAACTCTAGGGGTGGAGACCATAAGGAAGGGGTCCGAATCTATGTTTTCAGTTTCTACTGTTCGCAGACCAAGGTGGAATTGAGCTAGGTTTGACTCTTAAGATGCAACCTTGGTCCTATCAAGTCCTAATGAGTTCCAAGTTCTTACCATAGGTTCACAATGTGTAATGATCTAACAACCTCAAATCCTACATTCCATACTCTTCCAGGGAATCCTTAATCATAGTTTCTATTCAAATAGATGTGATGAAAGTAAAGTTTTACGCAACAAGTATCATCTACAGATCTCTATAAGTTCTGATGAATTCACAATAGTATAGTATTGGTCTAAAAACCTCAAACCCTAAGTTTCACATTTTTCCAGGGATTATTTGACCATGACTTCTATTTAACATGAATGGGGTGCAAATAAGGATTTACACAACAAGTATCATCTACAGATCACTATAAATTCTGATAAATTCACAATAGTATAATATTGGTCTAAGAACCTCAAACCCTAAGTTTCACATTTTTCCAGGGATTATTTATCCCTGATTACTATTTAATATGAGTGGGGTGCCAATAAGGATTAAACTACAAGTACCATCTACAGGTCACTATAAATTTTGATAAAATCACAGTAGAACAATATTGATCTAAAAACATAAAAGCCTAAGTTTCACATTTTTCCAGGGAGTATTTATCCAAGATTACTATTTAATAAGAGTGGGGTGCCAATAAGGATTTACATTACAAGTACCATCTACATGTTACTATAAATTCTGATAAAATCACAGTAGCACAATATTGATCTAAAAACTTCAAAGTCTAAGTTTCATATTTTTCCAGGGAGTATTTATCCATGATTACTATTTAATAAGAGTGGGGTGCCAATAAGGATTTACACATTAAGTACTTGATTATGACCTCAATAAAATCTGGTAAAATTTGTAGAGCATAATATTGACCTAAAAATACCATGTACTAAATTTCAGAATATTCCAGGGAAATTTAAATGACAATATCCAATTAATACTCATGGTGTGCAAATAAGGACTTATACATTAAGTACTTGATTATGACCTCAATAAAATCTGGTAAAATTTGTAGAGCATAACATTGACCTAGAAATACCAAGTCCTAAATTTCAGAATATTCCAGGGAAATTTAAATCACAATATCTAATTAATACTCATGGTGTGCAAATAAGGACTTATACATTAAGTACTTGATTATGACCTCAATAAAATCTGGTAAAATTTGTAGAGCATAATATTGAGCTAAAAATACCAAGTCCTAAATTTCAGAATATTCCATGTTGATTTTACCCCAAAAATTTTCATTAATTTATAGGTGTGACAATTTAAATTAATTAGAAAAACTTAATGATTCTAGCTCTAATGACCTCCAAACTCTAGGGCTTGGATTGTTAGGTCACCCTACTTGCATGGCCAAGGTTTTAGTGACATGCAAGGTGATTTTCACCTCCAAACCCATCTAAGGCTTCCTTAAACCAAAGGTGACTATTAGCACCCCAATATCTTTTTTATGTAGAGACATGCAAAGAGAAATTACCCCACATGCTGAGATCCCTTTGGTTTCAAATTTTGACCATTGACTAATATTGACTAAATGGGTACACCCAAATTTGAGATCAGTTGGAGTTATATACATCCAAAAATGTTATTTATTTGATTTTACATATTTTAGTTAAAACCTTAGGAAAATTATCACCCAAAAATCTAATTTTTGGGTGCAGGCTAGGTACATATCACATGCATGCATGGCCAAAATCTCAGGGCCATCAGACGCATATTTTATGATATATTCACTAATCAATTTCTGGTTCCTATTTTGACCAGCCTCACTAAAGTGAGGACCGCGGGTTCTATAATAATCTTAATGGCCTGATTCCACTTCCAGATGAAAGTAGACACCCAGATCTAGAATTCCTGTCTTTGGACTTTTTTCAGAAAATGGCCTCTAAGGGCCTCAAATTTGACTTACAAAATCGGGTCACAAGTGTGACATTTCATTCAAATGATATGGATTAAATACTTTTGGGGTGCGTATAAGGAAATCACGCGAAATCAACGGCTCTGATTTCGTCTTCCTCGTTATGCCTACGACCCCGATCGACCGCGCCTGGGCTGATTTGCGGGCCATTTTCTGGCGGCTACGGGAGGTTTCCGGCGAAACGCTCCCACCACCACCACCAGTCGACATAGGGCTATCGACTGGTGGTGGCCGATTGACCTGGGGTGGCCGGAGTAGGGCTCCGACACCTTTCATTTTTGCGGCTAAGAACATGGAAATTGCAAAGTGGAACCGCCATTACATGGCTCAATTCGACGGGAGGAGAGAAAAGGAAGCTAGCACAGGAGGAGGGGGAAAGGAACTTGCCTCTATTCGCGCGTGGAGGCGGCCAAATCGCCGGATCGCCATTGTTGTTCTTCCAAGCTCGGGCCTTGCTCCCGGGTGCGATTCTCCACCAAATCTCTCTCTGTAAAGTGCTAGCCCGACTGCTTTCCCTCTTCTAAAGCTAATGGAGAGTTCAATTGAGGCTGAGGAGGACAATTTCCAATGTGCCATTAAAGGGGAATTCTGACATCACTTTGGTTGCTCCTCCTAGCCGCCACATGTCACAAACCTTGCTGGAATTCGGCTGGGGTTAATGGGGGAGCTCAGAGCTGATCTTTGGGAGGTCCAATTTGACATGTGGAGCTCTCCCCATGCCAATTTCATTTTGTCCTTTCTCAGATTGGGGGGAAATCCAAAATTACCCCCATGCATGTCACCCCCATTCAAATTTCAGGGGTGATTAGGGTAATATGTTATTGGGCTTCAGAGTGGGCCTGGTTTGAGGGCCTTATCCCATTTAATTTGGGGTTTGGGCTCACTTGACCCAAATAGGTCAATTTGGGTCAAGTGGGCCATGGCTTGATCCAAGCCCAATTGGGTTGACTTGGCTGAGCCACATTGGTGGTCTTGGGTTCATGGACTCACCTCAGGTGAAATTAAGTCATGGTGGAGTCCATTTGGACCTAATTTGGTCAATTTGACCTAATTTCATGGTCTTGACTTGTCACATGTGTTGGAATCCTAGTGTTGTAGTTTGACCTAGTTAGATCAAAGGTCCATATGGTGACCAAGTGTTCCTTCCTAAGTCTAAGGGTTCACTCAAGACCACCACTAAACCCAAAATCACCCTAAGGGGTCTAGTAGGTTTGAGGATGTTACAACTAGGACATCATTCTAGTTTGACACACCAAGACGATTTCATAGTGTACCCTAATCATAAATCGACCTCGGGTATAGACGGATTAAGGCGTTATGACACCCAAAGTGACTAAGGGAAGAGTCTATTGAAAAAATAGTTACTTAAACCTTAAACTCCGACGTCCTTAATTCTAATATCAAGAGATATTATCACTCCCTACCCAATGGATATGACCGCCTCAAGAGATTCGGTGCATGAAAATCATTAGCGGATAGCTGGAGGCTCGTAAACTTAACCTCCAAACCAACAACTGGGTTACACTGAAATGATCACCGTGACAAATACCGGAGGTCGGATAAGGATTCGAGTTCAAAAAGCCCCATTTTGGGTTGCCCATATATTAACCTTGAGAAGCCTGTTGTAATTGGTAACCCCGAGGGCCTAAAGTAGAATAACAATAGGTCTCAAGATGGAACTGCAAGTCTAGAGTCGTATATCCTAAGGATTGAGTGCGTATCTAAGACGAATATATCATAATGATATCAGGAAACTTAGCTCGAAGTGTACGGGGGCTGATCATTTTGTTTATTGGGCTAGTTTGGTACCACCTTGGGTAATAGTGGTGCAAAAAATATACAACAGAAATAGATAAATATGCTTGTTTTGGTATTAAATTATTCAGATTATACAGATGTAATATAATATGAGAGTTGATATTAGCAGTCCAATTCTCGCTATTCACACCCTAAAAATTGTAAAAATTCTAATTATATTCGCAGTCCAATACTCACTAAACATATCCCATCAAATAACCTCCTCCTCTCCATCTCTCTCCTCCCGTTGCCTAAACCCTAGCCGTAGTTCTATCGGTCGCATCGTCTTTCCCCCTCTTAGATTCACCTTCTTCAAAAAAGAAGGAAATTATCCAGCGAAAATTCCAAAAAAATAGTTAGTTTTCTCGTTTTTAACTTGGTTTAGAGTTAATTCCTCTATGCATGCTGTTTAATTTGTTTTCCTGCTAGGTTTTTAAAATTTTTGAGTCTTTAAGAGTTTCTCTAAGCTTCTAGTGCTTAATAAATCAACAAAGTGTTTCGCTTATTTGGGATGGAAGTGAGGTGCAAATATAATTTTGGACTACAAATAAAATTTATGGACTACGAATAACGGTGGACTGTGAATAGCCAGTTCTGGACTGCTAATATCAACTCTCTATAATATTCTCTTGAATAAATTGGCATGAAAGTGGTTACGACCATCAAAAAAACAAAACTAGTTTTGTACATAAAAGTGAGCGAAGTTCCTCAGGTGAGTTCGGTCATTCATGAACGACGGTTCATTACCACCGCTTTCATGACCGCCACCGCTGAGTCAAAAGGAGCCCAAGGCTCAGTTTGGTGCCGCTTTTCAGGGTTTAGGGTTTTTGCTCCGGTGTTTAGACAAAAATTCCACCATTATAGAATGCATGTTTGACAAGACAATGGTTATGACCACCACCAAGTAAATAAAATGTTTTGAACATAAAATGGATGAAATTCCGATCCTTAGATGAGGTCGGGCTTTCACGAACGACGGTTCATAACCACCACGGTCACAACCGCCACCGCTGTGCCAAACGAAGCCTAAAATAAACTATATTAATTATAAAAAGTTAATTGAAATTTAAACAAACTTACAGTTCAATTACTTATGAAAGAAACTAAATATAACTCAATGCAAACATAAACTGTAGAAAATAAAACTTACAAAATCAAAAATAAACTAAGACTAATCTAATTATATAGTCTAATTACTATAGCTTAATATAAATAATAATACTTTAAAAAAGTGAATAATTACATACTAAAACATTAATTATGATTAATTTAATTAGGATTTACTTTATTGCAATTTAACAGCAAGAAAAAATTAGGACTATGTTAAAAATGAAAACTTAATCTTATACTATATCGATAGAGCGCGGGTCCCATGAAGACAAAAAGAGAGTCGAATTATATCCTAATTAAATTTTACCTTTTATAAAAATTGACGAATGTGATGAATTTAATGGTGTAATATCCAAATAGAAGGCTAATTAACCAGTTTAATAAGAATCGCCTAAATAAATTTAAAAAATGCATTAGCTTGATATGAATTGTTAGTGAAATTTTAATAGAAATAGCGAAAAAATATATAAACCATGGCTTTGAACTTAATCAAATAATAATTAAATAGTTGAAATCTGTTATTAATTACTAATTAAATATTAGAGATTAAAAATAGTTTAAGAAATCAACGATCATACAGAAATAAAATCTGTGGTTCCATTGTTTAGGCATTTTTTCTCCTTTACTTTTAAAAAAAAGCACAATCGTTATTTTTCGTCCATTTGTATAACCTCCGAATGGAATCGTGAATCGCTCGAAACGCATTTTAAATGCAATCGCTTTAAGATATCCTGTTGGCACAACCCTAAATATGAAGATTATATATATATAAGCATAGATTATGCAACGAAAATGTATAACTGCTAATTAATCAGCTTAATACGAATCACCTAAATAATAATTAAAATTTTGAAATCAGTGATTGTTGGACATGTGTGTCACATCCCTTTGTTTGAGAATAACAAATCTCATATTGTATTTGATATTGCTTGTAGTGTGTTTATAGTGTGCAGGAACTATAGGTGCAATACTCCACAGGTAGAAGGCAGCATGAAATACAACTTTTGAAAAGAGCAGCGCTACCGCCGGCGCTAACGCTACCGCCAGGCGCTAGCCGTTCGACGAAATTGAAGCTGTGTTCGACGAAATTTCGATCGACGAATTTGGCTCCGTTCGACGAAATTTTCGTTCGACGAACTTGAAGCTCCAACCGACGAAAGTTCGTTCCCGACAGTTTTCGCTACCGCCAGCGCTATCGCTACCGTCAGGCGCTATCTCAAGTTCGTGCACAGCGCCACGCCGCCGACAGTTTCGTAACCGCTCCACACGAACGCTACCGCCGGCGCTAGCCACTACCGCAGGCGCTAGCTCCAAGTTCTATAACATGCTGGCCTCTCTCTCGTTTTGGTCAGACCTTCCAGAGACATTACTTGTGCCCAAACTCTCGTGCTGCTACTCTGCCAAAACATCATCTCCCACTCAAAGTCAAAGAAGAAATTCTGGAGAAGGAAGCCATCACACTGCATCCGAAGAACGATTGCTTCGACCTCGCTTGTGCTTCAACGATCCTTCATTCTCATCTCCAGAAATCTCAAGAGGGAGTTTGCTTGTTATTTACATCACTTCTTTATTTGTATCTTGTAGTTAATTCGCCTTGTGTTGGCGACTAGGTCTGGGTAGGACTTAGGGGGAAATTCGCCTTGTGTTGGCGACTAGTTCTAGGTGATTAGATCTAGGGGGGCTCGAGGCCATATCCGGGAAGGATTGACTAGAGCGGCTTGAGGCCTTATCCGGGGAAGGATAGGTGTTTGCCCAGAAAGCCCGCGACCTCCTCTTATTGTTCAGTTTTCCCGGTCTCAGCGGTCTCAATTTAAGTGATCGCCCAGATCGTCAGATGCCTCCTCAACCGAGATTTTCTAAGTACCGAGCGGTCAAAACAGTGCGAGATCGCCAGCTTAAGCGGTCTGATCGTTTTCCTTATTTTTGTTATTTGTACCTCATTTCCCTGCCCCGGCTCCCCTGTACCCCGGGCAGCCCGTAGTTTTCAGTTCTGCCCGTTTGGGCAGCCCCCTCGTCTATAAATAGAGGGGTAGGGGTACCAGAAGAGGGACCTTTTGCTCCGAGGCTCCAACTTACAACCTGTGTAAGCGGTCTCATTTCTTCGTGATCGTCATTTCGTGATCGTTTTCCCTTTGTTCCAGCATCTTCTGTCTTAGTAACCTGCACTTCGCAGTTTTCTCCCATCCCCTTTAGTGTGAATTTTGGAGGTACCATTTTTGGCACCAACAGAACGAACACGCGACCTTCAGATTCAAAGTGTCAGGTGAAGTCCATAGACTTTCAAGATGGCTGATCGCCGTAGAGGTCGTCCCCTGCGATCTCCCAGCGTTCCCCCTTCCGATCACAATCCGTTAGAAGCGCTTGAGCGCCGCTTCGAGCTTCGTGTTGAACAAGCTATCCGTGAGGCCGCCCGAGCTAGGCAGGACGCCGCCTCTGTTCAACAGGAGATCGCGCGGTCTCAGCAGGAGGCCGCTCGAGATCGGCAAGAAGTCGTCCGGGCTCAGCAGGAGTCTGCGAAGCAGATTGATGCTATGAACCAGGTTCTAGCCGCGATCTCCCAGAAAATCCTTCCTCAAACCTCTCAGGTCGCTACTCTTGACCGCATGGCAGGCGGTCACCCGAGCGATCACCCCGTCTTCCAGCTCGCAGCTTCTCAGCGATCTCAGCATGAGGAGTTCGCCGCCCGCCGTAATTCTTTTCGAGCTGCAGCCCAGGGGCCTCCGGCTCAAACCCTGAATTTTGAAGAAGGGTTTGCTTACCCTCAAGATCCTCCTGCCCCTTTTCTTCCTCCTCCAGGACCTTCTGTTTTTGGGGAGCCTTCCCCCTTTACCGATGAGATTCGTCGGGATCCGATTCCTCATGGATTCAGAGAACCTCGCCTTCCAGTGTATACAGGAGAAACCGACCCAATGTGCCATCTTCAAGCCTTCGAGTCTGCTGTTGCGCTCAGGACCATTTCAGATGGGGTAAGGTGCAAGATGATGGTCACCTCCTTTGATGGGTCGGCCATGGAATGGTTCTATAAGCTGCCTTGTCAATCTATCTCAAGCTTTGCTGCCCTAAGGCAAGAGCTCCTTCTAAGATTTGCCACTGCGAAGAAAAGGAAGAGTGGCCCTGCGACCCTCTTCAAGATTAAGCAAGGCGACAACGAAAATGCGGCGCATTTCGTTGACCGTTTTTAGAAAGAAATCTTGGGAGTCAGGGATATGGATCCCGAGCTCTATATGATAGCTTTGATCAGTGGCCTGCAGGAGGGTCCTCTGAAGTTCAAAGTCACAACCAAGGAGCCTAGCTCCTATCAGGAGTTGATCAGCATTGCCAATCGCTACATAGAAGGGGAGATCAACAACCCCACATATGTGAGCAATTTGACAAACAAGGCCACTCAGAAAGGCTCTGCGGGATTCTATCCGGCTCCGTCTTCCTCTAAGCCCCGACAAGAGCTCCCACCTCCGGCTCCGAGAGGTAAGAATTATCGCAACAGCCGCTTCAATCGAGGTAACCATTCTTTCCCACCTCAAGGTTCATTTCTTCAAACCCTTGCTACCCCTGCTTCGCAAGTCACCCCGGTCCACCAGATCCAGTACGCCCAACCTCCTCTTCTGCCCATTCCTTCGCTCTACAATGAATCCCAAGAGTCTTTTACAGACTTTGGTGTTTCTATGAGTGAAGTGCTCCAAATCCTTCAAAAACAACCCTTTTTCAAGAAGCCAGCTCCGCTAAACTCGGATCCAAAGACCAGAAATCCTACTCTCTACTGTGAGTACCATAGAGATAGGGGACATTTGACAGAGGATTGTAGAGCTCTCCGCCTGTTCTTAGAGAAGCTTCTGAAGGAGGGTAAGCTTCGAGATCTCATTCAGAAGAATGATTCTGCCAAAGCCTCAACCTCCAAGGCTAAGGAAGTAGCGGAAGTACATTGGGCATGTGAAGAAGTGGACGATATTGGCCATCTTGGCAATATCGGCTTTCCCAATGAATGTGTGGATGCTGATGACGAAGGCGCCTTGGGCAATCTCTTCTGCATCCACGGAGGTGCAGGTCCGGAATCTTCAAGGAAGGCAAGTCTGAAAAGGGTTTATCAATCAGAGGTTGCTGCCACCTCTTCAGCCCCGGTCCGGGGAACGGTCACTTTCGGTGATGAAGACCTTTCTCAGACCGCGAATCCCTTTGACGACGCGGTCGTCATCAAAGCTGTAATTGAAAATTATACAGTAGAGAAGGTTCTGATAGACATGGGAAGCTCAGTCAACGTGCTCTTCAAACCTGCCTTCGAGGCGTTAAAGACAGGTAAAACCCTCCTTTCAACTGAAGGCCCCCTCTATGGTTTTTCAGGAGAGAAGAAAGAAGTAGAAGGGCTCGTCACCCTTTCTGTGATTCTGGGAGGGATAGTGAAGCTGGTCAAATTTATAGTCGTTGATGCTCCCAGTAGCTACAACGCCATCTTTGGAAGACCCTTCTTGAATGCCTATCAAGCCATCGTCTCCACCTATCATCAAGCGGTGAAGTTCGCCTTGAACGGCAAACAGCACCGAATCAGGAGCGACCCAAGGAAAGCTAGGGAATGCTACGTAAAGACGGTCAACATGATCGTGTCCTTTTCTCCCCAAGAAGTCATGATGGCTGAATCAACTGAAGTTCCTGAACAAATTCCAACTGCAGAGGAAATTGAGGAAGGTGCAAGAGATGGAGTTCGCTTGGAACCTGCCCAAGCAACTCAAGAAGTTTGGATCAGCGAGGAAGATGAGAGCAAGAGCCTCTCCATCAACGCTGAATTATCTGAAGCTGACAAGAGTCAGCTCATCTCTTGCCTTCTACAAAATCTAGATATTTTCGCTTGGTCGGCAGATGATATGCCTGGAGTGGATCCGAATGTTGCTTGCCACCATCTCAATCTTGACCCAAACTTCATCCCGATCCAGCAGAAGAAGAGGTCTGTTGCAACTACTCTAGCACAGCCCATCCGTGAAGAGGTAGGGAAGCTCCTGAAGGCAAAGTTCATCCAACCAATCCAATACCCAGAATGGGTGTCAAACGTTGTAATGGTAAAGAAGTCAGGTGGGAAGTGGAGGATGTGTGTTGACTTTACTAAACTCAATAAAGCTTGCCCCAAGGATTGCTACCCCTTGCCTCAGATAGATTCTTTAGTAGATTCCGCGGTAGGTTATTCTTTTATGAGTTTTTAGATGCTTTTTCAGGTTACCATCAAATCAGAATGCATAAACCAGATATACCTCATACTTCATTTATCACAAATGATGGTTGCTTCTGTTATCTCGTAATGCCTTTCGGGCTAAAGAATGCTGGAGCAACCTATCAGAAAATGATGGATACAGTTTTCAGGAGTCAAAAAGGAAGAAACCTTGAGGTATACGTTGATGACCTCTTGGTAAAAAGCAAATTATTCTCTTCTCATCTTAGAGACCTCTCGGAAACTTTCGCGACCCTTCGAACTTTTAATATGAGGTTGAATCCGTTGAAGTGTGTTTTCGGGGCAAGTAAAGGAAAATTCCTGGGTCACCTCCTTACTCCAGAAGGGCTGGAACCCAATCCTGACAAAGTAAGAGCTATACTGGAAATGCCACCTCCCAAGTCCCCAAAAGAAATTCAGCAGCTGGGAGGGAGGATGGCAGGCTTAAGTCGCTTTATCTCCCGGTCAGGGGATAAGAGTGCACCTTTCTTTAAAACCCTCCGGGGAGGGAGTAGGTTCGAGTGGACGAAGGAATGTGATGATGCTTTCACTCAGCTTAAGAAGCAATTGACATCAACCCCTTTGCTCCAAAGCCCGCGAGAGGGAGAAAATCTATTTCTGTATATGGGAGTCGGAGCCGATGCCATAAGCTCTGTTTTGGTCCGAGAGGAGAAAAAGAAGCAATTTTCAGTCTATTACGTGAGTCGAATTCTGAAAAATGCAGAGACTCGTTATCCAATTCTCAAAAAATTGGCCTTGATGCTTATAACTTCAGCAAGAAGATTAAGACCATATTTTCAAGCTCATTCGATTCTAGTCGTTACTGACCTTCCATTGAAGAATGTCTTGGAGAAGCCAGAGCATTCAGGTAGGTTGGCAAAGTGGGCAATAGAGCTCAGTGAGTTTGACATATCATATGTCCCAAGGGTGGCGATCAAAGCTCAAGTCTTAGCAGACTTCATGGTAGATGCCAAAGAAGTTGAGTCGCAGAAGGGAATCGGAGTGCCCCTTGCCTGGAAAATCTTCGTGGATGGAGCCTCAGGGAAAAATTCTTCCGGAGCGGGAGTTGTTTTAATCAACCCAAATGGAGTAAGGCTGGATCAGGCGCTGAAGTTCTATTTTCAAGTAACAAATAATCAGGCGGAATATGAGGCTTTGCTAGCTGGTCTTAAGTTTGCTAGAGAGCTGGGGATTGATGATGTCAAAGTCTTCACAGATTCTTTAGTGATGGCTTCTCAAGTAAATGGAACTTTCGAAACTAGAGATAGTATTTTAAAGCGGTATCTAACTCTGGTAAAAATCGAGGTAGGGAAGTTCAAAAGCTTTACCATCGACCATATTCCAAGAGGTGAGAATGTGGAAGCAGATGAGTTGGCAAAATTTGGACTTCTCTCAGGAGGAACGACTTCGGAATTGTTTCGCCCGGCAATTGAAGAAGGAGAGGTCATGGAGATTGATCAGCATCCGTCTTGGATGGATCCATTTGTTCTATATCTTTCGACTGGAGAGCTCCATTCATCAATAAAAGATAGAAAAAGGTTTAAACGAAAAGCGGCTAACTATTATCTTGTTGCAGGAGTGCTTTATAGAAGAACTTTCCTTTCGCCATTAGCACGGTGTGTTTCGGAGGAGGAAATTCCAACGGTCATTCAGGAGGTCCATTCTGGAGAATGTGGAAGTCACTCTGGAGCTAGAACTTTGGAGAAAAGAATTCTGAGGCAAGGCTATTTTTGGCCTCAAATGAGGAAAGATGCGGAAAAATTTGCTAAGAAATGTGTAAAGTGCCAGAAGTTTGCTCATCTCCAAAATCAGCCAGCTCAACAACTCAAGTCGATAGCAACTCCATGGCCGTTTGCAGTTTGGGGGATGGATTTGATTGGGCCTTTCCCTATGGCAAGTGGGCAACGTCGATATATTATAGTCATGATTGATTATTTCAGCAAATGGATAGAGGCAAAGGCATTGGCCAAAATTACGACTCAAGCGGTAAAAAATTTTATTTGGGGAGAGATAGTATGTCGGCACGGAATCCCAATGGCAATCATCACGGATAACGGTTCTCAGTTCAACAATTCAATTCTTATTAATTTCTGTAAGCAAATTGGCGTTGAGCTACGTTTCGCTTCTGTACATCATCCAAGAAGCAATGGGCAGGTAGAGGCCGCCAACAAACTCATCATAAATCTCTTGAAAAAGAAGGTAGAAAATGTCAGGGGCAACTAGGCAGAATAACTACCTTCCGTCTTATGGGCCTTGAGGACAACTCCAAGTTCTGCTACTGGGGAGACTCCATTCGAATCTGTGTAGCAGTAGCTCGCCAAGCTCGAGCGGTGGAAGTTTAGGATACTGGGTCCTTGCTGACATCTGGCACACCTCAGCATTTCAAGGGGGTCTAGGTGGTTGGCTCAGCTCTGTCATGCATTAGGAAGGACATTGTTACGATCTTAATGATCTTTCAGGGAAAGCAATGTCGGTATAGCCTCCGCGGCATGACCACACCTGCCCTACCGATCATTTTGGTTTGTAACTCTCGAATACTCGTTGAAGCGTGGTTAGGTGAGGGGCGGTCAGAAACATCCATGACCGTCGCCTGAACCTTAGATTGGCATGTTTGCAGTAAACTCGGTAATCCTTTTTAAAAAAAAGGGGCAATGTCGGTATAGCCTCCGCGGCATGACCACACCATCCTTTTGGATCATTTTTGAGATACCTTTTTCCGTCTTCTTACTACAAAAAGAAAATCTTATTCATCCCTTTGCCCAGAAAGCCCGCGACCTCCTCTTATTGTTCAGTTTTTCCGGTCTCAGCGGTCTCAATTTAAGTGATCGCCCAGATCGTCAGATGCCTCCTCAACCGAGATTTTCTAAGTACCGAGTGGTCAAAACAGTGCGAGATCGCCAGCTTAAGCGGTCTGATCGTTTTCCTTATTTTTGTTATTTGTACCCCATTTCCCTGCCCCGACTCTCCTGTACCCCGGGCAGCCCGTAGTTTTCAGTTCTGCCCGTTTGGGCAGCCCCCTCGTCTATAAATAGAGGGGTAGGGGGTACCAGAAGAGGGACCTTTTTGCTCCGAGACTCCAGCTTACAACCTGTGTGAGCGGTCTCATTTCTTCGTGATCGCCATTTCGTGATCGTTTTCCCTTTGTTCCAGCATCTTCTGTCTTAGTAACCTGCACTTCGCAGTTTTCTCCCATCCCCTTTAGTGTGAATTTTGGAGGTACCATTTTTGGCACCAACAATAGGCTAGCTAAAGCCAACCGGTTTGTGGGGATACAAGTCGGTATAGAAAAGGAAAAAAATTCACTTTTGTACGCCTCCGATTTCTAGCGATATTGAAATCAAATTTTGTAAACACCCTTTTTTACATAATGCAATCATGATTATATTTGTGTTTATTTGATTTCTCTCAATTGGCGTAAAATTTCATTATTGCAAAATTGTTATTACAAAATTGTCATCATTATTTCCTATTAATCAAAACAACTTAGTAATTATCTTAAAATTTATAAAAAGAATTTTATTCCCATATTCACCCCCCCTCTAAGTGTAACACCCCAAAATCGTAGTTCAGCGAGGTAGGCGGAGTGGTAGTGCTGCGTTCGGGATAGGCTAAAATTCCATAGCTGTTCAGTGCGCACGACCAGTGTCCTCTTCGCGCACGACCAGTGACCGTGCGCATGTGATCGTGCGTTAATTCGCAAGGATTCGGAGTTCTGACTCGAACAGTGCACACGACCAGTGTCCTCTTCGCGCACGACCAGTGACCATGCGCATGTGATCGTGCGTTAATTCGCAAGGATTCGGAGTTTTGTCTCGAACAGTGCGCACGACCAGTGTCTTCTTCGCGCACGACCAGTGACCGTGCGCATGTGCTCGTGCGCCCTGTTTATTCTGCTCCGCGATTTTGAGCGGAGAAGGAGATCGGTCCGTCCAAATCTATTGGAATTTGATCCAACGGCTGCGATGGTTGGCTGGGGGGTTTTAGGGCTTGGTAGAGGAGTTAAACCCTCATTATTTCCAAGGCTTTCTCTCTCTTAGGTTGGAGAAAGGAGGAGGAGGCAAGGAGGAAGAAGAAGGGGAATCCGCCATTGCCGGAGCTTCGGAGCTCCGTTCGCCGATCCGAGACCGGCAGTGCGTAGAGGGCATCAAGGCGCTTCTTCTCCACCGTGTGGTTGCAAGCTTCTCATGGCTAGGAGGAGATCTCAAAAGTTAACGACATTTCTCCTCCCGGTCTTTAGGATGCGTGTTTGGCATCCCTTCTTTTTCTGCATTTTGGCACCGGATCCGTCGAGTGAGAGGGATCCGGGTCGCCTTGGTTCAAGATAAACCACCGGGTTGATTGTGTCCGTCCCCGGCATGTTTTGCACTAGATATCCGCTCCGTTAGCGGATTAGGCATTGTGGGTGAAGCCGGATTTGTGGCCGTTGGTCCGATCCGGTGATGTTGATTTACGCACATTTTAGGGGTTTTGTTAGAAATCCGATTACGGCGAACTCGTCGTGGTGATGCATTTATAGCTTCGTGTGGTAACGAATATTGGGTTTAGGGCGGAGAAATAATGTGCGGATTTTGGGGCTTGTGATGCCTAGTGTTGTGCGAAGGCGCGATTGGTCTTTGTGGTCGGCTGGCTATCCCATGAAGACTGAGATTCACGTGTGGAGAGTGTCCCGGCAAGATTAGTCCCTTCGATTGTTGACTGACGAGAATGTCTGTGCTACGGTTGAGTCCGTTGACGGTCGCCAGGCGAGGCAATCGGTGGACGTTGTCCCAAAAGTAAGCCCAGGGCCTTGGGACGTTTTGGTTGGCCAAAATTCTTAGAATCGGTCTTGGTGCGTTATTGGCGGCCCGAGCGTGTGAGCTGTCAGACAAGCCCGATGGCATGGTGGGCCAGGCGAGGTGGGTCTCAGCGAGAGCGCTTGGCCTTGGGTTTTGATGCCCTTGTGGGGAAGTAATGAGTACCCTTGCGTTGGTGATGTATGATGATGTGTTAGATTCATACGCTTTAGGGCGCCTTGGGTGAAACCCGGGCTTGCACTCATTTTTGCATTGTTAGGCCCCTTTTATTACCTGCTCAACATAGAAACGTGGATGATGCTTGTGACACTCATGCCAGTATTTATGTTGCTTTACTTTATGTACTTTTGCATACGAAGTGCTGACTTGCAGGGTGAAGTAGTTCCCCGGGGTCCGCTAGGACGGCCGGGAGGAGGGATGTTGTTACACCGCTTGTGGTCATCCATAGCTGACCCTCGTTTACCGCTCTTTGTGATTTGGTTGCAGGGCAAGAATCGCAGGCTGGACCCAGCGCGCCGGCCAAAAAGGCCTAAAGCCTCACGAAGTGCTTAGTTGATTTCCTGCATTACTTTCTTCGTATTTTGTTATATCCGGCTTGCATGCCGAGGCAGTATAGGGAAAAACTATCCTTCCCCTTTTGTTGGGATGTCTTTTATTATGGAATGTTTGATGTTTTGGACATTGTTTTGTAAGGCCTTAAGGCCAGTTGGACTCCTTTGTAGTATGGACAATCTCTGTGGCTTAGTTTGTTTCCGCTGTGTTGTCTGAGTTATGAGATTGGGTAGTTAATATCATCTTTTAATACTAAAGCTGTGGCGGTTATATGCTGTGGGGTCCCGGCCGGACCCATATTATATGGTCATTACAGGGGAGGTGTTACAATTTGGTATCAGAGCTAGGTTCGTTCTAGTATTCTTGCGAGGTCTAGTGTTTTTGGATCGCGTAAGAGATTGTTCACATAGGAGTATTGTGCGGGATCATGAGTATCCCTGCGTTCGGGTCTTGCGTTTAGATCCTGATGAGCGTTTATTTGTTTCCTTGCTTATGCTAGGATGTTGGCGACGATGCGGGGACATCGAGGAGGCAAGAGGAGCCTTCGGGGAGTAGTGCTACTGCTCCAGGCCTCATGAATGTAGGCATGTCCCCGACTGATTTCTGTCGCATGCTAGCGGAGGCAATGGTAGCGGCTCAAGCTGGAGCGATGCCACGGGTTCCTACGCCGGTGGTGCAAGTTGCGACCCCTGTCACTCCGGCGGCTACGCCGGATACACCGGATGTCGAAGTAAGGCAAGCAGAGCCTCTAGCGGAGAGAGCTATTCCGATGGGTGATCGATTCATGAAGTATTTCTTGAGTTTCCACCCTCCGACATTCAAGGGAGTGGGCACTCCAACGGATGCCGAGGATTGGCTTTCGAGGATCCAGGAGCTCTTGAAGGCAGCTGAGACCCCAGCTGAGAGGCAGTCTCACTTTGCGAGCTTCATGTTAGAGGGCGATGCGAAGTTGTGGTGGGTGAACCATAACGGTCGACTTTTTGTTGGGCGTGTTCCGTCCATGGAGGAGTTCGGAAACGCTTTCCTAAAGCGTTACATTCCGGCTTCAACAAGGTTAGCACTGCATCGGCAGTTTCTGCATTTGGTGCAGCGGGAGAAGACGGTGGATGAATATCTGCAAGAGTTCACTCGGTTGGGTCGGTATGCGGGCACGACAATGGCAGATGATGAAGAGAGAGATAACCTCTTTTATCAAGGGTTGAGGGAAAATTTAAGGCAACCACTCATAGCCTTGAAGAATGCGGGATTCAATGAGTTGGTCGAATCCACTCGCACGCTGGAGAGCGACTTGGAGCGAACTCAATGGCGAAAGGGTGTTGCGGCAAGGCAGGGCGAAGGAAAGCCTTCTAAGTCTCAGTCCCAGTGGAAGTCCGAGGGCAGCCGATGGAAGAAGAAGCCCCGTCCTAATCGGCCTGGGGAGAGAAGTGGCGCACTTTCGGGAGATTTCCGTTCCAAAGGTCCGGTTACTTGTTACCAGTGTGGCAAGGTGGGTCACATTAGTCGTTTTTGTACCGAGGGCGGAGCTGGGCCAGAGCCGAGACAAGAACAATCGGTGCGTTCGGGTCCCGGTGTTGCAGAGAAGGGGAAAGCGGCGGAGTCGAGTGCTTCGCGGTTCCCTCCAGTGCACCCTAGGGCCTATAATCTTGGGCAACAGGAAGCGATACGTCAACCCGATGTGGTGACAGGTACGAAAGGTTTAAGTTTCGTTTGTTACTATAATGTAGTTTGCGGCCTTTCATGTTTGTTTTGCACGTGGTTAGGTTTCGTGCTAGTTTCGGGCTACCCCTCTCGAGTGTTGTTCGACACGGGGGCGTCACACTCTTTTCTTGCGGAAAGTTTTATCCGGAAGATTGGTGCTGAGCCCGTAGTGGCAGGAGTGGAGCTGAGTGTGCGTATGCCGAATGGGTCTTTCATGACTACCATGAGGAAGGGACGCATTGTGATGCAAATTGGCGATTGTGATTTCGCGTTGGTAGCAGCGATTCTGCCACTAGCTGAATTCGATGTTATCTTGGGAATGGACTGGCTTGCGGAGCAGCGAGCTAGTATCGACTGCCAGTTGAAGGTGGTAACCCTGAGAGCTGAAGGTAGAGCAGAGGTCAAGTTTGAAGGCCTAAGCGGAGTGGCTTGCTCCCTGATTTCCGCTATGCAAATGAGGCGTGCGGTGAATCAAGGAGGCGAGGCGTTTTTAGCTTTGTTGGAGGCTCACTCCACAAAGTTGGCTATTAGAGAAGTTCCGGTGGTGGAAGAATTTGAGGATGTATTCCCCGAGGAGCTTCCGGGAGCACCTCCTCAGCGTGAAATCGATTTCTCGATAGAGTTGGTACCGGGTGCGAGGCCGGTGTCGCATCCTTCATTTAGGATGGCACCGAAGGAACTGGCCGAGCTAAAGGTTCAGTTGCAAGAGTTGTTAGAGCAAGGGTACATTAGGCCCAGCTCTTCGCCGTGGAGCGCACCAGTTTTGTTTGTGAAGAAAAAGGACGGAAGTATGCGGTTGTGCATTGATTACCGTGAGCTAAATAAGTTGACCGTCAAGAATAAATATCCGATTCCCCGAATCGATGATTTGTTCGACCAGTTAGTGGGGTCGGTGGTGTACTCCAAGTTGGATTTGAAATCGGGGTACTACCAGTTGAAGATTCGAGAAGAGGACGTTGCCAAGACAGCGTTTGGGACTCGTTATGGACACTACGAGTTTTCGGTGATGCCGTTCGGACTGACGAACGCGCCATCTGTGTTCATGGATTTGATGAACAGGGTTTTTCACCCGTTCTTAGATTCGTTCGTGGTGGTGTTTATTGATGATATTTTGGTGTATTCAAAATCGGAGGCAGAGCATGAGTCTCACTTGAGGCAAGTATTGCAGACTCTAAGGGAGAACCAGCTTTATGCTAAGTTCTCAAAATGTGAGTTTTGGATCGAGAAGGTGGCTTTCTTGGGGCACATAATTAGTGGAGATGGGGTGGCGGTAGATCCAGCGAAGATTGAAGCCATTAAGGGTTGGCCTGTATTGAGAACCGTGGCGAAAGTCCGGAGCTTCCTTGGACTAGCCGGTTATTACAGAAGATTCGTGGAGAACTTTTCGCGGATGGCGTTGCCCCTCACCACACTCACTCGCAAGGACCAGAGGTTTGTTTGGACACCGGAGTGTGCCCGGGCATTCGAGAATTTGAAGGAAAGATTGATGTCTGCCCCAATCCTTAGTCTTCCTAGTGGGACGGAAGGATTTCAGATCTTTAGCGACGCGTCAGGTTGCGGGTTGGGTTGCGTGCTGGTGCAGCACGGCAAGGTGATAGCGTATGGGTCAAGGCAGTTAAAGACTCATGAGAGGAATTATCCCGTCCATGATCTGGAGTTGGCGGCAGTAATCTTTGCGCTAAAACTGTGGAGACACTATGTTTATGGTGCGAAGGTGGAGATCTTCACGGATCACAAAAGCCTGAGGTATCTCCTAGACCAAAAGGATCTGAATATGCGGCAGCGTAGGTGGGTCGAGTTCCTTGGGGACTACGACGTGGAGATTCAGTATACGCCGGGTAAAGCCAACGTGGTGGCGGATGCTTTGAGTGGGAAGTAATCCGGGCAAGGTAATTGGATGGAGGCGCACAGCGAGCATTTGATTCGAGACTTGGAGTCTCTTGACATTTCTTGTGTGGCTAGAGGTGAGTCTAGCATAGCTCGTTTGAACTGGATTGAAATGCAGTGTGATATAACGGATCGAATCCGAGAGGCGACCAGTGCGGACGAGGAGTGCCAACAGTTGGTGTTGGAGGCTCAGCAAAGCGAAGGCACTGCCTTGGAGATGGTTGGTGGAATTCTGAGGAGAGACGGGAGGATCTGTGTTCCGTGCTTCGGCAAGCTTCGCGAGGAGTTGATGTTTGAAGCTCACTTTACGAAGTACTCCGTTCATCCAGGAAGTACAAAGATGTACGCGGATTTGAAGAAATCTTTTTGGTGGCCTGGGATGAAGCGGGATGTAGCCGAGTACGTGAGCCGATGTCAGACTTGTGCCTTGGTGAAGGCTGAGTGCCAAAGGCCCGGCGGGTTCTTGAAGCCTCTTCCCATCCCTGAATGGAAATTTGATGACATCTCTATGGATTTTGTGCATGGTTTGCCTCGATCGCAGCAGGGTAACGATGCGATTTGGGTGATAGTGGATCGCCTGACGAAGGTGGCCCACTTCATTCCGAATCAGAAGAGCGATGGCGTGGAGAAGCTCGTGGAGCTTTATGTTCGAAACATTGTGCGGTTGCATGGGATTCCGAAGAGCATCGTTAGTGATCGCGATGGACGATTCACATCGAAGGACTGGAGATTAGTGCAGAAAAGTCTAGGCACGAAGCTCAAGTTTAGCACCGCGTTCCATCCGCAGACCGATGGTCAGACGGAGCGAACGAACCGTACGTTGGAAGACATGTTGAGGATGTGTGCTCTCGACTTTGGCAAAGGTTGGGAGGACCACCTTTTCATGGTGGAGTTCGCCTATAATAATAGCTTCCAGGCGAGTATCAAGATGGCGCCATACGAAGCTTTGTATGGAAGGAAGTGTCGAACGCCGATGTCTTGGGCAGCGGTGGGAGACACTAAGCTTTTGGGAAAGCAAGTGGTGGAAGATGCTTGCGAGATTGTGCGGACGATTCAGGAGCACATGAAGTTTGCTCAGGATCGACAAGCGAAGTATTTTAATGCGCGCCACAGAAATGTGGAGTTTGCAGTGGGCGACATGGTCTACTTGAAGATCAAGCCGTTCAAGGGTGTTTCGCGGGTGCGGCGACTCAAGAAGTTGAGTCCGAGATATTTGGGTCCGTTCGAGGTTACGGAGCGTATAGGCGAAGCAGCCTATCGTTTGGCGTTGTCCGCAGAGCTGAGTGGATTACATGACATTTTTCATGTCTCCGTACTGAGGAAAGCTTTGGTGGAGCCGAGCGTCGTGGTCGAAGCGGCGGCGGTGCCGGTGATGGAGAACTTGGGGGCGAGGGTTCGCCCGGTGTGCGTGGAGGATTCAGAAGTCCGGCAGTTGCGTAACAAGCAAGTCAAACTTGTAAAGGTGCGATGGGACAACTGCGGGCGAGACGAATTCTCTTGGGAGCGTGAGCAAGCGATGCGGGAGGATTTCCCGGAACTTTTCGCTCCAGGTATGCGTTATGAATTCCCTGTTTAAATTCTGAAATTTCGGGACGAAATTTGTTTAAGGGGGGTGGAGTTGTAACACCCCAAAAATCGTAGTTCAGCGAGGTAGGCGGAGTGGTAGTGCTGCGTTCGGGATAGGCTAAAATTCCATAGCTGTTCAGTGCGCACGACCAGTGTCCTCTTCGCGCACGACCAGTGACCGTGCGCATGTGATCGTGCGTTAATTCGCAAGGATTCGGAGTTCTGTCTCGAACAGTGCGCACGACCAATGTCCTCTTCGCGCACGACCAGTGACCGTGCGCATGTGATCGTGCGTTAATTCGCAAGGATTCGGAGTTCTGTCTCGAACAGTGCGCACGACCAGTGTCCTCTTCGCGCACGACCAGTGACCGTGCGCATGTGATCGTGCGCCCTGTTTATTCTGCTCTGCGATTTTGAGCGGAGAAGGAGATCGGTCCGTCCAAATCTATTGGAATTTGATCCAACGGCTGCGATGGTTGGCTGGGGGCTTTTAGGGCTTGGTAGAGGAGTTAAACCCTCATTATTTCCAAGGCTTTCTCTCTCTTAGGTTGGAGAAAGGAGGAGGAGGCAAGGAGGAAGAAGAAGGGGAATCCGCCATTGCCGGAGCTTCGGAGCTCCGTTCGCCGATCCGAGACCGGCAGTGCGTAGAGGGCATAAAGGCGCTTCTTCTCCACCGTGTGGTTGCAAGCTTCTCATGGCTAGGAGGAGATCTCAAAAGTTAACGACATTTCTCCTCCCGGTCTTTAGGATGCGTGTTTGGCATCCCTTCTTTTTCTGCATTTTGGCACCGGATCCGTCGAGTGAGAGGGATCCGGGTCGCCTTGGTTCAAGATAAACCACCGGGTTGATTGTGTCCGTCCCCGACATGTTTTGCACTAGATATCCGCTCCGTTAGCGGATTAGGCATTGTGGGTGAAGCCGGATTTGTGGCCGTTGGTCCGATCCGGTGATGTTGATTTACGCACATTTTAGGGGTTTTGTTAGAAATCCGATTACGGCGAACTCGTCGTGGTGATGCCTTTATAGCTTCGTGTGGTAACGAATGTTGGGTTTAGGGCGGAGAAATAATGTGCGGATTTTGGGGCTTGTGATGCCTAGTGTTGTGCGAAGGCGCGATTGGTCTTTGTGGTCGGCTGGCTATCCCGTGAAGACTGAGATTCACGTGTGGAGAGTGTCCCGGCAAGATTAGTCCCTTCGATTGTTGACTGACGAGAATGTCTGTGCTACGGTTGAGTCCGTTGACGGTCGCCAGGCGAGGCAATCGGTGGACGTTGTCCCGAAAGTAAGCCCAGGGCCTTGGGACGTTTTGGTTGGCCAGAATTCTTAGAATCGGTCTTGGTGCGTTATTGGCGGCCCGAGCGTGTGAGCTGTCAGACAAGCCCGATGGCATGGTGGGCCAGGCGAGGTGGGTCTCAGCGAGAGCGCTTGGCCTTGGGTTTTGATGCCCTTGTGGGGAAGTAATGAGTACCCTTGCGTTGGTGATGTATGATGATGTGTTAGATTCGTACGCTTTAGGGCGCCTTGGGTGAAACCCGGGCTTGCACTCATTTTGCATTGTTAGGCCCCTTTTATTACCTGCTCAACATAGAAACGTGGATGATGCTTGTGACACTCATGCCAGTATTTATGTTGCTTTACTTTATGTACTTTTGCATACGAAGTGCTGACTTGCAGGGTGAAGTAGTTCCCCGGGGTCCGCTAGGACGGCCGGGAGGAGGGATGTTGTTACACCGCTTGTGGTCAGCCATAGCTGACCCTCGTTTACCGCTCTTTGTGATTTGGTTGCAGGGCAAGAATCGCAGGCTGGACCCAGCGCGCCGGCCAAAAAGGCCTAAAGCCTCACGAAGTGCTTAGTTGATTTCCTGCATTACTTTCTTCGTACTTTGTTATATCCGGCTTGCATGCCAAGGCAGTATAGGGAAAAACTATCCTTCCCCTTTTGTTGGGATGTCTTTTATTATGGAATGTTTGATGTTTTGGACATTGTTTTGTAAGGCCTTAAGGCCAGTTGGACTCCTTTGTAGTATGGACAATCTCTGTGGCTTAGTTTGTTTCCGCTGTGTTGTCTGAGTTATGAGATTGGGTAGTTAATATCATCTTTTAATACTAAAGCTGTGGCGGTTATATGCTGTGGGGTCCCGGCCGGACCCATATTATATGGTCATTACAGGGGAGGTGTTACAATTTGGTATCAGAGCTAGGTTCGTTCTAGTATTCTTGCGAGGTCTAGTGTTTTTGGATCGCGTAAGAGATTGTTCACATAGGAGTATTGTGCGGGATCATGAGTATCCCTGCGTTCGGGTCTTGCGTTTAGATCCTGATGAGCGTTTATTTGTTTCCTTGCTTATGCTAGGATGTTGGCGACGATGCGGGGACATCGAGGAGGCAAGAGGAGCCTTCGGGGAGTAGTGCTACTGCTCCAGGCCTCATGAATGTAGGCATGTCCCCGACTGATTTCTGTCGCATGCTAGCGGAGGCAATGGTAGTGGCTCAAGCTGAAGCGATGCCACGGGTTCCTACGCCGGTGGTGCAAGTTGCGACCCCTGTCACTCCGGCGGCTACGCCGGATACACCGGATGTCGAAGTAAGGCAAGCAGAGCCTCTAGCGGAGAGAGCTATTCCGATGGGTGATCGATTCATGAAGTATTTCTTGAGTTTCCACCCTCCGACATTCAAGGGAGTGGGCACTCCAACGGATGCCGAGGATTGGCTTTCGAGGATCCAGGAGCTCTTGAAGGCAGCTGAGACCCCAGCTGAGAGGCAGTCTCACTTTGCGAGCTTCATGTTAGAGGGCGATGCGAAGTTGTGGTGGGTGAACCATAACGGTCGACTTTTTGTTGGGCGTGTTCCGTCCATGGAGGAGTTCGGAAACGCTTTCCTAAAGCGTTACATTCCGGCTTCAACAAGGTTAGCACTGCAGCGGCAGTTTCTGCATTTGGTGCAGCGGGAGAAGACGGTGGATGAATATCTGCAAGAGTTCACTCGGTTGGGTCGGTATGCGGGCACGACAATGGCAGATGATGAAGAGAGAGATAACCTCTTTTATCAAGGGTTGAGGGAAAATTTAAGGCAACCACTCATAGCCTTGAAGAATGCGGGATTCAATGAGTTGGTCGAAGCTGCTCGCACGCTGGAGAGCGACTTGGAGCGAACTCAATGGCGAAAGGGTGTTGCGGCAAGGCAGGGAGAAGGAAAGCCTTCTAAGTCTCAGTCCCAGTGGAAGTCCGAGGGCAGCCGATGGAAGAAGAAGCCCCGTCCTAATCGGCCTGGGGAGAGAAGTGGCGCACCTTCGGGAGATTTCCGTTCCAAAGGTCCGGTTACTTGTTACCAGTGTGGAGTCGGAATATGAAAAATTCTGAATGGACGAAAGCGAAGATGTTGATGGTATGTACACGCGCTTCACCAAGATCGTCAATGCCTCAAAAGCTCTTGGAAAGACGTTCTCAAATGGCGACTTGGTCCGTAAGATCCTTCGTTCTCTTCCTCCAAAATTCAACCCGAAGGTGACGGCTATTTCAGAATCGCACAACTTAAGAACGCTCCAAGTTGAGAGCCTCATTGGGAATCTCAAAAATCATGAGGTAGAACTCAAAATCCAATTTGATGAATACAACAAGGAGCCAAAGAAGAAGGCGTTGGCATTAAAATCAAAGAAGGAGTGCCAAGAGGATGAGGATGAAGATGAAGAGAGTCTTTTGGTAAAGAACTTCCGAAAGTTCATGCGAAATCCGGAAAGGCGAAACACTTTCCGGAAATTTATCCAAAAGGATGGAAGATGGAAAGGGTAGTCCTCAAAGAAGGAAAAGGAGAGCGACGATGAAGAAGAAAGACCTCCACCGGAGTGCTTTCATTGTAGGAAGACGGGGCACATAAGGAGCCAATGCCCAAAATTCTTGAAGGAGAAAAAGGAGAAACGACACAAAGGGAAAGAAAAGAGGAAGGTACTAAAGGCAAAGACATGGGATGACTCCTCTTCCTCCTCCTCCGAAGAATCAAGCGGGTCTTCATCAAGCGAAGATGAGGAAGCAAACATGTGCCTCATGGGACATGAAAACGACGACGACGACACCAGTGTTCCTAGTGACACTGAGGTGGTTCCACTTGGGTATCCGGATCTTTACTCTCATCTTCTTTCTAGATGTGCAGGAAGGCTAAGGACATTGAAGACGTGTGGTACTTGGATTCAAGATGCTCCAAGCACATGACAGGCAATAAATCAAAGTTCCTTAGCCTAGAAAGGAAGAAGGGAGGGATTGTGACTTTTGGCGACAACGGAAAAGGAAGAATCATGGGAATTGGTACAGTTGGTAACGAATCCTTCACTATATCAAATGTTCTTTATGTAAAAGGGCTAAAACATAATCTTATTTCAATTAGCCAATTATGTGATAAAGCATTAGATGTTTTATTTGAATCTTCTACTAATCTATGCAAAATATCTAATCTTATTACAAACAATATTTTACTAACTGCACCAAGAATACACAATGTTTATATTGTTTCATTTCATGATCTTTCAAAATCATCTTTAAAATGTTTTATTACCAAAAATGATGAACTTGATCTTTGGCATAGAAGGATAGGACATGCTAGCACAAAGCTTATTGTAAAACTTGCCAAAAGAGATTTAATTAGAGGATTGCCTAGATTAAATGGAAATTTACCTTCACTTTGTTTACCATGTCAAAAAGGTAAAATTACTAGATCCTCTTTCAAAAGTAAAAATGTTATTTCTACTACAAGACCTTTGCAATTAATTCATATGGATCTCTTTGGTCCCGTTAGCACCGCAAGTCTTGGTGGTAGATTGTATACATATGTTTTAATAGATGATTTTTCTAGATATTGTTGGACAATATTTCTCTCATCCAAATCCGAAGCGTTTTGTGAATTTTCAAAATTATGTACTCGTATTCAAAATGAAAGTGATTTAAAAATTAAATGCATTCGCTCGGATCATGGAGGAGAATTTGAAAATAAAAAATTTACTTCTTATTGTGATATGTTAGGCATAAAACATGAGTTCTCCGCAGCACGCACACCACAACAAAATGGCGTTGTAGAAAGAAAGAATAGGACACTTCAAGAGCTAGCACGCACTATGTTATGTGAATATAAATTACCTAAGTCCTTTTGGGCCGAAGCCGTAAACACATCATGTTATGTTATAAATAGAATCATGCTTCGCCCATCTTTAAATCTCACACCATATGAGCTCTATTTTCAAAAGAAGCCTAATGTGTCTTACTTCAAAGTTTTTGGTTGTAAATGCTTTATCTTAAATACAAAAGATGGCTTGGGAAAGTTTGATGAAAAATGTGATGAAGGAACATTTCTTGGATACTCTTCAACTAGTAAAGCTTATAGAGTTTTTAATAAAAGAACTAGAAAAGTTGAAGAGTCAATTAATGTGAAATTTGATGAGCTTTTTCCTTGTTTAGAAAGACTTTCCGCAGGAAAAGAGGATGATCCATTACCTCCTTTGGAGCATGGTGATGAAGCACCTTCCAAAGAAGAAGAAGAGGAGGCCAAGAAAGATGAATATGTACCTCCAAGCGTCTTAAAATTCACAAAGGATCATCCACGGAAACTTATAATTGGTGAACCATCCATCGGGGTAAGAACTCGCTCTTCTCTTCATGAATCTTATTCAAATATTTTCTTTGTTTCCGAAATAGAACCAAAAAAATGTTACAACCACTTTAAATGATGAATTTTGGTTTTTTGCTATGAATGAAGAGTTAGAACAATTTGAGCGACATAATGTTTGGAAATTAGTAGAAAGACCATATAATCACCCGGTTGTAGGTGTAAAATGGATTTTTAAAAATAAATTAGATGGTGAGTCTAGAATATCTAGAAATAAAACACGCTTAGTAGCACAAGGATATTCTCAAATCGAGGGGATAGATTTTGATGAATCTTTTGCACCCGTTGCTAGATTGGAGTCTATAAGAATTTTTCTAGCATTTGCAAGCTTTAAAAGAATAAAACTATTTCAAATGGATGTGAAAAGTGCTTTTCTAAACGGGTTTGTAAAAGAAGAAGTTTATGTTGAACAACCCCCCGGTTTTATTAATGAAAAATTTCCAAATCATGTTTATAAACTAGAAAAAGTGCTTTATGGTTTAAAACAAGCGCCCCGTGCATGGTATGAAAGACTTACATCATTTTTATTGAAGCACGGTTATATTATGGGAAGTGCGGATAATACTCTCTTCATTAAGCACAATAATGATGATATAATTATTTTACAAATATATGTTGATGATATTATTTTTGGATCTACTAATGAAGAGATGTGTAAAGAAGTTATTTTAGTGATGAAAAATGAGTTTGAAATGAGTCTTGTAGGAGAACTTTCTTATTTCCTTGGTTTTCAAATATCTCACAGAATTGATGGTATCTTTGTTTGTCAAACAAAATATGTCCATGATATGCTTAAACATTTTGGATTTGAAAACCTTAAACATGCTTCTACACCAATGAGTGCGACACTTAAATTAGGAAAAGATGAATCGGGAATTTCAATTGATCAAACCTTATATAGAGGTATGATAGGATCCCTACTCTATCTTAGTGCAACTAGACCCGATATTATGATTGTCGTATGCTTATGTGCTCGATTTCAAGCCAATCCAAAAGAATCTCATTTAAAAGTGGTAAAATGATTTTTTGGATATCTCATTGGGTCATCTAGATTAGGATTATGGTACCCACATAATGATTCATTTACATTGCATGGCTATTCCGATTTGGATTATGCCGGTTGCTCACTTGATAGAAAAAGCACTAGTGGTACTTGTCATTTTCTAGGACCTTCATTAGTTGCATGGTCTAGTAGGAAACAAAATTCGGTTGCACTCTCTACCACGGAGGCCGAATACATTGCATTAGGGAGTTGTGTGCACAAGCTCTATGGATGAGCCAAACTTTAGAGGACTTTGGTTTTCATCTAAAACTTATTGAATTAAAATATGACAACAAGAGTGCCATTGATCTTACAAATAATCCGGTACACCACTCTAGATCCAAACATATAGATGTGCGTCATCATTTCATAAGGGATCACATTAAAAAGGAAAATATAAGAATTAGTTTCATTGGCACGGACTCTCAACTTGCTGATATATTCACTAAACCTCTTCCCGATGCAAGGTTTCAAATGTTAAGGTTGGAATTAGGAGTCTTAGATATCTTAGGATGAAAAACATATAAAACGCTAATGTTTTATGCAATTTGAGCAATCAAGACATCTCTGATAATTACAAAACTTCTGCATAAGATTACTCTTAAGACCCCTAACCAATATCAAAAATTCAAAAATATGTTTGTGTGATTTTTCTTTTTTAAAAAAAAAATTTTCAAAACAAAAAAACTGTATGATCTTTATTGCCAATATCAAGCATGTATGAATTCTCTTATTTAAAATTATTTACAATGTTAAAACATATTCTTTCAAATTACTATGAACATTGTTTTGCTTATCATGCTTTGATATATCTATTTAAAGTGCATCAATTATATTGAAAAATGTGTAGAACCAAGCTTAGCATGCCTCTAAGTATGAGTAAATGTTTTATGATTGATAATGATACATTTCACTCACTTATTTTGGTAATCAACATGTGTGTCTAAATCTAAAAATGCTTGCTTGTGTATTGTATTTGTACAATGAATTAAAACATGCATAAGTTTTTTGCCTACACTACATTTGAACTGCACTTATGAAATTTAGAAAAGTGGTTAAGTTTAAAAATTGGGTTTGCAAAACAAGTGTATTCGGAGAATGTTGTCTCACAAATATGAACAAAAAAAAATTATATATATGTAGACAAATATAACTCCACCAAGCACTACTTGAACCTCCTGATAAGTCTTCATAAGCATTGTGAGGTTGAGCACCTTGGAAAGAATAGTAAAGTTACTTGTGCAAACCTTAGTTATTACACCACTTTGTTAAAAAAATTTATGTGCATTAAAAGTGTGTGAAAGTAATTTACTTGTGTTTTATTATGCACTTTACTTTACATATGTCTTGTATTTTGGTGATTTAAATCAATTGTTAACATTGCCCAAAATACACTTATGTGCACATCATTATCTTTCATAACACTTCTTCTCATGAATATTGGATTCTAATGCTTTATCTATACTACTCTTTAAATAAAAAATGCACTAGATAACCTAGCATGACCTCTACAATGTTTTGGTATCTCTTGAACTTAAAATTAAGTAACATTGTAGTATAATCTCTCTTTGATATATTCATTTCATGCTTGGTATCTTTATGAAAAACTTTGAGATTTCAAAAAAAAAAGGTTACAACATCTTTACATTTTGAACTTAAACTCATATTTATATTTATGATCTTCATGCTTACACAAAGATGTTTTTGAACTTTTGAAAGGAGCAGCGCTATCGCCGGCGCTAACGCTACCGCCAGGCGCTAGCCGTTCGACGAAATTGAAGCTGCGTTCGACGAAATTTTGATCGACGAATTTGTCTCCGTTCGACGAAATTTTCGTTTGACGAACTTGAAGCTCCGACCGACGAAAGTTCGTTCCCGACAGTTTTCGCTACCGCCAGCGCTATCGCTACCGCCAGACGCTATCTCAAGTTCGTGCACAGCGCCACGCCGCCGATGGTTTCGTAACCGCTCCACACGAACGCTACCGCCGGCGCTAGCCACTACCGCAGGCGCTAGCTCCAAGTTCTATAAAATGCTGGGCTCTCTCTCGTTTTGGTCAGACCTTCCAGAGACATTACTTGTGCCCAAACTCTCGTGCTGCTACTCTGCCAAAACATCATCTCCCACTCAAAGTCAAAGAAGAAATTCTGGAGAAGGAAGCCATCACGCTGCATCCGAAGAACGATCGCTTCGACCTCGCTTGTGCTTCAGCGATCCTTCATCCTCATCTCCAGAAATCTCAAGAGGGAGTTTGCTTGTTATTTACTTCACTTCTTTATTTGTATCTTGTAGTTAATTCGCCTTGTGTTGGCGACTAGGTCTCGGTAGGACTTAAGGGGAAATTCGCCTTGTGTTGGCGACTAGTTCTAGGTGATTAGATCTAGGGGGCTCGAGGCCATATCCGGGAAGGATTGGCTAGAGCGGCTTGAGGCCTTTTCCGGGGAAGGATAGGCTAAAGCCAACCAGTTTGTGGGGATACAAGTCAGTATAGAAAAGGAAAAGAAATTCACTTTTGTACGCCTTCGATTTCTAGCGATATTGAAATCAAATTTTGTAAACACCCTTTTTTACATAGTGCAATCATGATTATATTTGTGTTTATTTGATTTCTCTCAATTGGCGTAAAATTTCATTATTGCAAAATTGATATTACAATATTGTCATCATTATTTCCTATTAATCAAAACAACTTAGTAATTATCTTAAAATTTATAAAAAGAATTTTATTCCCTTATTCACCTCCCCTCTAAGGGCGCCATAAGATCCAACAGTGATTAATCACAAATTAAGTATCAGTGACTAAAAACAGTGTAAGAAATCAGTGATCATACACAAATATTATTCCGCTTGGAATCGTGAATCCCTCGAAACACTTTTTATTCCCAAACAATCGATATGTATTCAGATAAAATCAAAAGCAAACCGTAAAGATTAGTATGCAGCACTGAATCAAGATGTTGGAGGAAGTCGAAAATATTGGCTGCAGGAATGAACTAAACACGGCTGAAGCTTGAAGATGAAGTTGAGAAATTTTGATTAGTTAACAATATATATATGTATATATGTGTGTCAACAGTGGTATTTTATGTCTCAAAACATTAGATTATATAGAAAGGAAGCAGAATTTAGGGCTCTGAGGGGCTAAATGAGGTCCAACGGTCAGAATTTTAGGGCTGCTACGGTGATGAGCATTTAGAGCAATAAGAGAGAGAGATTTTTCATATATTATATTCTATATTTGATGCAGAAACGAGGGAGACGACACAAATAAATATCGTATAAAATAATGTTCGCCGACAGAAATTACAGCCCGAAATGGGCGGAGAAAGGTGATGGAATTGGCGGCTAGGGTGAATTGAAGTTATCCTTGATGGAGGGCTTACAAGTAAATTTATTAAATTAGAAAAAAAAACAAATAAAATGGAGGAACATACTTAGGGCAATCAATTGGCTAGAAACCATTATTATTTTATTTTATTGGTTACACAATAATAATAATAATAATAATAATAGAAACCGCGCGACCTCAAAGTGAGACCGGCACAATCAAGCCAACTTAGGTTCTTACAGTTCTTGCGTATGAATGGCTACCCCGGCGTCCCTATTTATAGGCAAACGAATGGATGTCATCACCGCCCCAAGGGATACAGTCACCTTCCTTATTGAAGTACGTGGTCTCCAGTACCAGACCACGCGGTCTCTTCAAGACCTTATTACATGAGCAAAACTGTCCTAGACAGCTTGCCAAAAACAAACCGGAAGACCGCCCAGTTTCTTATAAGAATGCATGAGCAACTGACCGATCAGGAGCAGACCGCCAGAAACGAGCTCAAGCAGACATCAGAAGTGACCGCAAGAACAAGACCTCCCGAACTAAACCATAATAGGGATACTTGGGCAAAACAGGCAGACCAAACACAGGTCGCCAACACTAGAGACATGTGACCACACCAGCCAGGTCTCCACACCGAGCTCGCAGTTACCAGAGGTAAACCGCAACACAAGTCGCACGGACTCTGCGGTCTCCAAAAATAGACCGCCCAGATACTTCTCTTCCACTTCAAAAAATTTAACCAAATCCTTGGCACCAAATGGATTTACAGAAACACGATGGATGAGAATGGCATCATCATCAAGAATAAGGCTAGACTGGTGGCCAATGGATACAAGCAAGAAGAAGGTATTAACTTTGATCAAACCTTTGTCCCAGTTGCAAGGTTAGAAGCAATAAGGTTGTTTCTTGCCTATGTTGTCCACAAGGGGTTCAATGTATACCAGATGGATGCCAAGTTAGCCTTCCTAAATGGAGATTTGAAGGAAGAGGTATATGTGGAGCAGTCCTCGTGTTTTGTTCATCCAACTCTTTCCTCTCATGTCTATTTATTTAGGAAAACATTATATGGTCTAAAGCAAGCCCCTAAGGCTTGGTATGAGACCTTGTCTAGTTTTCTCATCAAGAACAAGTTCATGAGGGGAAAGATAGATAGTACATTGTTTCTTATGGAAACTAAGGGCAAATGTCTCCTAGTCCAAATTTATGTTGATGACATAATATTTGGGTCTACTGATGACAACCTTTGCAAAAGGTTTGCCAACCTTATGCAGTGGGAGTTTGAGATGAGCAGTATGGGAGAGCTCAAGTACTTTTTAAGCCTCCAAGTGAAATAGTCTGGTGAGGGGATATTCATCTCTCAGATGAAGTACACTAGGGAGCTTATCAAGAAGTTTGGGATGGAATCTGCTTCCACCATGAAGACTCCCATGTGGTCCAACATTTCCCTGGAGAAGTATGAGAAGGGTAAGCCCTTTGATGAATCCATGTACATGTGAATTATTGGATCCCTGTTGTATCTGACTGCTAGTAGACCATACATTATGTATGTTACATGTGTTTGTGCTAGGTACCAAGCATACCCTAAGGAATCTCACTACTCAACTGCAAAGAGGATTTTGGATACCTTAAAGGCAGCCAACATCATGGCCTTTGGTACCCTAAGAACAATGATTTTGAACTGACTAGTTTTTCAGATGTAGATTTTGCAGGATGCAAAGAAGATAGGAAAAGTACAAGTTGGACTTGTCAATTCCTAGGAAGGAGGTTGATCTCTTAGAGCAGCAAGAAGCAGACCAATGTGGCTATATCCACTGCTGAGTCTGAATATATAGCTGCAGGGAGCTGTTGTGCACAACTATTCTGGATACAACATCAGCTAGAGGATTACAACCTTAAGATAAGCCACTCTCCATTATATTGTAACTCATCCAGTGCTCTCTCTATTGCTAAGAATCTTGTCTCTCATAGTAGGACTAAGCATATAGAGATAAGGTATCATTTTATAAGAGAGCATATAGAATGTAAAGATATGTACCTTGAATTTGTCCCCACTGACAATCAAGTAGCTAATATCTTTACAAAGCCATTGGACGAGGCTAAATTTAATGCTTTCAAAATTGAGCTAGGAATATTGAACTTAGAATAGGGTTCAATATTTCATTTTATATGTCATATTTATTATATTATTTCTTAAGCTTTGCTAGAAAATAATAATGCCTTAGAACATTTAGTGACATGATATGGAGGAAGGATAATCCAATTTAGAATGAGTCACTGTTTGGCTCTAAGGTCAGTTGAAACAGCTGAGAAAGTTTCAGCTGAACCGCTGAGACAACTGAGAAAGTCTCAGCTAAATCGCTGAGACGGCTAAAACAGTCTTAGTGGTTCACATCACACCATCTCAGCGGTTCCACTGAGATGGGTTGGTGCAATTAAATATTGTCTTAATTAAAAATTCAGTAATAAACAATCAAGTAAATTGATAAGTCAAATCAACATCTATCATTAGGGAAAATCTAAACCTAAACCAAGCCTCTATAAATAGAACAATGTTGATTAAATAAATTTACAAACCCTTACACCCCAGCCGACGAGACGAACCATCTTCCCTCCCGTCTCAGCGACTCGTCTTTCTGAAAAAAATGGCGTCAAAATGTCAAAGGATCTCCAAGAAGGATATGAAATCATAAGAAATGGATTCCAGCATGCCCAATCTGAGATTAATGAAGTGATTCAACTTCTAGATGATCAAGGCTTAGTATACCTGCTATCAGAGCCTTTAGTAATTCTCAGAACAGAAGTTCTGGAATTATACAGCAATGCAAAGTTATCATCTTTCAACTCCTCAATAAAGTCCAAGATTGGAAGCTTGAAGGTTAAGATATCTCCAAGGAAGATGGAGAAAGCTTTTCAATTGCCATCATGCAATCATGATGAGGAAGATGGTGTATGTGAAAAGAACAAAGCAAAAATTCTGCTTCTGATTCATAATCAATAGCAGAATGAGGAGCTCTGATATTTACCTAAGTAGTAGAGTTGGACTCATCCTGGTATTCTTCATTAGATAAGGCCACAAACCCATAACAATCTACTTCTTCAGATTCACCGTCAGAAAGTGATAGGGGTGCCCTTATGCATGCCCTAGCTGCAGGACAGTCAGCCTGCCACTCAGCTTTAGATAAAGCAGTAAGCCCAATGTGGACTTCCTCCTTAGAGGAGGAGTTGCTAATATTATCACTTAGAGTCTTGGTCCTCTTAGTAATGAAGCTCCTCTCACGCTTCTTGCACTTATTTGATCTTTTCTCATCAGACCTTGCATTCTCCTTTTCTTTTCTCCTTATTGGGTAGTCAGTGATTATGTGATCTGCCTTTTGACATCCAAAGTAAATAATATCAGTATAAACATGTTTGTTATGTTTAGAGTCATACCTGTCCTCTTTGAACTAATGCTTAGGTCTGTCATGGATGTGAACAGACTTTCTAGAGCCTTAGGGAGAAGATCTATGCTTATCTTGTCTCTTCTTTGACAGTCGTCTCTTGAACTGTTTGCAGAGAAGATGTAACTCTTCATCAGAATGTTCGGAATCTGAAGTGTTGGATTTAGATTCACCATTATCAGCATTTCTTTCTTGATGGCTTGGATAAGACTTCTTGCAATCTTCTTGTACTGTCAGCTCTGAAGACTACTGTCTTCTCCTAGCTGCATTCCTCTTTAGACTTCCTTATGTTTATTTGCAGCTCATGGGACAACAACTTTCCAAAGAGATTTGTGGGTTGGATGTTCGCCAAGTTCCTCATCTCCCTTATGGTAAATATCTTTATGTCTCACTCTTTATTCAGTGATCTGAGAAACTTGTCATTCAAGTCATAATTGGATAACTCTCTCTCATATGTTCTCATACCATTCACTAGCTTGAAGAACTTCTCATAGCATTCTCAGATAGAGTCCTTATCCTGCCTAAAGGACTCATACTCTTGATTCAGAAGTGATTTTTTGTCCTCTCACACTTCTTATGTGCCTACCATATAGACTATCAGAGAGTCCCACTTTTATTTGGCAGTCCTGCAGTGAACCAGATTCCAAAATGTAGAGTCATCTATGTCACTCACAATTATGTTCTTCGCCCTTTATTCCATTGTGGCCAGAATAACTTCATCCCTAGTCATTTCAGAATATTTCTTTGGGACTTGCATGGATGGATCTATAGTTAAAGCTTTCATAGGGATGAAAGGACCTTCTTCAATAGTTATAAAGATTCTAGAATCAGAAGCTTCCATGAACAGTCTGACACTTTCCTTCTAGACTCTAAAGTTCTCTTTTCTGCGTATGGTCAGCTTCATTGAACTGAGTTCTTTGAAGTTCTCACCAGAAGTCATGGTGAGAGGACTATCTTCCCTGATGAGGATCTTGTAAAAGTTGTTAAGCCCTTTTTGAACAACCTCCCTCTGATACCACTTGTAGGGACTCGATGCTACCAACTCTCCCAAAAGCCCAGACTATTTGGGGAAGGCATTATCGCTCCTTTATAGAGCTAGCTACCCTAGGAAAGAACCATGGGGCAGCCAGTTAGGCCTAGGGGACACGCCTTTCTGTTCAACTAGTGTAGGCCATAACGCACGTGTCATACCTCCCAACATCGGGGACATTGCTGGACCATAGCACCATGCGTCGTACCTCCCAACTATCCCCACTCCCAGAAATGACCCCGGGTTTCGAATATGTGACATCCTCGAATATGTGACATCTTCTGATACCACTTGTAAGTTAAGGGATAGTGTAATATTCACCTAAAGGGGGAGAGTAGGTGATGTGGTCTTTTTGTAAATTTCTTGTACATAATAATGAAATTAAAAAGACACACACACTCACAATCACAAAAAGTTTACTGCATAACACAAAAAGCTGTAGTGGTTCCCCAATTTGTGTAGTCCATTTCCCCCTTCGCCTATCTAGCAGTGTGGTAGCCTCGGCCACTTCCTCCAAAATTCAATTTATAGATCCTACAACTCAGAGACATCTCCTATCTCAGAGGCACTATCTGACCTCCTACCATAGATTCGAATAATCCTACAACTCAGAAGCTATGGCTAGCCTCCTACCTCGGGTCACATGGGACCCTACAACTCAGATTCAATAAGTTGAATCCTACTGCTCAGATCTCTAAGAGATCCTAAAGTTAAATAAGATTTGTGATACAAAATCTTTCTATAGACCCAGAGTATTAACACTTAGCAAATCTGGAGTCTTCTTGAAGCTTGATGTTGATTGGCTTCAACCATGTTCTTCTTTCAGAGGACTTGAAAAAATTTGCTTAAGTAAAGAATAGTTCATCTATACTTTCGAAGATCCTTCTTCCTCTTCTTGTCGATAAGTGATTTGGCTTTTAAGCAAATCAGCACGATGAGTTAAACTCTTACTTCTAGAGAAGAAAAGATTTTCTTCAAGGAATGACTTCTCCGTTCTTGAGCTTCCTAATGAGAACGCCTCTTCTTGAAGACGGGGGTGGCGAGCTCTTTCTTCAGAATGATTTAGGAAATAGTTGTGAATCTCAAGATTAGTGTTTGCTGAAATCCGTCTCTGCCATTTTAAAAGTACTTTAGATAATGATCTCTTCCTCGGACGCCCATCATATTAGATATCATCTTTCCATAAAGCTCGTCTTTGATTGGCCCAATCTGCGGCGGTAATAAATGACGTGATGACAAAATAATGCTTTAATTTGAATTCTATCCTTTCCACTATTCGACTAGATGTCTGGTCGAATGTAGTTCTTCTAGTCGAATTTGAACTCTGCATAACATTAGTTCAAAACTTCTGCACGAATCATCTTGGTGACTTTGTTGGTTTTCAAGGCGATATTTCCTAGTTCAATCTTCTACTCGAATCATTTGCACGAATATTCTTAATGGCCTCTTTGTGGTTCACAAGACAATATTCAACTTCTTCAGCCTTCTAGCCGAATTTTCTGCACGAATCGTCTTGATGACCCTTTGCAGTTCACAAGAAGACATTTCACTGCTTCAGCCTTCTAGTCGAATCATCTGCACGAATCGACTTGATATCTCTTTATAGTCTTCAATATGATAAATGAGTCCTTCTATCTTCTAACTAAGTGATAAGCCTATCTGGTCGAATCTTCCTTGATACTTATGAAATAACGTGTTGGTTCCTCGACGACATTTCACGTGACCTCGATGATATTTAAGATCACTTCGACTATAAATGCCTTAGGCATATTCTTCCTTCATTTAAATGCTTTCTGATATCTAATGTATACTTCCAAGAAGACATGAAAGCAAATGAGCCTTGTCTAGATGATATCATCTTGCAAAGTATATTACCAAGATGATATTTGGAGATAGGACTTCTTTTTATAAATAAGATGATATGTGTGTAGTTGAGAATTTACAAGATGATATCTTCTTGAAGCTTAAAGTCTTCATGAGGATATCGAGATCCATACTCGACGATAATTAGGCTCTCTAAGATGATTTTTCACTTGGTGAATTTCTAATCTCCTCAACAAAAATCTATTGCTTTAGATCACTTGTAAGACCTTTATTCCTGATGATGATAAGTTAGTGAAAGTCTAATATAGTCTAGATCATAGGTCGATATGGTGTTTTGCACAATGAAGGATCACAATGGCAAAACTATGTATGATGACACTAATCCTATCACTATGTTAGGCTTGCACTGCCTAGTACCTGAAAGCAATATTCTAAAAAAATGTGTCAAATACAAAGTGTGTTTATCCCTGAGTTGAGGATTTCTTCAAATAAGGAATATTAAGTGCAAAGTTCCCAACAATGAGGCTCAGGCATATCGGAGTAATCCTCCAAAGGCAGAGAACCAAGTAGTAGACTATGCTCGTGCGGTGGGATCAACTTATGTGGAGAAAGGGAAAGTTGTGGATTCTTCTACTTCCCCACATCCTCCGACCCAGCCAAGGGTCTACTCGTTTAGCCAGCAAGAAGGCATTCGACATAATGATATCATGATAGGTATGAATTATAAGTTATCTTTTATAGCTTAATGTGATTTATACTTCATGTGTGACTATATGTTTTAATTAAGCGTACAATAGGATTCGTCCTAATTTTCAACTATCCGGCGAGAGCTCTTTTTGATACTAGAGCATCGCACTCCTTTTTGTCTGAGGACTTTGTGGTGCAAATCGGAGTGTCGTCTACCTTAGGAATGGATAGATTAAAGGTAGTGTTGCCCAGTGGGTCTCAAATGAGCACGGATAGGAGAAGCTGTGTAAAGGTGTGGACAGGGAATCAGAATTTCGACTTGAAAGCCTCATTGCTATCATTATTTGAATTTGATGTGATCTTTGGCATGGACTGGCACTCGGAGCAGTGAGCATGCATTGATTGCAATCTCAAGGAGATCACACTAGGAATGAACACCAGAGACGATATGACATTTACTGGTATGCGAGGAGCGAGCATGACGCTGATGTCTGCTCTCTAAGTGGTCAAAGCGGTGCAAAAAGTCGCGAAGTTGTTCTTCACATTGTTGGAGGCTTTAGAGCCCAAGACCAGTTTGACTGATGTTCCAATAATAGAGGAGTATGCGAACGTGTTTCCAAATGAACTCCAAGAGGTTCCGCCTCAGCGAGAGATTGAATTCTTTATTGAGCTAGTGCTGGGTGCCAAAACCTGTGTCATGCTCACCGTATCGTATAACGCCAAAGGAATTGGTGGAATTAAAAGTTTAACTATAAGAACTGCTAGAGTATTGCTACGTACGTCCAAGTTCATCCCCTTGGAGTGCACCAGTCCTCTTTGTTAAATAGAATGGAAGCTTGTGTCAATGTATCGACTACCGCGAACTAAATAAGCTGACAGAGAAGAACTGATATCCGATTCTGAGAATCGATGATTTGTTCGACCAACTAGTTCGGTCGACAGTGTATTCTAAACTGGACTTAAGTTTTGTTACTACTTGCTGAGAATATGGGAATGTGACATTCCGAAAACGACATTCATGGACTTAATGAACATCTCAAATGCACCTTAAGGAGGAGTTACTACCTGTTGTTCGGTCTCTCAAATTCACCATTGATATTCATGGACTTAATGAACGGGATGTTCTGAGAGTGCTTGGAGCAATTTGTAATAGTCTTCATCGATGACATGGTGTACTCTCAGTCCAAAGAGGAGCATGCAGATCATCTACACACTATTTTGAGCACCTTGAGGAGGGGTTAGTTGTACACCAAGTTCTCAAAATGCGAGTTTTGGCTATCGTTTGTGGCATTCCTTGGTCACGTGTTTAGTGGAGAGGGCACTGCGGTGGATCTGTTGAAGATTGTGGCAATCCGAGAGTGGCCGGTGTAGAAAAATGTGGCAAAAATCTGAAGTTTCTTGTGACTATATGGCTATTCTAGGTGATTCATGGAGAACTTCTCGAGGATCACACTTCCTCTCACTATATTGACTAGGAAAGATTAGAAGTTTGTTTGGTTACCGGTGTGCGCACGAGCTTTTAAGAATCTAAAGAGTCATTTGACCACGGCGCCCATTTTATGTTCTCCAAGTGGTATAGAAGGCTACGAGATATATTGTGACGCCTTAGGGAGTGGCTTGGGTTGCATTCTTGTCTAATTTGAGAAGGTGATTGCTTATGGTTCGCGTCAGTTGAAAGTGCATGAGAGAAACTACTCAGTCCATGACTTGGAGTTGGCGGCCATGGTGTTCACTCGTAAGCTATGCCAGCATTACTTGTATGATGTAAAGATTGTTGTCTTTATGGAGCATAAGAGCATAAAGTATCAGTTAAATTAGAAGGAGTTGAATATGTGAAAAAGGAGGTAGATGGAGTTCCTCGGGAACTACAACTTCTATATTCATTACACTCATAGGAAGGGTAATGTTTTTGTGAATGCGTTGAGCCGGTGGGCTCCTACGCAAGAAAATTGGATCTTGATACATGATGAGCGTAAGATAAGGAAAAATCTCATAGACTTGGTGGGTTTCTAAAGTCTTTGCCAATTCCAGAATGGAAGTTCGGCAATATAATAATGAATTTTGTGCACAGATTGCCGAGATCGCAACATGGAAATGATGTCATTATTGCGATCGTTGATCGTTTGACAAAGATATCACACTTCATTCTAAACCGGATGGACTATTCCATGGAAAAGTTAGCAAAGCTATATGTGGATAACATCGTAAGATTGCATGGAGTTCCCCGTAGCATCGTGAGAGATCGTTATGGGCGTTTCACATCGAACGACTGGAGGCAAGTCCACCAACTATTGGGTACCATGCTAAAATTTAGCATGACCTTCGACCCGCAAACGGATGGGAAGACCAAGAGAACCAATAGGACTATGGAGGATATGCTCTGAGTGTGCACCTTAAACTTCAGAAAGAGATGGGATGACCACCTCTGCATGATTGAGTTCGCCTACAACAACATCTACCAAGCAAGAATTAAAATGGCACCCTTTGAGGCTGTTGGGGAAATGATTTATCTTAACCCCTAGAATTGAGAAGAATATAATTTCTAAGAATGAAAAATTAGTCTAAGTAAATATGCGTCGAATAGTATTCGACGCAACGTCGAAATGTTGTCGACATTTCTCTCAGAATGAGTCGAAGTGTCTCTTACCAAGATGGTAGAAGGAAGTGCTGATGAAAGGAAAGATAGAAAGGCTCTATTGATCTCCCAATATGAGAACTTTCAAAAGAAGCATGAAGAAAGCATATCTGAGATGTATGACAGATTCAGTCTGATCATCAATCAATTAAGGAGCCTAGATAGAGAGATCTCTCTCACAGAGATCAATGCCAAACTGTTAATGAGTCTCCCAAGTTCATGGGACTCAAGAATATGGGCAATAAGAGATACAGGAGGACAAAAGGAAATCTCAACAGATGCCCTCTTAGGAAAACTCAAATCCTATGAGCAACTGCTGAAAACCAGAGAAGAGAAGGAAAGAAGAGGAAGCACTCCAACCTCCTCAAAAGATAGAAACATTGCTTTGAAAGAAACAGAAGAAGTGACCCCTGTCACTGAAGAAGAATTATTCAGCCTCCTGGCCAGAAGATTCAAGAAATGGGTCAGGACAGATGGGTCTAGAACGAGAGAATCAAAACCAAGGTATGATAAAACTCCTACTAAAGAAATCATGTGTTATTCCTGCAGGATAACTGAACATATTGCTCCAGATTGTCCAGAAAATGCTGAGAAAAAGAAAGATCTGAAAAAGAAAGATCTCAAGAAGAAAGGGAAGAAGAAAGAAAGAGGCTTCATTGCAGAAGCTTGGAGTGAAATAGATTCCAAGGACAGCACCTCATCCAAAAGTGACAATGAAGAGTCTAAGCAAGAAGACCTATGCTTAATGGCTCTTGAAAGCTCAAAGGAAGAACATGGTGCTAAATCATGGAGTGAGACAGAATCAGAAGGACGCATCTCTTCTGAAGATGATAAAGAAAATAGCCTTATTCTCATAGAGGAATCTGAGGATAAGGATGAGGTAAGCATTTTTGATGACATAGATTTTCTGTGTGATGATTTCAAAAATGATTTTAAAGGATTATGTTTAGATCAACTAAAAGCTAAACAAGAAATTAAGAATCTAAAAGAACAAATTAATGTCATTAAAAACCAGAGAAATATAGAGGATACTTGTTCTAAAAATTATGAGTTAAGGGCTAACATCAGAGAAAAAGAAATAGAGAGGGCTAAAATAGAAAACCAGCTCCTTAAGAATAAGGTATCCCAAGCAAAAGCTTTTGAAGAATCAATAAAAATGAGAAGCCAAACACTTAAAGAAATCACAGAAAAATAAACAAGAAGACATAAAAATCTTGGGCTAGGAGCTGATCCCTCAGCTAGTCTAATTCCATCCAACAAACCTGCTTGGATGAGCCCTGTTAAATTCACTAAACCCACTAAATCAATAAACCAAGAAGAAGACTCACAAAATAAGGAAGAAGACTCCCTCAATGAGATAAACCATTTTGATGAAACATCATCCTATACAGATGAAAACTCTCAAACTACTTCTAAGAAGGCAACTAAGCCAAAAGAAACAACTCATAAAGAAATAAAATCAGAAAAAGGGAAAAATAAAATTTGTGAAAACACAATTGCGTCGACTTCATATCGACGCATGAATGATAGTGCGTCGAATTCTACTCAACACAATCTCTCAGATGCTTCGACCTCAACTCGACGCTTGAATAAAAGTACGTCGACTTCTAATCGACGTAACTTCTTACATGCGACGATTTTAGATCAACACAATCTGGAGAAAGCGCCGAATATAAATCGACGCAACTATCAACATACGTCGAATAGATATCGACACATAAAAACTCAGAGCAACATAATTACAGGACATGTCTATTCTCCAAAAACTTTCCATCTTAACCCCATTCAGGACCCATTCATCCTGATCATAATTTCTACCCTAATCAAAATTTCTATCCTAATCAAAATTTCTATCCTAATCAACACCACTATCCCTCTCTAAACTCAAATTCCCATAATCTAAAGATAGTCAGATGTTATATCTGCAATAAAACTGGCCACATTGCCAAACAATGTTGGCACAATCAATCTAATTGTTTATAAAAATTAGTCCAATATTGACTTAGAAAACATTAGGAGCAGGAAGAAATAATCTCTCAAGAGAAACCAAGAAGTTTCAGGCAAAATGAAAGTCACGTAGACTTATTAATCGACGCACCATCGATAACCAATAATTATAAATAAAATTGACGCATGCGTCGACTTCGATCGATGCATACGTCGATAGGAAACCCTAACATCTTAACTCAGACTGTATCAACGCTTACGTCGAATTCCACTCGACGTAACGTCGACTTCATGAAAAAGAGCGGCAATATTAAAATATTTTTTGATCACATCTACTGTAGTACCGAATAAGCCTCGAATTGTGTCTCGTTTCGACGTTTCACCTGACTTAAATAAACTCTTCAGTTAGAAATCCTCTCGCACTCTGCATCTTTCATCCTTCTTACCTCTCAGTCCAGCCATCTCTTCCTCTCTCTCACTGACCTAAAATGGCTCCCAAGATAAACTCTGGTTTCGACATTGATCTCGAATCCTTCCAGGCCGCCGCCGAAAATTATAAGAGCATCATAGCTCTCTTCACTGAAGCTGGCCTAGATAAGCTCATCTCCACAAGATGCAAGCTCCTGGAGACAGAACTCACAGAGCTAATGGCTCATGTTCAGATATCTGAACAAGGAGAAATCACTGGAACAATATATGAGACACCTGTCTCAATCTTTGCTGAACACATTAGGAACACCTTTGATCTTTCATCAGGTACATTCCAATATTATCCTTGTTCAAATCAAATAGGGAAAGCAAGTTATTTTCTAAAAGAGTAACTAAATAAATCTCCTTTACCATTCCCTTATCAGGTGATGAACCTGTGGAACTCACCCCTGATGAAATCAAGAATTTACTAATCACAATGAAGTTCTCAAAAGATAGACCAATCCATCTGAAGAAAATAGATTTTTTTGATGAGTATAGGCTACTGGCAGACATAGTAGGAAAAGTACTACTATGTAAGATCTCTGCCCATGATGCAGTGCCCAGGCAGCAACTGAATCTCATGGGGGCCCTTGTGCTGAAGAAGAAAGTAGACTGTGGCAGCTGCTTACTCAAAATGATAGGCTACAAATATTCTCACAAAGAGAATGCCTACATGAGGCTTATGAGTCAAGTCCTCTTCCACTCCTTCCCTGACCTATGCAGGTCAAAAGGAATTCCCATCCCTCCTGGCAAAAGGATGTCCATTGCTCTCTTCTCAAAATGGACCAGGCAAATTCCCAAGCCTGGTGCCATTCCTGAAAGGACTCCATCTCCTCCTAACTCTCCTGCTCATCCATCTTCACCTCCTCCTCCTCCTCCTCCTCATACAGACATCTCTTCTGTACCACCATCATCCACACCTTCACAAATACCAACTCAATCACCTGCTCAACCCTCCTCTATTCCTCCACCTCCTCCATCAAATACACCTCATCAAAATGATACAGTCCCCTCTCCACCTTCATCACATACACCTCCACCATTATCTACTCATCCTCCTCCTCCATTGTCTCCTCCTCCTCCTCTAACACAACATGAACCATCTCCATCCACTAAAATCATCATCACCCAGTGTATCCAGTCAGCAGCCCAAAAATTTCAGGACATGCTGGATGGACACTGCTCTCAAATTCACTCCTCCATCATGCACATGCAAACCCAAATAGATGGGGTCAATGCCTCTGTGCAAAGCTTGAAGACCTCTGTCTCTTCCTCTAAAGTGACCAAGTCTTTCTTAACCTCCTTGGCTAAGAAGGTCAAGAAGGGGGAGAAATTAGATGAAAAGCAGCTCTCAAGTCATAAATCTCTTTCACACAAGTCCCTTCCTACTTCAAAAGCTAATAAGACAATTGGGAATGAATTAGTCCCAGAGCTACATGATGAGGACCAGATAACAGATGTACTCTCTATAGCAAGAGAAGCTACACAACAAGTCCTCTTTCTAGGGGAGGCTAGCAGAGCAGAAGTTGAAAAGGAAACTGATGCTGAAGTAATTGAAGCTGGAGCTGAGAAAGTAACTGAAGAGGCAGAAATTGAAGGCTTAAAGGAAGTTCCATTTCAGGGGGAGCAAACTGCTCTGACTCAGGGGGAGCTAAGTGAACCACCTGTTACTGAGAAGGAGCAACCCACCTCTCCAAAAATAGTTGTATTCACTAGAAAAAGAAAAACTCCTCCTACCCCTCCTGAATGATGTGTTGAACAATATTGATACAATCTATATTTTTTTCTTTCCATGCTTAAATACTTATTATGAAGTCTGTTTATATGATTTCTCCCTTCTTCTGATTACTTAGCATATTTCTTCTCTATATAAATGCTTTGCTGTGTTGATTAAAAGCTGATATAATTTCTCTCTAAATAGGGTTAAGACAAATAGGGGGAGATTGTTGGGGAAATGATTTATCTTAACCCCTAGAATTGAGAAGAATATAATTTGTAAGAATGAAAAATTAGTCTAAGTAAATATGCGTCGAATAGTATTCGATGCAACGTCGAAATGTAGTCGATGTTTCTCCCAGAATGAGTCGAAGTAACTCTAAGAAGAATTCGACGTAATCTTTGTCGACGTACCTCTGACTTCTAGTCGACGCATTTAATAAAGTCGACGCACCTTAGTCGATGCACCTTCCTTATTCTCCTCTCGACGTCCAGCCAGGATGAAATCGACATTTACGTCGAATAGTAATCGACGCACGTTGATTTCTATAAGAAATTCAAAAACACGCCAGATCTCTTTCCTTCTTTCTGTAGATCTGATTTTTATGGAATGATATTATTCTTTTATAGCCGTTCTGAATTAGTCTTTCCTTCTATTTGATTCTTGGCTAATTTGATTAAGATTATTATGGATATTATTTGAAATCAGAATGAATTCTTTCCTTCTACAGATTTAATTATTATGTAAACTTTTTCTCTCTAATTGCTGATTGATTATTTCCCTTTAGCAACATCTTTTGAAACAGAGCTATAAATAAAGAGGAGGTCGGCAGAGAATAATGACTAGTGATCCACCATATACATTTGAAAAAGTGGAAGAGCTCCCAAGTGAAGAGTGAGAAAATTGAGAAAAGAGATAGTGTGTAGCAGCAAAGAAAAAGCCTTCATCTTCTCCTCCTTCTGAAGCCATTCTGCTGCAAATTCTGAAAGCTCTCACAAAAGAGAGAAAAGATTACAATCTACTTCTCACTATAGAAGAGAGATTACATTCACTATTTTTGTGCTTCTAATCTTCTTGCTAGGAAGAAGATTCTTTCTTGTTTTAATTGTTTCTTCTAATTCTTCTTCCCATTCTTATTTCAACTTCAATTGTGTAAAAGAGTTTTTAGAATCTCTCTTCAAAAAATTCAGTTGTACTGGTTCTAAGAGTCTCCTTATCAAAAGACTCAGGCTGGTTCTAAGAGTCTCCTTATCAAAAGACTCAGTGCAAGATAGTGAATTCCTACCAAGGGGGTAGAAGAGTGGACTACCCAAAGTTTGGGGAACCACTCTATTTCTTTGTGTTGTGCTGTGATTTTCATTTTGCTATTTCTTTCTTTATTTACTTAATTCTTGTTAGTGTGTGTGGGAAGCTTAATTCTGTGATTATTACACATATATATATGTTAACTTTGCACAAAATTTATTTAAATCTCTATTCACCCCCTCTAGAGAATTCTAGTGTGGTTAACTGTGCACTTTTAGAGGCCATATATGGTTGAAAGTGTCATACACCTTTGGCTTGGGTAGAAATGGGCGACATGAAGCTGTTGAAGCGTAAAGATGTAGATGAGGTAAATACGTCAATCCGGGCAACACGAGAGCATTTGCTAATTGCCCAGGAAAGGCGGGCGAGGTACTATAATGCAAATCACTAGAACATCGAGTTCGTTGTTGACGACTGGGTTTACTTGAAGATTAAACCGTTCAAAGGGTATCGAGAATCCGACGCTTGAAAAAGCTATGCCCGAGGTACTTAGGACTGTTTGAGATCTTGGAGCTATTAGTGAAGCTGCCTACCGTCTTGCTCTATCTACAGATCTAAGCGGTCTTCATGATGTATTTCACCATACAGTGCATGAGAGAAACTACCAGGTCTAAGACTTGGAGTTGGCGGCCATGGTGTTCTCTCTTAAGATATGGCAGCATTACTTTTATAAAGCAAAGACTGACATCTTTATGGACCATAAGAAACTAAAGTATCAGTTAAATCAGAAGGAGTTGAATATGCAACAAAGGAGGTGGATGGAGTTCCTCGGGGACTACACCTTTGATATTCATTACACTCCTGGGAAGGGTAATGTTGTTGTGGATGAATTGAGTCGGTGGGCTCCCACATAAGAAAATTGTATCCTGATGCATGATGAGCATAGGTGAAGGCAGAATGTTATATACTTTGTGGGTTTCTAAAGTCTTTGCCGATTCCAGAATGGAAGTTCGACAATATAACAATGGATTTTGTGCACAGATTGCTGAGATCCCAATATGGAAATAATGCCATTTAGGTGATCGTTGATCGTTTGACAAAGGTATCACACTTCATTCCAAACCGGGTGGATTATTCCATTGAAAAGTTAGCAAAGCTATACGTGGATAACATTGTAAGATTGCATGGAGTTCCCCGTAGCATCGTGAGTGATCGTGATGGGCGTTTCACATGGAACGAATGGAGGCTAGTCCACCAACTATTAGGTACCAAGCTAAAACTTAGCATGACCTTCCACCCACAAATGGATGGGCAAACCAAGATAACTAATAGGACTATGGAGAATATGCTCATAATGTGCGCCTAAGACATCGAAAATAGATGTGAGGACTACCTCTACATGATTGATTTTGCCTACTACAATAGCTACCAAGCTAGTATTAAGATGGCGCCCTTCGCGGCCCTATATGATAGAAAGTGTCGTATAACTTTGGCTTGGGCGGAAATTGGCGACACAAAGTTGTTGAAGCATAAATATGTAGATGAGGCAAATACATCAATCCGGGCAATACGGGAGTAGTTGTTAATTGCCCAGGAAAGGCAGGAGAAGTACTACAATGCAATTCACTAGAACATAGAGTTTGATGTTGGTGACTGGGTTTACTTGAAGATTAAATCGTTCAAAGAGGTATCGAGGATCTAATGCTTAAAAAAGCTAAGTCTGAGGTACTTAGGACCGTTTGGGTTCTTGGAGCTAGATTATTAGTGAAGCTGCCTACCGACTAGCTCTATCTATATAGCTAAGCGGTCTTCGTGATGTATTTCATATATTTGTATTGAGGAAGGTAGTGCAAGAGCCTACTCATATTGTTGCGGTCGACAAAGTGCATGTTCATGGTTGGCTAATGATGAAATTCAAGCTCATTCACATCGAAGACACTGAAGTTAGACAGTTGGGGAAAAAATCAATCAAAATGGTAAAAGTTCGTTGGGACAATTGCGGGAGAGAAGAGTTCTCTTGGAAAAGAGAGCAAACGATGCTTGTAGAGTACCCCGAGCTATTTCTCTCAGGCACGAGTTAATTTTATTGTAATTTACTATTCTTGAAATTTCAGGACAAAAATCTTTTAAGGGAGGCAAAGTTGTAACACCCCATTTCTCAATGGTAAAGTACTGTTAGAAACCTGTAGCTGATAGCTAACGTCGCGCGGTAGGGGTACCACTGGCAGTATCTTGTCATTGAAATAAGCCACTATCATCTAGACAGCATTGCCTTGTCGGCGAGGAGTCTTGTGTATTTCAAGGGCTAGCGTCGGCTGTTATTGGAACCGCCGGTGGTAGCCATGTTGTTGGGAAAAACATTCTTTGGATTTATCTTACAAATTACGTAAAAGCGATTTCATCATCTAGGATTCATTACCCATGTTGTATAGTGAGGGTAATATGGTCATTAGATATCATAGGATGTCACACTGACATTAGGGTGTCAAAGACCAGTCCAAAAGAGTGCAGAAATTCAGTTGAGTTAATTCTGCGTCGACTAGAAGTCGACGAAGCTTTGACTTCAAGTCAAAGTAACTTTAAATAGAAGTAAGGATAACTCAGACTGGTAGTCGATGCATCAGTTGAAGTCTATGTAACGTCGAAATATATTCGACTCAGAAGGCAGAGTCAGTCAAAGTAGCATTGAAGTCGACGCAACGTCGATTTACATTTGACATAGAAGGAAGAGCTCAAAGTCTAGTTAACATCTCGATGGATACGTCGATAATTAATCGATGCAATGTCAATATCAAAGTTCATTTCAAAGCAGAGGAAGATTTTGAAACAACTTCTATTATAACTCAGAGGAGCGTCGATAAGAAGGCAAATGTATTCGACGCAACTTCGAATACAGACACAGAATTAGAATGCTTCATGTATTCTATTCAGAAGCTTGTTTAGAGGTTATAAATGGAAGTTGTTTGAATTCCAATGGATCGTACATAATGAAGAAGGGAAATATGAATTCCAGAGATACAATAAAGATATATTTGGAAGTTATTCAAAATAGATTTGGATGAGATGTCAACAAAAATGGAAAGAGATCAATACTACCTCTTGGACATTCCTATTAGGGAAATAACAGGAGAGGAAAGTAATTCATCTTGATTCGATGGAAGAATAAGGATACAGAGGAAAAGAGGCAAATGAATAGATTAGAGATTTTAACAATGCTTCTGCTTTTCCTCTCTTCGACCATACAAGCAGAGATAGAGCAAAATACATAAGGAGAATTCTGCTACTTGTTCCTTCTCTCTGCTACAACAAACTGAAAGCACTGGACCAAAAGTTTAATAATCCTTTTCTTCTTATTTCAAAGGATTAATCATATATATGATCCAGTCCACTATAAGTGCCAAGAATCCTCAAAGAAACTTGCTGAAAGAGGATTTAAATCAGAAGACTTACTTCTTCTTCTTCTCTACTTCTACTATCTCTTTCACTTTCTGTAAATTGAGTAAAGAGTTCTTAGAATCCCTCTTCAAAGGATTCAGTGGTTTAATATCTCCTTATCAAAAGATCTAGCCTTGCTTTAAGAGTCTCCTTAACAAAAGACTCAGACATTGGTTCTAAGAGTCTCCTTATCAAAAGACTTAGTGGTTTTAAGAGTCTCATTATCAAAAGACTTAGTGGTTTTAAGAGTCTCATTATCAAAAGACTCAAACACTGGATACTATATTCCTACTAAGGTGGTATAAGAGTGGAGTACCCATATTTTGGGGAACCACTATAGATCTTGTCTAATCTGTTTTCTGCTTAATTTCGGTGTTGTCCCATATTTATTTTACTTGGTGTTTATTTTATTCTGGGTGGAATTTTGAATGCATAGTTGTTAGAACTATTATTGTTCTGTGCACTTATTTTTGTGAAAAAATTTTAAACACTATTTACCCCCCCTAGAGAATACTCAGAGGACTCACTGTGCACTTTCAATTGGTATCAGAGAGAGATTTATCACAAAAAGGTTAACATCTTAATCAAAAGATCCACTCACTCAAATTTTTATATTTTAAAATTATTTTCAGAAAATGAGTTCTAAGGACTATGCATCCATAAGACCACCAATGTGTAATATTAATAAGTTTACACTCTGGAAGGCCAGAATAAAACTTTATATGAATTCTATTGATGAAGAAATTTTTGACGTCATTGTATCACGTCCTCTAGTCCTATTCAGAAAAGATGCAAGTGGGACTGTGACACAAGAACTTGTCCCTAGAGCAGAATGGAATGATGCTGAGAAGAAGGTAAAGACATGTGATGCCAAGGCCATGAACATTCTAGTGTCCACTATGTCAGATGACATATTCCAAAAGGCGGCTGACTGCAACTCAGCAAAAGAAATCTGGGAATCACTTTCTAAACTAGTTGAAGGAAGCTTAGATGAAATAAAGGACAGGAAGTTCCATCTCATATCCCAATATGAGAACTTTCAAAAGAAATTTGAAGAAAATGTTACTAAGATGTATGAGAAATTCAACATCATTATTAATGAGCTTAAGGGACTGCATAAGGAGATCTCACTAACTGAGATCAATGACAAGCTTCTCATGTGCTTCCCAAGCACTTGGGATTCAAGGATCTGGGTCATTAGAGAGTCCAGATGAAACATAAAGATCTCCATTGATGCCTTGCTAGGAAAGCTCAAGTCCTATGAGCTACTGCTAAAAAGTATAGCTGAGACCGAGGCAATGGAGAAAGTCTCAACCCCAAAGGAAAGAACTATAACATTGAAGGTAGTTGAAGGAGAGCCTTTTACTTCTGAAGAAGAGATGTTCAAACTCTTGGCCAGAAGATTCAGAAGATGGGTCAAGTCTGAAGACTCCAGAAGGAAGGAAAGAAGCACAAACAAACTAAGGTTTGATAAAACTCCAAATCAGGAAATAATCTACTTTGCATGCAGAAAAACTAGGCATATTGCCCCTGAATGTCCTGAAGAGCAAAAGGACAGAAGCAGCAGCAAGAAGGAGCATAAGAAGAAGCCCTTCAGGAAGTAGGACAAGAATAAGGGAAATAGTTCCATAGCTGAAACCTAGAGTGACTCGGAATCTGAGTCAAGCTCCCTTGCATTGATATTGATGAAGAATGTACTACTGAAGAAGCCTGCCTAATGGATTTAGAAGATTCAACTAAAGAAGATCAATTATTCTTATTTGATGATTTTGATTTTACTTCAGAAGACTTTACAAATTGTTATAAAGATTTTTGTCAAGATTATCTTAGCAGCCAAAAAGAGCTAAAAACAATTAGAGAAGAATTAGAAGACCTTAAGAAAGACAATTTATACTCTGTTAACTATGAGCAAAGGAATCAAATATATAGAAAATAGACAGAAATAAACAAACTAACTAATGAAAACTAACATATAAAGAAGAGCTCACAAAGGCAAAAGCCTTTGAAGACTCACTTAATGGGAGGAGTCAAAAACTAAAGGATATCACACAAAATATCTCTATGAGATCAAGATATCTTGGCCTAGGAGCAGATTTAACTAACACAACAATATCCAGTAAACTAGCCAGGAAAAATCCAGTAATATTTGTTAGACCTAGTGATTATAAAATAAATAAAAATAATTCAGTGTGCAAAGACTAAAACAACCATCCTCATAAACTCACTATACTTGATAAAGTGAATCCTAATAATGAGAAGAGAACTCTAGGCAAGAATAGTTCAGAGAAACCAACAAAACACAATAAAAAAAGCTAAAATAAAAAGGAAAATTATTAGGCATTCTACAGATTTGTTATATCTAGATGCATTCTCTGCAAATTTCCAGTACAAGGTAACAAATATAGGTTTGATAAACCTATCTTCTGTCATCCAAAAGGGTATAATGAAAGACAACTCTATTCTTTCATATCACCTTATAATGTTAAAAGAAAAGGGCCTAAGGTAACCTGGGTACCCTCTAATGTTTGAATTACATGTGCGGAAAACTTATGGTCCCTCCCTCAGAGCAAATGTAGAGAAAGGGAGAACTAAATCTTCAATGTGGAACCACAAATATTCAAAGAGGGTGATCTCTTCTCTAATCCCTTATGATGCTTTCTAATCTACACATATTATCTTATAAATGATACTTTTAATAAAATAAAATAAAAAATATAATATTGTTGGGAAAAACAACAAAATTCTTTGAAGAAAACGCAAATGCTAATTCAAAGCTGCGTCGAATAGAATTCGACGTATCGGTGAACTCGATGCTAGCTTAGAGACCTGTCTGGGTTAGCAAATTTGAAAGGTACTCGATGTTGCATTGAATTCATATCGACGCAGGCGTCGACTTCAGAATTATAGAAAGTAGTTGAAGTCACATCAATTACTACATGACACAACATCGAAATGCCGAGCGTGTGTAGTTTTGCTTCTAGAAGCTGCATCGACTTATTTTGGCGCACTACATAAATTTCCACCAGACGTTGCTTCGATTAAAACCCTAAGCTACGATGAATCGTCTTCTTTTAAGTAACTCAGACGTTAGATCATTTTACGTTTTTGAATTGTCTCTCTTGCTCTCTTGCTTTATTGCATTCTTGCTCCCACTCTCTTTCTCTCTTTCTAGTTTTATTTTTACAGGTACTAATGTAAGAACCAATGGCTCCTCCGAAATAAAACTCAGTATTCGACGTTGATATCGAATTATTCAATTTTGTCGCTGAGAATTTCAAAGCAATTCTGGGGCTTTTCCAAACTGCGGGATTGACAAAGCTAATTTCGACAAAAAGCAAAGTATACGATGTAGAATTAATTGAACTAAAAGAAATCATCAGTATCGATAAGGATGGATCTCTACATGGAAAAATTCTAATACTGATATCCATATAACAGAAGAATCAGTGAACCTGACATTTGACTTACCTATGGGTGAGGATTCAGCGAAACTGTCAGCGCAAGAAACTCAACATGCCCTTCAAATCATGCATTACAGCAAGGAGAGGGTGCTTAGCCTAAAGAAGATTGATCTATCTAACGAATATAGGTTCTTGGTAGATATAGTAGGTAATGTTTACTCTGCAAGATTTTCTGCACACGATGCAATCCCAAAGCAACAATTACAGATAATAGGTATACTAGTTCTGAACAAATGAATCAACTGAGAAAATGTCTATTGAATTAATTGGACATAAGTATGCCCACAATGAGAACGCATATATGAGAATCATGAGCCAAGTATTACATCACCACTATCCAGCAATGTGCAAATCAAAAGGGGTACTCATTCCCCCTCAAAAACGAATCAACATCGAGATCTTATCAAAATCGATTAGGCTAATTCTGAATCTTGGTCAAGCTCCACCCCCTCCTCCTCCATCTCCAGCTCCTCAAGACCATGAAATAGTCATAACAGGTGTCACAGGCGAACATCTAGCTCAAGACCTTCATACAACCTACCAGATACAACAACAAAACTTGCATCACAGATTTCCTCCCTACAATAACCACTATCTGGCACTCCTCCAGAAGATAACCTCACAGTCCTCTTTTCTGCTCCCTCAAATCATCCCCAATCACTCCTTCAAGCTGACATATCAACACCTCCTATTGATAAACTCCTTGCCTCTACCTTGCATTCAACACCTTCCCTTGACATTGATCAAGCAATTACTACAACAGTGGGTCTGGCTACTTGAACTTTTGTTGACCTATTACAGACTCAGTCGAGGAAATTTCAAAGAAAATACTCTCAAATGGAGATAGAACTGAAAGATTCAAGGGAATCCATTCAAGCAATCGAGAAATTGATGTCCTCCTTCTAGATCATAAAATCTTTCTTAACCTTCCTTGTCAGCAAGGTTTAGAAGGGGGGAGAATGTTCAAGAGGAGGAAATGCCTGCCCAAGAAGAGGAGATTGGCCAGGAGAAGGAAAATCTTGTACAAGAAAGGGAGAGTGCTCAAGATCAACTTTTGATTGCTCAAGAGGATGAGATTGTTATTGATCCAGAGAGGTCTGCAACAATCTAGGGAGAGCTCCTCACATCTAATAAATAGATCATAGAAGATGTCACCAAAATTGCTCAAGAAGCTGCCCAGATAGCTGAAGATGATGCATTACTTCATGGGGAGACTCACAAAGAGGATGACACGACTACTGAAGAGGAGGATGAGCCTCTTGTATTTCCACCAAGAAAAGTGACACCACAGGTCTTCTCCAGAAAAAGAAAAACCTCTCCAAAAAATTAGTAAAAATCAGGTAATCACTAAATGAACAATTACTCGTATATGTTCTCAGTGAATATATTTGAGATACATCTATGGTAGACAATCTGATCTATTACAATTGGAAGTTTCTCATATCATTCTAGTCTGTCTTTATGAAATAATGGCATTCTGTTATAGTATACTTGCATGTACTCTGCATTATTTGTCAAATATGATTGAAATCACATAATTTTTTTGTAAAATTTGGTAAGATATATAAGGGAGATTATTGGGAAAAACATCATCTGGACTTATCTTACAAATTATGTAAAAGTTATTTCATCATCTAGAATTCATTAGCCATATTGTATAGTGAGGGTAATATGTTCATTAGATGTCCTAAGATGTCACACTCACATTAGTGTGTCAAAGCCTAGTCCAAAAGAGTGCATACATTTAGTTGGGTTAATTCTGCGTTGACTAGAAGTCGACACAGTTTTGACTTCAAGTCGAAGTAACTTCGAATAGATGTAAGGATAACTCAGACTGGTAGTTGATGCATCAATTGAAGTTGACTCAACGTTGAAATGTATTCGACGCAGAAGACAGAGTCAATCAAAGCAGCATTGAAGTGGACACAACATCAAATTACATTCGACGTAGAAGGAAGAGCTCAAAGTCTAGGTCAACATCTCGGTGGATACGTTGATAAGGACCGACACAACATCGATATCAGAGTTCATTTCAAAGCTGAGGAATATTTTGAAGCAGCTTCAATTAGAACTCAGAGGTGCGTCGATAAGAAGGCAAATGTATTCGACGCAACGTCGAATATAGATAAAAAATAAGAATACTTCCTATATTCTATTTTGAAGCTTATTCAGAGGTTATAAATAGAATTTATTTGAATTCCAACGGGTCGTCCATAATCAAGAAGGGAAAGAAGAATTCCAAAGATACAATAAAGATATATTTGGAAGTTACTCAAAAAGGATTTGGACGGGCTGTCAACAGAAATGGAAAGAGATCAATACTATCTCTTGGACATTCCTATTAGGGAAATTATAGAAGAGGAAAGCAATTCATCATGATTCGACAGAAGAATAAGGATACAGAGGAAGAGAGACAACATGAATATATTAGAGATTTTGATAAGGCTTCTGCTTTTCCTCTCTTCGACCATACAAACTTCTGCTACTTGTTCCTTCTCTCTGCTGCAACAAACAGAAAGCACTTGACCAAAATTTTAACAATCCTTTTCTTCTTCTTACAAAGGATTAATCATATGCAAGATCCAGTCCACTAGAAGTGCCAAGAATCCTCAGAGAAACTTGTTGAAAGAGGATTCAAATGTAACATATATACATAGACCTACTAGACCCCTTGGATGACTTTTGTCATGACTAGAGTCATGACATAGGCTTAAGTCAACCTAAGTAGCCTTAGAAAACAAGTAGTTAGGCAAAATGCTACTTGGGGTGCTAATATCAATTTTAAACATTAACCTAGAGATTAGCCAAAAGGCCCCAAAATGACAAATTGACCCCACCATCACTCCCCTAAACCTCTAGGGAGTCCTTTGGGGCACTTAGGACCCAATGGGGCAACTCAATTGGTCAAATTGACCAAAGACAACCATACCCTAAATTGGTCAAACCTCCTTAATTTGGAGCCCAATAACCATCTATTGACCCAACTGACCTCACCCAACTCTTCCTAATCCCCTAGGGAGCTCGTGGGGTCACTAATAATCCAATGGGTCAAGTCAAATATATGGTTTGGGTCAAAATCACCATTTGACCCATTTAGCCCAATTTGACCTAAATAGGTCAAAAGTGTCCAAAGAGGGTTCACCATGCCATGATTCACCCCAAAGGGGGTCTATAGACCCATTGCCACCCATGTGGGTCAGCCATATTGTCTTGGTTGACCTAGGGTCAACCCTAACTCCATAAGCTCAAATTTGACCCCATTAGGTCAAGTGAGCCCAAACCCCAAATTCCATTGGGTTTAGTCCAATTTTGGGCCCCATCACTAAGCCCGTGATCTCGTTCCCTGATTAATCTCAGATAATTAGAAAAGGGGTGGGGATTATGGATGAATTTGAAGATGATTTAAATTCAAAAGAGTCCAAAAGGAGGAATTTGGGGAATGAGTGCCAAATGGCACTCAATTCCACTTCCCAATCTCTCCTCTGAGATCAGGGAGTAAACTCCAATAGCTCTCCAACATTCTTACTGCCTTGCCATTGGCTATAGAGGGAGGTGGAGCTTGGCAGAAAAAGGCCTTTAATGGCATTTCAACCTTAAGCCCTCCCCATTGTCAATTGAGACCATTATCGTCTTCAGAGAGCAGAAAGGAGAGGAAGCCCCAATCCAATTGAAGGAGACGATCTCTATTCAGAGGAAATAGCATGGACTCAAGAAGAGGATCGACCATGGCTCCCAAGTATGTTACACACTCCCACAGCTCAATTCAGGCAGCCATTCCTCCTCCCCTCCCCCAGTGCTAGATCCCACTCTTTTCCATTTTGAATTTTGTTGAGAAATGATGAATTGGCCATGTTCGATTTCTGGCTCTTTAGCTCTTTAATCTCCTGCCCCCCATTTCACGTGTAGACCACCTCCGGCCTACATTACTCCGGCAACCGACGTACTACCCCTGGACAGTGGTGGTGGCATCGGTCGTTTGGCCGGAGATGGTCTCAAGTAGCCGGGGTCGAGCTCCAAAGATGCTCCAGGGAGAAGCAATCTAGGCCTTTGGATCAAGGAAGAAGATAGCCCTCAGCCGTCCGATCTGGTAACTATTGCATTTTTGTGTTATATTAAGATTTCTGCCTGAATAAAATTAATTATAGAAAATATATAGATGAAAAATCAGAAAAATGCGTAAGATGAAAGATGAATCCCTAGGTCTCTACTATTTTTAGAAATTGAGTTCACTCAATTTGGAGCAATGTAGCTCCCTCAGGACCAATTTTGGTGGGTTGTGTACGTAGAGTTCCCCTAGGCACCAAATAGTTAATTTAGAGAGCTCTATAACTCCAAATAGGCTGAAATTTTGGGCATGCATGAGTCATGCCCAAATACATACCCTGACCAAAAATGGGAATTTTTGGAAAAACATTTTCTCTAGTTTTTGTAGTAATTTAATAATTTGTGCATGATTAAATTAGGTGGGTATATGAACTCTAAAGACCCCAAATTTATTGGTGGGGATCTTGTTATGTCATGATTTTCCTCTGGTAAAAATTCCAGACAATTTGGGCATATGCATGTTTGGGAAATACCACATGCAAGTAAGAGTAGTGTATGGAGTGTTGGGTTTTGTATCCACAATACCCTGGATTTGAAGAAGTCCACCTAAACTAAGTTGAATTGTTTTGTATTTGATCATTGCTTTAAGTTATGTGCTTGCAGGACCTAATTACTAAGTACAAACCAAGGTCAGGTTGCAATGGGTCAGTAAACACAGGACTAGACAATGTTATTCCTCATTGTGTAGGCCAAAGTGTTGACTCATGTGTAATCTCTCTATTGGGTTGTACTTTACATTCAAGTACTTGTAGACGATCAAGGAACTTCAAGCCAATTTTTTGTTTGTAAGATCAGAAGTTTTCCTAAGTAAACTTGTTGAATCTACTTGTGTATATTCATGTCTTTCATCGAATATGACTTGTGGATTCGTCGAATATACTCTTGGAGAAGTCTGCTTCTTAAGGTACAAGAATTCTAATACATTCGGCCAAGTTAAATTCATCGAATATACATATATTTGTTTGTGTCATTCGTCGAATAAGATCTTATATATTCGAGTAACTCCTTGATACAGCTTTGCTGTACATTCAGGAATTTGACTAAGTCCATTCATCGAATACAGTTAGGTATATTCGAGTCAGCTGTTGAATATCACCTACTATACTCGAGGAATGAGTATGTGATATAAGCCGAACTGAAAAGAATTCTCAAGCCTAAGTTATTTCGTCGTATATCAGCCTATGCGCTATTTATCGCTTGGCTTCACCGGATTTTCCTTCTTTCGCCGTATATGGCTTTCGTCGCATATATTCGACGAATTGCCTTGGACAAATTTCTTTTCTTCCAGAAATTCAAATTTGGGATTCCTGAAATTAGGGCACGCGTGTTGCGCAATTTCTGGAAACCTTTAATGAGGATTATTCCTAGTCGTTAGGGATTGATCTCCTTTAAATATTGATGGATTAATTTCGTTTCATACCATTCGTCTATTTTGCTATCTTGATTTCTTCCAAAGACAAGTTTATCGGCGATCTGCAATTGGAAAGTTACGATCCTGAAGAACAGACCTCATTTTCGAAAAGCTTCAACAAATCTCTGTGATTGCTGTTCTTCTAGTCTCTCCAGTTTGTTAGACGGTTTGATTTCGATCTTCATGACTTCTCAAGATCCATTCCTTCAAGATCGAAGATCAAGGTTTCAGATCCAAGTTTTCGAGTTCTATATCTTCTCTTTTTTCGGCCAAAAATTTATGTTGCTGTTGTAGAAGAAGAGACCTCTGAAGATCAGATCTGAAGTTGAAGAAGATTCATCTGTGAATCTAATTGAAGATTTATCTTTTAATCTTTATTTTGTTATTGTAAACAAATCTTTATTATTTGTTGGAAGATTCATCTTCTGAGTGTAGATCCATTTTTATTTGGATCGAGTTGTAGAAGAGGGTTGTTCTCCGAGTTGTAGGAATTTTGACTCCGAGTTGTAAGATTTTCATAATCTGAGTTTGGTGAAGTAGTCTAGTCGAGCGTGCTAGATAGGTGAGGCGGCAAAGTGGAATACCCACATCGGGGAACCACTATAAAAATCCTTGTATTGTGGTGTGGATTTTTTGTGCTTGTATTGATTACTTTTATTCCGCAAAAAGACACTATACTCACCTATTCACCCCCCCTCTAGGTGATTTAGGTAGCAACTGGATACTTTCAATTGGTATCAGAGGGGTGTTCTTCGGAAAGAGGTTAACTGATGCAGTACGTCGGGGCCCCGACCGGACCCCGTGGCATCACACCAGCTAGCGGACCACAGCCAAGCTCGCCTGCTAGAAGGACTGCAGTCCAGGCACACCAACCCGTCTCTGGTCCTGTTCTCAACGCGGAGGGTTGTTGAGGCTGGGGCTCGATACCCAGACCTCCTTGATAAGAACCACTCCTAACAGGCCTTATCACCAACTGACCTGGACTGCAGTCCTTCTGGCAGGCGTGCTTGGTCGTGATCCGCTAGCTGGTGTGATTCCATGGGGTGCGGTCAGGGCCCCGATGTCCTGCATCAAAAAAGCAGGTCAATTGGTGATAAGGCTTGTTAGGAGTGATTCTTATCAAGGAGGTCTGGGTATCGATCCCCAGCCTCAACAACCCGACGCGTTGAGAATAGGCGCGGAGACGGGTTGGTGTGCTTAGACCGCAGTCCTTCTGGCAGGCATGCTTGGTCGTGGTCCGCTAGCTGGTGTGAAGCCACGGGGTGCGGTCGGGGCCCCGACGTACTGCATCATTAACACCTTGAATAAGATCCCGATCTAGTTGTGATTTCAAGCACTATCTTAGATGGATAGAAGCAAGGATACTCCTTCAGTCAAGTTGCCCGTGTGTACTAAAGAAAATTTTCCCATATGGAAGGAGAGAGTTAGGTTCTACATGGAAGCGGCCGACCCCCGTATATTTCAGATTGCTCAAGAAGGCCCATACATAGTGACTTATGCCTCCACTATAGATCTGACCAAGCAAGTCCCAAAGAAGATGCTTGATCTCACTAAGGATGAAATTGCTTTGGTGGCCTTGGACAAGAAGGCAATAAATATTATTGCTAGTGCAGTGGACGATTCTATGCTTCAAAATATTTTCCACTGCAAGTCTGCTAAAGAGATGTGGGATTCTCTTGTGGTTCTGATGGAAGGCACATATGTAGTTCGGGAAGACAAAAGGTCTCTGATCAATTAGGAGTATGAGGCTTTCCGACAAGACCCGAGAGACTCAATTTTGAATTGCTATGAAAAGTTTTTCAAGATTGTCAACGGCCTCCGAAACAATGGAAGAGAATTCACCAATGGTGAATTGAATCACAAGTTTCTAAAATCCCTCACCAAAGAATGGGATTCTAAGATTGTTGCCATTCGGGAAGTTGGTAAGATGACCACCTTGGAGCCAAGGATACTCTTCGGGAAATTGCTTTCCCATGAGCTGAAATTAAAAATAAGAAAATACGAAGAGCAAGCTTCCCAGTCCCAAGGAAGAGAAAGGACAGTTGCTTTGAAGATCGAAGGGTCAAAGAAGAGAAAATTGGTGTCCACTGCCAGGACACAGTCATCATCTGAAGATGACGATTCTGAAGCAAGTACTTCAAGTTCAGAGTTTTCTGATGGGGAGTTTTCTCTGCTCTCCAAGCATTTCAAGAAGCTCCTAAGGTCGAGGGGACAGAGACATAACTCCAGCTACTCTTCTAGCTTCAGAAAGTCTCACCGGAATGGTGATCATAAATCAAAGCATCGGAAGAAATCTGACAAACAAACAGTTTAATATTGATGTCGTGTTCTATTGCTGTAACAAGCCAGGACATATGATTGTGGACTGCCTGCACAAGAAGAAAGGGAATAGGAAGCCTAAAAAAAATCACAAAAGCAAGAGAAAGGAGGAAAAGAGCTTTGTTGCTGCTAAAACCAAGACTATGAGTGATAGTGATTCAAGTGAATCAAGTTCATATAAAGAAGCCTATTTTGGGCTAATGGCTCATTTTGATGATGAGCTATCTGACACCCCAGCTGAGGGGAAGGTGCACTCTCACTCTCCTCTCTCTGATTCTGACTTCGAGTCGGTTGCTCAAGAAGGCTACTCTTCTGAAGAGGATTTTGAGCATATGGTTCAGTACAAAGAACTATTAGAAAGGTTTGATAAATGCCAAAAGGTAGTAAAAACCCAAGCTAAAGAAATAAGCTCTCTCAAGGCTATGGAGACTGAGCTGAGAAAGGAAATTGAGAGATTGAATACTCTCAGCAATGAAGTCCAATCCTTGCAGGATGAGCTATTATGCTCTACTGACCTCATAAATCAGAAAGATGAACTTATCAAAGAATTGGAGAATAAGTTGGTGGTTGAGAAGAAGCTTGTTGAAAGTTTCTCCAAGCAAAAAACTATCCTTCCAATCATAGATCGGTTCACTTTAGTGAAGAAGGGTAGTGGTCTTGGCCACATGACTGAAGTAAGTAAGTCTGCCTGTAGGAGAGCTGCTAAGGCCAAAGGCAAAGCTCTAAGGGAAGCTAAAGGGAAGGAATTTCATGAAGGACTCATCTTCAAGAAAGTGATCTTCCCCTCAACTCCTTATGACTTTGAGACCTCCTATGGTCACATTGCTCGACCAACTTATGTTGAGCCAAAGAAAAGTTGCCAAGGATGGACTCATCCTCAAAACTTTGGCACTAGTGCTCTGAAGGCACCTTACGAGGAAGTTGTGCTGAAGGATCATGGCCCATTCGTTCATGGTCACAACTTCAAGAAGGCACCAAAAGCCAAGTCTGATGTATCCAAGATACATGAGTTAGGCAAGTCTTGTGCATGCCATACTCATGAAGCCTCGACTTCTAAGTATACTGCTCCTGTAAAGCCCCTGTTTAAAAGGCTAAGTTGAAGCTATGAAGAGATACAACAGATTTGACTGTTGGTGCTATGGTAAAACTGGTCACTTTGCCATAAATTGCTGGTTTAACCCCAGAAGAGATGTGACTCCACGGCCTAATGTTACGAGAAAGACCACTCGGAATGTAAGCGCACCTAGTGGTGTCCGACTGACAAAGGAATAAGGACCCAAATTTGTTTGGGTTCTAAAGGTGTAGTGATCTACTTTTGCAGGTATACCCAAAGGCACATGACCGGGAATAAAAGCCTTTTGCAAGATTTTATCCCAGTTGAAGACGGACCAAAAGTAATTTTTGGAGGATCCGACTGGGGAATTACTAAAGGCTATGGTATGGTAACTAATGGTGTAGTCTCATTCACAGACGTAGCCTACGTAAAAGGATTGCAACACAATCTGATTAGCATAAGCCAACTATGTGATAAAGGCTACATGGTTGAGTTCTACAAGGACAAGTGCCTAATAAAATCTTCTGATTCATCAGAAGTAATTTTAACAGGCACTAGGAGTAGAAATATTTTCTGCTTAAACTTCCTTTGCTTAAAATCTTCTAACCCAGTGTGCTTTTTAGCAAAAGATAGTGCATATCTTTGTGATCAATGGCACAAGAGATTAGCACATATAAATTATAAAACTATAAATAAATTGTTTTTAAAGAATTTGGTACGTAATGCTTGTTAAAAAAAATTTGAGGTCCGGAGTTGAAGTAAAAGATGCGGAACACATCACAAACTTTCCACAAGTGTAGCAACACAATGACAATGGGAAGACCGAATAGTGCTTTGGTATTAACTATCTCTTTACAACTTGAGGTATACATGGCGAGACATGATTCATAAGAATCACGGGGGAGAGAAGCATAAAACACAAAACTACAGCTGTCGACGACCTGACAAACTGAGATCGCCAAACCGCATAAACAGACAAGCCGTGTGGTTAACTCCTAAGACCGCGTGAATAGAGCAGACCGCACCTGTTAGCCAGCAACCATAGACTGCTTGACCTGCTACTTATTCAACTGCTGAAAACACTTGAAGAAGAAACTGCTTCCTGCTGCAGACCGCACTCAAGACCGCCTGGTCTCTTAAGACCGCCTGATCAACTGAGTCCGTTGCACAGTCCAAGAACACCTAAACACAGTCCGCCCAGACAGACCGCTGCCGGACAGGTTTATTCAATGCTGAAAGAAGGGAGAATGCTGGCCACGAACTGCAAGCCGCTAACCTGCGAACACACAAACCGGTCAGACAAAACTCAAACCGTGCGACCTCAGAATGAGACCGGCACAATCAAGCCAACTTGGGTTCTTACAGTTCTTCATTACGAATGATGGGCCCTGCACCCCTATTTATAGGCAAGTAGACGGATGTCGTCACCGCATAAACTGGGATACAATAACCGCCCATCAGATCGCGAGCGGTCTCACAAGACAGACCGTCCGAGCTCAGCAAGGCAACAACTCCTTATTAAACCATATGGTTATTTACAAACCGCCCGGTTATCGTGGTCTCCACAAAATAGACCGATAGGTCTTTTTTGCAAAAGCAAAACACTTCTTTAGTAACCCAGACCGACTAGAACAAGTCGTCATACCGCCCGGTCACTACAAGAAGGCAGACCTACTTGAACATCTGGCCGACTTGAACAAGTCGCCAGAATAACTCGCGCAAGCCGCCCGGACACTTTGTGCTCTCCCAGATCAGACCGCCCAGATCAGATCGCCTGAGACAAAACTGGCCAGAGCATCAGCGCACGCGGTCTCTGTGATCTCCAATCTGCAGACCACCCAGCACCTTTTCACTTCCACTTCAAAAATTTAACACTCCCCCTTGAAGTGGGAAGTGGAAGTCAGCCCAAGCAAACACGCAACCGACCAAATGGTCCCTTTGACAGCGGCTTAGTAAATATGTCAACAATATTATCCTTGCTCTGCACATGCTCCACATTCATAGATCCCTCCAACATCTTCTCACGAATGAAATGGTGATGAATCTCCATGTGCTTCATACGTGCATGAAAAACTGGATTGTTCACCAGTTTGAGAGCACTCTCATTGTCACCACATAGTAGAGTAGGACCTCGCACCTCCTTATGAATATCCTCCACAAGCCTCCTAAGCCAGATGGCTTCCTGAGCTGCCAAAGACGAAGCTTTGTACTCCGCTTCTGTGGTAGAGACAGACACAGAATCTTGCTTCTTGCTGCACCATGTTATAGCTGGAGAGCATGTCATAAAGACATATGCAGACGTCGACCTCTGATCATCTGAATCTCCTCCATAATCAGCATCCATGTACCCGTGCAAGCAAATCTTGAATCTCTCTCATAGAAGAGACCCAAATCCGAGGTGGATTTGACATACTTCAAGATACTCCTAGCCGCCACAAGATGAGGCTTTTGAGGCTCTGCCATAAACTAGCTCACCCTACCAACTGCATAAGCAATATCTGGCCTCGTGATCGTCAAGTATATCAGACTTCCAACCAAAGCCCGGAACACCAAAGGATTGGTAAGAACCTTCCCTTCATCTCGTCGAAGATGAACTCCAACCTCCAATGGAGTAAAGATGCTCTTCCCCCCTTCCATGTCGAACCTCTTCACGATTTGATCTGCATAGCCTTTTTGGGAAACAAGCATACCGCTCTCTTTCCTCTCCACTTCGAGCCCAAGGAAATGGTGGAGCTCACCCAAATCTTTCATCTCGAATCTGATTGCTAGCTCAGCACGAAGCCTAGCTACCTCCACTTAATAATTCCCCGTGATGAACATATCATCAACGTACAGCAGCACGAAGACCTGAAGCTCCACCGTCTTCTTTACGAATAAGCTTGAATCTAAATCAGAAGCAATGTATCCGCAGAACTAGATGTATTCTGCGATCTTCCCGTACCAGGCCCGAGGTGCTTGCTTCAAGCCCTAAAGAGCCTTCTTGAGCTTGCAAACATATCTTGGGTGCTCTTCGGATACATAACTAGGTGGCCGATCCATGAAGATATCCTTGTCAATCTCTCCGTATAAGAAGGCATTCTTCACGTCGAGTTGCCAAATCTTCCACCCTTGGAAAGCTGACAATGCGATCACCACCCGAACCGAAGTCATCTTGGCAATGGGGCTAAACGTCTCTTCATAATCCTCCCCATACTTCTGAGAGAAACCTCGAGATACAAGGCGAGCCTTGTACCGCTTAATACTACCATCAACCTTCTTCTTCAGTTTGAAAACCCACTTGCAAGTCACCGAAGTAACTCCCTCAGCCTTAGGCACCAAGACCCAAGTCTCATTCTTCCTGAGGGCCGCCATCTATTCATACACGGCTCCTTCCCAGTCCTTGACTCTAACGGCATTTTCAAAACAAGATTGCTCTCTCTCATTCAGGGGACCTGCGAAGAAACATGAGACAAAGCTCACCAAGTTTCTGCCCGTATACCGATCTGGTGGAATAATAGTCCTCTTGGACCTCCTTAGAGCTTGACTCGGAACCACCTCTTCAACTGCAGTTTATGGACTAGCTCTCCTTTCAGGTAAACATGAAGCATCACTCCCCCTGCTTCCAGAACCTAAAGCACCTGACCCAGAGCTAGAAATAACTGGAGCACTTGGAGAAACAGGCAACTCCACCAGAACTTCCCTTGCAGCTTCCTCTGGTCCACCATCTACCCTGCTTCCTTGTAACTCTATAGAAGAGCTACCTTGGTATGATGTCAGCTTGTCAAATACCACATCCCTAGAGACCACATATCTCTGTGTCTCGGGATCCATGCATCTCCACCGTTTCTTTCGGTCATCATAACCGACGAAGACTAGTTTCCTTGCCTTTGCATCTAGCTTCGTTCGAAGGGCATCCAGAACATGCACGTAGCAGGTAGAACCAACCACTCAAAAGTGTTCCACGCTTGGCTTCTCCTTGAACATCAACTCATGAGGGGTCTTCATGTTGATGGGACTGAGAGGCATGCGATTGATAACATAGGCTGCACAAGACATTCCCTCTGCCCAGAAAGACTTTGGGATACTCTTGGCATGAAGCCAACATTTGCAGGTCTCTGTCAGATGATGGATCTTCCTCTCTGCCACTCTGTTTTGTTGTGGAGTGTGAGCACAAGAAAGCTCTCTTTGGATGCCATGCTTCCTGCAGAAGTTAAAGAACGCCTTGGAGGTGAACTCCCCTCCATTGTCAGTTCTGAACCTCTTGACCCGCAGGTTGAGCCGACCTTCCACCAGCTCCTTGAACTCCACAAACCTCTCGAACACCTCCGACTTCTCCTTCAAAAAATATACCCAAGTATATCTGGTGAAGTCATCAACCAAAATCAGCATATACCTGCTACCTCCAAGACTGGCAGTGTTGGTAGGTCCAAACAGATCACCATGTATACACTCCAATGGTGCTTTACATCTACTTTGTGATTTGTCAAATGGAAGACGTTGAGCCTTACCAGCACAAACGTGACCACCCCCGAAAGATGACAAGCTAGGCAGACCTTTTACAAGGCCTCTTCCCTCCATAGCCTTCAACTTATCCATCCCAACATGCCCAAGTCTTTCGTGCCAGATAGCGGCGCTGTCGTTAGCCCTCATCTTATCAACATAGGAACTTGTTGAAAGAACAAACAAGTCCTTCACCCGTCTCCCTACATGAGTGACCTAGCTTTCACAGCTGAAACATTTCGGAGAAATTTCACTTCTGTTGGACCGAACAGAACGTGATAGTCAGCATCCACCGCATTAGTCACTGAGAAGAGGTTCTTCTTCATCCCAGGAACATGATAAACACTCTTCAATGTAAGAGTACCTCTATCATCGTTCAAGGAAACCACACCCTCCTTCTCAACTGCATGTATAGCATCATCAGCCATAATGATACCGTCATTACCTGTATATGCTCGCAATGAGGAGAACTTCGACTCATCCCCAGTGAGGTGATGACCACACCCAGAGTCCACTATCCAATCATCCTGATAGTTGATGGAAGCCCTAGTCCAAACACATGTGCCCGTCATGAATGCACCTCCACCACCCCAAGTACCTTCAGAATTGGAACCAGCCTCCTCCTTTCCTGTACCATGCCCTGGCTGAAGATTGACTTGGCAGTCTCTCTTGAAGTGACCAAGCTTGTTGCACCTAAAGCATCTAGGTCCTTCCTTCTTCTTCGCATCATGCTTAGGAGCATAGCTCCTCTCCTGCTGATATGAAGTAGATGGACTTTCATCTCCAGATGTCTTCTTTTTCTTGTCCCATCTCTTCTTCTTTCCAGAGAAGAGAACCTCACCTTCTCCCCTAGAGACTGACATCCCTGCCATTTGCTTAGCCAAACTCTCTTGCGAAGCAAGTAAGTTCTCCAGCTCCAGCAACGATGGCTGATTGGCCCAACCTTGAACATAAGTAACAAAGGCCACATACTCTCTCCGCAAGCCGCAAATTATGTGCCTCTTCAGCTTAGCTTCTGAGATAGGCTCATCCGGGTCCAATGCCGATATCTCTACGCAAAGATTCTTCATCTTCAAGAAGAACGTTGAGATAGACAAATCTCCCTGGGTTGCTTTCGCCAACTCATTCTCTAAGAACTGTAGCCTAACTACATTCTTCTTATTGAACAAGCCATCCAAGGCTATCCAAATTTCAGTAGCTGACCTACATCCGATGATGTGATCAAATAGCTCTGGAATGATAGCTCTCTTGAGAGTGAACTCCGCCTTAGCATTCGTTCTCTTCCAAGCCTTCATGAGCTCAGCATTCCCTTCAGCAGGAATAACAGCTTGTCTTGCTTCTCCTCCTACAACCTCCCACAAATCCTCTTCAAGAAGATAGCTCTCCATGCAATACATGCACTTCTTAAAGTTAGTCTGCGTAAGGAGCTCAATACCAAGACCTCTAGCATATCCTCCATCCATTGCTATCCCACTGATTGCTAACCACCTTGAGGAACCCGAGAAAAGTAACAACAATTACTGCTCAGCAACCTATCTCTGATACCATGTTAAAAAATAATTTGAGGTCCGGAGTTGAAGTAAAAGATGCGGAACACTTCATAAACTTTACACAAGTGTAGCAACACAATGACAATGGGAAGACCGAATAGTGCTTTGGTATTAACTATCTCCTTATGACTTGAGGTATAGATTGGTTGTTGTAGATGATTACTCATGTTTTGCTTGGGTATTCTTTCTGAAACATAAGTCAGACACCTTTGACTATCTTACTACCTTTGTCCGGCAAATTCAGAGCGAACTTAACTGCTCCGTGGTCAAATTCAGAAGTGACCATGGAACAAAGTTCAAGTCTAGTGCCATGACAAAGTTCTGTGAAAGTCAAGGTATCTTTCATGAGTTTTCCTCTCCCCGCACCCCACAACAAAATGGAGTGGCCGAGAGAATGAACAGAACTCAAATAGAGGCATGCAGAACTATGTTAAGTGATGCTTCACTACCAAAGTACTTCTGGGCAAAAGCGGTGAACACTGCTTGCCACGTGCAAAACCGAGCACTCATAAACAAGAACCATGATAAGACACCTTACGAACTACTGAAGGGAAAAAGACCTACAGTCTCATATATTAAAATCTTTGGTAGTAAATGTTATGTTCTTAATAATGGGAAGCACTACCAATCTAAGTTTAGCGAAAAATATTTTGAAGGTACTTTTGTAGGGTACAGTTGTCATAGTAAGGCATGTAGAATTTTTAACAAGAAAATCCTATTGGTAGAAGAGACTTTTCATGTTGTATTTGATGAGACGAGTATGATCCAAAATAGCTCGTCTAGTGTTCTTACCGAAGATGTAGGTACACAACTTAAAGAACTTCAAATTGAAGAAAGTGATAAGGTCAAAACCTCAAAGATAGTCAAAGTACACATGCCTACCTTGATGGAAGAAGAAACTACGGAGGAAGATTAACCTCCAGTAGATATTGATGCAGTCGAGATAGAAGAAACTGGTGTACCAGATAATGCAAGGACATTGGGGATGAGATACTCAAGAGATCACCCCATGGAACAAATAATTGGAGACCTCCAAGAAGGGATAAAAACCAGAAGAGGTACAACTAATGAGATTTTTCACCTTAGTTTTCTCTCGCAGACAGAGCCAAAGAAGTTTGAAGAAGGAAACAAGGATGCTTCCTGGATCATGGCTATGCAAAAGGAGCTCAATCAATTCAAGAGGTGTACAGTCTGGAAGCTGGTACCCAGGCCCGAAGGACACAATATAATAGAGACAAAATGGGTCTTCAGGAACAAGCTAGACGAGAACAGAATCATTACAAAGAACAAGGCAAGACTTGTTTCTCAGGGGTACAGATTAGAAGAAGGGATTGAATTCGATCAGACATATGCTCCAGTTGTAAGACTTGAAGCTATACGGTTGTTCCTCGCCTTTGCGGCTCACAAAGGATTCAAGGTTTAACAAATAGACATGAAGTCAGCATTCCTTAACGGTAATCTTAAGGAAGAAGTATACGTGGAACAACCTCCAGGTTTTGTCGACCCTCTCTATCCTCATCATGTTTATTTTTTAAATAAAGCTTTATATGGGTTAAAGCAAGCTCCCCGGGCCTGGTATGAAACCTTATCTAGCTTCCTTCTTGAGAATCATTTCACAAGGGGGAAGATAGATAAGACATTATTTCTCAGGGAACTGAAAGGTAAGATCTTGCTTGTGTAGATCTATGTGGATGACATCATATTTGGCTCTACAAATGATAACCTTTGCAAGAAGTTTTCGAACATGATGCAAGGGAAATTTGAAATGAGCAGTATGGGTGAGCTGAAGTACTTCTTAGTACTTCAGGTGAAATAATCTGAAGATGGAATTTTCATCTCTCAGACGAAGTTCACCAAGGAGTTGATTAAGAAGTTCAGAATGGAGAGTGAAACTTCTATGAAGACTCCAATGGGTTCAACTATGACTCTGGATAAGGATGAGAAAGAGAAACCATTTGATGAAACCAAGTACAGAAACATAATTGGATCCTTGCTCTACCTAACTGCCAGTAGTCCAGATATCATATTTTCTACATATGTGTGTGCAAGATTTCAGGTGAACGCTAAGGAATCTCATTATGCCACTGCAAAATGGATTTTAAGATACCTTAAGGGTACGCCAGATCTTGGATTATGGTACCCGAGAAGTAATGATTTCGAACTAATTGGTTTTTCAGATGTTGACTTTCCAGGAAGTAGGGATGATAGAAAAAGCACTTCCAAGACGTGCCAATTCCTCGGAAGGAGACTCATTTCCTGGAGCAGCAAGACACGGAATTGTGTGTCAATCTCCACTACTGAGTCAGAGTATATCTCTGCATGGAGTTGTTGTGCACAACTTCTGTGGATGAAGAATCAGTTGGAGGACAATAATTTGAAGATGAAGGAAATTCCTCTCTGCTGTAATTCCTCCAGTGCCATAACAATTACCAACAATCCAGTTTCTCACAGTCGGACCAAGCACATAGAGTTAAGATACCACTTCATCCGTGAACATGTGGAGAACCGGAACATTGACCTAAAATATGTCCAGCCGGATAAGCAAGTTGCAGATATATTTACAAAGCCGTTGGATGAGTCAAAATTTAACTTCTTTAAGATGGAGCTCGGGATGCTAAATAAAGAGTCATAGAAGAAACATTGAAGATATGTATTAGTCTTCTAAAGTCTCAAGTCAACTTTCAACAACTTATGTTGGACAGAAAGTCAGAAATTCAATTTGTCCAAGTCAAATCAGAATGGTTCTCACGGCTATTCTCGGTAAATCTAAAGGATTTTCGTCGAATAAAGTATCTTCCACGAATATACTCGACAAATATGGAAGGAAATATTCCATTATCATGTCAAATAATTCTATTCTATGTTTGGATCCGAAGAATTACCAAATCTAAAATCAGGTACGCGCTATAACATTCATTACTGTATAAAGAATACAACTATAAATAGTTCATATTCGGAAAATAGAATTACACTTCCTTCTCTCTCGCTCCTGACGGCTGTTCAACTTCCAGAGCTCGCAGCATCCCATTCCGTTCGATAAATCAGTGCTCCTTCTCCGTCCCCTCTTATGCATCAATGGCTCCACCGAGATCGTCAGTGCATAGTGGCGGCGAACTCGTTCGTGTTAGATTCCGTGCAGCTAATGATAACTTTTGAAATGTCATTTTAATGCTAGAAGAGGCCGGATTATCCTTCGTGCTAGAACACCCAGGAAGGGTACTGAACAGTGAAGTCACAGAATTCTTCCGGAATGCCAAAATGCGCCGGGAAGGAAGGGCACTAAAAAGTTACGTTATAGGTCTTTCAATCAAGATAACAGCAAAGAGCTTGCAAAAACATCTGCACCTGCCGCAGATTACTGACAATGAACCTCTGGAGGATGCCGATTTCAACAGAACTGCTCAATTTTGGGGTCTTCCAAGAGGTAGCCTGTCTGGATGACAAAAAAACATGAACGAAGATGGCAAACTCCTCTGTGGCATCATTGGAAAGGTACTTTTGAGTAAAACTGGATCTCATGACTACATTTCCAATGAGATGTTTAAGTTGTTTGCTGCTGTGGTAAGTAGGAAACAATTCAATTGGGGTGAAATTCTGATAGAAAGGTTAAAGGAGAGCCTGGATTCCCCAAATTTTGGGAGAATTCTCAGCAACTATTTCAGTCAATTCAACCCCACAAAATTTGTGTTGCCATCTGGACAAGAAATACATTTCGGGAAGAAAATAGACTCCTCTATTTTCAAAAAATGGGACAGACGGATTGGAAATACAGATGCACCTAAAGACAAGAGAGATGATGAAATAGACAGTAAAGAACATGCCAATGCAGCTCCTGAAGATATCCCATCTACATGCTTAATTCTGAAGGAGCATCTTGCTCAAACTGCACACAATCCACTTCTAGAACAATGTACTGATGTTATGGAAGGTGATGAAAGAGTTGGTAGTACAGGTGAAGCTGCAGTTGATGAAGGAGATGGCCACACTGACACAGTGGTGGAAGGTGTTCAAGATACAATGGTTCAGATTGCTAATATTCAAGATGTTGTGGTTCAGATTGCTGCTGAAGAGCCTACAGTCAGTGAGATTCCTGCTCAGTCTCAATCTCCAACTTTCTCTGAAGCTCCTGAAAGTTCCGAGGACATGGATGATGAAGAAAGAAGTTCTGAAGTAAGTGATGATGAGAGCAGTTCTGAAGAAGATGGTGATGATGAGAAAGGCTGTGATGATGATAATGATGGTGGTGAAGATGATGATGGTGCTACTGAAGATAAGATGGAGTGTGATAAAGATAAAATAGCTGGAAATGAAGGAAGTATTTCAGGTGATGAGGCTGGGACATCCACAACTCATCAACCTACTGAGGATAATGTGGATCAAATTATATCCTCAGTTTTGCTAGATCTGGTTGCTCCTACAACTACTGCTGAGGAGCAAACTTTGTCTGCTAATGAGAAGACAGCTTCAAGGGATGAAGTTTTGAACTTAGTGGTGTTTACTTCTTCCCGAGCTCTCTTTGAGGGGGAGACTTCTGAAAATTTCTTCCCCAAGAAATCAGTCCAGGGGGAGTTCTCAGAAGAACACCAATCTTTTCCTACTCCTCCTCCAGTTGTCTCAAAGGGGGATCCCTCTTCTAGTAGAGAATTTAGAAGTTACAAAGTCTGGGACAGATTACTTGCTAAAGCAAGAGCCAAATTTGGTGTTACTACAGGTAGACCAACCTTTGAGTGGAAGGACATCATAGATCTTGATGAAGAAGTCCCAAATGCTGCAGTCCCTCCAGCATACTCTGCTACAGCTCCAGCCCCCTCTCAAAATCTGAACTCTGATCTTTTAAGAGATATTGCTGGGCTTCTAGCAAGTCAAAGTTTCTATATTGATGAAAGCCTGAACAGAGTCATGGACAGAATAACAGAAATAGACTTTGATATGAACAATGGTATGGATGCTATTAGGCATGAAATGGATGTTGGAACATGGTTTTCCGCATCCCTTTGATTTAAGAATAACAAATCATGCTTGTACTTGATCTTGCTTGCCTTTGTATTTTTAGCATGCAGGTTTTAAACATGTATGACACTAGGTTGCCGCTCCATTGGTCTGGAACTGTCCACATGCTTAAATGAATATATTCTAACGCCAGGTATTATGCTTAACGTTGGGCGTTGGCGTTTGACGGGATGGTATGCCGATCGACTGGATGGCTTGCCAACTGAAGAAATGAGAGAAGATCAATGTGATGCGTTAGGACTTAACGCTGGGCGTTAACGCTCGATGTTTATGGCTAGAGGGGAAGCAGCCGTGATTGAAGGGGCACTTTAGGAATGATTTGACCTAACACCAGCGTTAGCCTCAACGCCAGCGTTAGGGTTGCCTAAAATGAAAGATTCCTAAAGTGCAGAATCTAATTCCTGTTTTGAAGATCCGAGCCATCAAAATATTTCCAAACTGGGTCAACGCCAGGCGTTAGCGTCAACGCTGGCGTTAGCCTCCTGGCCTATAAATTGATGGAATTCGTCTTCCCCTACTACTGATTGATTAGAGCCCTATTCCAGCACTTCAGAAACTCCGAGAGGGCCGTATTTCCAGACCAACCCATCTCCCACACATATTCAAAAGGAGGAATCAAAGGAGGCTTGGATCAACACGCTAACTCAACACAAAGAATGCACGCTTGGACTTCAACAATCTTCAGCGATTCTTCGGCGTCTCCTTTAGATTACCTCATATAGAGTTTTATATTTGTCTTTTGTATTTGTCTTTTATTTTATCTTTGTAATTGGTTCGTGAATTCGCCTCGTGTTGGCGACTAGGTCTGGGTAGGACTTAGGGAGGAATTCACCTCGTGTTGGCGACTAGGTCTAGGGAGTTGATCTAGGGGTGCTCGAGGCCTTTTTGGGGATAAAAAGGCTAGAGCGGCTTGAGGCCATATCTGGGGATAGATCGGCTAAAGCCAATCGGTTCTTAGGGAGAAGAGTCGGTATATAAAACAAAAAGAGTTTTCATATTATTCGCTTTGATTTCTAGCATCATTAAAATCAAATTTTGTAATCAAGTTTATTAATGATAATCATGTCTTTTTCTATTTAATAAAATTTATTTACTACTCTTTGTTTTATATTCACTCTTATTCAAATAAAATATCAAAAGTTTTCTATAAAATATTAAAGTTTTCTAAAACCCTTATTCACCCCCCCCCCCCCCCCTCTAAGGGCGCCTCAAGATCCAACAAGTAGTATCAGAGGCATATTATTCCAAATCAGCTTAACCAGGAATAATGGCGTCTCTTGATCATGATCTCGCCTCTACTAGTGGGGAAAATTTTAATATAAATGAAAAATCACTTGCACCACATTTATTTAAAGGGGAAATTATAAAGGGTGGAAAATATCAATGAAAAATTTTCTTAAAGCATTAGATGAAAAAGTTTGGAATGTTACTATTGAAAAGCCACATAGCGTACTAACTAGAAACAAAATTGTTTTAAATGCAAAATCTATAAATAGTCTATTTTGTGCGTTAGATTAAAATATTTTCAAACTTATTTATAATTTACCTACCGCATATGAAATTTGGAATTTTATTGAAAGGACTTATGATTCTCCTTCTATAGGTATGAAACAATCACATGAACCGGAGAATATGCAAGCCTGCATAAGTATTCAAGAAAGCTCCTCACATGATGGATCCGTGGAATGCACATCAAGCAGAAGGGATGATGACAACACATTATTGGAAGAGGAACATGAAGATGTCAAAGGAACTTTATGTTCAAACCTTTCCTCATCTAAAAGAAAAGTAAGAAAATCAAATTCCCTTGTTGTTTGCAATTCCATTTCTACATTACAATTGCTACAAATCACAAAGCGTAAAATTAAGAAATTAAAAAATGCAAATTGCAAATTGCGCTTAGAAAATAAAGGTTTAAAAGCAAAAGTTAAAGTAGAATCAAATTTAATTTATCTAGGATTGCCCATATCTCTTCAATTGAAAATATAAAACCTTGTTTTGATTGCAATATTCTTAAAGAAAAGCTCATGGTATATGAAAAAGAGCATCTTAAAGAACTCAAGGAAAAATTATCTTTAGAAAAGTCATCTATTACAAATGATTGTGCTATGTCTAAAAATTATAAAATTGAAATTAAAGAGATGGACGAAACATTTGAGGAACTTAGAAATAACTATCAAGCTCATGTTGACTCAATTGTTCTCACTCTTAAAAATAGCACAATTGCTTATAATAAAGTTAGACATAATCTCAAAGTTAAAAATTATGAATTGGAAAATAAAGTTATCTTGCCTAAGGGAATTATGAATAAAAATTCACAACAAGTAAATTCACAATATCAAGTAATATCTAAAAGCAAGTTGAATATGAATATGAATATCTTAACTAAGCTTAATAATGAGAGTAAGAAACACAAAAAATTTGTAAATCAAAATTACCCTTATTTACAAAATCATGTTTCTCCCAACTTAAAATTAAAATTACACAAATGATGGCGCGTCCCCTCCGACACTCCTTGATGATGATGACCCGGCTGCCGAGGCGCTGCGCCATAAAGATCTGAGGTGCCGTGATGATGCTGATGGACGACCGCGTTATAATCTCCGCCCGCGGCGTGCCAAAACCGCCATGAAGAATTAGACTTTTATTTCATGCACTTTTATTTTTATATTAATAAATATAAAATTAATTCATAATAGATGATAATTTTATATTTATTAAAGTGATTGTAATTTTAATTTTGAACTCTTATTTTCATTTTGGTGTGTATTTAACCATTCGGGTGGATGAGATTTCATCTCCATCATGGATGGTTAAGATGTTTTGTAAACTCCTATTTAAAGGGGTCTTATGTTGGAATGAGGATTATTGAAGATTAAAAGCCAACCCTAATTTCCCCTTTGGAAATTTCGGCCAAGGAGGTGCTCCCCCTTGCCGCCCCCCTCCTCTTGGTGTGACTCCAAGGCCGCCTCCCTCCATCCTCTTCGGTGCGACTCCGACGAGACTTCCGTGGTGCGACTCCAAGGAAGAAAGGGTGCTTCTCTATTCGGTGCGACGCCGGTGGAATCGTGGAGAGAGCGATTCTCCCACATCTATCTTGTGTGATCATTTTCTTGGTTGGGTAACCTCTCCCCCTTTGAGATTCTTTCTACGATTATTTTTTGGAGGTTTTGTCGAGTCGTTTTATCCGCGATCTTAAATCTTTTCGCTTGCAAGATCTAAAATAATAGTGTTGTTATTGAATCTCTTGTTGTTCGGATCGGGTAGATCCGGTGCGGGAGCGAAACTCGGCCTAGCCTTGGTATGCTCTCCAAGATTGGCGCACTTAGCGTTAACAAGGGAGTTAATCTCAACTAGGGCTTAATCGCCGCTTGAACGTTCACCGCCGCTCCAAAATATTGCCGCTGCGTTTTGTAAAGAAATCGATTGATGGAATAGATGCTTGTGTAGGTGCGGTGAGTTGTGTGCTTGTTGGAGAGGTAGGTCTTAAGGGCGTTGTATCGAGTCCGGCTAACGGTGAGTTGTGTGCTTGTTGGAGAGGTAGGTCTTAAGGACGTTGTATCGAGTCCCGCATAATAATTTTTCTATCGGATTTGGGAGCCAACCGACCCCTTTTCGTTCGCTCTTGGTCGGAGCCCTCCTATGTTGTTTACTTTTTGGTGATGAATATGTTTCCGTTAGCGTAACGTCCACGTCGTCACGATACCTCTACATCAATTTGGTATCAGAGGCGGTCGTTTCAACTCCCACGTTGCAAACATCCTCGCTGCGATCCGTGTTGGTCGTTCTAATCAATAGGAAAATCTGAAAATTTTCGGATTGGTCTGCGTTTAGCAAAATCTCAAAAAAAAAAATTTTTAAAACTTGTCAGAAAAATCTGAAAATTTTCCTGTAGCTTCCTGAAAGTATTTCCAGCAACATTAAAACTGAAACTTTTTCAAGTCGTCCTCGTTAGGTCGGCCTAAAAATTGGAAGCGTCGTAATTCTATCTAGGTGGTGTGCGAATAGCGGTCTGAAATCTGAAATTTTTGTCAAAATTCAAAAATAAAATTTTTTTAACGAGCTACGTGTTACGCACATCAGGAATCTATAAAAATTTCTTATGTCAATCTATCAACGGCCCTAGAAAAAAAATCACCTTCCTGATTGTCCTGACCCTGAATGCCCACTAGGCTAGGAACGGAGTACACGTTACCGTCTACGTCTAGGATGGCTGCGAATCAGCCCAATGATCCCAACACCGAGGCCATAGCAGGACTACGCACCGAGCTGACTGACCTTAGGACGATGTTAGAACAAATCTTACGGAATCAAGGAGGACCACCACCACCACCCGGTGATGTTGAAGAGCCCAACCGGCATCAACCGCTCACTGATTCGGATTCTGATGGGGGCTATCCCCGAGCGCCTCCTCGAGAGCGCCGCCCTGAGCGTGGTTTCGATATCACTAAAGCCATCAAGATTGATGCCCCCACCTACGATGGCATGGGAGACCCCCAGGTCTTCCTTAGCTGGGTAGTTGACATGGAATGTTACTATCAATGGCACAATCTCACGGATCTCCAAAAGGTCCAAGTCGCCCGCATGAAGTTGACAGATCGAGCGAAAACCTTCTGGCTGAATGAGGAAAGGAGGTTAGGAGCCGGACAGGAAGTCCCACCTATCGGATGGGCGGTGATGAAAAATTTGCTCACCGACCAATACGTTCCCGCTTACCACCGAACCCAAATGTTCGATGAACTAGCCACCCTGCGGCAAGGTTCAAAGTCGGTGGCCAAGTATATGGGAGATTTGAGACCGCATGGTGCGTTGCGAGCTTAGGGAACCTCCAGAGGTCACATTATCCAGGTTTCGTAAGGGGCTTCAACCCGACATCCAGCGGAAGCTCTTGCGTTATGGGCACACTGATCTGAACACGACATTCAATGTCGCCCTGGACATTGAAAAACACTTAGCCGCCAAGGCTCACGCCCGTTATTCCCACTCGAAGAATAAGACCACCGTTGGAACATCTTCTTCCACCTATCCGGACAGGGGGAAGTCTAGAACCACCGAGTCTAAGTCCGTCGTGATCACCGCTAGGAACACTAGGAATCCCACGAGTGAGCGTGTTCCCATTGGGAAGGTTAGCAAGGCCAATACCACCTGCTATTCTTGCGGTGTTCAAGGCCACTATGCCTTTGAATGCCCAACTAAGACTAAGGTCGTTGCCCTCTTAGACATGGCCGCCGACTCTACTGATTATGTATTTGAGGCCGCCGAGGAGAGCGACCCCGATGGGGTCCCAAGCGATTTGGAAGACGATCCCCCCCTCATGGTGATGCGTTGTATTCTGACCACTCCACGTCCGCTAGATGACTGGAAGAGGACGAGTATCTTTTCGCTGATCTTTAAGAGTGGTGACAAGCTGTGCAAGCTCATTATAGATAGCGGTAGCTGTGTGAACGTTATCTCTGAGAACGCTGTTAAACGTATGAATCTAACCACGGAACCACACCCCACACCCTACCAAGTAGCTTGGATTAGCAAGGTTACCGTCCCGGTTAGCAAGCGTTGCCTGGTCCCTCTTACCTTTAAATCTTACACGGATGAGGTCTGGTGTGATGTCCTCCCCATGGACGCGTGCCACGTGTTATTAGGCCGCCCTTGGCTTTATGACCGTGACGTCACACATTTCGGTCGAGCCAATACTTACGAATTCAAATTCAACGGTAAGACCATCACATTGAGACCGACCGTTCCAAAGGAGCCGGTAGCTTTGGCTAAAGACACTACTGTCCCGGCCGAGAGGAAGGCTTTGAGCCTAGTTGGTAGGAAAGAATTTGTGAGAGATCCTTTTCTTGAAGGAGTTATGTACGCTCTAGTTCTTATGAGTGCGAAGGGTGAATCAGACGCGTTTAATGAGTTGCCTAGGGAGTTACGAGCCCTTTTGGACGAATATAAGGACGTGTACCCAGACGAGTTGCCTTCTGTGTTACCTCCATTGAGGAATATACAGCATGCGATAGATCTCATCCCGGGTTCGTCCCTGCCGAACCAACCCCACTATAGGCTTCATCCCGCGGCCCACAAAGAGCTGCAGACTCAGATCGAGGATTTGATGAAGAAAGGATTCATCAGGACTAGCATGAGTCCTTGTGCGGTGCCAGCCCTTCTTGCCCCCAAGAAGGATGGTACGTGGCGGATGTGTATTGATAGCCGCGCTATCAACAAGATCACTATCAAGTACCGATTTCCTATACCGCGCTTAGATGACCTTCTAGATGTCTTATCGGGCGCCACCATATTTTCTAAATTAGATTTACGAAGCGGATACCACCAGATAAGAATCCGCGAGGGAGATGAGTGGAAGACGGCGTTTAAGTCTAAGGACGGGTTATACGAGTGGCTTGTGATGCCCTTCGGGCTATCCAATGCCCCCAGCACATTCTCCCGAATGATGACGCATGTCTTTCAGCCATTCATGGGGAAGTTCGTAGTCGTCTACTTCGATGACATTTTGGTATACAGCACTTCGACCACCGAGCACGTCTCCCACTTGAAAGTGGTTCTTTCCACCCTACGGAAGGAAACTTTATTTCTGAATCTCAAGAAATGCACGTTCCATGTTTCGGAAGTGGAGTTTTTAGGCTACATCGTGGGAGCGGAGGGCATTAGAGTTGACCCCAGCAAGGTTAAGGTGATTAAGGACTGGCCCGAGCCGACCACGATACGTGAGGTGAGAAGCTTCCATGGATTAGCCACTTTCTACCGTCGTTTCATCAAAGACTTTAGCAGTATCATGGCCCCCATTAGCGACTGCATGAAAAAGGGTGAGTTTACTTGGACGAAGTCCGCCACCTTCGCTTTCCAACGCATCAAAGAGCTTATGACTGAGGCACCCATCTTACGTCTACCTGACTTCTCGAAAGTCTTTGAGCTTACTTGTGACGCTTCGGGCGTGGGAATAGGAGGTGTCTTGAGTCAGGAAGGGCACCCTGTGAGTTTCTTTAGTGAAAAGCTGGCGGGCGCTAAATTGAATTATTCCAACTATGATAGGGAATTTTATGCGGTCATTAGATGCTTGCACCACTGGCGGCATTATCTCCTCTCTAAGGAGTTCGTGATCCTCTCCGATCACGAAGCTTTACGATTTATCAATGGCCAACATAAAATCAGCCCGCGTCACGCTAAGTGGGTATCCTTCCTACAGGGTTACACTTTTAATATTAAACATCTTAAGGGAGCGGACAATCGGGTTGCGGACGCTCTTAGTCGACTAGCCCTCTTAGTCACCACTATGGAAGTTAACGTTGTCGGGTTCGAGCGAATCAAGGATGAATACGCTTCATGCCCGGATTTTCAGGAGTCTTACCTATCTGCCCAGGATATTTCCCCCACCACTATTACTGCCTTCGTTATCAAGGATGGTTATCTCTTTAGGCATGGGAAATTATGTATTCCGCAGTCATCCCTACGTCTCCATATCATCTGGGAACTACATAGTGGCGGGTTGAGTGGCCATTTCGGTAGAGATAAGACTATTACCCTGGTTGAGGAAAAGTTTTATTGGCCAAAGTTGAAGGCAATGGTAGGGAGGGTAGTGAGTAGTTGCCGTACTTGCCAAGTTTCCAAGGGTACCAAAACCAACGTCGGGTTATATACTCCATTGCCTATACCTTCCGTACCTTGGGAGGATGTGAGCATGGACTTTTTCTTAGGCCTACCCACCACTTTTCGTCGTCACGATTCTATCTTCGTAGTTGTGGATAGGTTCTCTAAAATGGCCTATTTTATACCGTGTACTAGAACCGACGACGCATCTCATATCGCAAAGCTTTATTTTAAGGAAGTTGTTAGTCACCGAGGAGTGCCGAAGACAATTGTCTCGGATAAGGATGTTAAGTATACGAGCTACTTCTGGAAGACACTTTGGATCCTAATGGGTACCAAACTGTTGTTTTCCTCCGCCTATCATCCTCAAACCGATGGATAAACTGAGGTGGTTAACCGAAGCCTAGGGAACCTTCTTAGATGTCTCGTGAATGATCATAAAGGCACATGGGATCTTATTCTTCCCCATGCTCAGTTAGCCTATAACAATTCCAAAAATCGGTCCACCGGTTTGTCGCCAAATGAGATTGTCCACGGGTACAAGGCCCCTGTGCCTCTTGACTTGGTTCCCTTGCCCCCAACATACAAGGCAAGTCAATTTGCACAATCCTTCGCCCAACATCTTCACGACCTTCATGCACGTATACGAGCTACCTTGACTGCTCAATATGATTCTTATCAGGCACACGCCAATATAAATCGGAGAGTGTCACACTTCAAGGTTGGCGATTTGGTCTTAGTACGATTAGTTCCCGAACGATTGCCATCTGGCACCGTTAGAAAGTTAGCACCTAAGCGCGCCGGCCCTTTTCGGATCATCAAAAAATAGGTGACAACGCTTTTGTTTTGGATTTGCCTGCCGAATGGGGAATCTCCCCTATTTTTAACGTCTCGGATTTAACGATGTTCGTATCGCCTCCACATGAGTTGAGCTCTTTGACGTCTTCTCCTTCCACCAAATCTTCTTATGGGTTGGGGAGTGGTAGTACGGATGACCTCTCTCTATCGGTTCCCACAGGTATTTCACCGGATGGTAAGTCGCATACTTTTATTCCTACTGCTGATATGTTTCCCAGGTTTCCGAAGACGTTTCTCACTCCGGACATGATACTGTCTGCGGAGCCACTTACTACCTCGGAGGGTGCTACATACCGCTTCCTCATCCGTTGGCGTGATCGCCCTCCTTCAGACGATTCTTGGGTCCTCGCGACAGAGCTTCAACGACTGGATGCTGATCTTCTCCGCCGCTACATTTCGGACCACGCATCGGAGATGCTTGATTTTGAGTGGGGGAGGATTGATGGCGCGTCCCCTCCGACACTCCTTGATGATGATGACCCGGCTGCCGAGGCGCTGCGCCATAAAGATCTGAGGTGCCGTGATGATGCTGATGGACGACCGCGTTATAATCTCCGCCTGCGGTGTGCCAAAACTGCCATGAAGAATTAGACTTTTATTTCATGCACTTTTATTTTTATATTAATAAATATAAAATTAATTCATAATAGATGATAATTTTATATTTATTAAAGTGATTGTAATTTTAATTTTGAACTCTTATTTTCATTTTGGTGTGTATTTAACCATTCGAGTGGATGAGATTTCATCTCCATCATGGATGGTTAAGATGTTTTATAAACTCCTATTTAAAGGGGTCTTATGTTGGAATGAGGATTATTGAAGATTAAAAGCCAACCCTAATTTCCCCTTTGGAAATTTCGGCCAAGGAGGTGCTCCCCCTTGCCGCCCCCCCCCCCCCCCTCCTCTTGGTGTGACTCCAAGGCCGCCTCCCTCCATCCTCTTCGGTGCGACTCCGGCGAGACTTCCGTGGTGCGACTCCAAGGAAGAAAGGGTGCTTCTCCATTCGGTGCGACGCCGGTGGAATCGTGGAGAGAGCGATTCTCCCACATCTATCTTGTGTGATCATTTTCTTGGTTGGGTAACCTCTCCCCCTTTGAGATTCTTTCTACGATTATTTTGTGGAGGTTTTGTCGAGTCGTTTTATCCGCGATCTTAAATCTTTTCGCTTGCAAGATCTAAAATAATAGTGTTGTTATTGAATCTCTTGTTGTTCGGATCGGGTAGATCCGGTGCGGGAGCGAAACTCGGCCTAGCCTTGGTTTGCTCTCCAAGATTGGCGCACTTAGCGTTAACAAGGGAGTTAATCTCAACTAGGGCTTAATCGCCGCTTGAACGTTCACCGCCGCTCCAAAATATTGCCGCTGCGTTTTGTAAAGAAATCGATTGATGGAATAGATGCTTGTGTAGGTGCTGTGAGTTGTGTGCTTGTTGGAGAGGTAGGTCTTAAGGGCGTTGTATCGAGTCCGGCTAACGGTGAGTTGTGTGCTTGTTGGAGAGGTAGGTCTTAAGGACGTTGTATCGAGTCCCGCATATTAATTTTTCTATCGGATTTGGGAGCCAACCGACCCCTTTTCGTTCGCTCTTGGTCGGAGCCCTCCTATGTTGTTTACTTTTTGGTGATGAATATGTTTCCGTTAGCGTAACGTCCACGTCGTCACGATACCTCTACATCAACAAATTTCCTATAAACGATATTTTCAATAATCATTACAATCGTAAACTTCAAAATATTTACAATGGAAATTTGATGCATAAAAACAATATTAAACCTAAGTATGTGTGGAGACCCAAAATTAAAGATGAAACTTTAACTCCACTTGAAAGGGTTCTTTCATACTCGTCTCCCCAAAAGCAAACTCGATGTATTTGGGTACCCAGAGGAACCATCCCTCTTGGTCCTCTTTGGATACCTAAATCTCTTATTCATTAGGAATTATACATTTGCATGAAGTAGAAACAATTAAAAATGGAATATCATAATTCTACTTCATGATATGCTTTAATGTCTCTTTTCTTTTTCTTTTTCTTTTTCTTATTCTTAAGCTATCATGTCATGGTCATCTTATATATTATTGAAAATATGATTTTATCTCTTAAAGTTTAAGTAGCTTACAAATCAAAATGATCAAAATTCAAAGTCAATTTTTATTTTGATGACCTATCTATCTTTCCTAAATTCATTCCTTAAATATCTTATATTATCCACATAAATAGAATTCAAAATTTGCTATGAGATATTTATCTAGATTTATGAAATCATGAACTTAACTTTTCTAAGAAAATCAAAAATAAATAAATAAAATATGCGAGATTTCGAATCAAACTTCAAACGATCATAACGTTTGATCCGCTTGTCATAATTTCACCCACAATAGCTTTTCGGAACGAGGTCGAGAAGATCTATGCAATTGAAAACCAGCTTCGCTTGTTTGAGTTCATTTAGACCCTCAAAATTACCAAAATTCAACTCCATTTAAAAGTTATCTCTTGTTTTCTTTTTTGACAATTTTTTGTGTCTATAAATTCTAAAATCTTTAGTTTGGGTAGCAACCAATAACACTTAAATATCTTGAGAACGGTAGGTTTGGGATGTCACCCCATCACATCTCCTAGTACCGGGCGAACCCCTCACAGGGTAGACCTCAGGAAGTCCAAGATCCACTCTAAATTGCTAAGTCCAACTAAAACCTAGCAAAGATCAAATTAACTATAGACTCATGCGTATTCTTACAATGACCAAAAAAACAATTATTACTATGTTTTCAGAAAATAATATATATATGGTTTGATAATATTCAAAAATCAAAGAGAAAATTTATAAAACCATTCAAAAATAACCAAAAATAGTTTCTCACTATATTCATTTTCACCATACAATCTTTCTCTTTAATATGTTGAAATGGATGAATATGAATTGTTTTATTTTAAATAGTTACATCATTATGAATAAAAATATGAGTACCTAAATTTCTATTTGTTTAAACTAATGATCACTTAAAATATTCATGCAAATCAAAAGATCTTTTAAATTCAAATATTAAACATAACTACAAAAGATCATATTGCCTCCAACATATGGTTATGATCATTATCATTATATGAATGAATTAGTTAATACGTGTGCATGTATCTCATCTCTATGTAGACTCTAGAACCAACTTTGTAGCAATAAGAATAATTCAAATTGAATCATCACTTCATTCTAGGTCTATAAATTGAAATTCTATTTATTGAATACATGCAACATCATCACTATTAATTCTATGGCATTCAAACTAATCATTCTAGCACCATCTTGTACTATAGGTAGAAATAAATTTCTAGGCTAGTTATATCATGCCATGACGTGTTAAGGTAAAATTTGAATAATGAAATTTTAAGAAACATGAAAATTACTTGGCTTTAAAATCAATAAAATCATTTATCTTAACTACAATGACTATTCTAAAATTCCTAAATATAAGCCAAAGATTATGAGTCAATCCATAGGACAAAATGCTTTGGATGTCCATGATCATTCACCCACATTATGTGTCTCACAATAGCGAGGGCGTAGGATTGTATGCACTAGATGATCTAACCTATAAGTCATGTCTTGTCCTTAACCGAGGAGGGTTCCAGTGAGGTCTTGCGAGGCACTGAGGGGAAAGAGTGCTAGGTTAAGCGTTCTCTAGTGTGTGCATATGGGATTAACAACCCATCCTACGGCATGTGTACAGCTCGTCATGCCCATCGTCACTTAGTACGGGGCTAGTGTGTAGGCATATAGTTAGGGTATTATTATCTAAGACATTCCTATATCGTATATTTTGCATGCACTCTTTATGACTATATTATTCATGCATTCTTGTTTTAATCGAACATGCTCATCTTGTGTTTTGCATATTTTATCATTTTTGATCTTTAATGATCTTGTAAAACACAAGTATTTGAAAACCAAATAAAAATATAAAAACCTTATTTGAACAAATAAAACATGCTCAATGAGTCTTCTAATGATCTCCAAAATGTCTGAAATTTATACACTAAGAAGACCTTTCTATAATAACACGAAATCAAAGAAAAGTTTTTTTAAAAAAAATGCATGAAATCATCTACTGTCTCGGCGTTAACTAGTTAACGCCAGGCGTTAGCTTCTAACTCCAGCGTTAGAAATTAACGCCTAGTGTTAGCCTTATGTGCAAAATTGCCAATATCACAATGCTGAATAGTATCCGATCTTTATATCTCTTAGTTCAGTCTTCATGCAATCTGATTTACATTATTTAAATTAACCTTCTTAAAATAATTTTACAACCTTTTTATGGAAAAATATTCAACAATTTTGAGTCTTCTAATCATCTTTAAATTTTCTGAAATTTCTACACCAAGAAGGACAATATGCATATTCACTATTCCAAAGGTAAAATTTTCAAAAATCTAAAAAAACAGAGTTCTGATTGGGCGTTAGTAGTTAACGCCAGGCGTTAGCCCTTTTTGCCAAATTGAAATTATGTTTTCTCAACACTATTTTTGGTATTTTATAATGATCTTTCTCTGTTTCTTTTCTCAGTTTTTGAAATTATTTTGTTATTAATTTAGTTGTTTTATTCCAAAATACAAAAAAATTCAAATAATTCAAAATAATCAAAAATATGTTTTTGTTATTTGTTTTGCTTTAAATATTTACAAAACTATGGTTTGACTATAAGATTTCACAAGAGCAAAACTTCTTAGTTATTTTGTTTCAAATGGTTAAAATTGTTTAGGCATACACTTAAAGAATATCTTCAATGTCTAATTTTAATTTCAAATTTCCTAAACATTATTTTATCTTCATACCTTGACCTTAATCTGATTATGTGCAATGAAATAGTCTATAGAAAATTGTGTATGATTGCCTAGCATGCCTATAAGCATGAGTAATGTTTTATGCTAATCAATGATTCATTCACTCACTATTTTGGTAATCTACATGTGCTCATAATCTTAGTTTTGCATGATTGTGTAGTGTAATAGTCTTAACATATTTAGTTGTATGTCTAAATTACCTACACCTTCATTCAAACAATAAATTTCTTGCACACATAGAAGTGTTATTTCAATATTGTTAGTGTTTGCAACAACAAGTGAATTCAGAGACCTTTGGCCCGCTATTACAATAATATGAAATAAAATGTCAAAGATAACTCAACCAAGCACTACTCACCCTCCTGATAAGTCTTAATGAGAATTGCGAGGTTGAGCACCTTGGAAAGAATTGCAAAGTGTCTTGTGCAAACACATTCATCTTCTATCGCTTCTATTTGTACACCAGATCACTAAAAATAAAAATCAATAAAATTGCTTATGTGATCCCCCAAGCAATAATTCGCTCCCTGATAAGTCCTAATGAGCATTGTGTGGGTGAAGCACCTTGGTTGTTGTACTCATTATTTGTGCCTTGAAACTTTATTCAAGATTTGATGTGTAAAAGTAATTATAAGATTGCATCCTTAATATTGTTGTCACTATTTCATTATATATGTCATGTGTTTTGATTATTTCACTTGTATACTTTTATCAAAACACCTTATGCACACATCATTGTTTTTCATAAAGCTTCCACTCATGAGAATTGGATCCTAATGCAAACATACATAATTCTCTAAAAACTTAAGTAAAAGCACTAGATTGCAATGCATGATTTCTACAATGTTTTCTTTACTTGAAATACGAACTGGTTACATTGTAGCTATTATCTTTTTAAATATGCTAAATCTTGCTTGCCTATTAGTTATGAAAATTTTCAAAGTTAAAATGCTCAAATGTGAAGAGTCTCGACATATTGTTGGAATGGTCAAACTATAACAAAAATGCTACTCTTATTTGTTTTGTTTTTTGTTTTCCGCATTTCTCTTTTGGTCATGTACTTCATTTACCATGGTTTATCATGCTCACTTCTTGGGTCTTTCTTCACTTGTGCTTGTCAAACACTATTGCATCTCTTTCAAAAAGTAATATTCTTCTTTAAAAATTAATTTGAAAAGCAAGTGGTAGAATTCCTTTGGTAAAATCATGGAATGTTGATCTTTCACGCTTATCATTTTTTTTTGCTGTGCTACTCTCTCCCTTAGCTCGATCATGACTTACTTTATGTTTACACAAAACTCTTAATCCTCTCTTAGTTATGTCCCAACTTTTGTCTTCCTTATTCTAGTTTTGTTTCACTCCACCCTCTTTTGCTAATAACAAATGGGGAGAATAAAATGATAAATCGTAATGATTAATGGAGTAGGATTCACTAGATTAAGAGGGAGCATAAATCTAGTCTATGGGTGCATACACAAAGGGGGAGCACTTTGGTAGGGGGCATTCTTAAATGATCTAAAATTCTTATCATTATCTTATAATTACTTAGTGTCATATATCTTTATAAAAACACAAATTCTTTATCTATGAATCATATTTATCTCTGTTGGATTTGTTATTATCAAAAGGGGGAGATTGTTGGAACATGGTTTTTTGCATCCTTTTGATTTGAGAATAACAAATCCTACTTGTATTTGATCTTGCTTGCCTTTGGATTTTTAGCATGTATGTTTTGAATATGTATGACACTAGGTTGCTGCTTTATTGGTCAGGAACTGTCCACATGCTTAAATGAATATATTCTAATGCCAAGCGTTATGCTTAACGCTGGGCGTTGGCGTTTGACGGGATTGTCTGCCGATAGACTGGATGGCTTGCCAACTGAAGAAATGAGAGATGGTCAACGCGAGGCGTTAGGACTTAACGCTGGGTGTTAACGCTCGATGTTTATGGAAAGAGGGGAAGTAGCCGTGATTGAAGGGGCACTTTCGGAATGATTTGACCTAACGCCAGCGTTAGGGTTGCCTAAAATGAAAGATTCCTAAAGTGCAGAATCTCATTCCTGTTTTGAAGATCCGAGCCATCAAAACATTTCCAAACTGGGTCAACGCCAGGCGTTAGCGTCAATGCCGGCGTTAGCCTCCTGGCCTATAAATAGTTAGAATTTGTCTTCCCCTACTACTGATTGATTAGAGCCCTATTCCAGCACTTCAAAAACTCTGAGAGGGCCGTATTTCCAGACCAATCCATCTCCCACACAAATTCAAAAGGAGGAATCGAAGGAGGCTTGGATCAACACGCTAACTAAACACAAAGAAAGCACACTTGGACTTCAACGATCTTCAGCGATTCTTCGACGTCTCCTTCAGATTACCTCATAGGGAGTTTTATATTTGTCTTTTGTATTTGTCTTTTATTTTTATCTTTGTAATCAGTTCGTGAACTTGCCTCGTGTTGGAGACTAGGTCTGGGTAGGACTAAGGGAGGAATTTTCCTTGTGTTGGCGACTAGGTCTAGGGAGTAGATCTAGGGGCTGCTCGAGGCCTTTCTGGGGATAGAAAGGCTAGAGTGGCTTGAGGTCGTATCTAGGGATAGATCAGCTAAAGCCAACCGGTTCTTAGGGAGAAGAGTCGGTATTGAAAACAAAAAGAGTTTTCATATTATTCGCTTTGATTTCTAGCGTCATAGAAATCAAATTTTGTAATCAAGTTTATTAATGATAATCATGTCTTTTTCTATTTAATAAAATTGATTTACTACTCTTTATTTTATATTCACTCTTATTCAAATAAAATATCAAAAGTTTTCTATAAAATATTAAAGTTTTGTAAAACCCTTATTCACCCCCCCCCCCCCCCCCGCTAAGGGCGCCTCAAGATCCAACAATGGAAAGAAGAAATAATCAAATGGAAAAATGGCTTGGTGATGCTACTAGAGGTATGCATGAAACTTACAACAAAATGGCCAAAATTCACCAAGGGACAATGGCAATTCATGACGGCACAATAGCTGTTTACAAAGAGGTTCAAGGATTACAAGAACACTCTGCTGCACAGGTCTCCCTCCTACAGAAAGGATCTTTGCATGCTTTTAATGACGAATTCAAAAAGGGGGAGGAGTACATGAACACTAAATTTACTAAACTGCACACAGAACTCAAAGATAGCTTGACAAATGTCATAGGGTTCTGCTATGACAGTTTTGGTTGGTTGGCTGATGAGTTCAGAAAAAGTCTTTATGAAGTTGGTCTTAGAGCTCCTAATCCTGAATATGATGTTGTAGACCCTGCAGAAAACTACAACTCTATTTGGAACTCTGAAGACCCTACTCCTCAGTTTTCAGATCAGCAAGCTCGGTCAGTTTTGTCAGAACCAGATAGCAAGAGAAGAAAGATCAGTGCAAGCACATCTGCAGGCAAGCCAAGAAAACATTTTGAAGATTGGATTCCTACCTCCAAAAATATCATTCTGGACACATACAGGAAAGTCTTTGATGAAGGTCAAAGTAGCTCAGAATTTTATGACAGGTTAGAACAGTTCAAGCTAGAGAAATTTCGGATAAAAAGAAGAATTCTTTTCAGAAAGTATGGAAAGGATAATCCTTCATTTTCTGCTCCTCCACCAAAGTATTACCCAAAGCCCAAGGCCATCTTCCAAAGACATGAAGAAAAGAAAGCTAAGGGAAAGGGGAAGAAGAAGCATTCTATTTGAATTATTTTTTGTTATATGAACAGTTATTGTTCTATTTTTGGTACAGTTATAAATGTTATGGCATGTTTCCTTGCTTTGATTGTGATTTAAATTGTCTTTCTTGCTTACTCTTTTATGTTTAGTTTGAGTATTCCATGTGTGCAATTCATCTTAGTGTAAAGGGTTCTGACATCGTCAAATAGGGGGAGATTGTTGGGTTTTGTATCCATAATACCCTGGATATGAAGAAGTCCCCTTAAACTAAGTTGAATTGTTTTGTATTTGATCATTGCTTTAAGTTATGTGCTTGCAGGACCTAATTACTAAGTACAAACCAATGTCAGGTTGCAATGGGTCAGTAAACACAAGACTAAACAATGTAATTCCTCATTGTGTAGGCCAAAGTGTTGATTCATGTGTAATCTCTCTATTGGGTTGTACTTTACATTCAAGTACTTGGAGATGATCAAGGATGTTCAAGCCAAGATTTCTTTTGTAAGATCAGAAGTTTTCCTAATTAAATTTGTCGAATCTACTTGTGTATATTCACGTCATTCGTCGAATTTGCACTTGTGGATTCGTCGAATATACTCTTGGAAAAGTTTGCTTCTTATGGTAAGAGAATTCTAATACATTCGGCCAAGTTAAATTCATTGAATATACATATCATTATTCGTGTCATTGATAAATAGAAAATATACGCATTTTTCTATATAGTTTTTAGTATAGTTTTAATTAAATTTGTAAATAATATATGTAAATTAATGAATAAAATGTTTGTTTTTGCTATTTTTGTTTTTAAGTTAGTTTTATTTTCATTTTATAAAATTTCTGTAATTTTGTTAAGTCACGCCCTCGGACACGCCCGTGTCCAAGGGCGTGTTCAATAATTTCTGATAATTTTCATTTCTGTCTTTTTTCCAGCTCAAACATCAAGTCACGCCCTTGGTCACGCCCGTGACCGAGGTCGTGTACTTGGTCACGCCCGTGTTGGATGTTCAGCCAGATTCGAGCCCAAATGTCAATGTCACGCCCAATGTCACGGCCGTGATCGGGTCACGCCCGTGACCGAGGCCGTGACTCAACAAAGCTTCCAGAAAACCAAAGGACACGCCAGGTGTCACGCCCAGTTCAAGCTCAAGCCTGCCGACATCGAACACGCCCGTGTTCCTTAGAACACGCCCGTGTACTTCCAAAGTCGCCGATCAAACCTTCTAGATGACAGCCTGGATCCAGCTGTTCTGGCTATTCGCACCCCAAGCCGTGTCACGCCCTAAGACACGCCCGTGTCCGAGGGCGTGTAATTCCAAAATTTTGCCTATAAATAGAGGCCGACCCCCTCATCAATTCCCCCTCTTGGAACCTCTTGGCTCCTAATGGATTGCCCTTTTGGGTGATCTTCCACAATATTTTGTCCACTTTTTGTATTTTTTTATTTTCCTTTTTATGTAATTAATTAGGTGTTTATTTTATTTTCTTTTTGTAATATAAATGTTGTAATTAAATGTTTTTAATTTTGTAATTTTATTTCCTGTAAACCCCGTTATTATGGCAATAAATAAATTTAGTTTTTTCGTGCATTCGTAGCGTAATTTCAAATTCTGCAATTTCATATTCTGCACCGTATTTCAATTCATAACTTAGCTTTATTTCTGCACCGTATTTCAATTCATAACTTAGCTTTATTTCCGCACTTCAATTTTCGCAATTTTTCTTTCTTTAGCTAGATTTATTCGTCGCCATGAAATCGGTTTTCTCGCTTAGATTCGAATTTATGCGTCGTCATAATTTTTCATTCTTTTCTTCCTTGACACGGTAGTTTAGAATGGGATATTCGGGCTGCGTTTAAAATCGCTTCAAAGCGAGCGTTTTTCTCTCGTAATGCTTTCTTCGTTTTCGTATTTTCACTTTATCTTTTTATTATTCGTGTTTTTGTTGTTTTATGTTTTAATCATTTTCGTTTCCGTCATTTTTTTTCGTTGTCATTACTTTTTAATTTGTGTTTTTGTTTTCGTTATTTCGTTTAATAGCTTAGTTTTATTTCATTATTGCAATGCATTTATTTCCCGCCTATCCATTTGGATAGGACTCGTCCTGCATTTATTTCCCGTCTACCCGTTTGGGTAGAACTTGCACTGCATTTATTTCCCGTCTACCCGTTTGGGTAGAACTTGCTCACGCATTTATTTCCCCTCTACCTATTTGGGTAGGGATTGCATTTCTTTAATTCCTGCAATTTATCGCTTTCATTTCAATTTCGTAGAGTGTGTGCGTTTTAATTTAGTGCGTCCTTTTTGTCTTTTCTATCGCTTTTCTTGGTTTTTGCTAAACGCACACCAAGCCCGCGATTGTTATGTTATCATTTTTCGTTTTCAAATTAATGCACTTATTATTGTATTATCGCTTTTCTTGGTTTTTGCTAGACGCACACCAAGCCCGCGATTGTTATCATTGTTTTTAATTAATGCATAAACTTTCATCTATTTTTATATCGGATAAAACAATACGCGTAGCTCGAAGTAACAATACTCGACGGGACCCAGGACCAATACGACTATGTTATGATATTTTCATCATATATATACTACACGCGATAGGTGCGCTTGCCTCTAGCAATTTCGTAAAATTATTTTCTTATCAAGTTTTTGGAAAATAATTTTCCTATCAAGTTTTTGGCGCCGTTGCCGGGGACAACTTCGTCGATATTGCGAAAAGAATTTACGTTATTGATTTTATCATCTTCAAAAATCAAAAAAATTAAAAAAACCATCTTACCAAAAAAATATATGTTCTTTCTTTTCATTAAGCCTTAATTTGTAAATATATAAAATTAATATATACGTTCTTTCTTTATATTCCTATAAGAAAACTAAAAAAAATTATAGGATTTCTATTTTGTTTTTCATTAAAGTTTTTATATGCATATTTGAAAACATATTATTTCAAATTTCAAAATGAAAAATAATAATGAAAAACTTTATAATCAAAATCAAAATGAATTCTAGGAATTTTAAGATAGGACAATAGATCGTTTTCTCGAAGTAGGATTACTCGACAGACCCGAAAGGGGATTTTTGTCGATATTTTGAAAAGAGGAAACCCCGTTGCTTTTACCTTATTATTTCTACTTTTTCTTCCTTGCTTTTCATATTAAAGCTTTTCTTTATTAATTTTGTTTTTTTTCTTATGTTTTAATATAACTTTAAATATGTGTATTTTAAATGATGATGAAAACATAAGTAGAAAACTCCAAAAATATATATGGTTTTACTTTATATATATATTTCATGCTTTTTGTAAATATTGAAAAAACCAAAAATCATAAGAAAAAAAAAATCACTTTGTTTTTCTCTTTTCTTGTTCTTATTATTTTTGTTTCTCTTTTTTAGTATCATTATGTATATATTTGTACATATAAGAAAATCCAAAAAAAAATTTACTTAATGTATTTTCATTTTCCTTTGTTTTTGTTCTTTTCTTTTTATCCCTTATTTTTACTTAATATGTATATATGTAATAAAATTAAAAATCTAAAAAATGTATTATGATGAAAACTTATCTTAGATAAATCAAAAAAAAAATCATTATAACTTTATTTTCTTTTTGTATATATATTTTTTTTGTTTCATTCATATTTTAATATGTGTATTATTACATATTTTTATCATGTTAAAAAGAAAACCTAAAGAAAAAAATAATGATGATGAAAATATTAAGTTGAAAAAAATCCAAAAAAATATATATATGTTTTATTTCTTTCCTTTACTTTCTCTTTGTTTTCTTTCTTAAGTTTTTTTTTTATTATTATTACTTAATTAGTTTTATTTTGTATATAAATATGCATATAAAAAAATAAAAAATGATATGATTTCTATTTTATTTTCATTAAGATTATATATGCATATTTAACAAAACAAAATAATATCTTAACTAAAATGACAAAATAATGGAAAACTTTAAAACATAAATCTAAAAGAATTTTTGGAATTTTTGAGATAGAATAATAGTTAGTTTTCTCGAAGTAGGATTACTCGGCAGACCCGCGAGGGGATTTTTGTCGATATTTTGAAAAGGGGAAACCCTATTACTTTTATCCTTTCATTTCACTTCTTCTTCTTTGATTTTTATTTTAAAATTTCTCTTTATTTTTTATTTTTATTAAGTATAAAGGTTTTTATAATTATGCATATTTCAAAAATGATGAAGATATATTTAGAAAAATCCAAAAAATAATAAATATATATATAGTTTTACTTTATGTATATATTTCATTCTTTTTGTGAAAAAAAAAAACCCAAAAATAATATGTTGTATCTTATTTTGTATCTTATTTTTGTTCCCTTTTTTTCTTTTTATATTATGTATATCCATGCACATAATTAAGAAAAATCCAAAAAGTGATGAAAAAAAAAAAAAAAAAGATGCTTTGTTTTTTTTTTTGTAACTTTGCTTTTCCTTTTTTGTTATTACTATTAAGTTTTATTATGTATATAAATTTGCACATCTAGCAAAACCTTCATAAAATACCAAAAAAAAAATATATAAATATATATATATAGTTTTGCTTTATTTATATAGGTTTTATTTTTTTTGTAACTTAGAACAATAAGAAAACAAAAAAAACAAAAAAAACTTATATATATATACATATATGTATATAATATAATCTCATTTTTATCCCCCCCCCCCCCCCCTTTGTAAATAACCTTTATTATTATGTTTTAACATCTTTTGCAGGTAATTATTCCGGTCATCCCGTCTCCCAAATAGGGGCGTGCTTTTTCCCCCTGCTTTTTCCCCCCTTGTATTTTCTTTTTCCTCCTTTTCATACTTTTGTACATATATAGATTTGTTCCTCATACTTACTTCAACATTGGGGACAATGTTGATTTTAAGTATGGGGGTATGGTATGATGTTTTCCCCTTTGTAATTATTGTCCCCCATTTTTACAAAAAAAAAAATGACAAAATAAATAAAATAGCAAAGTTTGTTACAACATAACAAATTATGTTGCAACATCTTTGTCCCTTTTTTCATTTTTCATTTCTTTTTGTAAAATTTTAATATGTAAATACGTAACAAAATCAAAAATCCAAAAAATTATTAAATAACTTGAAAAAAAAAAAACACCAAAAAAATTATTATACATGTTTTATTTTTATATTTTTGTTTGTATATAAATATCCATAATTGAAAATAAATAAAAAAAATGATGAATGATGAAAAGTTTTACTAAAAAATTTTGTTATAACAAAATTCACAAAAATTTTGGCATAACATACAAAAATATATGTCTTTCTCTTTCTTTTTCTTTCTTTTCCCTTTTTTTTAGTATTAATGTACATATTTTTAATAAAATTAAAAAACCAAAAAAAATTATGATGAAAAATTTCTTAGAAAAAATCCAAAAAAATATTTTGTATGTATTTTTGCTTTTCTTAATTTTCTTCTTTCTTTTTGTTACTTTGTTTTTATTATGTATTTATATATGTATTTTGTTATAAAAAATCAAAAAAATCAAAAAATATCATATCTTAAAAACACCAAAAAAATTTTTGATGAAAAGAAAAACTTATCAAAAAACTCCAAAAATAGAATAAAAACCCCTACTTAGCTTTTTGTTATTTCCAAGGCTAGGTAGAGTTTATCTTTAAGCGTTTTCACTATTTTTGATTTGCTAAAACCATTTTATTTGCATCATAGTTTGTAAATTTAAATCAAGGAATTTTGGTAGTAAAAAATTTCTTGTGATCTTAATTTAATTTGAGAACAAAACTTTTAGCACTACCTCGAGTTAACCCTAAATAGATTCGTTTTTGTATTATATTGGCAAACCATCTTTAGATTCAATTATTCTAACTCGAACTTGTGAAACTTTAGGAATATTCTAATCTACTAAATTTTGCTCTCAAATACTCTTTTATTACTCTAGTTTTTCTTTTGAAACCCTCACCCCTTTAGCTTGGCATAAAAAGTAATAGAAGACGTTTTAAAAGAAATCCTGTGTCAATGGGAATAAAAAGATTCCGTAAACACAGGCACCCAATATTGTTAAAAGAAATCTCGTGTCAATGGGAATAAATTCCGTAAACACGGGCATTGGGTTAAGTTTAAAAAGATTTCAATTATCCCCCGTAAACCAACGTTGGGAATCAAAGCAAAACCACCAAAAAGGTGGGGTGAGAGGATTAAATCCATCACCCCTAATCCAAGCACTCTTCTCTTTGCCAAAGCTTTCCTTTTTCCCCTACCCCTTAGCCACTAAAATTGTAAGCTAGATTTTAATTTAAAAAGTTTGCGAGAGCATAATTAGTAGGTTTTATTTATTCTTAAAAATTTTCTTAAAAAAGTTAAAGTTTTATATAATTCTATTCTAATTAAAAGGTGCCAAAAACTGCAATATTCGACGCTATTTAACTAACTTTAGAAGTTTCGCTAAAACTTTTTCGCTCCTTTTAAATTATCTTCACAATTTAGGACTTACCTCTTTAAATATCCTAAATTTATTTCGATCTCACTTTTGATTAAATAAAATTTTTAGTAAATTAGAAATTTTATTAACGTCTTATAGGTATCCCTTACTTTTGCTCTGGAATAGCAAAAGCTTAAGTATGGGGGTGTTTGATAAATAGAAAATATACGCATTTTTCTATATAGTTTTTAGTATAGTTTTAATTAAATTTGTAAATAATATATGTAAATTAATGAATAAAAAGTTTGTTTTTGCTATTTTTGTTTTTAACTTAGTTTTATTTTCATTTTATAAAATTTCTGTAATTTTGTTAAGTCACGCCCTCGGACACGCCCGTGTCCAAGGGCGTGTTCAATAATTTCTGATAATTTTCATTTCTGTCTTTTTTCCAGCTCAAACATCAAGTCACGCCCTTGGTCACGCCCGTGACCGAGGTCGTGTACTTGGTCACGCCCGTGTTGGATGTTCAGCCAGATTCGAGCCCAAATGTCAATGTCACGCCCAATGTCACGGCCTTGATCGGGTCACGCCCGTGACCGAGGCCGTGACTCAACAAAGCTTCCAGAAAACCAAAGGACACGCCAGGTGTCACGCCCAGTTCAAGCTCAAGCCTGCCGACATCGAACACGCCCGTGTTCCTTAGAACACGCCCGTGTACTTCCAAAGTCGCCGATCAAACCTTCTAGATGACAGCCTGGATCCAGCTGTTCTGGCTATTCGCACCCCAAGCCGTGTCACGCCCTAAGACACGCCCGTGTCCGAGGGCGTGTAATTCCAAAATTTTGCCTATAAATAGAGGCCGACCCCCTCATCAATTCCCCCTCTTGGAACCTCTTGGAACCTCTTGGCTCCTAATGGATTGCCCTTTTGGGTGATCTTCCACAATATTTTGTCCACTTTTTGTATTTTTTTATTTTCCTTTTTATGTAATTAATTAGGTGTTTATTTTATTTTCTTTTTGTAATATAAATGTTGTAATTAAATGTTTTTAATTTTGTAATTTTATTTCCTGTAAACCCCGTTATTATGGCAATAAATAAATTTAGTTTTTTCGTGCATTCGTAGTGTAATTTCAAATTCTGCAATTTCATATTCTGCACCGTATTTCAATTCATAACTTAGCTTTATTTCTGCACCGTATTTCAATTCATAACTTAGCTTTATTTCCGCACTTCAATTTTCGCAATTTTTCTTTCTTTAGCTAGATTTATTCGTCGCCATGAAATCGGTTTTCTCGCTTAGATTCGAATTTATGCGTCGTCATAATTTTTCATTCTTTTCTTCCTTGACACGGTAGTTTAGAATGGGATATTCGGGCTGCGTTTAAAATCGCTTCAAAGCGAGCGTTTTTCTCTCGTAATGCTTTCTTCGTTTTCGTATTTTCACTTTATCTTTTTATTATTCGTGTTTTTGTTGTTTTATGTTTTAATCATTTTCGTTTCCGTCATTTTTTTTCGTTGTCATTACTTTTTAATTTGTGTTTTTGTTTTCGTTATTTCGTTTAATAGCTTAGTTTTATTTCATTATTGCAATGCATTTATTTCCCGCCTATCCATTTGGATAGGACTCGTCCTGCATTTATTTCCCGTCTACCCGTTTGGGTAGAACTTGCACTGCATTTATTTCCCGTCTACCCGTTTGGGTAGAACTTGCTCACGCATTTATTTCCCCTCTACCTATTTGGGTAGGGATTGCATTTCTTTAATTCCTGCAATTTATCGCTTTCATTTCAATTTCGTAGAGTGTGTGCGTTTTAATTTAGTGCGTCCTTTTTGTCTTTTCTATCGCTTTTCTTGGTTTTTGCTAAACGCACACCAAGCCCGCGATTGTTATGTTATCATTTTTCGTTTTCAAATTAATGCACTTATTATTGTATTATCGCTTTTCTTGGTTTTTGCTAGACGCACACCAAGCCCGCGATTGTTATCATTATTTTTAATTAATGCATAAACTTTCATCTATTTTTATATCGGATAAAACAATACGCGTAGCTCGAAGTAACAATACTCGACGGGACCCAGGACCAATACGACTATGTTATGATATTTTCATCATATATATACTACACGCGATAGGTGCGCTTGCCTCTAGCAATTTCGTAAAATTATTTTCTTATCAAGTTTTTGGAAAATAATTTTCCTATCAGTCATTCGTCGAATAAGATCTTATATATTCGAGTAACTTTTTGATACAGCTTTGTTGTACATTCAGGAATTTGACTAAGTCCATTCGTCGAATACAATTAGGTATATTCGTGTCAGTTGTCGAATATCACCTACGATACTCGAGGAATGAGTATGTGATATAAGCCGAACTGAAAAGAATTCTCAAGCCTAAGTTATTTCATCGTATATCAGCCATTGCGCTGTTTATCGCTTGGCTTCGCCGGATTTTCCTTCTTTTGCCGTATATGGCTTTCGTTGTATATATTCGACGAATTATCTTGGACAAAATTCTTTTCTTCCAGAAATTCAAATTCATGATTCCTAAAATTAGGGCACTCGTATTACGCAATTTCTGGAAACCCTTAATGAGGATTATTCCTAGCCGTTAGTGATTGATCTCCTTTATATATTGATGGATTAATTTCGTTTCATACCATTCATCTATTTTGCTATCTTGATTTCTTCAAAAGACAAGTTTATCGTCGATCTGCAATTGGAAAGTTACGATCCTGAAGAACAGACCTCATTTTCGAAAAGCTTCAACAAATCTCTGTGATTGCTGTTCTTCTAGTCTCTCCAGTTTGTTAGCCGATTTGATTTCGATCTTCATGACTTCTCAAAATCCATTCCTTCAAGATCGAAGATCAATGTTTCAGATCCAAGTTTTCGAGTTCTACATCTTCTCTTTTCTCGACCAAAGATTTATGTTGTTGTTGTAGAAGAAGAGACCTCTAAAGATCAGATCTGAAGTTGAAGAAGATTCATCTGTGAATCTAAGTGAAGATTTATCTGTAAATCTTTATTTTGTTATTGTAAACAAATCTTTATTATTTGTAGGAAGATTCATCTTCTGAGTGTAGATCCATTTTTATTTGGATCAAGTTGTAGGAGAGGGTTGTTCTCCGAGTTGTAGGAGTTTTGACTCCGAGTTGTAAGATTTTCATAATCTGAGTTTGGTGAAGTAGCTTGGTCTAGCCGGGCGTGCTAGATAGGTGAGGCGGGAAAGTGGAGTACCCACATTGGTGAACCACTATAATAATCCTTGTGTTGTGGTGTGGCTTTTCTGTGCTTGTCTTAATTACTTTTATTCCGCAAAAAGACACTATACTCACTTATTCACCCCCCCCCCCCCCCCCCTCTAGGTAATTTAGGTAGCAACTAGATACTTTCATGGAGAATGGTGTGCATTTAGCACCAAAGTTGTATTTGTTGAATTTGGACTTCTATAACTCCAAATAGGCTGAGATTTTGGACATGCATGAGTCATACCCAAATACATACCCTGCCCAAAAATGGGAATTTTTGGAAAAACTTTTTTTTATAGTTTTTGTAGTAATTTAATAACTCATGCATGATTAAATTCAGTGGATATATAAACCCTAAAGACCCCAATTTTTGGCGGGGATCTTATTATTTCATGATATGCCCCTGGTAAAAATTCCAGGCAATTTGGGCATGTGCATGTTTGGGAAATACCCCATGCATGTAAGAGTAGTGTATGGGAGAATGGTGTGCCTTTAGCACCAAAGTTGTATTTGGTGAATTTCTCACCAATGGTTTCCTACATGGCAGTAAGGATTTGTCCATGCATGTAACATGAGGAAGTGTATCACCCTTGGAAAGGTTGGAATTTATGGACTTATAATTTCTAAGTATTCTAATATTTCTTTATATGTCACATTTTTTGATTATGTAAATTAATAGAGATAAATCATCTAGGAAAATACACAACTCTGCCCTAAGCATTGTTAGGACATAATACAACTCTGAAATTTAATTGGGAATTATTGAGCACCATTTACCCTACTAAATTAATTTGTTGAGATTTTACACCATGTGAATTAATGAAATAGTCATGGCTAAAATATTCTAGAAAATTCCAAAACTTTGACTATATCAATGATATTGTGTTATCTCTCAGTGTGAATTTATTTGGAATTATTGTAGAGCAGTATTTTTCATAGTTCATGTACAATTGTTGATTAAGCGATCATATCTATTTGGAAAATGATAAAAAATTGTAGAAATTTATTTTTGATCATTATTAAGCCCTGAGAATTTTCTTGTAATTTTTAGTTGATTTAATCTTTGTGAACTTCTTAAAATGAGCTTTTGGCTATATTTAGTAAAATTTGGTTAAATGATCATATCTGTCTAGAAAATGATAAAAATTGTAGGAGTTCATTTTGGATCATTATGAAGCACTGGGAATTTTCTTACAGTTTTTAGTTGAAATAAATATGGTGATCCTTTGTAAATGTTGTTTATGTCCAATTTTTGTATTAAACTATTATTGGCAGAAGATAAAATAAAAAATTACCAAATTCTGGAATTGTGCATTTTTAATCTAGGGGAACCTCCAGATTTTTTTTTTACAAAGGCAACCATCAGAAAACCATACATCATGTGGAATTTGGAAGTCAACAATTAATTATGGAAGGTTAAATAATTAGACCCTTAATGGAAAATACACAAGATTGATCATGAAGACACTACTTAAAATGTAGAGCTTCGGGAATAAATTTGAAGTCCTTTGAACATGATTCTCATATACACCTCATAAGGGCCTTAGATTACACTCATAGTCAAAGTTGGTCTGCGGACAGCAAATCTGCATTTTGTGGTTTGGACATCCTTTGGTCATCATACACAACTCCAACAACCGTAGAGCTATCATGTACCATATAGGATGGTGGGTAGACCAGTTCATTTTGGAGCTAGTCCCAATAAGTTTGGTGTGCGGTTAGAGAAATGCTTAAGGTTGGATTTACTGGACCTAGAAAGAGGAGCGAGACGATATGAGCCACTATTAATAATATGGTATGTTAAGCTTCTGGGATTATTCCTAGATCACGACCAAGTGGATTGAGCTGAGAAAAAGTCAGTCACCATATAACAGGTAGCACTGAGGTTCAATTGAAAATCAATGCTCCCCTAAATAACTATAGCCCATCTTAGGGATCTAAAGTAATCAGAGAGTTTGTGGGAGGTATGAGTATCCACTAATAATACTAAATATCTTGAGAAAGGGAGGTTTGAGATGTCACACCATCATAACTCCTAGTATCGCTGTGAGCCCTTCATCGGGTAGACCTTGGGAAGTCCAAGATGCACCCTAAATATTTAAGATTATCAAAAGAGTAGAAAAGACTAGACGGTTAGGAATATGAATGAATGATACACATACACCTTAGGTGAATAGTACTTTATATAATGGAACGGACAAGTCTGTCCATGGAGCCATAGGTTCGGTAGTTATAAAGGTCAGGTCGGTCCTACGAGCTTGAGCTAGGGTGAAACACAAATGTATGTGCATAAATGTGGTGGGTCTTCGGTACTAGCCTAGTCGACACACCGACAAAAGTACGACGACTCAGCGAGTGGTAGGTGTTTAGAGGGCCAGAATGTTTTACTACGTGACCAAAAGGTCTTATTCCCTAATAGCCCTACACTTAGCATATTTAAGGTCTGGTCCCTACATGTCCAGCAAGAGCACGCAGGAGTTTGTGAGTGCCAAGGACTGGTGCCACAACTTACGTTAGGTACTAGGTTTGGTAGTGTGTCATACCCACCTAGGTGAGGAGATGCTCGCTCCTCTTCCACCAATTGACCACGACGGGAGGTGCCCAAGAGGTTTGCTGCCTCCGAAAAGTGGGAACTAATGCTCTGTACGTGCAGAGTCGTGTGAGTGAGTTGCATGTGTGTGAACCAATAATATAAACATTGCATTGCACTGCATATCATACACATACATCATAAACCACATCGTATAATCTAGTATGGGCTCCTTTATACGGTGGGTCTATGCAAAATGACACCTTAACTTATACGATTGTATGGGCCTTCCTTATAAGTTAAGGATACTTTTCTGCAATGATAGCTAGTTGTACTTCTTTTACACATTTGGTTGCTCTTATTATTGTTTTATATATAGTTCTTACATATTAGAATTGTTAGTGGTTTATTGTACTAGTTAGTAGATCTCATATAGTTTTTGGTTTACTGTTATGTGAGTAAGAGCATTGTCACCTGTTTTGATATACCATTTGTTGTCCTCTGATTCTTCCTCCGGTCCGGTGCCTAGGAGTCACCATGGGAGGGGACGGGGAAACCTCTTAGTATTTTTGACTAACGGTCGGATGTGGCATAACAACAGAAGCCCAGGAGCAGCAGACCCAGTACATAGAGAGGACAGAATGTGATGCGGTGGCACGACTGGGACTCGGAGTATCTACAGCAGCTGGAGCAGCCCCTGTGAGTGTGACAAGATATTATCTTCCAAATGCAGTCTTCCATGCTTCCCTAATCAGTGTTTAGGTTGTCTAAGTAAGAGGGATTATAGTGAGGAATAGATGTACTGGGGCATAAGCCCTTATTTATTATATTACTCTTCTGCGCACTTTTATTTCATCTTATCTGTGGATCATGTATTATTTATTATATGATGTGATGTGGACTGTGTTTATCTATTTCCGCTCCTATTTACTCTGTGATGAATGGTTGGCCTGTGAATGTTGAATTGTCGGTAGGATCGACATCTCGTGGTGACAACCTCCCCGTATGTTGGAGTCACTGTAAGGTGGCGGTTCTGGGCGTAAGACCCGGAAACGAAAGAAAAAAGGGGCCTTACATCAAATCAGAAGACTTACTTCTTCTTCTTCTCTACTTCTACTCTTTCTTTCACTTTCTGTAAATTGAGTAAAGAGTCCTTAGAATCCCTCTTCAAAGGATTCAGTGGTTCAAGATCTCCTACTCAAAAGATCTAGCTTGGTTCTAAGAGTCTCCTTAACAAAAGACTCAGACCTTGGTTCTAAGAGTCTCCTTATCAAAAGATTCAGTGATTCTAAGAGTCTTCTTATCAAAAAACTCAGGCACTGGATAATGTATTCCTACCAAGGTGGTAGATGAGTGGATTACCCATATTTTGGGTAGCCACTATTGATCTTGTCTCATCTATGTTGTACTAATTTTCTGTGTTATCCCATATTTATTTTACTTTGTTTATTTTATTCTGGGTGGAATTCTGAATGCATAGTAGTTAGAACTATTATTATTCTGTGCACTTATTTTTGTGAAAAGTTTTTTAAACTTTATTCACCCCCTCTAGAGAATACTCAGAGGACTCTTTGTGCACTTTCACATGTCGACTAGAAGAGTATGTGTATCGGCTAGAAGCTGTGTATTGGCTAGACTGACTGTCGACTCGAAGTCCCTAAGGGTCCTGGAGAGATCCCATGGTGATTTGGGGTTGTTTCTAGTCCTTAGAAGAAAGTAGGCCAAATGTCGACTAGACCTCTAATTGGCATATGCAAATGTCGACTAGACCTATAGTCGACATATGCAAATGTTAACTAGACCTCTAATCGACATAGGCAAGTGTCAACTAGACCTCTAATCGACATAGGTAGTTTATCTACTAGAGCTCTAGTTGATAGGGGAAGTTTATCGACTATAGGTCTAGTGGACAAGGTTCAGGAACTGCTAAAATGTCAATTATACCTCTAGTCGACAAAATAATGTGTCGACTAGAGGTCCCGGCAACACAGACAGAGCGGTGTTTTTTTCACTATTTTACTTTAACGGGCCCACGACTATATATTGCATGTGAACTTTAAACCTAATAGTGGGGGCTTGGTCCATACTATATAAGGTTGCTTGGGGAAAGTAATTAATACCACTTTTTAGCTATCACTCTCTCTCCAAGCTCGAGACAGAAGAAATCAAGGAAGAGGAAGAAGGAGTCATTCGGCCACTGTTGGAGCTTCAGAGCTCCAAATCGCGAGTCTTTTTTAGATCCACGGAGAGGAACCCGCAGTGGTCGTTTCCATCTGAATCAAATCTTAGATTCATGGCGCCAAATAAATCGGCAAGGGTAACGATCCTTCCTCCCAGTCTTAGGACATGTTTGGTCCTCTAATTCCTTTTTCTATGCTTACACAAGGTTGTCTATTTCACTAACTAGTAAAGTGTATGACTCCCTTTAGTTCTTTATAACTCCTGGTAGATTGTGTCCATCCTGACATATATTGCATGTAGAAATCTGGTAGACATACGGATTTAAACATTTTGGATGAACCCTACCCGTGTCTATTAGCCAAGATCGATGATGCTTGGTTTGTGACATTGCATTTAGGTTAAGCCTAGAATGCGTGTTGGAGAATGACTCCGTTAAATTTGTCATCGTGTTATGGGACTTGAGTTTAAGGTGTCTCTTGGAGTACCTAACGGAAGCCCCATGATTTGTGTGTGGTTGAAAGCAAACCTTCACCAAAAATTAATAGTGGAGTTGACTTGGACCTCCTACGTCGTTTATGATTGTGAAGCCTAAGTCCACTTGTATGGATCGGGTACTTAGCTTGTTATTTTGGTAGCACTTGTATGTGTTAAACACTTATGGGACGAGGCAAAGCTGTATCTGCATCGTGTTGATTGATCGCGATGACTTAAGCATGGGAAAAGTTGAACCAAATCCATTCCATACAGATCAGTGTGAGGTCTTAAACTCCAAAATGTCGTGTGATCATGGTTTAGGTCATGGAAGGTATGTTAACCTAGATCGACAAAAGCTCTCCATCCTAACTAATTTTGCATAACTTAGGGTAGTGACGGTGATCCTAAGTGAGTACACTTAAATCATTTGAAGCTTGTATTTCGAGTACCCGCGTTTGTGATGTGATGAATTGATGTTATGTTAGCCTCATGCGGTTGCATAGGAGGTTGTGGGGATCCTCCTAGTGAATCAAACTAACATCATTTGCATTCCTAGGTTCACCTTTCTTTGATGCTCAACTTAGAAGATTGATTGTGCTTGAATCCTCACCTTGTGTAGAGTATATGCACTTTCTTTATTATATTATATGTTGCATGTACGAATTGCTTCAGGTGAGTGGTGCCCCTCCCCGGAGCCGACTAGAATGGCCGGGGGGGTGGGATCTTTACGTAGTTTGTGGTCAGCTCATAGCTGACTCGTTTACCTTTTGTTTGTGGTTGGTGTAGTTGTTGGTGAGCCGAGCTAAAAAAATAGCGGGCAAAAGCCCATTGCTGAGTTGGCGCTTGAAGGCCAACCTTTTTACTATTTTTCATGTATTGTTGGTCTGCGTGTCGATGTTTGTTTTAGAGTTTTGATACATTGGTTTAATGTAAGGCCTTAACACCACAACTCTATTAATGACATTCCTGAGTTAGGTGGATATTCTTATGAAACTTTTTAATGAAAGCTTCCTCTTGTGCTAGTTATACTCTCGTGTAGACTTATGTTTTTGTTTATCCTATTATTAACGTCTAGCTAGTGTACTTAATATGGCGTGGGGTCCCGAACGAACTTATTGTTATATTATTTGTACTAGCAGAGTGTTACATATTTTTATATCTCTTTATAATGCTTAAGTTATATTGGGTGTATGCTGTGGGGCCCGACCGAACTCATATTATACGGATGTTGTGATGGTGGCGTTACAAACTAATCTTATGATTTTGTTTTAGAATACTTTGAGGGCATTATGTCTTTAATGTGATAATATGCTTGACTCATATAACTAATTCCTAGGATTCATAGGGTATCCATAGTGATCTCCCAATTTATATGCAAATTGCATAGTACGCCATTTGAGCATCCCAATCATAGAGAACATATATGGTGATTGAGACACTTTGCATATATACAATGTTTACTTCACATATTAGTATTGTTGTAATTGTGAAGTGCTAATCTGCAGGATGATGTTGTTCCACAATTTGGGATCATCTAAGATGCTCGGGAAGAGGAGAGTTGTTACACCATGGTTAGTCATCTTTTAGCTGACCAACAATTTTCTCTCATTTATTTTTTGCCGCAGAACTTATTGCACAAAGCTGAGTGAGGCCACCAAAACATGGTTGAAGTATTCATGAAGTGTTTTCAATTATTTCTCTTCTTTCAGTGTTTTATGATTTGGTTGTATTAGGCATGCATGCCTAGCCTTTATTGCTTCATGGTTTATGTTTATACTAATCAGAGTTCCTTCTAAGAAAATGTTCTATTTCATTTGGTTTTTATAGTTCATTGGGCTCTATTTAGTTTATTGCTTCCACATTAAACAAAATGTTTCCCAATATTTTTTTTTTATATTTCCTCTCCTATTATTTTTAAGATGCGTCTTTTTCCCAAAAAACAAATTATTCTCCTTAAATATATAAATTGCCGGACCTCTTTATTTATGGCCTTACTGTCCAATCAATTCAGTAAACAATCTTCATAATGAAACATACGCATACAAAATAAAAACATACATAATAATATAATGCGGAAAATAACTAATGAAAATTATGAGCCACACTATGGTGTATCTCCGAATGAGATGGATGATGCAACAATAACCGACTAATATCTAAATCTTGTTTCATAACACCTTGAGTGTTTTTTGTGTGTTTGTTATAATGACATATTTGAATCGCACTAATGGTTAAGATTTATGGTATATCCATAATGATCTCCTGATCTACATAATATTACATGTTAGGCCCTTTTGAGCATGCAAACCATATAAAATATATTTATTGATTGAGATACTTTGCATATATATTGTATTTACATATTATTATTATTATTGTGAAGTGTTGATCTGTAGGGTGATGGAGTTTCCCGAGTTCCACTAAAATTCCCGACAGAAGAGTCATTACACTGTTGTTGGACAGCTTTCGGTTGACCCATTTTCTACTCATTTATTTCTATTGTAGGGCTTATTACGCAAAGCTGAGTAATGCTACTCAAACATAGCCAAAGTATTCATGAAGTACTTTTCTATTGTTTTCGATCTTTCATTATTTTATGTTTTTGTTGTATCAGACTTGTGTTATTTGACTTTAATGTTTCATGATTTATGTTTGCACTGACCGTAGTTTCTTCTAAGTCAATGTTGTGTTCATTTTGGTTGTTTATAGTTCATTGAGCTATCTTTAGTTTGTTGCTTCTGCACTACCGTTGCGTACTTTGTGGTTAGTTGTAACTTGAGATAACATCATTTATCACTTTATAGCCATTTATTTATTGGTATTATATGGTATGACAAAGTTGAGCTGCCAAATTATAGACTATGTTGGTTTGAGCGTTTTTTCCTTCGTTGCAATTTTCAAAAAATATAAATGATCTTTTTTGCCCATTTGAATAGCCTTCTTTTGGATCTATCCCCCAAAAGTTGTTTTATACTTGATTCCAGCCACAAAGAGGTGCTCCATTCAAAAACACTGTTTTATTTTCGTCTTCAGTTACTTCTTCTCTAATAGCAACCACCCACCCAAACATGTAGTTAGATTGAAATCTATAAATATAAGTAGCACATAATGTAAGCATTTTAAAAATTCGGTGTAACGGTGGGATCAAGAACCATCTTGTAAATTGGTTTGATCAAGATCAAAAACTGCTTCAACCGAAGAATGATTAGCAACCAACAAATCACGGTCGAGTTGATAAACCGCCGAATATTTTGGAAAACACGATTTCCAAAATTTAGGTTTAAAATAATTATATATTCTAAAGAACATTCTCACCACACATGTACCCCTTTTATCGGGATGAAACTTGATAGGCGGACCCCTTATTTGGCGTCAGCGTCTCCCGGTACCTCGCCTGCTGCAACGCACCACCGCCTCCTCGTCATTACGACTGGCGCTCTCTCGCGTTCACACCGTTCCCACTAGGTCTCCGTGTTCACGCCATAACACCAAATTCTTTCGTGGTCAGGCGAGAACGTCGACTTCTCCGCGCTAATGCGAGAGCACCGACTTCTCCGCGCTCACGTGAGAACGTCAAATTACTTCTGAGCATGTGATGCATTTTACCTTCTTTGCCCCTCTTGTCCACAAAGATTGCAGGTTTCTCCGCGTTCAACGTTGTCACCTTCACCGCAGCCCGAACTGCCCGGGGGGTAAACAGTCATATCTGAAAAATGACAATCTGTGTGCTCCAGATCAACGAACGTGTTTCACCCGTCAGGTGGTTACGATGGTTAAAATGACAAAATTACTGGACTACCCATGTTCAAGGATATAAAAGGAGCACAAAGCCCTCATTCAAGAAACACATTGTCTTTAGCACCAAAGAGAGATCCTTCAAAGAATTCTTCAGAGTTCTCCTTTGGCGCTCGAAGACTCTCTCAAACAACTCCTTCGGAACTCAAAGATCCCCTTTCCCTTCAAAGATCTCTTTCGAAGGCGACTTGAAGATCTCTCTTCTTCCCGCAAGGCAACTCAAAGTTCTCACTTCTTACACCACCAAACACTTAATGCGCCGAGCGGTGGTCTGTCACCCTCGGGCACCCCTCTACTTACTGTAAGGAGCGGTTACCTGTCACCCTCGAGTTCTCTACTTTATTTGTAACACACCAAGATATAGTGCAATTTGACTGACACCGATTCGACCACGTGATTTTTCATCATTTTTGGGTTTTCCACGCTAAAAAGTCTTCTTGTCAGCCGTCAGTTCTCTACTTTGACTGTGTGCTGCATCTGGCTCACTCTAGAGCAAAGGCGGTCCATCTCGACAGCTCCGCGGAGCGCCGGGCAACCGACCGCGGAGCGCCGGGCAACCGACAATAAAACTGTTTAAGAGAATTCTAAAGAACATTAAACAATTATATATTTTTTGTTATATTGCGAGTTTAAAGTTTAAACTGATCAAAATTACTATTATATTTTAGCTGCTTCTTCAAATTTTGAGTCGACAAAAACAATAGGTTCTACTTAATCCCAATCGAAATATTAATAAGTGTGAAATGTAGGGGGCAGAAAATAGTGGCAGGAGAAAAAGAACGGAGAAATTGTATAGAAAGGAAAGTTTTAGATATATTTCATTTCATTACCAGAAGCTAATACAAGTGTTGTATTTATACTCATTTAGGGAACATTCTAGATATCAATAAATGTAGTGGTTATTGGTTGTCACGCGAAGCCTCTAGATAAACATTAAATAAAATATTACAACAGTGGAATTATTTTATTCTAACATGTCCCCTTATAATCTAGGGTTTCCGGCAGATTTGCTATCCCGAGGTCTCGACAGAAGAGGCGAAACTTCTCAGCAGCAAGAAGTTTCGTAAATCCATCGGCTAGTGGCTGAGGGCGATCTCATTCTCTTCTGCGAGCTCTCTAACAAAATGGTATTTTATTTGAATGTGTTTTGTCAGGTTGTGAAATACTGGATTTTTGGATTTTTGCACATGGCGATAGCGGAGGTGCAATTAACCTTCGGATCGGTTGGATTATTTTCTTCTTCTTTGATTTCTTCTAATAATCTTTTGATCCAAGCATTACTAGAAAAGAGAGTTTTAGCCCAGGGTAATTTGCCCAGGCAAAAGGTTAAAAATTGTGGCTAAATATCTTTAGCCACGGTCTAGCCACGGAAAAATTTCGTGGCTAAGGGTCTCGTGGAGAAAGGTCTTTAGCCACGGATTGACCGTGACAAAAAGTATTTGCCACGAACAAAAAATGCTGTGGCTAATACCTAGAGATTTCGCCACGGCTTGCCCTTGTAGCAAAAGTATTTCATTATATGCATTTAGGCTCTTTTGCCACGGCAAATGTCCTGTTTATTAGCCACGGTGCTATGTCGTGGCTAGTACTCCAATTATTAGTATTGTGGTTGTTTTGCTACTTATTAGCCATGGCTTTATGCCGTGGCTAATAATGTTTCCGAAAATTTTACAAAGACAATTTTCTAGTAGTGAAACTTCTTTAGCTACTTCTCCAATTGTGATATATTCTGCTTCGGCGAAAGAAAGTGATGTGCTTGTTTGTTTGCAGGAGCTCCATGAGATAGTGTTCTGCCCTAGCTGGAACACAACCACTGGTGCTCATGTGATCATCTGGACAACCAGCCCAGTCACTGTTGGAATAGCCTATTAACTTGCTTCCTTTTTCTGCTTCCTTTCTTGTATAGAGTAAGCCTGTAACACCCCACCCGTTGTACAGTATATAAGGTGAACAAGCAAGAGGGTTACGTATTCAGAAAACTAACCAACAACATCTCAGAGTTACAAATAAGCGAAAGCATAAGTTAATTATCTTGAACCAGAAGATATGTCCACAACACAATGAACAGGAATGACTGATATATATATATATATGAAAGAGTTTGGCACTAAGGCCATACAACCAAAAGTGTTTCTCTTGTTTACATGATTTCCAAACATCGGCACCCAGGCCGACAATACATGAAGAAAAATGCTCAAAACACTTCGGCCTTCGAGGGCCAGCAAAGCGCAGCAGCTGGGGTTCCAATCCGCTATTTTCCGCTCGTCTCGCCAGGACCTGTAAGGCACAATCCACCAAGCAGTGGGGAAATAAGTAACCGGTCAGCTTTAGCTGACCAAGATTATAACGACCCCACCCCATGCTCGGGGCGGCGATACTCCTTCCCTGCAAGCAAGCAATAGTAGCATATATTTCACAGGTGCGTCTAAGCACTGCATAGATACATTCACCACATACGTCGACTCAGGGCCACACGTATTGCGCTCTCAAGGCACGACATCCATAAGTCCTTTTTCAACTTGGATGGTCAAATTGAGCTAAGTCGTACACACCAACGTTTTCCGGCATCTTCCATAAGACGTCGTACCGAGGGGATCCCTCACCACCGACCACTATGGGCGGGTTCAGATCTGGCTAGGCCCGGCTCAATCATCGTGAACACACGATGCGGGTAAGCTTTCACCTCAGCCCGGCAAAAGACAAGCACACTAGGTAATCAGAACAGCCTCAGGGGCTATTTCTACACGCACCACATGATATTCCATATCACTGGCACTAGCACCGGCGCTAGCGCGGGCGCTAGACAACAGAAATCATTTCTGTCAGCTCTTTCGGGTATTTCTTAGAGGTAGCCTCCAGGTCTCCCTGCAGCACATCAAAGCACACAGAACCCAAAAACAAGCATACATACACGGAGTCTTCTCCGGAGTGCAATATAGCATATCAACATCACCAATCCATACCAACCTGTCCAGATGGGCTTCACACAGTATGCATATGTCCGTACAACGATCAAGACTCTATATGCAATTCTCTACGGGGATACTCCATATCGACCCGTCAGAAGAGCCTATCCACTAATTAGTGGAAATCTTCCATCTACTATACAAATCAAAGGACTAGCATGTCCAGAGATTAAGGAGGAGAATCATTACCCTTGATGCTCGTTTCGGTGTCATAGGGTGAAGCTTCCTCTCCACAAATCCAACGATGGAACAAGCATGCGAGAGATCTCCTACCCGGACTTACTCTAGCCCAAATGAACCTCCTTCCTCTTTCTGACCTCTGCCTTTGCCTTGGAGAGAGTCTAAGTAAGAAATTGAGAAGAATCCTCGAGTTTGAGAGTTATATATATAAAACCGCTACCACCGGCGCTAGCCCTAGCGCCTAGCGCTAGCCCAAAGGCGGTACGGCCGAACCTATCCATAGCCGCTTAAGGGAATCACCGAGACGCTACCGCTACCACTAGCGCTACCGCCCGCGCTAGCTCTCGACGAGCCGAATTCACGAGCACTCAACACAAATCATCGGAATACATTCATCGGAACACAAAGTCGTCGAGAAAGCTACCGCTACCGCTAGCGCTACCGCCGGCGCTAGCACTCGACGATGCATCTTGATGCTTTCGACGATACACACAAGTCCCTTCGTCGATATGCTACCAATTCGACGATAAGAGCTACCGCCAACGCTAGCCCTAGCGCCCTGCGCTAGCTCCTTAGCTTAGCACATCGCGAATTCTTTGCACCTGAACACTGGGGGTCTTACAATCCTCCCCCCCCCCCCCTAAAAAGAATTTAGTCCCGAAATTCTAACGGTGCAAACTACTACAAAGATACAAAGTAGCTCTGTACCTTAACAGAACAACTCAGGGAAGTCCTGAAGCACGGTCTGCTCTCGCTCCCACGAAAGCTCCTCACACTCGCAATTGTCCCATCAACTTTGACCATTCTGATCGATTTGTTCCGTAAGTGCTTGATTTCAGTGTCTTCAATCCAAATGGGCTTGACCCTTGTCGCTAGCCCACGTTCGATCGGTACTGGAACATTATGCACAAGTATTTGAGTAGGCTCTTGCACAACCTTCCTCAACACGGAGATGTGGAACACATCATGCAAACTACTCAGCTTCGTCGAAAGAGCGAGACGATAGGCAGCTTCACCAACACGCTCTATTATCTAAAACGGTCTAAGGTATCTGGGACTCAGCTTTTTCAAGTGTCGAATCCTTGACACACCCTTGAAAGGTTTAATTTTGAGATAAACCCAGTCGACCACTGCGAACTCGACGTTTCTGTGTCTGGCATTATAGTACTTCGCTTGCCTATCTTGTGCAATCAGCAATCTATCCCGGATTGTCCGAATAATCGAAGTAACATCTTCGACTTCTTTTCTCTTAAACAGCTTAGTCTCGCCCGTCTCAGCCAAAACCAAAGGTGTACGATACTTCTTACCATAAAGGGCTTCAAAAGGCTTTATCTGCAAGCTTGTTTGATAGTTGTTGTTATAAGAGAACTCGATCATAAAGAGATGATCTTCCCACCTCTTTCTGAAATCCAAGGCACACATTCAGAGCATATCCTCCAAAGTCATGTTGGTCCGCTAAGTCTGCCCATCCATTTGTGGGTGGAAGGCAATGCTAAATTTCAGCTTGGTACCCAACAGTTGGTGGATTAGCCTCCAATCTTTCGATGTGATGCGCCCATCTCGGTCACTTACGATGCTACGGGGCACACCGTGTAATCGCACTATGCTATCGACATATACCTTCGCTAACTTTTCCACTGAATCGTCCCGCCGGTTCGGAATGAAGTGTGCAACTTTTGTCAAATGGTCCACAATTACCCAAATGGCATCGTTCCCGGGCTGTGTTCTCGGCAAACCATGCACAAAATCCATAGAAATATCATCGAATTTCCATTCTGGAACTAGTAATGACTTCAGGAAACCTCTAGGTTTTTGCAATTCAGGCTTCACGAGCACGCAAGTGTGACACTTGGCTACGTATAAGGCGATGTCTTTCTGTAAACCCGACCACCAGAATAGCTTCTTCATATCCTGGTACATTTTTGTGCTCCCCGGTTGGATTGAGTACTTAGTAAAGTGTGCCTTGTACATCGACTCCTCCCGTAATTTACCAATATTGGGGACGCACAGACGACTGTCTTTCCACAAAAGACCGTCTTCCAAAGAAAACTCGGTATTATACCCATACTTGGTCTCTGCCACATACCGCTTCATGCTTTCATCAAGTTCCATTGCCAATCGGACTCTGTCTGCAAGGTCACACTGTACCTCTGTCTAGTTCAAACATGTTATGGCACTGGTTCTTTTATCCACACAGGAAATCTCCAAGGCTTCTAAGTCGCTGATCAGATGCGGATCATGCATTTGAATCCAGTTGGATTGTGCAGAAGCCCTCCGGCTCAAAGCATCTGCGACAACATTTCCCATCCCGAGAGTATAGTGGATCTTGAAAGTGTAGTCCCCCAGGAACTCCATCCACCTTCGTTGTCGCATATTCAGCTCTTTTTGATCTATTAGGTACTTCAGGCTCTAATGGTCCGTAAAGATGTCGATCTTCATGACATATAAATAATGCTGCCAAAGCATAAGAGCGAATATCACGGACGCTTGCTCCAAGTCATGGACCGGATAATTCCTCTCATATACTTTCAGTTGGCGAGAGCCATAAGCAATAACCTGACCATGTTGAACAAGAACGCAGCCTAAGCTGCTCCCTAATGCATCGCTGTAGATTTCAAAGCCTTCCGTACCACATGGCGAACATAAGATTGGCGTCGTGGTCAGAAGACCCTTCAGCTCTTCAAAAGCTCGCGCGCACTCTGGCGACCTAACGAACTTCTGATCTTTCCTAGTCAATGTTGTTGGAGGCAGAGCTATCCTCGATAAGTTCTCTACGAAGCACCTATAATTGCCGGCAAGTCCTAGGAAACTCCGAACTTTCGCCATTATAGTTAACACAGACCACTCTCGTATTGCAACTATCTTTGCAGGATCCACTGCAATGCCCTCTCCACTGACCACATGACCTAGGAACGCCATTGAGGACAGCCAAAACTCACACTTTGAGAACTTGGCATACAGCTGACTTCGCCTCAGGGTATCCAAAACAATGCTCAAGTGAATCGCATGTTCTTCTTCCGACTGAGAGTATACTAGAATATCGTCTATGAAGACAATAACAAATCGGTCTAGAGACTCTCGAAACATTTGGTTCATCAGATCCATAAATACAGATGGCACATTCATCAAGCCAAATGACATCAATGTGAACTCAAAATGCCCGTAACAGGTACTAAACGTCGTCTTGGGAATGTCACATTCCCAAATCTGCAACTGGTAGTAGCCAGACTTCAAATCTAGCTTTGAGTACACAGTCGATCCAACTAGCTGATCGAATAAGTCATCGATTCGTGGAATCAGATACTTATTCTTTTCTGTCAGCTTGTTCAGTTCGCGGTAGTCTATGCACAGACGCAAGCTTTTGTCCTTCTTCTTCACAAAGAGGACCGGTGCACTTCAAGGGGATGAGCTTGGACGAATATTGCCTTGCTCTAGCAACTCCTGCAACTGAACTTTTAGCTCCGCCATCTCTTTTGGCGCAATTCGGTACGGTGAACGTGCCACAGGTTTGGCACCTGGCAACAGCTCAATAGCGAAGTCAATCTCTTGCTGAGGTGGAGCCCCAAGAAGATCTTTTGGGAAAACATCTGCATACTCCGATACGATCGGGACATCACATGTAACATCCCAATTCGCACTAGACCCCTCGGAGACGTTTTGACTCTCCTTGGGTCGGTTTTGGGTAAAGGAGGATTGAGTTCGACGAAGTGCTCGGCGTTCGACGAAAGTATTGACTTCAGTTCGACGAAGTTGAAGGAAACATGAGAAAATAAATCAGTGTTGACAGTTTCAATCGCAACATATTTTGAGTTCGAGTTCTTTGCTTCGTATTAAAATATGAAAATATTGCTCACATTTTGGACTGGTTTGATGGGTATAATGGTGTGCTAATAACTGATATTAGTAGCGGTCATTGATGTATTAATAGCGGATATTGGGATGAAATTAGTGTGCTATTAATGTGGTGTGCTAATAAGGGTTTCCTTATACCTGAAATAGGGTGCTATTAGAGGCTTGTGTTGGCTGATATGTGATCTGAAATGTGGGCTTATGTTGAGCCCAATAGGCTGTAGTTGGCGTGATATTAGGCGGTGGATTTTGTTTAATGTCGCCTCTAAACCTACCAGATATCATCGACTCTTTTCATTTCTCTCCCTTTCTCGTCGGTGTCGTGCTAGGGTATCACGTGTGTGTGCGTATAGGCAATTTCCCCATTTATAAAGAAATGCGTATGAGATTTATGGTGTGCATATGAAAAAAAAGTATACATATATATACATGTATATATATATATAAATATATACACATATATGTATATATGCATATGAGTGCTCTCCTTGTCCCGATCTTTCCCTGCTGCCTCGTTTCTTTCTCCCCTCTCCCGATCTTTCCCTGCTGCTGTGCGAAAGAAAAGAGGGCGACTTAGGGTTTCGGCGTCGCCGGCGCCGGTGTTGCCGGTGGAGGTTGATTTCTTGGCCGCCGGGCTTCCTCTCGGTCGACTGGGCTTCGTCGGTGTCGTGGTTGTGCGATCTATTGGTTCTCCGATTCGATTGAAGGCAAGAAAACCGCCTCCTCTTCTTCCCCCTTCATTCTCTGTTTGTGAGGGCTTATGATTCTTACTCCTTGTGTTGGTTTTACCTTGGCGGTTGCTTAATCGTTTCGCTTTATTGCTGCTCCTTGTCGAGGGGGGGGGGATGCTTGGGTTATGCTACCTTGGCCTTGGGTTGCATAAATTCCGATTTTAAATTTGAGGATGCTATTGTTTGATTTTTCTGCTGCTATATAATCATCCTTGTTGGGTTAATTTGAGGCTGCCGTTGTTTGATTTTTCTGTTGCAATATAATCATCCTTGTTGGGTTAATTTGAGGCTGCTGTTGTTTGATTTTTCTGCTGCTATATAATCATCCTTGTTGGGTTAATTTGGGGCTGCTGTATGTGTAATTCCGTTGTTGGTTATGTGGGGGCTACTTCTTTAGTTTTGTTTATATGGGGGGGAGTTGATGTTTATACTCAAAATTAGGTTGTTGTTGCTTGTGTTGCTTGGGGCTGCCCTGTTCTTTCTATGAGGGGCTGCTGCTGCTTGTGTTAATTGGGGTTGCCATGTTGGTTTGCCTTCCTTGTGAGGCTGCTGCTGCCTTTGTGAGGGGCTGCTGTTGCTTGTGTTGCTTGGGGCTGCCCTGTTGGTTTGCTTTTCTTGGGGGGGCTGCTTCTTATCTTGGTCAAATATTGGGGGCTGCACCTTATTCTTGTCTAAGCAAGGGTTGGTGCTATGTTCTTTTCCTATGGGATGCCAAGTTTGATAAATTGGGAGTTTAAAACTTTAAATCTCTATATTGGGGTTTTTCCTATTCCTGCTGCCATACAAGTGATCATGCTATTTTGGGTTAGATTTATTAAATTTCTCGCATGGTAGTAGCTTTTCCTTGATCGGCTGTCTGTTGTTTCCTTTTTTTTAGTGGGTAATGTTGACTGATTACATGTGTGATATTTCTGTGGATCAGGACCATTTAATCAGTCTTGGCCAACTGCCGCCATGCCGCAGAAGAGACGACCGTGAACGTCGGCCGGAAATCAGGTGACTTCCTCCACTCTCCCTTGGTGCTAGATCTTTAGATCTAAATATTATGAGAGACATTGAACTCAAAAGAGTTTGATCCAGTGAGTTTCATGAAGTTTCGTAGGAGGAGACCACGCTAGAACTTTCGTTCTAGGGCGCCGTTCGCCACAATATTATCTTCAATCAACTCCTCTCTTCTATACGAAGATTTAGAGCTTGATTTCGTGAAGACTGGTGGTCTGTTGAGGGTGTATTGGAGTAGAGAAGGTGAAATATTATTTGTATGTGCTGGGGGGAGAAGATGAACAGATGTTGTTCATCTGTCTTGAGTTTTGACCAAATATTATAAATTGGGATGACGCATCTGGATTGGAGGAGTGTAGCTCCCGGAAATTCAGTTTTAGTGGACGGCATTGGGAAGGTTTATTATCTTATTATCGTTGTATGTTATACACAGTTAAAATTGCAAGCACGAATAGAATTGGTAATTATGTGCTTGTTGATGTCGTGATCATCTTAAACTAGATTTAAAGCGATTACTTAATACGATTGTTAAAGGACGAAGCAACGAGTAATCCTACGGGAGCGTATAGAAGGATCACCGCACTGTATGCACACCACTGCACGAGAGTTGTGTCAACTCGGGATGGGTAACATCGGCTAAGTGTGCAAAATGTGAAAGGTAATAAGACTCCGCTTGGGGGTCCTTGGGTGCTTATGAGCATGGGTGTGCACGGGTTGAGTGGCTTACACATGGTGATGTATGGCTTGGTATGGATTATAAGCATCGGCTAAGCGTGCAAAATGTGAAAGGTGATAAGACTCCGCTTGGGGGTCCTTGGGTGCTTATGAGCACGGGTGTGCACGGGTTGAGTGGCTTACACATGGTGATGTATGGCTTGGTGTGGATTATAAGGTATGGTTATATCCTGTGGTGAAATGTTAAGGACCCGGTTGTTGGGGGCCTTGAATGCTAGATAACATCGGTCGATTTGTATGATGTGAAAAGAGAAGACTCCTTCGGCGAGTCCTTGGGTCCATGATAGCACGGGTTATGCATGGAAATTACAAGAATGTGCGTGGTTTACACTTGGAGGTGTGACGGCACTGGTTGGAGGATACTTATGGTAGGGGATTACTTGTGGCGGGTCTACGGGCTTGCTAGTCGTGACACCGACAGAAGCCGGCAGTTGACTCTAGACCGGTTGGGTTGGACTCTTGGTGCTCACCTACCCAGGTCCCCTTCTGTGTCCTTGGAGGCTCCGCTGTGTGTTCTTAGCGTCGAGCAGTACGCAGGGGCTCCGCTGTGTGTTCTTAGCGTTGAGGCGTACATAGGCCTAGGTCTGGTAGTGTTCATACCCACCTAGTTGTGGAGGAGCCCGGTCCACAGTCTCCGTCTGGCCACGACGCGAGGTGCCTGAGGGGTTAGCTACCCTCGAAAAGTGGGAACTACGAGTCTATGTCGACATAGCAAAATGCATGGGTGAGTTCATCATATCATAAGCATTGCATTGCATTCATCATTCATAAACATAGCATTGCACCGCATCGGGTCCACCATATAAATTAGTATGGGCTCTTTTATATGATGTATCCCAAATTGGAAACCTTAACTTATAAGTTTGTATGGGCATTCATATAAGTTAAGGTACGATTTGATGCTGCTTACTCTTGTTTATCTACACTACTTACTTCTGTACTGATACTCTGCTTGTATAGATGTGCTTTTACATACATGTTGATACCTTTTGCCGTTACTTGCCTTCTTGATGTACTGTTGATATGTTAACTGCTAGATTAAGAACCTCATCATATCACCTGCTTGTTATATTACTGTTTATATTGCAGCATTTCTTCCTTTCCTTCCGCCCGGTGCCTTGGAGTCGTCGGGGGAGCGGATGGGAAGCCACTTAGTCTTTATGACTAACGGTTGTTGCATCCCTCTTTTTAGTAGCACACTTAGTTGGTGTAGCAGCGTTCAACACAGGAGGCCAGCCTGGTCAGGTGTGCGGGGTTGGTGACTATGGTACCTTGGATGCCGTCAGTGGCAGAGGTGAGCGAGTGGTTCGAGATGTAGCCCTCGGGGCATTTAGCTTGATACTCTGATGTTTTGCAGAAGCTTGTGTAGCTTTCTGTCCTTCTTTGTACTTACTGTTTGGACATTCTTACTTATTGTGAATCAACGACATTTAATGCTTTCTTTTATTGATGGGTTGGCGCTGCTCAGTTGGTTTGGCCGGCAGGATAGGCGTCTTGTGGGGGATGCTAGCTCGTGTGCTGGCGCTCCCGCAAGGCGGCTGTCCTGGGCATAAGACTCCCCTCGGCCGTGTCGTGTGTTTCGGGAGGGGGGTCTTACATCACACAAATTGGGCTTTGGCTCAGAAGTCTCCAATAACATGAATAACAACTCTGCGCCTTCCGAACAGCCTTGACTACTTGGAGAGCAAACATGAACATCTTGCTCGATCCTCGCAAACCTATAAATGTAGTCTCGCGTTCAGTATTCTGCTCCAGCGTGGCCTCCTTCAAGTTGCAATCAATGCATGCACGCTGCTTCGAAAGCCAGTCCATGCCAAAGATCACATCGAACTCGAATATCGGCAGCATCGACGCTTCCAAGTCAAACTCATGACTTCTTATCCGCACCTGAACACTACAAACTCTGTCTCCATGCATTCGACACCCATTTGGAAGAACAACGTCCAATTTGTCCTTTACCACGAATGAAAGCACTCCAATACGCAGTATGAAGTTCTCAGACAGAAAGGAGTGGGATGCTCCCATGTCAAATAGAGCTCTTGGCAGACAGTTTTGAATTAGGACAAAACCTAATACGTACAAACAGGGTATACATGCAATCGCACACAAGGTATAAAAGATATAAAGTAATAATTTCTATATATTAAATCATACATGTCACGACATCTCTTTGCTTAATGGCCTCTTCTGGCCAAGATTATATACCCGCGGTTGAGCTAGAGTGTAGTGGGATGCAGACAACTCCGCTGCCTTCCCTTTCTCCGCTGCATAAGCCGCAGCTGTCTTTTTGGCTCCGCGACACTCCCGAGCAAAGTGGCCCGCCTTGCCACAATTATAACATGTAATTGGACCACGTCCAGTAGATGCTCCTGAAACAGAAGACGAAGTCGGTTCCGAAAACCTGGACTTCTTTTTGAATCATCGGGACCTAGACTTTGACGAGCTAGGTACTTTAAACTCCGTCGTTGCCACCACTCGGTCCTTGCTTGCTTGGATCCGCTTCAGGTCCTTCTCAAGGGATCTGGCGGTATGTACTAATGTCAGAAAGCCCTGCGTCATCGGGCCTGACAAAAGCACCCGCAAATCATCACACAGACCTTCATAAAACTGGTTGGTCTTTCGCTCTTCATCATCAAAGGAAGAGCCAACATACCTTCCCAGTCACGTAAACTCGTGGAGGTACTCATCGACCATTCTATACCCTTGAGTCAACCTTTGAATTGGTTCTCCATTTCGATGCGTTGAGCATAAGGGAGATACCTTGCCAAGAACACTCTCGAGAATTCTTCCATCGAGATGTCTGTCAGTTGCCTGCCGGCATACTGATGCCTTTCCAAACCTTCCCACCACAACCTAGCCTCTCCATCCAATAGATAGGTAATGAGGGTTACCTTCTGCCTTTCCTCCATCTCTGTAGCTGTTAGGGTTCTCTTCACCCAAGACAGGCAATCTTCATCTTGCGTTGGTGTTCCTACCCCTTCAAACGTAGGAGGGTGGAAACTCAGAAACTGCTTCAAGTGAAGGTTTATCGCTCATAGCGCCTCAACCAGTACTGCCAATACTGGTCTTTCCACAACAGGCTCAACTGCGACAACCGGCTCCGGGGCCACCCCAAGGGCAGGAGGTTGTACAGGTCATCCTGGTTACGCATTGATCATGGCGATCACTGCATCAGCAAGCCTTTATATTATTTCATCAGAAGGAGAAGGCGTAGGCATCTCAACAGATGCACTACTCTCGACAATGCGTCGTGGTTGGGACTACCCCGCACCACTTTTAGTCCCCTATAATCATGTCGGACACAATTTAGTGACTAATAGCACAACAAAATTGCAAGTAAAGAACACGCAGATTCCACAATCATGCTAAACATATATATAATCATTCTTAAGTAGACATTCTGGTTATTTAAATGAGTTAAACGGTGATGCACACACGTGCCCACCACCCCTTAAAAGAATTCGACCGCAAATTTGCACAGAAGGGATTGAGATCCGTAGCTGATACCAAATTGTAACACCCCACCCGTTGCACAATATATAACAGTAGGTCCGGTCGGGACCCCACGCCATATAAGGTGAACAAGCAAGAGGATTACGTATTCAGAAAACCAACTAACAACATTTCAGAGTTACATATAAGCGGAAGCATAAGTTAATTATCTTGAACCAGAAGACTTACCCACAACACAATGAATAGGAATGACTGATATATATATATGAAAGAGTTTGGCACTAAGGCCATACAACCAAAAATGTCTCTCTTGTTTACATGATTTCCAAATATTGGCACGCAGGCCGGCAATACATGAACGAAAAACACTCAAAATACTTCGGCCTTCGAGGGTCAGTAAAGCACAGCAGCTGGGGTTCCAATCCACTATTTCCCACTCGTCTCGCAAGGACCTGTAAGGCACAATCCACCAAGCAGTGGGAAAACAAGTAACTAGTTAGCTTTAGCTACCAAGATTATAACGACCCCACCCCATGCTCGGGGCGGCGATAATCCTTCCCTATAAGCAAGCAATAGCAACATATATTTCACAGGTGGGTCTAAGCACCGCATAGAAACATTCACCACATACGTCGACTCAGGGCCGCACGTATTATGCTCTAAAGGCACGACATCCACAAGTCCTTTTTCAACTTGGATAGTCAAATTGAGCTAACCCGTACACACCAACGTTTTTCGGCATCTTCCATAAGACGGTATACCGAGGGGCTCCCTCACCACCGACCACTATGGGCGGGTTCAGATCCTTCTAGGCCCAGCTCAATCATCATGAACACACGATGCGGGTAAGCTTTCACCTCAGCCCGATGAAAGACAATCACACTGTGAAAGGAGAGTTTAGTTCTTATTATATGTGTTAACACTCTTGTTTAACTTTTTCTTTCAAAGTAAATGATATATATATAAGAGTTTGCTGATTGCTGTATGAGTAATAAATACAAACAGCTAGAGTGCATATAAAAAACACATCACAAATAAGAAATAAAAACAACAAGCAAACCAAGCAATCCAGATGACACAAGGAAATATAGTAGTTCCCCTTTACTGGGTACATCTACTCTTCTACCGAATGGTAGGAATCCACTGGAGGTTGTTTATAAGGTGCCCTCACACCAAGGTGATTTTGATAAGGTGTCCACACACCAATGGAGGTTTGATCAGGTGCCCAATTCACCTATAAGCTTTTGATCAGGTGCTTATAAACCAAGATGCAGGTTTTTGCTAAGGTGGCCTGTCACCGGGAGTAAACTTTTGAAGGGAGTTTTAACCCTTTACAAGGTGGGAGAAATAAAGAAAACAGAAAAGATTATGTTGTTCTTCTCTTTGCTGAGAAGACACTTGATGAAGATGATGTTGAAGAAAGCTCCCCCTGTCTGATTGAGTTTAGATGACAGCTTTGTGGATGGAACTCCTTCTCTTGATTGCAATAACACTTCTTCTTCTTCTTGCAGTTTAGATCCTGAGCAAGTGATAGTGTTTGGTGTCTCAGGATATGTATAAGATCTGCAAGAGAAGAGTTTAGCAAAAACAGAACAAGATAAAGTAATAAAGTTGTTCTCTATTTTTGCCTTTGTTCTTCTTTTTCTCTTCTTCTTCTTCTTCTTTTTTTCCTGTACAACAATATTAATATGTTATGTACTATAATCTATGTACATCAATATGATCTATATATTTTGCTGTATATATAAAGATGTTGTCCTCTTTCCTGGCTAATTTGAATCCTTGCCGACCAAAGAGGAAGGATATATTATCTCTTTCATTTCCCAGATCCTTGAGCAGATAAATTCCTTCTTTAGCTTGCTACAACGGCTACAACATTTATTGCTTTGCTGTCAACGGCTATATTATTTAATTCTTGCACGTTGTAATGTCAGATCAGCAATATATATATAGCAATATATAAAATAGAATAAATAAAATATTGCTTTAATAAAGTCTGACAGCACATAAGTAATATTTAATGATATAAAAATAATGCTGGAAGAAATTCGTCGAACGGAGCTCCACGTTCGTCGAGCTCATCATTTGATTCGTCGACCGGATCATTAAATTTACTGTTTCTGAACATTTGCTGAATATTCGTCGATCGCAGACTTGAGTTTGTCGAACGCAGGATTCGTCGACCGCTGAGATGGGGTCTGTTTGTCGACCGCTGAGACAGGCTCTGTTCGTCGACCGCTGATATAATCTGTTCGTCGACCACTGAGCTGAGGCGGGATCGTCGAGCGCTGCTATAATATAATTCGTCGATCGCCGTTCGACATTCGCAGAGCGCCGTTCGACAAACGCAGAGAACTTAATGTATTTTTATTCTTTCTCTTATTATTTTCTGCCTATTAATTATATATATATATCAGCTTTAATGATATTTAATCTAAGTTATACAATATGTTATGATATGAACTTAGATACTAAAGGTGGATCCTAACTCAAATCAAACCTAAGTTTCCAACAATGTCCCCCTATTTGAGTTGGGATCCTAATCCAAATAAAGACTAGGTTCTAACAATCTCCCCCTATTTGGTTTAGGATACCTAAGCATAAAAGGTCTTTAAAGCTTAAGGGTTAGAGATTATTTCTAAATTTCTTTTTGAAACAAAGCAATTTCTGATTTCCTAGATTTTATTTAAATAGGAATTTAATGATATGAATTACTCGCTGTTTATTGGATTCTAAGAATTTTAAAATCATAAATACACAAGTCTGATAGCTTCTTTCTATAGAATCCCCTTTAATTAGAAGAGACTCACACTCAGTGTCATGATCATTTCTGATCAATGCAACTACAGTAGAATGCTCAACATGATTTTAGGAGAAAATCTGGAAGAATGTGAAGTTATCTGACTTGTCTTTAAGATAAAAAATTCAAAAATCTTAAAACTGTTGTTTAATTATAATCTGAGTTAAGATATTAAAAAGTTTAAAGATTTGTCTGATAGATAGATATTTTGGCCTTTTTATTTCATTAAAGTATAACTCTGTAAACTTATTTTTATTTTGCTGATCATAAGAAATTTCTTTTTCTTTAGCTTTAATTAATTGTTTAAAGTTTTCAGCCTTAATGAACTTATTTTCTAAATAGATAATTTATTTTTCTGTTATTTTAAAATTTTCTTTAATTTTATCAGAAATTAATTTGTTTATTATTAGCTTTTTACTGATTCTGTTTTCAGAAATTTTTAAACCTGCACAAGGTGAATTGAAAACAGATCTGAAATTTTCAGAGGTAAAATTAGGAAATGTTGTTACCTCTTTTACCTTTTCTTGTTCAGATTCTGCATCCGATACGTAATCTGAACCATATATGGCCATCATACAGAATTTTCTGGCCTTTTGTTCTTCTTTTTCTTCTTCTTCACTTAGAGTAGGTGATGGTTCTGCATCAAAAATGTAGTTAGTGAAAGAAGTAGGAATGGATTCATTTACCATCCTAGAGAGGGAGTTCCAAATGCTCTTTGCTGAAGTGCAATCAGCCACTTTTTGAAGAATGTCATCAGACAATGATTTAGCCAATATCTCCATGGCTATGACATCAGCACTGATCAATTTTTCTTGATCATCAGATGAAGAGATTGAAGATTGAGTTCCTGTCAAAACAGATTTGTAGATATCTTCATCTATTGCATTCATATATAACTTAATTCTAATTTGCCATAAAGAGAATCTATCTAGATTACATAAAGGTGGATCTGAAAATAAGAAATCTGCTAGTGTCATTTGGAAAAATCCTTTTAAAAACAAAATAAGAACTAAGTGATCTTTGTGATTTCAGGTGTTAGCCTGTGTGAAAAATCAACTTCCTCTGATACCAATTGAAAGGGAGTTCAATTGAGTATCAGGTGCAAAAAATGAAGTAATAAAATCAGCCTCCTCTGATACCAATTGAAAGGGACAATTGATATTCCTTGATGAGGGTGATTGAAAAAATCAACTTGCTTTGATACCAATTGAAAGGAGAGTTTAGTTCTTATTATATATGTTAAAACTCTTGTTTAACTTTTTCTTTCAAAGTAAATGATATATATATAAGAGAGTTTGCTGATTGCTGTATGAGTAATAAATACAAACAGTTAGAGTGCATATAAAAAACACAGCACAAATAAGAAATAAAAACAACAAGCAAACCACGCAATCCAGATGACACAAGGAAATATAGTAGTTCCCCTCAACTGGGTACATCTACTCTTCTACCCACTGGTAGGAATCCACTAGAGGTTGTTGATAAGGTGCCCTCACACCAAGGTGATTTTGATAAGGTGTCCACACACCAATGGAGGTTTGATCAGGTGCCCAATTCACCTATAAGCTTTTGATCAGGTGCTTATAAACCAAGATGCAGGTTTTTGCTAAGGTGGCCTGTTACCGGGAGTAAACTTTTGAAGGGAGTTTTAACCTTTTACAAGGTGGGAGAATTAAAGAAAATAGAAAAGATTATGTTGTTCTTCTCTTTGCTGAGAAGACACTTGATGAAGATGATGTTGAAGAAAGCTCCTCCTGTCTGATTGAGTTTAGATGACAGCTTTGTTGATGGAACTCCTTCTCTTGATTGCAATAACACTTCTTCTTCTTCTTCTTACATTTAGATCCTGAGCAAGTGATAGTGCTTGGTGTCTCAGGATATGTGTAAGATCTGCAAGAGAAGAGTTTAGCAAAAACTGAACAAGATAAAGTAATAGAGTTGTTCTCTGTTTTTGCCCCTGTTCTTCTTTTTCTCTTCTTCTTCTTCTTCTTCTCTTTTTCCTGTACAACAATATTAATATGTTTTGTACTATAATCTACGTATAGCAATATGATCTATATATTCTGATGTATATATAAATATGTTGTCCTCTTTCCTAGCTAATTTGAATCCTTGCCGACCAAAGAGGAAGGATATATTATCTCTTTCATTTCCCAGATCCTTGAGCAGATAAATTCCTTCTTTAGCCTGCTGCAACGGCTACAGAATTTATTGCTTTGCTGTCAACGGCTATATTATTTAATGCTTGCACGCTGTAATGTCAGATCAGCAATATATATATAGCAATATATAAAATAGAATAAATAAAATATTGCTTTAATAAAGTCTGACAGCACATAACTAATACTTAATGATATAAAAATAATGCTGGAAGAAATTCGTCGAGCGGAGCTCTACGTTCGTCGAGCTCATCATTTGACTCGTCGACCGGATCATTAAATTTACTATTTTTGAACATTTGCTGAATATTCGTCGACCGCAGACTTGAGTTTGTCGAACGCAGGATTCATCGACCGCTGAGACGGGGTCTGTTAGTCGACCACTGAGATGGGTTCTATTCGTCGACCGCTGATATAATCTGTTCGTCGACCGCTGAGCTGAGGCGGGACCGTCGAGCACTGCTATAATATAATTCATCGATCGCGGTTCGACATTCGCAGAGCGCCGTTCGACAAACGCAGAGAACTTAATGTATTTTTATTCTTTCTCTTATTATTTTCTACTTATTAATTATATATATATATATTAGCTTTAATGATATTTAATCTAAGTTATACAATATGTTATGATATGAACTTAGATACTAAAGGTGGATCCTAACTCAAATCAAACCTAACATTCCAACAATCTCACCCTATTTAAGTTGGGATCCTAATCCAAATAAAGACTAGGTTCTAACAATTGAAAGGAGAGTTTAGTTCTTATTATATGTGTTATTAATACTCTTGTTTAACTTTGTTTCAAAATAATTGATATATATAAATATAAGTGAGTTTGCTGATTGAGTAATAAAAACAAACAATGAGTAAGCATATAAATAAACACAGCACAGAGCAAGTAAAAACATAAACCAAAAACAAGCAAGACACATCCAGATGACACAAGAAAATATAGTAGTTCTCCCCAACTGGGTACATCTACTCTTCTGCCCACTGGTAGGAATCCACTGGAGGTTGTTGATAAGGTGCCCTCACACCAAGGTGATTTTGATAAGGTGTCCACACACCAATGAGAGTTTTGATCAGGTGCCCAATTCACATATAAGCTTTTGATAAGGTACTTATAAACCAAGATGCAGGTTTTTGCTAAGGTGGCCTGTCACTGGGAGTAAACTTTTGAAGGGAGTTTTAACCCTTTACAAGGTGGGAGAAATAAAGAAAACAGAAAAGATTATGCTGTTCTTCTCTTTGCTGAGAAGACACTTGATGAAGATGATGTTGAAGAAAGCTCCCCCTGTCTGATTGAGTTTAGATGACAGCTTTGTAGATGGAGCTCCTTCTCTTGATTGCAATAACACTTCTTCTTCTTCTTGCAGTTTAGATCCTGAGCAAGTGATAGTGTTTGGTGTCTCAGGATATGTATAAGATCTGCAATAGAAGAGTTTAGCAAAAACAGAACAAGATAAAGTAATAGAGTTGTTCTATGTTTTTGCCCCTGTTCTTCTTTTTCTCTTCTTCTTCTTCTTCTTCTTCTCTTTTCCTGTACAGCAATATTAATATGTTCTGTACTATAATCTATGTACAGCAATATGATCTATATATTCTGTTGTATATATAAAGATGTTGTCCTCTTTCTTGGCTAATTTGAATCCTTGCCGACCAAAGAGGAAGGATATATTATCTCTTTCATTTCCCAGATCCTTGAGCAGATAAATTCCTTCTTTAGCTTGTTACAACGGCTATATCATTTATTGCTTTGCTGTCAACGGCTATATTATTTAATGTTTGCACGCTGTAATGTCAGATCAGCAATATATATAGCAATATATGAAATAGAATAAATAAAATATTGCTTTAATAAAGTCTGACAACATATAAGTAATATTTAATGATATGAAAATAATGCTGGAAGAAATTCGTCGAGCGGAGCTCCACGTTCGTCGAGCTCATCATTTGATTCGTCGACCGGATCATTAAATTTACTGTTTCTGAACATTTGCTGAATATTCGTCGACCGCAAACTTGAGTTTGTCGAACGCAAGATTCGTCGACCGCTGAGACGGGGTCTGTTCGTCGACCGCTGAGACGGGCTCTGTTCGTCGACCGCTGATATAATCTGTTTGTCGACCGCTGAGCTGAGGCGAGATCGTCGAGCGCTGCTATAATATAATTTGTCGATCGCCGTTCGACATTCGCAGAGCGCCGTTCGACAAACGCAGAGAACTTAATGTATTTTTATTCTTTCTCTTATTATTTTCTGCCTATTAATTATATATATATTTCAGCTTTAATGATATTTAATCTAAGTTATACAATATGTTATGATATGAACTTAGATACTAAAGGTGGATCCTAACTCAAATCAAACCTAAGGTTCCAACACACTGGGTCATCAGAACAGCCTCAGAGGCTATTTCTACAAGCAGCATGTGATATTCCGTATCACTGGCACTAGCACGGGCGCTAGCACTAGGGCGGGCGCTAACCAACCATACTCCGATAAATTTATCTAACAGCTCAATGATGTATTTTTGTTGGTGTGAATATTTTCCTGGGCTCCTGATGTACCTGAAGTCCTAGAAAATATTTCATGATGACCAAGTCAGTCATTTCGAAGTCATTCTTCATCATTTCTTTGAATTCATATATGTGAGTTGTTCATGACCCAGTTACTAAGATATCATCAACATAAATGTATACTAAAAGATAAGCATTGTTTTGTTTCTGAATGTATAGAGCTGGATCATTTGGACTTTTGATAAATTGCTTACTGTACAAATACTGATTGATTTTGGCGTTCCACGCTCGTGGGGCTTGTTTGAGTCCATATTAGGCTTTTTTAAGCTTGCACACTTTCTCTTCCTCTCCTTTCACTTCATATCCTACTGGTTGTGACACAAGAATTTCCTCCTTTAAATCTCCATTTAAGAATGCATATTTGACATCAAGTTGGTGAATTTGTAGGAGGTTTTGTGCAGCCAACGCAAAGAGAATTATGATGGTCTCCATCCTTACAACTTGTGAGAATGTTTCTGTGAAGTCTTTGTCGGGCTTCTGTGAGTACCCCTTAGCTACAAGGTGAGCTTTGTATTTTTGAATATTTCTGTTTACATCTAGCTTTAACTTGTATACCCATTTCAGTCTAATGATTTCTCTGTTTGGAGGTTTTGGAATTAACTCACAAGTGTTATTTTTATGGATCATTTGCATTTTTGTGTCCATTGTAGTGATGCACTGGGGCTCTTTTATTGCTTCCTTGTAGCGAACCGTTTCTTTGCACAGGAGTGTCATGTTTTGTGAGCTGTAGATATCTGAAATAGATCGAAATTTCTTTGGAGATGATGAGTCAAACCTGAGAACTGCAAGTTGTGTGGAATCTGAAGTTCCTGATGGACTGGATGGTGGTGTGAAAACAGCTTCAGGAGTTTTTTTCATAAGTTGCTTCAACCTCAACCTCCATGGACTCTGATTGAAAATGGCTCTGATCCTTGGGTGTATCTTAGCACCAGATGCCTTCTTCATTGAGGATGACATCTCTGTTTATTATTAATCTTTTTGTTGTTGGATTATACAACCTATATCCTTTAGATTCTTGGATATAACCCACCATTATGAGCTTTTCTCCATTCTGATCTAGCTTGTCTCTATTTTCTTTAGGTAGCAGAGTATATGCTATGCATCCAAAAGTCCTCATATGCTGAACTGATGGTTTCTTATTGTACCAAGATTCATATGGGGTGGAATTTTGAAGAGCTTTTGTTGGATTATAGTGGCAGGAGAAAAAGAACGGAAAAGCTGTATAGAAAGGGAAGTTTTAGATGTATTATGTTGTGTTCATGGCTTCTCCCCAAGATTCCTTTGGTAGTTTCTTATATTGGAGCATGCATCTTCCCATCTCTACTAAAGTTCTATTTTTCTTTCTACAACACCATTTGTTGAGGATTGTGGGGAGTCGTCAATTGTCTTTTTATCCCATGAGTCTGAAAGAATTTTAGAAACTGAGCTAGTGAACTCCCCCCCCCCCCCCACACACCCTCTATCAGTTCTTAACCCTTTTTATCTTGAGGCCTGTTTGTTGTTCTATGTAGTTTTTGAATTGGTCAAAGAATGAAAGGGATTCCGATTTCTGATTTAGAAAACATATCCAAGACATTCTACTTTTGTCATCAATCAACAATATGTAGTATAGAAAAGGAAGTTGTAGATATATTTCATTTCAGTACCAAAAGCTAATACATGTATTGTATTTATATTTGATGTGCACGCATAGATTCATAGGCACTCCCGGGGTGCATTTAGAGGCGGCTCGACTAAGGAGAAGTGGAGTTAGTCGGGTCTGTAAGACCCTTTTTTTGCTTTCCAAAACCGGGTCTTATGCCCAGAACCGCCGTTTTGCGGTGACACCAACACTCGAGAAGGTCACCACTACAAAACGCTGATCCTGCCGGCCATATCGATCACAAAAGAAGAAGAGTATAAACGAACAAATAGAAGTTCAAGTCCACAAATCACATGATATATATATAAGTGTCCACATGATATAACTGAAATAACAAAGGGTACAACAATAAAAGGCTCATACCATGTACATCATGTCCTCACTACAAGGTCACTCGCGGAAGCAAACTATTAATCACTTACTGATCCTGGAACTGGTGCTCCTGTACTAGACTGGCCCGCCTCCATCTACACTGGTCTCTAGTGTTGTTGTGTCTCCTCGATCCCCTAAAATGATATGGTCCACTGACCGTTAGTCAAAAAGACTAAGCCTTATAATCCCCACCCCTCCCCCAATGGCTCCTAGGCACTGAGCGGGAAGGATGAAGCGGAGGACCGCAAGGGGTATAAAACAAAGCAGATGATGTGGCCTAGCTACAGGATTAACTACTCTACACAGGTTTATATATATATAAATAAAGCAGTAAGTAAAGCATAGTAAAGAGCATGTAAAGAACAGTATGTAAAATAGAAAAGTAACCTTTGATTTATAGGAATGCCCATACAAACCTATAGACTAAGGGGTCATTTAGCAAGGCCTATCGTATAAAAAGTCCCATACCGATTTATATGATAGGGGTAGAGGTTGAAATGCAATGCTTATGCCATGACATACAGAGTTATAATATGTTCATACAAGTGCAACTCACACACTTCGACTCTATGCGCATAGACCTTTGGTTCCCCCTTTTTGGAGGTAGCAAAACTCTCTGGATACTCCCATAGTGGCAAATGGAAGCGGTGGGTTGGGCCTCGCCCACCTCTAGGTCGGTATTCACACTACCTAACCTAGACATATCGTATGCCTCAATGCAAAACCGCGGAGCGCCTGCGTACTCTTACTGGCTGGACCACCAGACTTTTCATGGCTAAGTGCAAATCCACACTTGCCGAGTCAGCGTATCGACGTCGGTGTGAACGACCGTCAATACCGAAGACCCACCACCTTTATGCACATGAAATATGATTACTTACACCTCCAATCCATATGCTCCCCGGGCTAACCTGCCCGTCACAATAACCTTCTGAGCCATTTGCTCGCCGGACTAACCCGTCCATCATAATAACCCTCCGAGCCACTGGCTCACCGGACTAACCCGTCCATACCGACAACCACCGAGCCTACTGCTCGTATGACCAAACCAACTAACCGCCCATAGCAATGGGATGTGGGTGTGTAACATCCCCAATCCTTCTAGACCCCTAGATGGTGTTAGGGCATGGGTAGTGTGCATAGTGGCCACTAAGGCCCTTGGGCCAAGTGGAGTGTGCTAAGTGCACACCAAGGGCACAAAATCAACATAGCCCAATACCACTCCCTTAGGCCAATTGACCCTCAATTCACCAAATTGACCTCCCCCATACCACCCTAACCACTGAGGAAGACCATAACCATGGAAATTGCACTTGGGTGGGACCCAATTGCATGAAATTGACCAAAGTCAACAATAGGTCAACATTAACCAAACTAAGTCAATTAGGGCTCAATTGACCCTCAAATGTTCAAATTGACCTTACCACCACACTCTAAACACCTTAAGGAACCCAATGGACCAAAAAGCCCCATCATGGTGGGACCAATTGACCCCAATTGACCAAAGTCAAACTTTGCCCAATTTTGGTCAAATCTACACCCTTTGATTAAATTGAACCAATTGGAGCCCCACCATGGACCAACCTATGTTGGGTGATGTTAAGGGACCCATGACCCCCAAGTGGGGTCAACCCACTCACCTTGGTTGACCAAAGTCAACCATGGTCAACATAGCCCATTAAAGGTGAATTTCAAGCCTAAATTGAAATGAACCCCAACACCAATCAATTAACCAATTAATCATGGACATAGGTCTTGCCATCAGCCCTAGACTGAACTACACAATGAGCTTGATTAAATCAATGGAGGGGGGGGGGACCAAAAGTTGATCAAAAAGCATAAAGCTTAAAGAGAAAGCAAAAGGTGAATTTCTCCTTAACACACTCCACCTCAGCCAACTAGGGACTTAGATGATTGCTGGGAACACCTGGAAAGGGCTGAAAAGCAGAGGTGGCAGCAAGGGGGATGGCACCCCAAGAGAAATTCGTGAGCCTCCTTTTGAATACTCCCTATACAAGACACCCCACCTCAAAACAACTCTCCCATCAGCTTCAGAGGTAGGAAAGCAGTTGGAATCGACTCCTGGATCAAGGAAAACGATGGAAAAATGAAGTCTTGAGCAAGCTCGCTGGAGAGAGGTGCATCCATGGCAAACCATCGCCGCCGCCTCCGACGTGCCCCCTTTAATGTTTGTTTCTCCTCCTCTCCCTCTATGCTAGCTTCCCCTCGATTTTATTTGAAGGTTCGGGCTCAATAGGGCCGGGATTGAAACCTCAAATCCATGGAAAATGAGGATTTTCGGCCATGCTAGGATCGCCGGAAAACACCACCTCCGGCCGCCATGTCGCCGGGAATCCATAGCCCCGACCACCACGAAGGTGTTGGTGGTGGTGGTTGGCCGGGGAGGAGTAGTGATGGACGGGAAATGGAGGAGCAAGTTCGCCCAGCTCTGGTTGATCTCAGTCGTTGGCTGGAGGAAGAAGATGAAGGGGGAGGCTCGGATCTGCTTTAAGATTCGTGCAGAATCATTATTACCTGCATTTATTTAATTCAAAGTATAGCTATTCTGCCCCCATTTGATCAGTTAACTTCCAACAGAAATTAGGGCCTCTTAAGGGCTGTACTAGAAAAAGTGCCCAACATGAAAGTTGTAGGCCTTGGTCTTAACTTTCATTTGGCCTTGTGTTTGGGTCATTTGGTTACACACAGCTCCCTAGGGAGCTGTTTTACTGGGACTGGTCCTACACTAGGTCAGTCCATTAGAAAAATTGCCTAGGTCAAACCCCTCCATCTTTGGAGCTGTGCTTTTAACCATGGGTTGGTATACTCTAGGGGCACCCCATGCCAAAGGGGCAGACCTTGGTGGACAATTTTACCTAAGGTTTTTGTGGAAATTAGATTATTTAAATTATGTTGATTTTTGGAGCATATGATGTCCAAATGACACCAAATTTTGGTGGCATGCTCTTTAGTACATGAGTAGTGCCTACTTAAAATTTCACTCCGTTTGGAGTTGATTTGATATGGAAAATTGGAAACCCTAATGAGGGCCTTTAAGGGTCAAATTAGGGTTTGAATCAATTTGAGGAGTTGAGTGTATTAGCCTCCTCCCATCATGTTGGATATGTGGGTATGGATATACAAATGCTTGTTTCACACCCTAATGGTCCATTTGGAGCCATTAGGGTGGGGTGACCTAAAACCCTAAGGGTAAACCCTTAAGGGTGCAAAAGTTGGGATTTGTGAAGAACATAGGATCAAATGTTCTTTCCATGGCTTAGAACTTTGTAGATAGGTTTGTAGGAACATGAATTGACTTGGTAAATTTGATGGGAATTTTTAGGGGTATTTAGGTGTATTTCTTCTTAATAAATGAAGGTGCCCCCTTTCCTTAATAAAATAAATTGCAAGGTCATATGACCTTGTATGACCTTGATATACTATCAGTGGATGTATTAGGGTGAAATGAGGTTTTGGTAATTTTGTTATGATTTATGGAAGCATCATTCCTTGTATGGGAAGTCTTAAGTGCTTGCTATCTTAAGAGTATTTAATCCTTTTAAAATATCAAATCATGGGGAAATGTTATGATACTTGGGAATCTGTCAATTTATGTTAATATGTGCTCATGATAAATGTTTGAGAGCTTGTAGAATTATATTTCTTGTACTTTATGTAGAAATTGGATTTTACACCACTTGAGAATTTAATCCATTTAAAATACCAAATTATGGGGCAATGTTATGATACTTGGGAATCTGTCAATTTATGTTAATACATGTCCATGACAACAGTTTGGAAGCTTGTAGATTTATATTTCTTGTACCTCATGAAGAAATGGATGATTGCCACCTTTGGATTTTTAATCATTTTAAGATATCAAATCACATGGTAATGACACAATAATTTGGAAGAGGACTCTAGATCCATATATGGACACTTGGTAATTTTTGTAGAATTTTCAGAAGTGAATTACTATTTTTCCTAATTATAGTGGCATTTTGGTAATTATACAATTATGATGATTTAGTAGGCTAAATGACATCCTAGGGTCATGATACTCAGTGAACCACCATTATGTGGAATATTATATTACTGATAATTCTCATGTAGCATGAAGAATCAATTTGAGGGTAGTTTATGTGTAAAGTGACTTATGGCCTTAACTACTTAAAATTATATTAAATACCAATTTAATATGGAAAATTATGGAAATTGGAACATACCTTGATAAGGTCAGTGGGAGCCTAGGATAATTATTAGAGACCTTGGTGATGGGTTTTTAGAAGGGTTCCCTTGTGGGTTGATGGAAAGTTCAATTTGGTGGTCTGCGTTTAGTGAAAACAGAATTTTGAGTTTTTGACAATTCAGACCCCTAAGCAGAGTTTAGGAGTTATATCCAATCAGTAAATGAGATGTAGCACACCATTACTCAAGGAGGGTCAATCCTAGGGATAGTTGTGGGGTTGTGCTAGAGTTAGTGTGGGAGGAATGGAGGTACGTCCAACCCATTTTGGGTCGAACGGGTGTTGAGTTAAGTCACTCTAAGTATATGAAATAATGAGGGTGAACCAAATGTTATCCACCAACTAAAGTAATTGTCTTGAAGAGGATCGTGGGGTTGAGCCCATTGATCTGTAGTACCGTTAGGGGCCCCTTTACGGAGTACGCCGCGGGAAGTCCAAGATTCACCCTAAATATAACACTAACTAAGTTGTAGGCAAGAGTAGCCTAAGTGGGAATGCAAACTGGTATGGATCTCCTCCGAGAAGGAGATGTGTTGGATCAGCTTGTGTGTTAGTCCCTGAGCCGGAAGCTCGGGTGGACATGTTAACACCTGTTACTTATTCAAATAGTGGCGAGTCTTCGGTACTAGGCTGGTCGTGTCACCGACGGTAGTACATTGACTCAGGTGAGGGTGAGGTTTAGAGGGCCGGTAAGTTTGAGTACCGCAATCTAGAGAACGATCCCTAATAACCCACCCCGACCTTAAAGTCTGGTGGATTCCAGCAAGAGTACGCAGGAGCTCCGCTGTTGTGTTTTTAGCGTTGAGGCGTACATGAGGTCTAGTCTTGGTAGTGACTATACCCGCCTAGAATGTGGAGTGCCCGATCCACTACGACCGTGAGCCACTACGGTCGGTACCCGAAAGGGTTGGCTTCCTTTCAAACAAATTGGGAACTATAAAGGTCTGTGCGCATAGAGTCGTGTGGGTGAGTCACATTTCATTAATTCATTTAAAACATCATAACCATAGCATAACATAACATACACATAGCATACCCCCATCATATAAATTAGTATGGGCTCTTTTATATGATGGGTTACCTGGACATCTTAACTTATATGTCGTATGGGCGTTCATATAAGTTAAGGTACGAATCTATGATGATAGTTTAGATTTACTTACTGCACTGCATTTCCTTTCTATTTACTTCTTACTTCATTGTTTTACTTTACTGCCTTATACCTGCACTATACTGCTAGCTAAATTTTACTGCTTTACTTATACCTGCTAGAGTAGTGCCATATCACCACCTTCTTGTTTACCCCTTGTTTGTCCTCCGCTTCTTCCTCCCGCTCGGTGCCTAGGAGTCGTGGAGGGAGGCGAGGACAAAATGGCTTAGTCTTTATGACTAACGGTCGGTGTGACCGCAGGAGTCCGAGGAGACGGAGTTGTCCCGCGCGCAGCAGGACGAGACGGCAAGACCTGAGCAGCAGATGCAGCACACTACCACGACGCCACAGGTTGATAATTAGATAGCTAGTCTTCCACATTTTTGAGAGTTTTGATGTAGTCTTCCGCATGTTGTAGTGAGAGAGAGGTAGTACTTTATTTTGGATATGTATCGGGCATAAGCCCCCTTTAGTTGTACTTCTCTTATGGACATTGTGTCTTCATTATATTTATATATGATGCTGTGATTGTGGACATGCCTTCTTTTTGTACTTACTTTTTGGCATATTTTACTTATGATCGTATAGCCGGCAGGGTTGGTGCTGAGCGGTGTTAGTCAACCCGAGTGTTGGTGACACCGCAAGGCAGCAATTCTGGGCGAAGGTCCACCTCAATCGTGCGATACGGGAGAGGTTCGAGTTTTCAAGTACCCGAGCGGGTTTTGGAAAAAGAGATCTTACAAATGGTATCACTGAACGAACGATCATAAGAGAACAGTCCACAACATACTGGATCACCCCGCTCGAGTGTAGTTTGCGGACAAACTATGCAGCGGAAGCTGTGGTGTGCCCATGTATGAAATCACATAAAACAGTCCATTAAGCAGCAAGTTAGGTCAAGTTTTGACTTACTTAGACAATTTAGTGACGCACCCTAGCCCAAAGAGCGACCTCGGGTCTAGATTTGGTTTAAGGTTAAGGATACCCAACGTAGCTAAGGGAAGAAGTTAGTATAAGTCTTGACGTTGAGACTTTCACGCTAAAGGTTTCGCTTTACTATCAAGTGATAGGACCATATCGAGGAGATCGGGTGTCTGTAGTCTTCTTTAGAGTAATAGAAGACCCATAAGCATAACCCCCTTACCATAACTTGATACTTCCCATTACAGTACGTTGAGACAACCACCATAAAATACCAGAGGTCGAATTGGATTTTGAATATTTTGTTTTGAAAAGGTCCCTTTTCCTAGTTAATCATATAGGGAACTCGGAAAAGTTAGCATAATTTATAGCATTGGGAGCCTAAGTTTTGTCATAACATTATGTCTCAGGGTGGAACACCAAGTCAGAGATTTTATGCCCTAAGGTTTATGTATGTATGTAAGCTGAATATACCGTAGAAGTATTGAAGAGACTTAGCCCAAATCGGTAGGGGCTTATCCTTTTGTTTATTGGGCCAATAAAATACCGACTTGGATTACCCCCTAGACTTTGTTTAGAAAAGGTTATGACATTTTCATAGTAATCTCGGGTTTTGGAGTATTTAATGAAACTCAGGTGATGACGAGATCTTATTCATACACTTTTGCTTTGTGGACCAACCCTCCTTAGAAGTTTGAGACCCTTGGAGAATTTCTTCACCTTAAATAGCAGGGAGTGTTTATACCAAGTTGTGATCGCTTTAGTTATGCAAGCAAGTCAAGTGAATGGTACACTTCAAGAGTGAGCGTGCCCTCATCTTATTGCTCCAAGGATGATTCTAAGGCGACAAAGTGATCAACTCGTTAATCATTTGGTTATACGTAAAGGGTTGTCCAGTGTATAAGCATAAGACTCTCGGAATCAAGAAAGTCAGGTTAAGAATTTAGGGAATTTCACTAACTTCCGGATCCAAGCAATGCGATCTTGTCTTTTATAAGGACGTTTGGTCATCAAGCTCTTACCGGTCACAAGGGAAGAACGTCATAAACGGCAGATTCAGTGCAAGACCAAGTAGAATTTGGAATGGATAGAAGTAAGACTGGGCTATAAGTCCGCATGACCATAAGAAATAATCAGTTTTTCGTAACAAATGTGCAAGTGTATGGTTGTAGATACACCTTCTTAACCTCGAGACATCGATTTATAGAGTTATCCAATCAATTTACAATCATTAACGTCCGAACAAATATCTCGATTTAGTCAAGTATTGAAAACAAGAAAGAATGCCAGGTTTAGTAGCTTGGGATAAATGTGTCACATCATGGAATTTTAAAGTTTGGAGTCAAGTTTTCGCAAGTAAAGATTACAACTAGAGTTTCTTGCACTCCAGGGCTTTCAAGGGTAATTTTCGGATAGTATTTTTAATTAAAATTCAAGCCCTCTCCGTAGTGAAAATTTAGTTAAGATCATTTTACTCTTAGAGTTGGTTTATGCATCACCAGAGAGCTTAGGAAAGTGACTCTTTGGATCTTGTAATACGATAGTATAAACTATTTAGGGCTAAGATGGAGGATTTTTCTATGTTCAGATCTCGGGAAAGATGACAACGATCGTCATGTGTTGAAATATTGAGGAATGGGGAGTTGAAACGATTGATTAGTGCCGTTACTATCAACTCCCGCTTAAGATTGTTAACTTTACTTGATGATACGTAGCGACGTAATTTTTGGATGACATAACTATGAGAAGGGTCGTTATGATGAAATCTTTAATTCATAATTTATAGCATAAGTGAGATGAGACCTCTTGTCTTTGAAAGTTTAGCCCACCCGATATTGGAAATCTAAAGTGAAATTTGTCGAATGATATATTGAAGATATATAATCTACATACAATCCTCCGATCTTAAGAACCAGAACTTACAATTTCTCCAAGAATTTATAGTCCCAGTTAGGAAGATTCAGGAATAAGGGAGACAAGTTTGATTTTCAGATATAAATGGTGGAATTTCTCGAGGATTAATGGGTTTTAATGAGTCACCCTTCATGTTGAAATCAATTTGTGCCAAAACTTGTCATGATAAAAAAGTGTTTTACCCTCGTGAGTTATGAACCAATGGATATGGAAAGTAGATGGGAGTCATTTCACGAACATCCTTCTAAACTACAGACGTTATTTGTCTCACAGAAAAACTTAAAAGATATCTACATTTATTTAACGTGAGGAAGCGTTAACCTCATGTAACGTTCGTAGGACATAAGAGACTCTGACCCAAGTGTAGTCAAAGATTATATTATTACTTTGTAGCTGATAAACCTGACCTCGTATCCACGGAGTCGAAAACGGTTTATCAGCCGAGACCTCATATGTTAAGGGATAAGGCCTCTTGGTGTAGATGGTGTTGAACACCTACGTGTAAGAGAATCGTATAGTGAAGAATCAGAATAGGCAATGACGGTTGGCTAAATGATCACGTCCTGGCTAATCGTTTTATGAGCAGAGTATTAAGTAAGCATGGTTCGTAAATGTAACCTTGTGAAGTTAAGTTGAACTCGAAGGTTTTTGGTGCCATCTAGCGCGGCATGATAGTATAAATTAACTCGGTAGGTTCTTATGTATTTCAGGTAGATCCTCCTTCGGGGAGTGTAGTGATTTTGATAACACCCGCGCCTGGTTAGCTTGTTTTGATTTCATTGAAGTGTCTATTTCCTACTTATTACCGGGATGGAGCAAGTAGAACCCGCATTGTGATTAATGGCACGATGGTCGGAGCGGCGGGTTAAAACTTCAATTAAACCCAGTGGGAATATTGCCGACAATCTTAGCAAGTAATAGTAGAAGTGCAATGAGAACTTTTGGTAAAGAATGTTGCTCCGGTTTGAGTTCTCATATAGTAGAGGTCCGAGTTCTTCCGTGGAAGGAGATTCTGATGTCCGATCATTATAGTTCAATCATGGGCAAGAGGAGCACAGTTGGGTGCCCTTGGACTCCATGCAACAATGTTTCCCGGAACTCTTCACCTCAGGTGCAAATTAATCGCCTTTGAAATCCTTTACTCTTATAAGTACTTGCAACCCGTAGACCCAAACCTAAATTTCGAGGATGAAATATTTCTTTTGTTTATTGGGATTTGTAACATCCCCAATCCTTCTAGCCCCCTAGATGGTGTTAGGGCATGGGTGGTGTGCAGAGTGGCCACTAAGGCCCTTGGGCCAAGTGGAGTGTGCTAAGTGCACACCAAGGGCACAAAATCAACATAGCCCAATACCACTCCCTTAGGCCAATTGACACTCAGTTCACCAAATTAACCTCCCCCATACCACCCTAACCACTGAGGAAGACCATAACCATGGAAATTGCACTTGGGTGGGACCCAATTGCATGAAATTGACCAAAGTCAACAATAGGTCAACATTAACCAAACTAAGTCAATTAGGGCTCAATTGACCCTCAAATGTTCAAATTGACCTTACCACCACACTCTAAACACCTTAAGGAACCCAATGGACCAAAAAGCCCCATCATGGTGGGACCAATTGACCCCAATTGACCAAAGTCAAACTTTACCCAATTTTGGTCAAATCTACACCCTTTGATTAAATTGAACCAATTGGAGCCCCACCATGGACCAACCTATGTTGGGTGATGTTAAGGGACCCATGACCCCCAAGTGGGGTCAACCCACTCACCTTGGTTGACCAAAGTCAACCATGGTCAACATAGCCCATTAAAGGTGAATTTCAAGCCTAAATTGAAATGAACCCCAACACCAATCAATTAACCAATTAATCATGGACATAGGTCTTGCCATCAGCCCTAGACTGAACTACACAATGAGCTTGATTAAATCAATGGAGGGGGGGGGACCAAAAGTTGATCAAAAAGCATAAAGCTTAAAGAGAAAGCAAAAGGTGAATTTCTCCTTAACACACTCCACCTCAGCCACCTAGGGATTTAGATGATTGCTGGGAACACCTGGAAAGGGCTGAAAAGCAGAGGTGGCAGCAAGGGGGGTGGCAGCCCAAGAGAAATTCGTGAGCCTCCTTTTGAATACTCCCTATACAAGACACCCCACCTCAAAACAACTCTCCCATCAGCTTCAGAGGTAGGAAAGCAGTTGGAATCGACTCCTGGATCAAGAAAAATGATGGAAAAATGAAGTCTTGAGCAAGCTTGTCGGAGAGAGGTGCATCCATGGCAAACCATCGCCGCCGCCGCTGCCGTGCCCCCTTTAATGTTTGTTTCTCCTCCTCTCCCTCTATGCTAGCTTCCCCTCTATTTTATTTGAAGGTTCGGGCTCAATTGGGCCGGGATGAAACCTCAAATCCATGGAAAATGGGGATTTTCGGCCATACTAGGATCGCCGGAAAACACCACCTCCGGCTGCCATGTCGCCGGGAATCCATAACCCCGACCACCACGAAGGTGTTGGTGGTGGTGGTTGGCCAGGGAGGAGCAGGGATGGACGTGAAATGGAGGAGCAAGTTCGCCCAGCTCTGGTTGATCTCAGCTGTTGGCTGGAGGAAGAAGATGAAGGGGGAGGCTCGGATCTGCTTTAAGATTCGTGCAGAATCATTATTACCTGCATTTATTTAATTCAAAGTATAGCTATTCTGCCCCCATTTGATCAGTTAACTTCCAACAGAAATTAGGGCCTCTTAAGGGCTGTACTAGAAAAAGTGCCCAACATGAAAGTTGTAGGCCTTGGTCTTGACTTTCATTTGGCCTTGCGTTTGGGTCATTTGGTTACCCACAGCTCCCTAGGGAGCTGCTTTACTGGGACTGGTCCTACACTAGGTCAGTCCATTAGAAAAATTGCCTAGGTCAAACCCCTCCATCTTTGGAGCTGTGCTTTTAACCATGGGTTGGTATACTCTAGGGGCACTCCCTGCCAAAGGGGCAGCCCTTGGTGGATAATTTTACCTAGGGTTTTTGTGGAAATTAGATTATTTAAATTATGTTGATTTTTGGAGCATATGATGTCCAAATAACACCAAATTTTGGTGGCATGCTCTTTAGTACATGAGTAGTGCCGACCTAAAATTTCACTCCGTTTGGAGTTGATTTGATATGGAAAATTGGAAACCCTAATGAGGGCCTTTAAGAGTCAAATTAGGGTTTGAATCAATTTGAGGAGTTGAGTGTATTAGCCTCCTCCCATCATGTTGGATATGTGGGTATGGATATACAAATGCTTGTGTCACACCCTAATGGTCCATTTGGAGCCATTAGGGTGGGGTGACCTAAAACCCTAAGGGTAAACCCTTAAGGGTGCAAAAGTTGGGATTTGTGAAGAACATAGGATCAAATGTTCTTTCCATGGCTTAGGACTTTGTAGATAGGTTTGTAGGAACATGAATTGACTTGGTAAATTTGATGGGAATTTTTAGGGGTATTTAGGTGTATTTCTTCTTAATAAATGAAGGTGCCCCCCTTTCCTTAATAAAATAAATTGCAAGGTCATATGACCTTGATATACTATCAGTGGATGTATTAGGGTGAAATGAGGTTTTGGTAATTTTGTTATGATTTATGGAAGCATCATTCCTTGTATGGGAAGTCTTAAGTGCTTGCTATCTTAAGAGTATTTAATCCTTTTAAAATACCAAATCATGGGGCAATGTTATGATACTTGGGAATCTGTCAATTTATGTTAATATGTGCTCATGATAAATGTTTGAGAGCTTGTAGAATTATATTTCTTGTACTTTATGTAGAAATTGGATTTTACACCACTTGAGAATTTAATCCATTTAAAATACCAAATCTACAATGTTATGATACTATGGAATCTGTCAATTTATGTTAATATATGCTCATGATAAATGTTTGAGAGCTTGTAGAATTATATTTCTTGTACTTTATGTAGAAATTGGATTTTACACCACTTGAGAATTTAATCCATTTAAAATACCAAATCATGGGGCAATGTTATGATACTTGGGAATCTGTCAAGTTATGTTAATTTATCATGGGGCAATGTTATGATACTTGGGAATCTGTCAATTTATGTTAATATATGCTCATGATAAATGTTTGAGAGCTTGTAGAATTATATTTATTGTACTTTATGTAGAAATTGGATTTTACACCACTTGAGAATTTAATCCATTTAAAATACCAAATCATGGGGCAATGTTATGATACTTGGGAATCTGTCAATTTATGTTAATATATGCTCATGATAAATGTTTGAGAGCTTGTAGAATTATATTTCTTGTACTTTATGTAGAAATTGGATTTTACACCACTTGAGAATTTAATCCATTTAAAATACCAAATCATGGGGCAATGTTATGATACTTGGGAATCTGTCAATTTATGTTAATTTATCATGGGGCAATGTTATGATACTTGGGAATCTGTCAATTTATGTTAATATATGCTCATGATAAATGTTTGAGAGCTTGTAGAATTATATTTCTTGTACTTTATGTAGAAATTGGATTTTCGACCACTTGAGAATTTAATCCATTTAAAATACCAAATCATGGGGCAATGTTATGATACTTGGGAATCTGTCAATTTATGTTAATATATGCTCATGATAAATGTTTGAGAGCTTGTAGAATTATATTTCTTGTACTTTATGTAGAAATTGGATTTTACACCACTTGAAAATTTAATCCATTTAAAATACCAAATCATGGGGAAATGTTATGATACTTTGGAATCTGTCAATTTATGTTAATATATGCTCATGATAAATGTTTGAGAGCTTTTAGAATTATATTTCTTGTACTTTATGTAGAAATTGGATTTTACACCACTTGAGAATTTAATCCATTTAAAATACCAAATCATGGGGAAATGTTATGATACTTGGGAATCTGTCAATTTATGTTAATACATGTCCATGAAAACAGTTTGGAAGCTTGTAGATTTATATTTCTTGTACCTCATGAAGAAATGGATGATTGCCACCTTTGGATGTTTAATCATTTTAAAATATCAAATCACATGGTAATGACACAATAATTTGGCAGAGGACTTTAGATCCCTATATGGACACTTGGTAATGTTTGTAGAATTTTCAAAAGTGAATTACTATTTTTCCTAATTATAGTGGCATTTTGGTAATTATACAATTATGATGATTTAGTAGGATAAATTACATCCTAAGGTCATGATACTCAGTGAACCACCATGATGTAGAATATTATCTTACTGATAATTCTCATGTAGCATGAAGAATCAATTTGAGGGTAGTTCATGTGTAAAGTGACTTATGGCCTTAACTATTTAAAATTATATTAAATACCAATTTAATATGGAAAATTATGGAAATTGGAACATACCTTGATAAGGTCAGTGGGAGCCTAGGATAATTATTAAACACCTTGGTGATGGGTTTTTAGAAGGGTTCCCTTGTGGGTTGATGGAAAGTTCAATTTGGTGGTCTGCGTTTAGTAAAAACAGAATTTTGAGTTTTTGACAATTCAGACCCCTAAGCAGTGTTTAGGAGTTATATCCAATCAGTAAATGAGATGTAGCACACCATTATTCAAGGAGAGTCAATCCTAAGGATAGTTGTGGGGTTGTGCTAGAGTTAGTGTGGGAGGAATGGAGGTACGTCCAACCCAATTGGGTCGAACGGGTGTTGAGTTAAGTCACTCTAAGTATATGAAATAATGAGGGTGAACCAAATGTTATCCACCAACTAAAGTAATTGTCTTGAAGAGGATCGTGGGGTTGAGCCCATTGATTTGTAGTACCGTTAGGGGCCCCTTTACGGAGTACGCCGCGGGAAGTCCAAGATTCACCCTAAATATAACACTAACTAAGTTGTAGGCAAGAGTAGCCTAAGTGGGAATGCAAACTGGTATGGATCTCCTCCGGGAAGGAGATGGGTTGGATCAGCTTGTGTGTTAGTCCTTGACCCGGAAGCTCGGGTGGACATGTTAACACCTGTTACTTATTCAAATAGTGGCGAGTCTTCGGTACTAGGCTGGTCGTGTCACCGACGGTAGTACGTTGACTCGGGTGAGGGTGAGGTTTAGAGGGCCGGTAAGTTTGAGTACCGCGGTCTGGAGGACGGTCCCTAATAACCCACCCCGACCTTAAAATCTGGTGGATTCCAGCAAGAGTATGCAGGAGCTCCGCTGTTGTGTTTTTAGCGTTGAGGCGTACATGAGGTCTAGGCTTGGTAGTGACTATACCCGCCTAGAATGTGGAGTGCCCGATCCACTATCACCGTGAGCCACTACGGTCGGTACCCGAAAGGGTTGGCTTCCTTTCAAACAAATTGGGAACTATAAAGGTCTGTGCGCATAGAGTCGTGTGGGTGAGTCACATTTCATAAATTCATTTAAAATATCATAACCATAGCATAACATAACATACACATAGCATACCCCCATCATATAAATTAGTATGGGCTCTTTTATATGATGAGTTACTTGGACATCTTAACTTATATGTCGTATGGGCGTTCATATAAGTTAAGGTACGAATCTGTGATGATAGTTTAGATTTACTTACTGCACTGCATTTCCTTTCTATTTACTGCTTACTTCATTGCTTTACTTTACTGCCTTATACCTGCACTATACTGCTAGCTAGATTTTACTGCTTTACTTATACCTGCTAGAGTAGTGCCATGTCACCACCTTCTTGTTTACCCCTTGTTTGTCCTCCGCTTCTTCCTCCCGCTCGGTGCATAGGAGTCGTGGAGGGAGGCGAGGACAAAACGGCTTAGTCTTTATGACTAACGGTCGGTGTGACCGCAGGAGTCCGAGGAGACGGAGTTGTCCCGCGCGCAGCAGGACGAGACGGCTGGACCTGAGCAGCAGATGCAGCACACTACCACGACGCCACAGGTTGATAATTAGATAGCTAGTCTTCCACATTTTTGAGAGTTTTGATGTAGTCTTCCGCATGTTGTAGTGAGAGAGAGATAGTACTTTATTTTGGATATGTATTGGGAATAAGCCCCCTTTAGTTGTACTTCTCTTATGGACATTCTGTCTTCATTATATTTATATATGATGCTGTGATTGTGGACATGCCTCCTTTTTGTACTTACTTTTTGGCATATTTTACTTATGATCGTATAGCCGGCAGGGTTGGTGCTGAGCGGTGTTAGTCAACCCGAGTGTTGGTGACACCGCAAGGCAGCGATTCTGGGTGAAGGTCCACCTCAACCGTGCGATACGGGAGAGGTTCGAGTTTTCAAGTACCCGAGCGGGTTTTGGAAAAAGAGACCTTACAGGGTGAGTGTATTAATAATAAAATTTTGCAGAAAAATTTATTCCTGCAGTTTAGGGTTAATCTTGGACTTCCCGAGGTCTACCCTGTGAGGGGCTCGCAGCGGTACTAGGAGCTATGATGGGATGACATCCCAAAGCTCCCTTTCTCAAGACACTTAATGTTATTGGTAATTACCCATAAGAATACCCCTCTTATCATTACACTTGGATTGACCCTAAGTATTTAATGACCCTCTAAGGGAAAGACGGTCTTTCGTCAATCCCGAGCACAAGCTTGCCCCTTAACTATCGGGCACACTCAACATATAGACTCAAATTGGTGACCTCAAATCTCTTCAACCAAACCAGGTGCACCAACTACCTCCCATTCCCACTAGTGGGCTACTAGTTATGTTAACTCTACAGTTTCTACTATACTCAGACCAAATGAGCTATATGAGTTGTATGAGAGGAGGTACTCCAAATATTCATCCAAATGACTCAAGGTTATTACTGGGAGTATATCGTGATATTATAAGACTAAATCCAGAAGATCATAATTTTCCTTATTTATTTGGCATTTACTATAATTTCTCTAATATTGGCCAGGTATGAAATTGAACATGAAGTGTAAGATCTTCTTATGATGTGACCCCCACAAAATTATGGAAAATCTGTGATATCAAAATAAAAGCAAATACAGATTATCACAATTTTACAGTAAGGTATTGACCTCTAATTATAATACTGAATAATTGTCCAAAATTGGAGGTTAAAGAAGAAACCACCAAAAACATTTGTCCAAAAATTCTAGAAAAATCACCAGTCCTCGATAATGATCAGAAAAGCTCATTGGCTGAGTTTCATATTTTTCTAAAATCATTTAGTCACATAAATAAATATTTCAAGAATATCCAATCTAGAACATATTGTGAAGTAACCTACTGATAAATACTTTCAAAAATTATACAAAAATTCACAGAGCTTTCTAATGCCCTAAAATGTCCTATCACCAAGTTTCACAATTTTTCAGAGAATATTTGACCCTTATTTATTTTCATAATCATAAGACAAAATAGTTGGCTTGTGAATGAAGTACTCAATCAACCCATTCAAAAATTGCACAAAAATTTATATCATGATTATATGAGCACTACCAAACTTTCATCAACATCCAATATAAATTAAGCATGTGAATTCCTCTTATACGAAAGTGCCCTAAAAGTTTATAACCCAATTCAGAGGGGACAAGTGTTCCTACAATTCTCATAAAATTTCCTAGGGCATATTTACACCATATGAACTTATCTACCAAGTTCCATGACTATTCAAGGACATATGCCCTATGTCCTTCACAAGGCTCAAAGTGCAACCCTAGGGTTAGAACTATGGATCTAGGGCACATCCACCCCAAACCACTCATGGTGGTGTTTTATATGATTCTAAACCAGTGAGCAAAGTTTCATCTCTTTTGGATGAGGGTTGACCCCTTAAATCCACCAAGAGCACTTTTGACCTAAATTGCCTACTTTGACCAAACTTGGGTTAAATTAATTAACCAACCAAATCAATCTCAATTGGGATGAAATTTTTACCAGAGTCATGTTATGACCCTAAGGACCACCCACCAAAATTTGGAGGAGTTTGGATGTATTTAGGCCATATAATTAATTATTATATGAGTTATTAAATGTTTGCAAATACCTTAGAACAATGTCCTCCAAAAATTCCCATTTTTGGATATGTTAAGGGTGTAGGTATAAACAGCCTATGTTTCAAATTTCAAGTTCATATCATTACGCAATAAAACGTTATTCAAGAAATAGTGGTTGTCCTACCCTAAGGACCAATCCCACTAAAATGGCCCTACAGGGGGCTAAACTGCTCCTTTTGGACTGAAATCAATTTTAAATTAAAGTAGACTCCAAGGGCTACAACTTTGGTGTTGACCACCTTTGTTGTAGAGGTTCATAGGTATTTTTAAAAATTAATCCTAAATGCTGCATAAAAGGTGACAGAAAAATACAATACATAACATTTAATATAAAAGATCTTGCACATATCTTGAAGCAAAAACATGGGGCATCCCTTCATCTTCCTCCTCCAGCCGACGGTGGAGATTTCCCCGACCTGTAAGGTTTTGTAAGAGGTTTTCCCGGCCACCCACGCCCCTCCCCGGCCGGCCAATGCCACCACCACCTTCCTTGAGGTGGTGGCCAGCGATGGGAGGTCTTGGGCGGCCGGTGGTGGCCGGAACCGGAGGTTTTGGCGAGAAGAAAATCCTCCATGATGGGGTTCCCCTAAAAGGTCTCGGGTTGAGTCGGACCAAATGTTTCTCATCGCAGCATTGCCCGGACCCGTAGGGCGGCTCTAGCTCTGATACCCGGTCCAAATCCTGCAGCAAAGCAACCTTGAGTTGTCGCTTCCGCTCTCATCCACTCTCAAAGAGCTCTTCCGCTCGCCCTTGCTCCGGGGGAGGTGCTCTCGCGCTCCCACTCGCTCATGCTCTGCAAAAAGTGCTCCCGCTCCGCAGAGAGCGCTTCCGCTCCCGCCGGCTCCGTAAAAGTGCTTCCGCTCGCTCCTGCTCCGCGGGAGGCGCTCCCGCTCGCCCGCTCGCTCATGCTCCGCAGAAAGCGCTTCCGCTCCCACTGGCCCCGTAAAAGTGCTTCTGCTCGCTCCTGCTCCGCGATAGGCACTCCCGCGCTCCCGCTCGCTCATGCTCCGCAGAAAGCGCTTCCGCTCCCGGCGGCCCCATAAAAGTGCTTCCGCTCGCTCCTGCTCCGCGGGAGGCGCTCCAGCGCTCCCGCTTGCTCATGCTTCACAGAAAGCGCTCCCGCTCGGCAGAGAACGCTTCCGCTCCTGCCAGCTCCGTAAAAGTGCTTCCGCTCGCTCCTGCTCCGTGGGAGGCGCTCCCGCTCTCCCGCTTGCTCATGCTTCACAGAAAGCGCTCCCGCTCCGCAGAGAATGCTTCCACTCCTGCCGGCTCCGTGAAAGTGCTTCCGCTCGCTCCTGCTCCGCGGGAGGCTCTCCTGCTCTCCCGCTCGCTCATGCTCAGCAAAATGCGCTTCCGCTCCCACAGGCCCCGTAAAAGTGCTTCTGCTCGCTCTTGCTCCGCGGGAGGCGCTCTCGCGCTCCCACTTGCTCATGCTCTGCAGAAAGCGCTCCCGCTCCGCAAAGAGCGCTTTCGCTCCCGCCGGCCCCGTAAAAGTGCTTCCGCTCGCTCCTGCTCCGCGGGAGGCGCTCCCGCTTGCTCATGCTTCGCAGAATGCGCTCCCGCTCCGCAGAGAATGCTTCTGCTTCTACCGCCTCCATAAAAGTGCTTCCGCTCGCTCCTGCTCCGCGGGAGGCGCTCCCGCGCTCCCGCTTGCTCATGCTTCGCAGAAAGCGCTCCCGCTCCGCAGAGAATGCTTCCACTCATGTCGGCTCCGTAAAAGTGCTTCCGCTCGCTCCTTCTCTGCGGCAGGCTCTCCCGCTCTCCCGCTCGCTCATGCTCCGCAGAAAGCGCTTCCGCTCTCGTGGGCCCCGTAAAAGTGCTTCCGTTCGCTCCTGCTCCGCGGGAGGCGCTCCCGCGCTCTTGCTTGCTTATGCTCTGCAGAAAGCGCTCCCGCTCCGCAAAGAGTGCTTCCGCTCCCGCCGGATCCATAAAAGTGCTTACGCTCACTCCTGCTCTGCGGGAGGCGCTCCCGCACGCTCATGCTTCGCAGAAAGCACTCTCCCGCTCCTGCTCGCCCCTGTTCCACGAGAAGCGCTCCCGCTCTCTTATGGTCCGCAACAAGCGCTCTCGCTTATGCTTATTCCGCGGAGCGCGCCGCTGTCATCCCTCACCGACGGCGATCGCCGGCCACCACCACCACCAGGGAGGTTGCCCGGGCTGCCCAGCGTGATCGGGGGGCAAACTTGTCATAACTTCAAAGTTGACAATCTGCGTGCCCCGAATCGAGCATTCTCATTCGCTCGTCGAAGATTCAGCATGACGCAATTACGAGAACGCCCAGCTCAAAAACTATTAAAGGGGGGTCAGACCTCTATTTGAGAGGACATTTTGGCACTGGGAGAAGAAGGAGCTCATGAGTTTTCCGGCGAGGAGTCTTGGAAGATCTTCATCGACCTTCGAGCTACCCTCAGAGATCTCCCTAAACACTCCAGCTTTACTTCAAGAACTTGGGAGGATCTCGGTGGCTTGGATCCAGGCTGCTCCGCAGCGCTACGCTCTAGGCGGCTCAGCATCGCTCCGCTCTAGGCTGCTCAGCAGTGCTCCGCTCCAGGCTATCCCGCAGCGCTCCGATCCAGGCTGCACAGCAACGCTCTGCTCCAGGCTGCTCCGCAGCGCTCCGCTCCAAATTGCTCAGCAGCGCTCCGCTCTAGGCTGCTCCGCAGCGCTCCGCTCCAGGCTGCTCCGCAGCGCTCTGCTCCAGGCTGCTCAACAGTGCTCCACTCCAGGCTGCTCCGCAGCGCTCTGCTCCAGGATGCTCAGCAACACTCCCCTCCAGGCTGCTCCGCAGGGCTACGCTCCAGGATGCTCAGCAGTGCTCCGCTCCAGGCTGCTCCGCAATGCTCCGCTCCAGGCTGCTCCACAGCGCTCCCCTTCAGGCTGCTCCGCTCAGGGCTGTCCTCGATCAAGCTTCACTAAGCTCGGCTCCCTAGGACTTGAAGGACTTAGCAAAATCTCTGTAACGAGCGGTGGCTTGTCACCCTCGAAAAATAATTCTCTCCGTAACTCACAAAACTAGTGGATCGTTCAGAACTGGGCTAGGCCCCGTGGTTTTTTTTCCTTTCCGGGTTTTCCACGTAAAAACCTCGCTGTCTACTGTTGGTTCTCTTTTTTTACTGTTTGCGCATTCTGCTCACTCTCGAGCTAAGGCGGTTCAGCTCGACCGGTCCAGGAGAGCGTTGAACGACCCGCAACATTTTGGCACCGTTTGTGGGAAAAAAGTTCCAACTCTCCAAAGATTCTAGGAAGATAGTGCTCATCAGCAGTACTCTTGACCAATATTGATGGCCAGAAGAAGCACATGCGTTGCCGATGGAGCAGCTCTGGGGATGCATGCCAAACATGCTCCTAACAACTCGCTTATTTATGGCGTGCCGCCACTCGATGGAGTCAGGGTGGCGGTGGCAGCTGCTGCTGAGGAACGCATGCGCGTGATAGAAGAGCGACATTCTGAGATGCTAGCTCTAATGGGGAACCTCGGGGCCACCCACACCCCCATTCTCGTTGACGCCCAAATTGCTTGTAACATCCCCCAGACAGCTAGACCCCGCAGGTGAATCTGTCCTGACAAGGTCATGACAAGGCCTTGGTAGAGTAGAAATCCCCTTAACTTAGGCAAGATTAGGATTGAAAGTGCCTTGGACTGCAAATAGCAATTTCTAGTGACCTAGCTTAGGGTTGGATTTTAGGGCCTCATCTTGACCATTTGGCCCCACAATAGTATCCCTAACCCTTTAGGGGTCCCCTTAGGGCACCAAGGGCACATTGGGGTCAACCAACGGGGACAAATTGACCAAAGTCAACCCTAACCCTAAATTGGTCAAAGTAGCCTAATTAGGGTCAATTAACCCTCACCATGCCAAATTGACCACTCATCTAGGTCTAGAATACCATAATAGACCTAGTAGACCTAAAAGCCCCATCATGGGACCCTTAGGGGTGCAAATTGACCAAAATGCCCTTTAGGTCAAAAATGGCAATTCTTCACAAAGTGCCCTAATTGACCATCACCATATTAAATTGACCCTACCCATAGTGTTACCATATCATAGGGGACCCAGTGGACCAAAAAGCCCCTTGACTGGGTCAACCCTAGGGCTCAATTTGACCAAAGTCAACTTAGCCTGTTTTGGTCAAATCAGCTTAAATTGGGTCAACCAAGACTCATGTGACCAAATTGACCCCACCAATAGTTTCTAAACTTAATTTGGAGTCCAATGGACCCAAAAGCCCCATCCTAGGGTCACCCAATTGGTCAATTGGACCAAAAGTCAAATTTGCCCAAATTAGGTCAAACCTCTTGAACCTAGCCCAATCCATTTGGGCTAAGCCCAAATTGACCATTTGACCAGCCTATTAGACTGATATTAAGCATGAGAGAGAGTGAAATTTCGGCCATGGTAATTAGGAGAGAGAAATGGGGATTTTGGAGGAAAGAGGAAGAGAGAGAAAGGTGGCCATTAATGGCCAAAGGAGACCAAGGGCCACCCTCTCCTCTCCCAATGGATTGGTACATCTCCCCCTTCAGTTTGGAGTAGATGGACAGTCATGCAAGGCCATAAGGGGGCTGAATTTCGTGGATTTTCCTTGGTGGCCGAAAATTGTGCTTGATGGCCATTAATGGTGATTCATGCCATGGCTCTTCCCCTCCCTCAATTGAAGCCTTTAAAAGCTTCACCGGGCAGAGAGGAACGTTTCCCCCCACTTACCTGAAGGATTCGGGCGACTTGGTGTAGAAATCGCAGAGCTCGCAAAAATGGAGATCGGCAATGGCGAGTTCCCTATCGGCAAGGCATCAGGCTTCAAGCAAGGTCCAATTCTCTTCTCCTCTCTCAGTGGTTAGATCGTAATCTAACTGGGGCTTGGTTCGAGCTCAAACGGGCTCGAATCGTGCACCCAAAGGTGCTCGTTTTCGAGCATTTTCCTCCTCCCCGAAACCCCTACTCCGGCCACCACCGGCCGGCAAACGACCTCCTATCGCCGGCCACCACCTCAACGGAGGTAGTGGTGGCACTTGCCGGCCGAGGGGATGCGAGGGTGGCCGGGAAATCGAGGTTGAAGACGGCCCAGGCGCGGGCTATCGTAGCCGTCGATTCGCTGGAGAAGACGACCCGATGCCGTCCAAACTGCTTCAAGATTCGTGCAGGAATCATTTGAATGATTGAAATGATTATTATTATTATTATGTGTATTATGTCACACTTTGGGACAGATTTTGTGACCCGATTTTAAGGCCCTTAGGGGCCATAATTCGAAAAATGCCCAGAGATGACTTTTGTAGGCCTTGGTGTCTACTTTCTAATGGGAGTAAAATCAAGCTATTTGGTTAAGTATTGGACCCACAACACTCATTCTAGTGAGGCTGGTCAAAACTCAAACCAGACCTTAAAACTAGGATAACTCTTAAATGGCAAATCTGATGAAGTTGATATTTTGGCTATGCATCCATATGTCCTATACCTAGATTAGGTTTGAGTATCAGATTTTTAGGAGTTAATTTTCCTAAAGTTTTTGTAGAAATTTAATAATCCCTACACAAATTATTTGGAGGGCCAAATGACCTCCAATCTCCACCAAACTTTGGTGGGGTGCTATTAGGGTCATGAAAAGCCCCTGGTTAAAATATCAACTCAGTTGGAGTTCATTTGGTTGGGTAACCTTTAAGTCAAAGTTTTGTCCATTAAGGGGAAAAATTGTGCTTAGGGGACATTTAGGGTTTTTCATGATAAACCACCTCCAAAAGGAGTGGGCCCTTGTCCACTGCCCTAATATCACCCAAATCACCTCCAAGAGAGGTATGGGGCCATGGGGAGTTGGTTTGCCCTAGGGCTTGGGGTTGGAGCACCTTGGGGTGCAAATAGCCAAGTGGAGAATCATTGGCCAATTAGGTCCTTTGAGACTTGAGACTTCTTAGGAAGGTCAGTGGGATGAAGTTGAGACCCCATGAGGAGTTTGGTGAGCATTGGAGTTGTTTTGCTCAAGGTCATAGGGTTGATCCCTATGGGGTGGAATTTGGGGTTGTGAAGGACATAGGGGAGTTTGTCCTTGGAGAGGGGTGTGTTGGACTCCTCTGAGTGTTATAAGTGATATGATGCCCTCACAAGAAGTTTGGGTGGATTTGGATAGGTTTAGACCCTAACCCTAGGTTAAACCCTAATGGGGTGCAAATAGAGGTCAATGAAGGGAGTGGGGTCAAACATTATTGGTTTGACCTAAGATTTTGTATGGTAGGTCCTAGTGACCAGAGGAGCCTCCCTTGTGAATTTGAAGAGGTTTGGAGTTGTCAAACCTAGGTAATAAACCCTTGGGTAGATTTGTAAATAATTAGGGTTTTGGGTTTTAGGGAGAAATGTTACTTAATGGTTTACCATTTTCTGTCACAAACTTGGTTTTAATGCTATTGATCTCTGGGAGAATCTGTTAGACCATGAGAAGACTTTTTGGGGTTCAAAGTGTAATATTTCACATTTGTAGACAATTTTTGGGAGGATCAATTTTAGGGTGTTAAATTACTGTAACTGCATGAAACTTTTCAGGATGTCTTTTCATACCAATATGTACCCACTGTAATTTTCTCATAATTTATTGATTAATATTTTTGGTATCTCTAGTTCATTTTGGAATTATTTACAAATATATCCTTTGAGGAAATTACAAATGTAACTTCTGTGTTATGTGGTCAAACTTGGTAGACCTGAATATTTTTGTATGATTCACCACTGTATGAATTTGCATAAGATTGGGAGTCCATATGAGGGTACCTCCTTTGGAATTTATTGGTAATAAATGAGTTTTGGAATTTTTAAAAATAGTAAATCTTGCTGGTTTTTCCTACAAGTTTATACCTACTGATATTTAGGTACTCATGATTTATGTAAAAATTGGGGTAGGCACTGGGAGTCAGAAAAGTGCACTTGTAGTTCAAACTTGAGAAAATTGCCCTTTGAGAAATTGTTTAAAAATATTAATATTATGGGGAAAATTAGGAAACCCTGGATTTGATCTGATTCAAGTAGCATGGACTCCCAATAAATCCAGTAGGTCATGGAGTTGAGTATTTAGAGTACCTCCCTTCTTGAGAATCAAAACGTTAAGGGTGGTCTGCGTTTAGCAAATTGGTAGTTTTGGAGTTATAGGCCAATTTGGGATACCTTGTTGGAGGTGTGAGGATTTAATAGTGATCAAATGACTATGTGAGAAACCCTGGAGTTAGTTTGGGTTTGATGAGTCCTAGGGTGGTGGGGTGCCACCCTTGGGGTGGGTCGTCCTGTGGTTGACGAAAGATCATCTTTTGTCTATTAGGACCTAAAAGCACTTAGGTTTAGACCAGGTGAAATGTTAAGAGGGTTTTCTTATGGGTAGTAACTAATAACATTAAGTGTCTTGGGAATGGGAACTTTGGGGTGTCATCCCATAGTGGTTCCTAGTACCGTAGCGAGCCCCTCACAGGGTAACCCTCGGGAAGTCCAAGTCTAACCCTAACTCATAGGAGTAAGACATTGTACAAGATTAACTAATAACACACTCATCCACACCCTGTGGTTTCAGAAGTTTAGTTGGATTGGTTGTCCGAGCGGTGGGCTCGGTGGCTGTTGCAGCAGACTAGTTAGTCTGGGGAGCTTTTGGCTCGGAAGGTTATTTATGACGGGCAGGTTAGCCCGGGGAGCTTTTGGCTCGGAAGGTTATTGATGGCGGGCGGGTTAGCCCGGGGAGCTCATGGCTCAGAGATAGGAAGTAGAACATGTTGCATGTGCACTGAAGGTGGTGGGTCTTCGGTATTGGACGGTCGTTCACACCGACGTCAATACGTTGACTCGGCGAGTGTGGTTTTACACTTAGCCTGATAGTCTGGCGGTCCAGTCAGCAAGAGTACGCAGACGCTCCGCGGGTATAGTGGAGGCGTACAATAGGTCTAGGTTGGGTAGTGTGAATACCAACCTAGAGGTGGGCGGGGCCCAACCCACCGCTTCCGTTTGCCACTACGGGAGTATCCGGGGAGTCTAGCTCGCTCCAAAAAGGGGGAACTAAAGGTCTATGCGCATAGAGTCGAAGTGTGTGTGTTGCACTTGCATGATCATAGCATAACATCATACTTTGCATATCATAGCATAATCATTGCATTCAACCTACCCCTAACGTATAAGTCGGTTATGGGACTTCTTATACGGTAGGCCCTGCTAAACGACCCCTTGGTCTATAGGTTTGTATGGGCATTCCTATAAATCAATGGTTACTTTTATAATACTTTACTTGCCATTTTATACACAGTTTACTGTTCTTTACTGCACTTTACTATTTCTTCTCCTGCTCTTACTGCTTCAGATATATATATACACCTGTGTTGTGTAGAAACACTTCATGTACCACTGTCACCTGCTCTTGTATTTACCCCTTGAATGTCCTCCGTTTCCTCCTCCCATACGGTGCCTAGGAGCCATTGGGGGAGGGGTGGGGAATTGGCTGAGTCATTTTGACTGACGGTCGGTGGACCATATCATTTTAGGGTTTCGAGGAGACGCAGCTACAGCAGAGGAACAGGTGCAGAAGAATCCGACACGGTGGATTACACGGCCATGCTACCTTTGTCACCAGCCTGGGCATACTCGAGTTAGATGCCCCATGAGAGGTGGAGCCCCTCCAGCTCAGCAAACAGGAGGCCGAAGGCGAAGACGTAGATGTGGACTACGAGACAGTGACCGTAGGCCAAAGAAGAAGAAGCATTCAGAGTTGCAGCACCAGTGGAGCACGGGGTCTACAGGGATGGATCAGCCTGGCCAGAGTGCTCCAGTCTCAGTGTCCGTGACGGTTAGCTTTAGCTTTACTTAGGAGTTAGCTTCCGCGAGTGTTTTTGTAGTGAGGAAATCTTGTACAGGGCATGAGCCCCTTTTATTGTTACCCTTGTTCTCTTTTATTCAGTTAATATATGTGGACTTTTACCATTAAGGTTTTAAATTCATGTGATTCTGTGGACTTGTATTCTCTTTTATGAACTTTTCTTATGATCGAGTTGGCCGGCAGAATCGGCGTTTTGTGGTGGCGATCTTCCCGAGTGAAGGTGTCACCGCAAAGCGGCGGTTCTGGGCCTAAGACCCGGTGGTTTTTGCAAAAAAAAAAAAAGGGGGTCTTACATTGCTCGGCCTCCGGCAATCCCCGATCAGGTTCGACTTGAAAACGTCGCTCGCGCGGAAGCCAATGCTGAGGTTGAATTTTTCAATGCTTACAGTTCTTCCCACCCGGTGCAACATAGGAGAATATAGAGGGAATGTAGTACGGTCCCCTAGCGGGGGAAGAAAACAGAGAGCATGCAAATGTAAGGATCACCCGCGAAGGGGTGCGCGAGATGATCGAGGAGGAATATGGTGTCGGAAGGTGACTGGCTGTAGTTGCACGACGACCCATTCGACATGGCTCTCCGCTGACTCCACAAGTGCTAGCACACCCTGTCCCACACAGTTTTAAACTACTGAGCATCGAGGCTTATGATGGAACAGACGATCCGCTGGAGCACGTCAACCATTTCGCCACAATCATGAGGATCTATAATGCCTCTGACCAGCTTTTGTGTCAAATGTTCTGGACAACACTAAAAGGACAAGCCCGCACCTGGTTCCACTCTCTGAAGGAAGGTGTGATAGACAACTTTGCAGAGTTATCTCAACTATTCATCGACCAGTTCATCTCGAATCGTCGGGTTGTTCGGGATCCCTCCCACCTATCAGGAATCTGCCAGAAGGAGGACAAAAATCTCAAGGATTTCTTCCGCCGCTTCACTACTGAGGCACGACAGATCCTGGGGGTCGATCCCGAGCTTCTACGTGGCGTCTTTCTTGGCGGCCTCCGGCCTGGCAGCTTCTACTCAGCCTTAATGAGGGAAACTGTGTCTAGTTATCCCAACCTCATACACCGGGTCGAAGCTCAGATTGCAGCGGACGAAGCAATAGAAGCGCATCACCAACAGTTTGAAAGAAGCTCTAAAAGGAAAAGGGGTCAGGACCCACTGCCAGATCCCGGGAGAAACAATGAGAACCGTGAAAAATCCTCGCCAAGACCGAGGAACTCGGCAGCATCAGGACTACACTCCCCTAATTAACACCCGAACCAACGTGCTCCTTGCCATCCGCAATAGCGAAGAGCTTTGTAGGCCCGAGCCACTTGCTCCAAATAAGGGAAACTGGTCGCAGTATTGTGACTTCCACCATGGATACGGCCATAGGACCGAAGGTTGCAACCGGTTGAAGGACGAGATCGAGCGCCTGGTCCGACAAGGACTCCTCAGAAGATTCAAGTAAAACCCAGCCCAGGACCAGCTCTCACCACGGGGAAAAAATCTGGCCAAGGACCATGCCTTGGCCCGACGTGAATGAGTTGGAACTCTCGGACAGAGGTACCCTCTCCCGGTAGAGAGCGCAAGCCACACGCCTCATTTATCTCCTTTTCCAGCTTTTGGATGTTTCCTTTGATGTAATAAGCCGCATTATGAAGCTTGCACGCATGTCTATGCTTTGTTTTCTTCAACAACGCAGCGACATTTTTTGACTTCTATTAGCAACACAGAACTCTCAAAGCAAGGCTCCTGGGGTGAAGACCACTAACCCCGATGTCAACCCTGAATGACAAGTTTTCCAAACCCTAATGAATTCGGCTCATCTATGAAGCAAAACACCTCACTCCCACATTGGAGAGCATCATGCTCCCGCGTTGCAGGGCACCTCGCTCCCACGCTGCAGAGCATCACGCTCCCGCGTTGCAGGGCACCTCGCTCCCACGCTGCAGAGCATCACGCTCCCGCGTTGCAGGGCACCTTGCTCCCACGCTGCAGAGCATCACGCTCCCGCGTTGTAGGGCACCTCCCTCCCACGATGTAGAGCATCACGCTCCCGCGTTGCAGGGCACCTCGCTCCCACGCTTCAGAGCATCATGCTCCCGCATTGCAGGGCATCTTGCTCCCACGCTACAGAGCATCACGCTCCCGCGTTGCAGGGCACCTCGCTCCCACGCTGCAGAGCAAGATGCTCCCGCGTTGCAGGGCACCTCACTCCCATGCTGCAGAGCATCTAGCTCCTGCGTTGCAGGGCACCTCGCTCCCACGCTGCAGAGCATCATGCTCCCGCGTTGCAAGGCACCTCGCTCCCACGCTGCAGAGCATCACGCTCTAGCGTTGCAGGGAACCTCGCTCCCACGCTGCAGAGCATCTGTCTCCCGCAATGCAGGGAACCTAATGCAGGGCACCATACTCTCACGCTCCCTGACATCTATCTCCCGGACCGTATAATATCTTCACCAAAGTGCAAGTCCTCCTACGGATACAAATCAGGACAAACATCGGTTCTCTTGAGTCATTTAACAAAGATACACTTCAGGTCCACTAGCACTGTCAGGACAAGGGGGCAAGCATCCCTCCACATTGAGAGCGAGCCTACGCCATCCGACTACAGAGGATACGCCCCCTCGTGACCGGACAGGAACCACGTTCCCTCAACGAATCTTCAAGTAAAAAGGCAAAGCCTCCGACAAGATGGTGGTTAGCTCTCCGAGCCGCGCGCTCTCCGCGGGAGGCTCTCTCGCGCTCCCGTTCGCTTCGGCTCCGCGGAAAGCACTCCCGCGCTTCTGCCACGTTTCAACCCGGTCCACATTCAAAGTCGAACGCAAACGCATAGGCCTCGCTTGGCCATTATAATATAAATCTCTTAAGAGAAGAAACAAAAAAGGTATGCGTCCCGCACGCACCGGCAAGATGGAGCAGTACTCCGAGCCGCGAAATGTCCCATGCTCAAGGTGGAGCACGAGCGTGCGCTTCCCCAAGCATAGGTGCGCTCTTTCCCTGGCGTGGAAGGCCTCCCCTGGTAGAGCGGCTGCGCAGAGCTGCGCTGCCCGGACGCGGCAGCACCGTGCAACCCGCTTCTTCCTTAGTTGATCTCTCTCTCTCTCTCTCTCTCTCTCTCTCTCTCTCTCTTGTATGTTTGTATATCGTTTTCTTTCTGCTATAATCAGTTGTTCTACGTAGTAGAACCAATAAACTTATAATGGCTCTAGTGGGGATCGATCATATTTTCTTATAGTAAATAATACATGGATAATTTAAAAAAACATATGATCGATTGCCTGAAAAAATCTAATTTTCGAGCCCGCAGAAACTCAATAATTTTTTGATAGATTGTTGCACAAAGCAATATGTGATCATCGACGGTAATATCCCATTAGAAAGCAAAAGGAGTAGTGGTGGCTCTGATCACCATTAGTATCTTTGCAAAGAGGCATACGGGGTGATGGCAAACAACTGCAACCTTAAGAATTTATCCGGCACTCATCTCAAGCAGCTCGGATCTCAACAATCTTGGATACTTTGACCACGGGATTCTCCTGGTTGATGGCTTCCCGATCCACAGTCTTGTAATTGAAGCTGCTGTCGTGGCGGTCGGAGTACCGGAGGTGTCCGCAGAGCAGCTTCCCGTAGCGGCAACGGAGACCCGTGGGACCGACCTTTCGTCGGCGCCCGGAAGAGCAGCAGTGACGTGCACTGCCCGCGCGCTGCGCCCGCGGCAGTGTCGCGCTCTGCACGTGCGCGGCAGTACCGCGCTCTGCACGCGCACGACGTGCCGCCCTCTGACCGTGCGCGGCAGTGCCGCGCTCTGAGCTGCAGTCATGGCGGTCGGAGTACCGGTGGTGTCCGCAGAGCAGCTTCCCGCAGCGGCAGCGGAGACCCGTCGGACCGACCTTCCGTCGGCGCCCGGAAGCGCAGCAGTGACGCGCACTGCCCACGCGCTGCCCCCGCGGCAGCGCCGCGCCTTTTCCGAGTTATGGCAAGTTCTGGTGCGCGCCCCTTGCCCGTGCTTGGTTGCGAGCGTGTTCTCGCACGTTTTCGTCTTTCACAGTTTAGCAAAATGCGAGAAGGTAAAATTTTCACCTCTTCTCCCGTAGCCATAGAAACTGTTCCCGTTCAAGCAGTGGCGGCTCCCTCTAGCAAGTGTTCAAAGAAATTTGTAATTTCATCTAATAACCTCCACTGAAATTTATAGGGAGGTAAAAGACTCCAACTATGGAAATAGCGTCATTAAAGGCAGAGGAATCAAATATCCTCATTAATGTCGAAATTCCATTATGAAGACATTGCTTTCCCGAACGCTACAAAGTGAGCTGAGGGAAACGCATCCGAGTCACTAATTTCGAACGCTCTCAAGTGAGTTGAGGGGATCGCGTTCAAGTGATCACCTGGTTAGCCTGATTTTGAGGTGGAAGTTTCCCGCAACAAAGTGCAAAGGCCGTCGTGGCAAGACATACTCTTGGGGGCTCAAGTCGAACGGTGGAAATTTTCATACTATCGACCGTAAGTCTCGGCCTCCGAAAAATAGGGGGCAATTGTTGGGGTTACCCTAAAAGGGCTCGGGTTGAGTCGGACCGAATGTTTCTCATAGCAGCCTCGCCCGGACCCGTAGGGCGGCTCTAGCTCTGATACCCGGTCCAAATCCTGCAGCAAAGCAACCTTGAGTTGTCGCTTCCGCTCTCGTCCACTCTCAAAGAGCTCTTCCGCCCGCTCTTGCTCCGTGGGAGGTTCTCTCGCGCTCCCGCTCGCTCATGCTCTGGAGAAAGCGCTCCCGCTCCGCAGAGAGCGCTTCCGCGCCCACCGGCTCCGTAAAAGTGTTTCCGCTCGCTCCTGCTCCACAGGAGGCGCTCCCTCTCGCCCGCTCGCTCATGCTCCGCAGAAAGGGCTTCCGCTCCCGCTGGCCCCGTAAAAGTGCTTCCGCTCGCTCCTGCTCCGCGAGAGGCGCTCCCGCTCGCTCATGCTCCGCAAAAAGCGCTTCCGCTCCCGCCGGCCACATAAAAGTGCTTCCGCTCGCTCCAGCTCCGCGGGAGGTGCTCCCGCGCTCCCGCTTGCTCATGCTTCGCAGAAAGCACTCCCACTCCGAAGAGAACGCTTCCGCTCCTGTCGGCTCCGTAAAAGTGCTTCTACTCGCTCCTGCTCCACGGGAGGCGCTCCCGCTTGCTCATGCTTCGCCGAAAGCGCTCCCGCTCTGCAGATAATGCTTCAACTCCCGCCGACTCTATAAAATTTCTTTCGCTCGCTCCTGCTCTGCGGGAGGCTCTCCCGCTCTCCCGTTCGCTCATGCTCCGCAGAAAGCGTTTCCGCTTCCGCGGACCCCGTAAAAGTGCTTCCGCTCGCTCCTACTCTGCAGGAGGTGCTCCCGCGCTCCTGCTTGCTCATGCTCTGCAGAAAGCGCTCCCGCTCCGCAAAGAGCGTTTTCGCTCCCTCCGACCCCGTAAAAGTGCTTTCGCTCGCTCCTGCTTCGCGGGAGGCGCTCCCGCTTGCTCATGCTTCGCAGAAAGCGCTCCCCCTCCGCAGAGAACTCTTCTGCTCCTGCCAGCTCCGTAAAAGTGCTTCCGCTCGCTCCTACTCCGCGGGATGCGCTCCCGTGCTCCAGCTTGCTCATGCTTCACAGAAAGCGCTCCCGCTCCGCAGAGAAAGCTTCCACTCATGCCGGCTCCGTAAAAGTGCTTCTGCTTCCTCCTGCTCCGCTGGAGGCTCTCCCGCTCTCCCGCTCGCTCATGCTCCGCAGAAAGCGCTTCCGCTCCCGCGGGCCCCGTAAAAGTGCTTCCGCTCGCTCCTACTCCGCGGGAGGCGCTCCCGCGCTCCCGCTTGCTCATGCTCTGCAGAAAGCGCTCCCGCTCCGCAAAGAGTGTTTCCGCTCCCGCCGGCTCCATAAAAGTGCTTACGCTCACTCCTACTCCGCGGGAGGCACTCCCGCTCGCTCATGCTCCGCAGAAAGCACTCTCTCGCTCCCGCTCGCCCCTGCTCCACGAGAAGCGCTCCCGCTCTCTTATGGTCCGCAACAAGCGCTCTCACTTATGCTTATTCTGCGGAGCGCGCCGCTGTCATCCCTCGGCGGTGGCGATCGCCGGCCACCACCACCACCAGGGAGGTTGCCCAGGCTGCCCGGGCTGCCCAGCGTGACCGGGGGCAAACTTGTCATAACTTCAAAGTTGATAATCCGCGTGCCCCGAATCGAGCGTTCTCATTCGCTCGCCGAAGAGTCAGCATGACGCAATTACGAGAACGCCCTCCTCAAAAACTATAATAGGGGGGTCAGGCCTCTATTTGAGAGAACTTTTTGGCACTGGGAGAAGAAGGAGCTCTTGAGTTTTCGGGCGAGGACTCTTGGAAGATCTTCATCGACCTTCGAGCTACCCTCAGAGATCTCCCTCAGCACTCCAGCTTTACTTCAAGAACTTGGGAAGATCTCGGTGGCTTGGATCCAGACTGCTCCACAGCGCCCTGCTCTAGGCGGCTCAGCAGCGCTCCGCTCCAAGCTGCTCAGCAGCGCTTTGCTCCATGCTACCCCGCAGTGCTCCGCTCGAGGCTGCTCAGCAGCGCTCCACTCCAGGTTGATCCACAGCGCTCCGCTCCAAACTGCTCAGCAGTGCTCCGCTCCAGGCTGCTCCGCTCCAGGCTGCTCCGCAGCGCTCCGCTCAAGGCTGTCCTCCAGCACGCTTCACTACGCTCCTCTTCCGATGACTTAGCAAAATCTCTGTAACGAGCGGTGGCTTGTCACCCTCGAAAAACAATTCTCTTTGTAACTTAAAAAACTAGTGGATCGTTCAGAACTGGGCTAGGCCCCGTGGTTTTTCCCTTTCCGGGTTTTCCACGTAAAAACCTCGCTGTCTACTGTTGGTTCTCATTTTTGACTGTTTGCACATTCTGCTCACTCTCGAGCTAAGGCGGTTCAGCTCGACCGGTACAGGAGAGCATTGAACGACCCGCAACACTCCAAAAATGGAGATTTCGGCCATTATGATTGGGGACCAATTGGTCCCAATCCTTGTCGATTTTTGATGTGGATCTATCCACTGGAGAAGAGGAGAAGAACCATACCTTCTTGGGTAGTACAGCCTTGCCGATTGGGTGGTTCTCCATGGCCGACCTTAAGCTTTGGAGCCATTACAACCTCCACACCAAGTTGCTCGAAATCTTCAGGTGAGTGGGGGAAACTCATCCTCACAGCCTTGTGAAGCTTTTTAAAGAGCCACTTGTGGAAGGGGGAGAGGTGAAACCTCTAATTTCACCATTAATGACAATTAAGATTTTTTGACCAAAACTGAAATCCCATTAAATCAGCCACTTGGGTGGGCGGCCATGGCTATTAAACTCCTCAAAACTGATGAGGGGGAGGTACAAAGCCATTGGAGATGAAGAGGGGAGGCCCTTGGCCTCCCATGGTCATTAATGGCCTTCTCTCTTTTTGATGTCTCTTCAAAATTGGGAAAATTGCACATTCTCTCTCCTACTCATCATTTCCAGAAATTGTATGGCCCCTTGAGTAGATATCAGGCCCATGAAGCTATTGGGCCACCCCAATTGGGTCTAGCCCAAGTGGATTGGTCTTGATTAGATCAAAATAGGTCATTTTGACCTAAATTTAGGGTGGAGTTGACTTTGGTCAATTTGACCATTAGGTTGGCCCTAATGGGTGGCTAGTGACCCATTGGCCTCCCCTAAGGGTTAGGAAGGTTTATGTAGGGTCAATTTGGCAAGGTGGAGGCCAATTGACCCATAATAGGGCAATTTGACCAAAATAGGGCTAGAGTTGACTTAGGTCAAATTGGCCAAATTGGTGACCTCATGATAGGGGTTTATAGTCCATTGGGTCCCTAATATCCTTATAAGGGTAGGGGCAAGGTCAATTTGGCATGGTGGAGGCCAATTGACCCTAATTAGGCTACTTTAACTAATTTAAGATTGACTTTGGTCAACTTGGCCACTTTGGTTGACCCCAATGGGTCCTTAGTGCTCTAAGGGACCCATAATGGGTTAGGGATGTCATGGTGGGGTCAAAAGGGTCAAGGTGGGGCCCTTAAGTCCAACCATAGGCTTGGTAACTAGAAATTGCTATTTGCAGACCAAAATGCTCTTCCCCTTCAAGCCTAAGGCCAAGTGATCTCTTCAAGCTTCCTAGGGTTTTGTCATGACCTAGTCATGAAAAAACCACTCTAGGGGGTCTAGTTGTTTGGCGAATGTTACAGGGTCAAAGTCCAACCCATGATCAAAGGGGTGGAGGAATCCACCGACACGCGATTCGCACTTCGTCAGCGTCGGGCATGGTCAAGACCGCACCCCCCATGGGGAGTGCGAGCAAACTGCACACCCCATGTTGGGGTGCGGCAAAATCACACCCCCCATGATGGGGTGCGACCAAGTCCCCCCGCGCCTTGCAGGGGATGTGACCGAAATCGCACCCTATCGGCAGACGCCGTCAGAGCCCATTTTCTCCTTTGGAGGCACATTTCCCATTTCCCAAGTGGCACGATCTTCGGAGGGTGCATCCTCATGTTCATTGCGACCGCTCTCCAACGACACCCGTATGTTTCCTTGGTTCTCCATTCGCTCAGAATGCTCTCGTGTTCGTTGCGCGTTCAGAATGCCCACGTGTTCGTTGCGCACTCAGAATGCTCCCTTGTTCGTTGCAAGCTCAGGACACTCCCGGGTTCGTTGCGCACTCAGAACGTGTTCGTGTTCGTTGCGCGCTCAGAACACTTCCGCGTTCCCGACACGCGCAGTTTACCTTTCTTAATTTCTCAGATTGCAGGTCTCGTTCGTCGCCTTCATCACCTTCAACGAAGCTGCCCAAACCGCCCAATTTGCCCGAATTGTCCGAAGGGCGAAGCGGTCATTTACGAAAAATGGCGATCCGTGTGCTCCTAATCGACCAGTGTGAATTGCCCGTCATATAGTTACGGTGGTTACAACGGTGAAATTACTGGGCTACCCTTGCCCAAGGCTATAAAATGAGCTCATGGCCTTCATTTCTAGACACCTTGCCTTCTTCGCTCGAGAGAGCTCTGTTGAAAATTTCCTCTGAGTTCTCCTTTGGTGCTTGAAGATCTCCTTTGAAGATTTCCTTCGAGGCTTCGAAGATCTCCTTCAAGTGCTTGAAGATTTCCTCTGCTTCAGAAGACAAACATCCTAAGCATTCGGGAATTCTTCGAATCCAGAAAGTCGACTCAGTCATCTCACTTTTATTCTTAGAAGAAGAATCGTTCAACTTTCCGAGAGGTTGCATGTCACCCTCGTAGTTTTCTCTCTCTCTACCATTGTAACGAGCAACGGCTTATCGCGCTCGAGTTCTTAATTTCAAACTGTAACACACCAGAAGATAGTGGAGTTTGGTCGGCACAACCCCGCCAACATTATTTTTCGCCTTTTTCGGGTTTTCCACGTTAAAAGTCATCTTGTCATTTACTAACTCCTTTCATTGACTATTTGCGCGCTCGAGTCGCTTCCGAGCTAAGATAGTTCAATTGAACCGGTCTACCAGAGCACCCGAGCGACCCACAACAACTACTCATTTAAGGAACATTCTAGATAGCAATACATGTACTGGTTATTGGTTGTCACGAGAAGCCTCTATATTACCATTAAATAAAATATTACTACAATGAAATTATTTTATTCTGACAATAAGGGTCTGTTTGGGACAGCTCTGGCGGATTGAAAAGCTGCTGTCCGGATAGAGCTGTTTTAAAATAGCTCTCTGGGGAGCAGTTTTGAAAAGCTGCAGAGTGTTTGGGTGTTCTGTGCAGAAGTGCGCTTTGAAGAGCGATTTTCTAATTTAGCTGTTTGGAGAAACAGCTTTTGGAAGCTGTTTTTTTTAGAACTTTAAAATACATAAAGTTTTAAACGTGGAGAATAATGATAAAATACATAAACGTGGAGAATAATAAAAAACAACCGATAACAATAGTCTTTTACAAATTCTCTGGTAATGCTATCAACGCGCCCCGTATATTTCTTCGGCAATGCTATCTCGTACTGTAGACATCTGTTCAGCTCCAGCAGCATCTCCCATTTCGCTTCCAATATCATCCTCCGCCGCAGGGTCTTCATCCTCTGAGGAAGCGAAAGAAGACTCATCAGCATCACAAACATTAAACTCAGGGTCCCAGCGAGAAGGATGTCTACGAATGAAGTTATGTAAGGCCATTGTGGCCAACACTATGGACCTCTGTTTCTTGAAGCTATACTGTGACATTTTGCTCAAAATGTGCCACTTCTTCTTCCACACTCCAAACGTTCGCTCAATAACACTGCGAAGAGATGAATGAGCCCTATTGAAATGTTCTTGCCTTCCCTAAACAACTAATATAAATTCGAGGTCCAATGTTAATCAACATGAGGTCCATATCAGAAGTAGAAAAATAGAAAATTCCACATAACAGTTTTAAAACGTAAAATACATAAATTTTTTAAAAATAAATGATCACTGAGCCCTCTTCTCGTACGCCTTCGTAATCCACCAAACCCGCATATCTTCTGGAATACTCATGAAGATCTCCCTACTGGTCTTGTCCCTGATGTGGTCGAGAGCAAAGTAATAAAGATCCAGGTTTGCCCGTATCTCGGTGCTACTGGAAATCAACTCCACCACCTCTTTGACTGTGATAACTGGTGGAGGCTTCACAGCTAGGGTGGATTGATGTAAGTCTGACATCAAAGAAAATGTCATTCCTTTGTTCTTCCCGATCTTTCTTCTTTTACTCACCGAGGTGGACGCATTCCCAATGGTTGTTGAATGACCTCCTATCTCTTCAGGGCCACCTTGATTGTTCTCCATGATATCTTCTACATCATTATCTTCCAACTGGATCCTCCCCACATCCGATGGCAAACTCCCAACAGATGGAGCCCATGAGTCATCTCCAGTTGCGACAACCTGACTGAACATGGTGTTCAGTTTCTCCTCCAACTCAGGTGATATCCCTCCGTATTGAAATTTTTTCGCTGCTGGAACAACCTGTTATAATCAATACATCAATACATCAATATTAAAATCTGTCAAAATAAGAACTAATACCATGAACTGAAAAATGAATTTATTTTCACCTTTATTTTTTCTGCCCACCATTCTTCTGATGCAGCAATAGTTCTCTTCTCTGGATCCCAACCTAAACCAGTCTCACCATGTTTCAGCTCCTTCCATAACTTCCAATCCTTTTTCAAATGATCCCATTTATTTTTCATTTGCATTCGATCGTAGCTTTTCCCGGTTCGTTCTTTAAACCCCGCAATCAAATTTTTCCACCCTTCTTTGCTAAAGTGAGTCGTAGGCCGATTCCCCAAACCAATCTCTTTTATGCAGAGATCACAAAATAACATGACCTCGCTAGACACACACTCACACACACACACACACACACACACACACACTCATACAAACATACATACACACCCTCCTACATACATACATACTCACACACACACTATCACACACACACACACACACAAACACACATACAAAAACACACACACACTCACTAAATACAAAAATACATACACACACACATACATACACACACACCCTCCTAAATACATACATACTCACACACACACTATCACACACACACACACACTATCACACACACACACACACACACACACACACACACACTCATACAAACATACACACACACACACACACACACACACTCATCCAAAACACAACACACACACACACACATTCATCCAAAACACAACACACACACACACACACACTCATCCAACACACAAACACATACACACACATTCAACAACATACACACACACACATCCAACAACAAATACATACACACACACACACACATCCAACACATACACCATACACACACACTCATCCAACAACACACACACACACACACACATTCATGCAAAACACAACACACACACACACACTCATCCAACACACAAACACATACACACACATTCAACAACATACACACACACACACACACACACACACACACATCCAACAACAAATACATACACACACACATCCAACATATACACCATACACACACACTCATCCAACAACAAACACACACACACACACACATACAAAAACACATACACCATAAATGTATGAAATTAATAATTTGGGCCATGAAATTTCTGCAGGGAAGAACAAGCTGCGCGTATGGAAGAAGAAGCAAGACTAGCAGAAATGGAAGAAGAAGCTCACCTCAGATCTGTAGCAGAAGGGAAGAACAAGCTGACGGCGAGCAGGGAAGGCCGCGATCCGTCTGTTGCAGGGAAGGCCGCGATCCGTCTGGTGCAAGGAAGGCCGCGATTCGTCGGGGTCGTCGGCTGGATCTAGGGTTGGATCTAGGGCTGGATTTGCGAGGGCACGGGAGAGCTGGGAGAGGCGAGGGCACCGTTGGGAGAGAGATCGGGAGGGGGGATCGGGAGAAAGAACGAAACACGGGAGCGAAATAAAAAACACGGGAGCGATTCCTAAACAGCGGAACGCGGGGGGGGGGGGGGGGGGGGGGGGGGGGGGGGGGGGGGGGAGCGGCTTCCGGAAAATAGCTCTGGGAGCGATTCCGGAGAATCGATTTTTTTTAAGGAGCTGTCCCAAACGCACAAATTAAGAGCTCTGGCGGCTGGGAAAGAGCTTCTCCAGCCGCCAGAGCTGCGCCAAACAGACCCTAAGTGCCCCAATAATATTGCGGTGACGTTTTTCACGTGGTGGGCGCTGTCTACCTGCTGAGTGGTGTCTACCTGCTGAGCGGCGTCTTCCTTTGCTCCGTTCCTGATCGAAGCTACTAGCAACAACGGCAAGGTGTTCCCCCACCCCGCCGGCGCCGTACACGGAACGAAATTGATTCCCGCGGTTCACTGCTTCTCTAACCCACTTCCACCGGCTACATTTTTATTATTATTAATCCCAATCGAAAGCTTGTTCCACGCCGCCTGTCCTGAATACAAATCAACGTTGTTCCTCCGGAAACCCCCAAACATCAGGCCTTTAATAAATGGCTTCTCAAATATCGATATCTCAATTTCAAACCCTTCCCACTAACCGAACCCCTCTCTTCGTCAAAAATCCTAGTGCTCTCGCATTGGTCCCGCATTCTCGGAAATCAGCAGGCCTAAGTGGTTTCCAGGGGATGAGCAGCGTGAAGCTGAGGACCGTTGGGGTTGTGTTTGCGACGGCGACGGAGATCCCGATGAAGCGGCGAGCTGGGGAGGAACCCAAGGGGTTCGTGGGGGAGATGCGGGCTGTTGCGATGAAGCTGCACACCAGGGACCAGGCTAAGGAGGGTGAGAAGTCGCCGGAGGGGAAGCCGATGGCTAGATGGGAGCCGACCGTAGAAGGATATCTTCAGTTCTTGGTGGATAGCAAGGTGGTCTATGATACTCTGGAGAGCATCGTCGCAGAGGGAGCTTACCCATGGTGTACGTCTTTTGCTATATTTTGTTTGAGGAATGTTCTATTTTCCCTTCTTTGAGAGATTTTTTTTTTTTGGGTCTGATTAGAACCAGGATTTATCCATTTTCTAACCGGGATATCTGTTGTTTAGTTCCAGATGGATTTTAGTTGTTTAGGGTTCTGTTAGACTATAATCTTAGAACAGGATGTAGGAAAGGAGAGGGATTTCATTGATTTCCATTTCTTAAACAGAGTAGATATGGACATTTTTATAGGGCAATTGTTATCCGCAGACCATAAATGGCTATCCGCAGACCATAAATGGCTAGTTTACAAATTGTTATCCGCAGACTAATTTTAGACTTGAGCATTCAATATCTTTGTTCTTCTGAGCAGGGTCTGACAGCGAAGGAACATCTCTGACGACATTCTGAGCACTTCAATGTGTGCACGGATCGTGATTCGTAAAATAAATGCGCGGATAGAGACCGAGTCGAGGAAGAAAGACGATTTCTTCACCGTCCATACGATTTCAGTTTGTTTTGGAAAGAGTAACCCTAGCTATCTAAATCTTCCCAAACAAACCCTAGCTGTCTAAATCTTCCCAAACAAACCGAAATCACATGAACGTTGATGAAATCGTGTTTCTTCCTCAACTCGGTCTCTATCCGTGCATTTTTTTACGAATCACGATCATGCACACAATGAAGTGCTCAGAAGGTCGTCTGAGATGTTCCTTCGTTGTCGGGCCTTGCTCAGGAGAACAAAGATATTGAATGCTCAAGTCTAAATTGGTCTGCGGATAACAATTTGTAAACTAGAAAAGGTTGGTCTGCGGATAATAATTTCCTTTTATAGATAGCTGAAATAGCCAGTTACACAAGAATTTAAACCAGAAATAGACGGTTACATATTGTTTAATGTAGCTGTTACATAAATACTAAATAAGAGCCTTTTAATTTGTTTATTTGTAACTTTAGATCCTTAATTTACTTGTAACTGCAGATCTTCAGATATAACCGATGATATTGATTAACTTCTTCCTTTAACACCCCCCCTTTAAGCTGGACAGTCGGTGACCTTCTGTCGTGACCTAAGGGCGAGAAATTTAGAGCGATGAAGCGGCTTCGTCATTCCGTCAACGAGTTGATCTTTAGTCTTCACAAAAGCTAGCGTGATCTTCCCATTTTGTACTTGTTCTCGAATAAAATGGAAGCACAGTTGAATATGCTTGCTGCGATTATGGAAAATGGGGTTCTTCACTAGGGAAATGGCAGAGACGTTGTCGCATTGCACTAAGATTGGTCCTGTACCTTCATCTTCCTTCTTCTTGATAAATTTCAGAGTTTGTTGTAGCCATAGAGGTTCACACGCAACATTGGTAAGCGTCATGTACTCGGCTTCAGTCGAGGAAAGGGCGGTTGTTTGATGTTTGCGTGCGGTCCAAGAGATAGGGTTTGTGCCTAGAAGAAACACATAGCCGCCTGTGCTCTTCCGATCAGGGCTCCCTCCCCAATCAGAGTCGCTGTATCCATTGAGACAAGCCGATGAACCCTTTGTATAGGTGAGGCCGAAGGTTAGTGTCCCCTGAATGTAGCGGAGAATGCGCTTGGCCGCTGCATAATGATGCTTGCTGGGATTTGACACAAACCTTGACACGAGGTTGACGGCAAGCTCGATGTCCGGTCTTATGTGAGTAAGATAAATAAGAGACCCAACCAAGTATCTATACTTCTCTTCATCTCCCTTCTCTTCTTCATTTTTTCATTTCTCCAAGTTCTCACTAGCATTCATTGGAGTGATCGATGCATTGCAGTTTTCAAGTTGAAACTTTTTAAGCAAGTCCTGAGCGTACTTACTTTGTGAGAGAAAAATGAAGTTTGGAATTTGAATTACTTGAATTCCCAAAAAGTAATTCATAAGCCCGAGATCGGTCATCTCATATTGAGTGTGGAGTGCATCTTTTACTTCCTTAATCTGTTGCGTTGATGATCCCTTGATGATAAGATCATCAACATAAATGCATAAAATGAGGATTTCTTTACCTTCTCTTCTAGAGTAGAGTGAAGGCTCCACGGGGCACCGTTGGAAACCTTTGGAGATGTGATAGCTATCGATGTTGGAGTTCCATGCGCGCGGCGCTTGTTTTAAGCCGTATAGGGCTTTAACCGGTACACCTTGTTCTCACTTCCCTTGACTTCAAAACCTCTAGGTTGCTCAACATGAATAGATTCACTGATGGTGCCGTTGAGAAAAGCGGATTTTACATCCATTTGATGCACGGGATAACCATGTTGAGCCAACTAGAGCAAGTATCATTCGTATTCTCTCCATGCGGGCTACGGGGGCATAAGTTTCATCGTAGTCCCGACCCGGGATTTGTGAGTACCCCTTGGCGACAATCCGAGCTTTGAAATGAATGACTTTGCCTTCTTCATTACATTTCGTTTTGTAGATCCATTTGAGACCTACAACATCAGAGTTTGGTGGTTTTGAAACAAGTGTCCAGGTTTGATTTTTATTTACCATGTCAATTTCATTCTGCATTGCCTCCACCCATTCTTCTTTGAGAGCAGCTTCTTCATAAGATGTTGGTGTGTCGTCTGGCTGAACAAGATGACAGGCCTGATAAATGTCTGAGAGCTTCCTTGTTTTGATAGGTCCAACATCATCATCATCATCAGTAGTATGAGCTTCTTCTTCTAGATGCACTTGCTGGATTTCAGCAGTAGCATTTTCTTCGACTGGAATTATGTCTTCTTGAATAAGATAATTCTGAGGTCCTGGATGGATGGAGCTGGTGCTATTACCAGACTCAACCACAGGAGCCCAAGGAGATGAAGGGAGTGCTGACCAGTCCACCCCTGTTCTTCTTTAAACACAACAACACGAGAAATATGCAGAGATTTGAGGTGTGGATTATACAACCGATAAACTTTTGAGTCTTAACAATACCCAATGAATACTAATTTTTCTGCCTTATCTTCTAATTTGTCAGTTTTATCTTTCAAAGGGTATGCTAAACAACCAAAAATGCGTAGGTGTTTGATATCAGGTTTCCTGGAGTGGAAAACTTCATAAGGAGTGCTCTTGTCAAGAGCCTTTGTAGGAGTTTTGTTCAAGATATATACTGCAGTACTGCAGGCTTCTGCCCAGAATTGTTTTGGCATTGAGATAGTGTGAAACATGGCTCCGACCATCTCCAAAATGGTGCGGTTAGATCCCTCCTAATGCCACAATTCTTGCAGAATTCTAATAGAGAATTTGACATGAATTCCCCTCCCCGGTCAGACCGGAGAGCTTTGACCCTCTCGCCCCCATCCCCAGCAGGGGGGCGAGACAGGAGGAGGCCGAGCCCTCCCTCTCGCCCCATCCCCAGCAGGGGGCGAGACAGGAGGGGGCCGAGCCCTCCCTCTCGCCCCCATCCCTAGCAGGGGGGCGAGACAGGAGGAGGCCGAGCCCTCCCTCTCGCCCCCATCCCCAGCAGGGGGGCGAGACAGGAGGGGGCCGAGCCCTCCCTCTCGCCCCCATCCCCAGCAGGGGGGCGAGACAGGAGGGGGCCGAGCCCTCCCTCTCGCCCCCATCCCCAGCAGGGGGGCGAGACAGGAGGGGGCCGATCCCTTCCTCTCGCCCCATCCCCAACAGGGGGGCGAGACAGGGAGGAGGTCAACCCCCTCTCGCCCGGCCCCGGGAGGGTCTTCTGGTCTGCGTTTAACGCCGCAGAACAGCGGGAGTTGGCTATTCGCAGGCCAAATCCGGGGGCATTTTGGTAACTTCGCAGGTAGTTTTTGGTTATTCGCAGCCCAAATCCAGAAATCCTATAAATAGGATCAAGGGGGCACCATTTGGAGGAAGCTGGTTCTAGGTTAGCTCCCTCCCTCTCCCTCTCTTCCCACTTTCTCTCTCTAGTGGGGTGGGGAGAGCCTCCAGTGGTGCCCAAGCCCGACATTGGCTTGGGAGGGGAAGCGCCTTGAGGGCCTTCCGGGTACGTGGAGGGACATCCTCGCCGAGCCCTTGGTCCAGTTCGTAGTTCCAACACCTTCACCCTAGAGCTCTCCCTTGGGGGGAGTAAGAGTTGGCCACCCCTCAACTTGTTGGGGGCCCCGAACTCCACAGAGACCGAGAAATCGGTTTCAACATTAATTCTTTGAAAATTTGAGTTACCTCAGATTTGTGAGTAAGAAAGAATATCCACATGAATCTGGAATATTCATCCACTAGAAGCAAGTAGTAGCTCTTACCACCCAAGGAGGTCGTGGAAGCAGGGCCCCATACGTCGCCGTGGAGAAGTTCCAATGGTTTAGAGCTCCTTGTTGATGAAGCATGGGGATAGGGAAGTTTGTGAGCTTTGGCAGTGGTGCTGGCTTCACAGAAATGACGTGATATTTGAATTTGAGGGAGACCTGTAACCAATTGTTGAGATTGCATCAATCCCATTGCATCCCAGTTGAGGTGACCGAGTCGATGATGCCATTTTAGATCATTACTTGTGCAACCCTGCGTGCAGGCGACGACAAAGATGGATGGATGCAGGCTTCAATTGAATAGAGAAAAGCTTGTTTGAGTTGATTTTTGCTGAGGCTATCACCACCCCTGAATTCTTGTCTGTTATTGAGTAGGTGTTGTTACGGAAGGAGACCAAGTAGCCACGTTCAATCAACTGACCCACACTCAATAAATTCTGGGCAAGATCGGGCACCCACTAGACATTGGTGATTGACTTTACCTCTCCAGCAGAAGTCAGAACTTGTATTGTGCCTCGCCCCTCTATTCGTTTTGGTTGTCCTTCTCTCAGGTAGACTGATGATTTGAATGAGTCATCAAGAGTGCTGAACATGGCTCTGTTAAAGCACATGTGGCTTGAGCAGCCACTGTCGATGACCCAGCTGCTAGAATCTTGATGAGCGGCGGAGAGACATGTATAGAACAATTTGTCTTCTTTTACCTCCTGACCTTCTTTTGGGTCCTTTTCGACAAGGTTAGCTATTTCTTCTTTATACCAGCAATCTTTGTCAAAATGTATTCCTCTCTTACATCTCTTACATTTAAAGAAGCAATCTTTGACATCGTGATTGTTCCTTTTACACAACGTGCAAAATAATCTTGTTATGGGCGTGACGACGCCAGTTATCTTCGTATCTTTAATTTTATGTTATGTTATTTTATGGTGTTATTTCTAGCGTTTTGGCCCATTGTCGTAAACCCAAATGGGGGGCGTCGCGTGAACTTAAATAGTGCCCGGTTGGGCTTTTTTAGCAGAAAGAAATTAGAACTTAAAAATCTCTCTCGCTCTTATTTTCCCTCCTCCCTCTCTCTCTCTCTAACCCACGGGAAAACCCGTGAATTGCCCTAGCCGTCAATCCCGCGCGGGTTCCCCCTTCCGATTCGGCGCTGTCGTCTCCTCCTCCGCCATTGCTCCTCCGCCGGTCACGAGGTCCCAGAGGGAGGCTCATAACAAACTGGTATCAGAGCCAGTCGCCGGCGTCCTCTCCGGCCCTTCGCCCGCTCGCCCCGCCCAGCGCCTTTCTACCGTCGACTCGCGGCTCCAACCCGCCCCCTCTCCCAGCCTCGCGATACCAAACCGACGCTCCTGCACCCTCGCCGGTTCTTCTCCCAACCCCGCCGGCCTGCTTCCAACTCCATCGGCGTTCCGACCAGCCCCACTACAGATGGCGGACAGTGCTCCCTCTCTCGCCGAGATCATGGAACTCTTCCAAACAATGTTCGCGACTCAGAACTCCAAACTGGACGCCCTCAATGCACGCTTGGACGTCCTTCAAGGGGTGCCGTCTCCTATGCCTATGAACACGACCGATCACCCATCGACAAGCCGGGTGGACTCCGTCGCTCCCACGGGCGCGGACTGCCCCGCCTATGATCGAACTATCCGGATGGATTTTCCAATCTACGAGGGCCGCGACGATCCTCTGTCGTGGCTAACCCATTGTGATATTTTCTTCGCCAACCAGCGCACGCCAGATGAAGAACGCGTCGGCATTGCCTCCTTCCACTTACTTGGCCCCGCGCAATTGTGGTTCACCTAACTTCTGCGGGAACACCCGAACATTTCGTGGGCAGAATTCAGTACGGCCTGCACCCTGCGGTTTGGTCCTGCCCTACAAGGAAACCCACTCGGCGATCTGGTCAACCTCAAACAGGACGTCTCCATCGACACTTATCTAGAGCAATTCCAAATTCTTCTGTCCCGGGCAACGTCCGTCTTACCGGAGCAGCAAGTTCCCCTCTTCACCGCGGGCCTTCACGAGCGCCTACGATGGGATGTGGAATTCCTTCTGCCACGGGATCTCAACACAGCTATGAGTCTCGCCAGGGCTTGTGAACGGAGATTGCTACTAGATCGCCCACCCTTGGGACGTCGGGACTATCAGGGCACTTACTCTCTCGCCAGTTTGCCGGACAAGGCTCCATTCTAGGACGATCCTCCGTGGCCAACTGTTCGTCGCCGTTTGTCCCGCCCCGAGATGGCCGCGCGGCGTGATAAAGGCTTGTGCTACAACTGTGATGAACATTTTGCGCCAGGACATCGATGCAAACACTTATTCTGGCTCGAGGTAGATGATCCTCCCGATGATGACACGGAGGGCGAAGTAGAAACAGGAAGACCTTTCGATCCAGCTTGAGGACAAGCTGTCTTCAGACGGGGGCGGCGATGTTATGGGCGTGACGACGCCAGTTATCTTCGTATCTTTAATTTTATGTTATGTTATTTTGTGGTGTTATTTCTAGCGTTTTGGCCCATTGTCGTAAGCCCAAATGGGGGGCATCGCGTGAACTTAAATAGTGCCCGGTTGGGCTTTGTTAGCAGCAAGAAATTAGAACTTAAAAATCTCTCTCTCTCTTATTTTCCCTCCTCCCTCTCTCTCTCTCTCTAACCCACAGGAAAACCCGTGAGTTGCCCTAGCCGTCAATCCCGCGCGGGTTCCCCCTTCCGATTCGGCGCCGTCGTCTCCTCCTCCGCCATTGCTCCTCCACCGGTCACGAGGTCCCAGAGGGAGGGGGAACCGCGCGGGATTGACGAGGGCAACTCACGGGTTTTCGCGTGGGTTAGAGAGAGAGAGAGAGGGAGGAGGGAAAATAAGAGAGAGAGAGAGATTTTTAAGTTCTAATTTCTTGCTGCTAACAAAGCCCAACCGGGCACTATTTAAGTTCACGCGACGCCCCCCATTTGGGCTTAAGAGAGAGTGAGTTGCCCTAGCCGTCAATCCCGCGCGGGTTCGCCCTTCCGATTCGGCGCCGTCGTCTCCTCCTCCGCCGGTCACGAGGTCCCAGAGGGAGGCTCATAACAAATCCCTGCTTTTCTGCACGTTGTGGAGATGTTCTACCTCTTCCCCAACCTCTGTGTGAAAACTTCCAGGGAGGAGGAGATTTTGAAGAAGTCGAGGAATCTAATTTTTGTTTATCATTTGGCTTATGAAATTGCATTTTCATTTGAAACACATGTTCAGGAGACCCATTCTGCTTCTTGAGTCTTTCTTCATGTGCTAATAAGGATCCCTGCAATTGTGCTAGGGAGAGGGATGATAAGTCCCTTGCCTTTTCTATTGCCATCACAACAGGATTGAAGACAGGGGAGAGGCATCTAAGAATTTTGAGAACTATTTTACTATCTTCTATAACCTCCCCCATAATTCTCATTTGTTTTACTAATGTTGCAGTTCTTCCAAAAAACTCTTTTATGTTTTCTCCTGATTTCATATGAAGATTTTCATAATCCCTCCACATGGTTTGGAGTTTGATGATAATTACCTTTTGGGTTCCAATGAATTCTTCCTTCAAGGTGTCCCACGCCATTTTTGCTTAGGTGTGGCCCCCATAATTGTTGGAAAGATCTCGTTCGACACACTTTGTTGTAATAGCAGCAGGGCACGAGCATTCTTCATCCTCTCTTCTTTGCTTATTGTTGAGGTTGTTCCCTCTGCAGCCTTGTCGGAGGTGGTGACGTTGTTGCTTACCGTCTCCCATAGATCTTGGGACTCAAATACAGTGCGTATTTTGATACTCCAGAAGTCATACATATCTCCTGTGAAAACAGGAATTGAGGTGGAAGAAAACGAGGGTGAGGTGGTAGAGGATGAAGCCATGATTGAAAACTTCAGTGAGAAGATCGGCAAACCGATGAATGGCCTTGCAATGGCTCTGATACCACTGTTAAGACTATAATCTTAGAACAAGATGTAGGAAAGGAGAGGGATTTCATTGATTTCCATACCTTAAACAGAGTACATATGGGCCTTTTTATAGCTAGCTGAAATGGCCAGTTACACAAGCATTTAAATCAGAAACAAACGGTTACATATTGTTTAATGTAGCTGTTACATAAATATTAAATAAGAGCCTTTTTAATTTGTTTATTTGTAACTGTAGATTCTTATTAATTTACTTGTAACTGCAGATCTCTAGATATAACCGACGGTACAGATTAACTTCTTTTAACAGGTTCTAGTGATGTTTGTGATAAAAAGAAATAAAAATCTTCATAAATTTATACAACTTTTTGTATATTTTAATCTCCTCGGCTGCAAGTTCTGTATTGCATCAGGCTGTTATATAAATTGGTGGCAACATCATCTTTGTTGCAGATGTTGATTTCAAGAGCACAGGTCTCGAAAGATCAGAGAAATTAGTTAAGGATTTGGAGTGGTTCATGGCACAAGGGCATGCCATCCCAGACCCCTCAACTCCTGGGCTGACTTATTCCCAGATTTTGAAGGAGCTTTCTGAAAAAAATCCTCAGGCATTCATTTGCCATTTCTACAACATCTACTTTGCACATACTGCTGGTGGCCGTATGATTGGTAAAAAGGTATTCACTATTTTGATTTTTCATATTCTAGTGCCAAGATAGTATTAATTTACATTCCCTTAAATATATCTACTTCCATATATCTTAAATGTGGTGTAGGTGCTCTATGAAATCTTACCTTGACTATTGAATCTCTCTCTCTCTCTCTCTCTCTCTCTCTCTCTACTTCTGCCTTGTTGTGTCAGTGTCAGTAACACTTGAGCCTTTCATCTTGAGCATGTGTTTTTATGGAACAAAGTTGGGGAAGGATCCAGTTAACTTCTTATGAAGGCTGGGGAGGGACGTTCCTGGGGATATCGGGCTGGAGGGGGTTGGACGGTGGGTGTGGGGTACTGGACTGGGTGGGGAAAGGGCTTGGCAGAGAAAGAGGGAGGCTTACGGAAGGTGAGCAGGGGAAGGAAAGGGGCGGTTTTGTTTACCTTGGCGTCGCACCAAGGAGGAGATCCGGCGTCGCACCGGGGGAGAAGATGACCGATGGTTTCCACGATTGGGAACTAACCTTAGATGCCCGCCTCCCATGCTTAAACACATCATACCTGAAATAGGGCACCCAGATCGGACGGCTCAGAATGTTCAAACCGATCGGGTGTCAAAACAACTCGAAAATAAAAAATGAATACATGAAATCGACTCGAAACAACCATCCGGATGCATCGGTGGATTCGGATCGTCCGAATGAGTAGCAGATCATCACGATCTCCATCACTAGATTTTTTGAAAATCATGAATACCATATCACATTGCATCTCATCCACATCCCCTGTAATATAGTTGGCCATCAGCACAGCATCCAACAAAAGCCTTGAGCATTTGTTCTGACAAAATTTTATGTTTTTCTTGTCTTTTCACCATATAGATAAACCATCTATTTAAAGAATGTGCACTTTTTTTTTCATGATTTTATATATTACAACAATTATATCGTCAATAAACCTACCCCAGTGTTTTGGAATTAGTTCATGCTACAATTACTACATAACAATGACTATTGGTATACTGGGTATTTTCTAGGTTAGCGAGAAGATTCTCGACGGTAAAGAGCTTGAATTTTACAAGTGGGAAGGCGATCTTGGCCTGCTCTTACAGAATGTGAGAGAGAAGCTCAACAAAATTGCTAATGTAAGGCACACACGACAGTTCTTACTCTATGGCCATCCTTTGTTTGATATAAATGCATCATGCTTCACTTGATGACCGAATATTTTTTATTTATATGCGCATGTTGACATTTTTTAGGATTGGTCCCAAGAGGAGAAGAACTGCTGTCTCGAGGAGACCGAGAAATCATTCAAATATTCGGGCGATATACTTGCGTTGATCTTGTCATGATATGTACTGTGGCTGTACCTCAACTAAATTGTAATTTGGTTCTTCCGCGATTTGACTTTCATGAGGACACTGATGTCCAGAAGCTTATTATTTTACCCCCAGATTGCAATTAGCTATGATATTGGTGTGATGCAATGTTTCTTGGGTGGATCTAAAATGTTTTGAGGATTGATATGCCTTTTATATGTGAAGAATTTCAGTTAAATGCAAATGCCTTTTTTCTTGCAAATGCAAATGCTTGCATCCTAGGCGCATGATTCTCTTCAGCTGCTTTAACGATATTTTTTTTTAAATTGTGGTAAGAAAATTATGTGCACAAGTATTGATATGTAATATTTTGTACTAGAACATAATGTATTGGCTCTCTATTATAATAAATAGATGAGCTCTTTGATGAGTTGGGCAATGTTTCCTCAACATAATATAAATCATGGCATCCTCATCTCTTTTTGATCCCATTCTACCCTCAGTGTAGCAACCAAAATAATCACTGCAACGAACGCTCTACTTTGATAACTGCTCGTCGTGCGGCCAGCCTGTTGGCATCATTATCCAAACTAATCATCGAGTCTAAATTCAAGCCGCTAAATGCAATCCCCAACCTTACAATTGTTGCCAAGATATTGGCACTGTCTTCCCATCCCTACTACACATAGCATCTCCAGGCGAAATTTTTTCATATGGGGGCACAAATGCCGGCTGATTGATAGGCAAAGGGATGCCCATGGTTGCCTCTACGGATCATCTGCTTTTTCCAGGTCCTATATGCAAAGTGTATTGCTAGAACAGGCTTGTCCTAGACGGAAATTTTGGAATGGGGCTCGATGCAAAAATACGCCTCCTCCAGGGTGGCACAACACTCAAAAACATTCTGAAATTAATGTTGGAGCTAAAAAATGGTTGCATATTAGTAGAGCATGAACACGGAACAACTATGTGACAATCGAGAGTGCAAAACAAAACGTTCAACAACTTAAAAATGATCGATTTGAGTTGGAGGATGTATTTTCTAACAAAAGTTGTGGCCATAATCGTAGTGTGTGGTGTGTGTTTCCGGATTGAATTCTAGAAGGAGAATGTCAATTTGACATTTGGATAGTCGTTGCATTGAGAGCAAAAGAGGTCTGGTGAATACATAATCAGTGTCCGCGCAAGCTGTAGCTAGAAACTAAAGTTTGTGTAGTTTTGTCAGGAGTATTCGTGTAACACCTCAAATTTCACTCATAGAACTTCTGAACACTTGTTTGTGCATGAAATGCTTGTAGACTTCAAAGAAGCGGCCAAATGGAGAAGAGCTGAAAGTTTTCTTCGTGCACGACCATGTGTTCTCTGTAGTTTTGAGAATAACCAAAATTTTCAAAGTCTGAGGATGCTCGTGCGTTTTGCGCATGACCGTGTATTTTGGTCATGCGCAAAGAAAGTTGTAGGTAGTATAATTTCAACATGATCGTGCGATCAAATTTTAATGTTTTAATCTGAGTCGTGGGTCCAAATCAAACAACCTAGATTTCTTCGTGGGGTCTTTTAGTTTGTCAAAGTGCCGAAATACTTTCATTTCAACCATTTGTTGTTGGGGAAATGATTTATCTTAACCCCTAGAATTAAGAAGAATATAAATTCTAAGTATGAAAAATTAGGCTAAGTAAATATGCGTCGAATAGTATTCGACGCAACGTCGAAATATAGTCGACGTCTCTCTCAGAATGAGTCAAAGTAACTCTTAGAAGAATTCGACGTAATCATAGTCGACGCACCTCTGACTTCTAGTCGACGCATTTGATAAAGTCGACGCACCTTTGTCGACGCACCTTCCTTATTCTCCTCTCGACGTCCAGTCAGGATGAAATCGACGTTTACGTCGAATAGTAATCGACGCACGTCAATATCTATAAGTAATTCAAAAACACGCCAGATCTCTTTCCTTCTTTCTGTAGATCTGATTTTTATGGAATGATATTATTCTTTTATAGCCGTTCTGAATCAGCCTTTCCTTCTATTTGATTCTTGGCTAATTTGATTAAGATTATTATGGATATTATTTGAAATCAGAATGAATTCTTTTCCTTCTACAGAAATATGGATTATGGAAACTCTTATCTCTTTTTAATTCTCTGTCTGCTAATCAGGAACACTGCAAACTATGTTCTAAATAGAAGCCTCATACACAAGACTAAGTCAAAAACTCCATATGAACTCCTGAAGGGAAAAACACCCATTGTTAAATACTTTAAAATATTTGGATGTGCTTGCTTTATCTTAAATAATGAGAAAGATCATCTTGCCAAGTTTGACAAGAAGTCTGATGATGGAATATTTCTTGGGTACTTGCCAATTCCTAGGTGACAGATTAATATCATGGTTCAGTAAGAAACAAACTTCAGTCTCAACCTCAACAGCTGAAGCTGAATATATAGCTGCTGGGAGCTGTTGTTCACAAATCCTCTGGATGCAAAATCAACTTCTTGACTATAAATTGGAAGTCAATAACTCTAAAATTTATTGTGATAGCTCTAGTGCCATATCCATAGCATCCAACCCAGTTCTTCATAGTAGAACCAAACATATAGAGATCAGACATCACTTTCTTAGAGACAATGTAGAAAAAGGTAAGATAACCTTAGAATATATTCCTACAGATAGTCAAAGAGCAGACATTTTTACCAAACCCCTACATGAAACTAAGCATACTTACTTTATCAACACCTTGGGAATGCTTGATGGAAGCTTGTAAACATCATTGTTGGGGAAATCTAAAAGTGATCAGAACAACTAAGCAATTACTTATTATATGATTTCTTTTGATTGCTTAGCATATTTCTTCTCTATATAAATGCTTTGCTTTGTTGATTAAAAGCTGATACAATTTCTCTCTATATAGGGTTAAGACAAATAAGGGGAGATTGTTGGGGAAATGATTTATCTTAACCCCTAGAATTAAGAAGAATATAAATTCTAAGTATGAAAAATTAGGCTAAGTAAATATGCGTCGAATAGTATTCGACGCAACGTCGAAATATAGTCGACGTCTCTCTCAGAATGAGTCAAAGTAACTCTTAGAAGAATTCGACGTAATCATAGTCGACGTACCTCTGACTTCTAGTCGACGCATTTGATAAAGTCGACGCACCTTTGTCGACGCACCTTCCTTATTCTCCTCTCGACGTCCAGCCAGGATGAAATCGACGTTTACGTCGAATAGTAATCGATGCACGTCGATATCTATAAGTAATTCAAAAACACGCTAGATCTCTTTCCTTCTTTCTGTAGATCTGATTTTTATGGAATGATATTATTCTTTTATAGCCGTTCTGAATCAGCCTTTCCTTCTATTTGATTCTTGGCTAATTTGATTAAGATTATTATGGATATTATTTGAAATCAGAATGAATTCTTTTCCTTCTATAGAAATATTGATTATGGAAACTCTTATCTCTTTTTAATTCTCTGTCTGCTAATTGATTATTCTCCTCTAGCAATATATTTTAAACAGAGCTATAAATAAGAAGGAGGTCGGCAGAGAATGACAAGAAGTCATCCACCATATACATTTGAAAAAGAGGAAGAGCTCCCAAGAGAAGAGTGAGAAAGCTGAGAAAGAGATAGTGTGCTGCAGCAAAGAAAAAGCCTTCATTTTCTCCTCCTGAAGCCATTCTGCTGCAAATTCTGATAGCTCTCACAAAAGAGAGAAAAGCTAACAATCTCCTTCTCACTATAGAAGAGAGATTACATTCACTATTCTTGTGCTTCTAATCTTCTTGCTAGGAAGAAGATTCCTTCTTGTTTAAATTACTTTTTCTTCTTCTTCTTCTCTTTATCTTCATTTCACTTTTAAACTGTGTAAAAGAGTTTTTAGAATCTCTCTTCAAAAAATTTAGTTGTAGTGGTTCTAAGAGTCTCCTTACCAAAAGACTAAGTTTGGTTCTAAGAGTCTCCTTATCAAAAGACTCAGTCTGGTTCTAGGAGTCTCCTTATCAAAAGACTCAGTGCAAGTTAGTGAATTCCTACCAAGGGGGTAGAAGAGTGGACTACCCAAAGTTTGGGGAACCACTATATTTCTTTGTATTGTGCGGTGATTTTCTTCTTTCTATTTTTCTTTTTTTACTTGCTTAATTCTTGTTGGTGTGTGGGAAGCCTAAATCTGTGATTATTACACATATATATATAATAGCACAAAGTATTTTTAAATCTCTATTCACCCCCCTCTAGAGAATTCTAGTGAGATTAACTGTGCACTTTCATTTGTTTCTCTCTCTTAGGTGAAATTTGAGGAGTCAAGGCACGGAGGAAGAATGCTCTCCATAAGAGAAGATCCAAGTGCCCAATCAAAGATCCAACTCCGGTAGTTGATATATTCGGCCCCCACACTCATTTTCCTCTCATTTGTGCAAGAGTTCTATGGAGAAAAGAAAATCGAGAAAGGTAATGATCCTTTCTTCTTGATTTTAGGATTACACTTTGCTTTCTGTTGGGATCATTGCCCACAATGTCCTAGATTTGGAGAAGTCCATTCCTAAGTCAAAGATATACCTCACAATGTATTTGATATATTATCTAGAATCACTGTGCAGGAGATCAGGTCAAGCTAGGTTCTCAAGAAATTCATCTAAGTTCACAAGCGTCGAGACATCACACATTGCTCGACGCTTGTGACCCAGAAGCGTCGACCCATGTCTGCTGTCTCAAAAGGCAAGGTCGCTGACTGAAGATCTGAGACCAAGTCAAGAAGCGTCGAGCCAAGGAATATCGCTTGACACTGTGGAATAAGAAGCGTCGACCAACTTTAGTTAGTTCAACGTCAACAAAAAGAGTCTAGATGAGAAGGCAAAGTTAAAAAGCGTCAAGATCCTATACATCGCTTGACGCCTACAGATAAAGAGCGTTGAACGACTAAAGATTGCTCGTCGCCTAAGAAGGAGGCTTTGGGAGTTTCAGTCTATGTAGAAAGTGTCGAGCTTCTACACATCGCTCGACACCTTATAGAAAAAGCATCGACAGAGATACTCACTGCTCAACGCCCTCTTCCTGCAAAGCTCTGAGTTAAAGATTGTGTAACAGTACATCTACAACAAGCTAAGCCATGTCGAGACGATGACCATGTCTCAACTCCTCGTCAATTCTGAAGTCACTAAAGACCATTAATGATCTGACGTCACGTTGACATAAAAGGCGTCTCAGAAGGCGAGGGCTGTGGGTTATAAATAGAAGGGATGATTCGTGATTGTAAAGTAGTTCAATATTCCTAATCGAAGCCATTATCTTCTCCGTTGTTCAAGGCGAAATCAGAGGAAGAATCTGAAGAAGCCATCTTCTCTTTCAGAATCGTTCTAACTTGAAGAAATCCTTTCAGCAATCTGGTGCTGATATTATTTCTGAAGAGAGAAGGCCAAGGAGGAAAAATCTGTCTTCCTAAAGAAGAACAGTCATCACAGCCTGTGCAATTCAAGAAGACCATTTTGCTGTTGCTGATCTGTTGAAGATTTCTGTCTGATCATTCAGATAGATCAAGAAGACTCAATACATTGAAGAATCTGAGTCTAAGTGATATTACTATCTCTTTCAATTCCTATAGGATCTGAGTTGTCAGATCTGAGTGTAGGATCTTTCAAGGATCTGAGTTGTAGGATCAGTTGTGATCTGAGTTGTAAGATTCAGGGATGAATCTGAGTGTAAGCCTATTGTTATAAAGGCTGAGGTAGGACTTTGTTAAGTCTAAGATTGTAGGATCTGTTGAGATCTGAGACTGTAAGATCTATTGAGATCTGAGCTGTAAGACCTTTTGTGGTCTGAGATCTGGAGAAGATATAATCCTTACCTGGCACACTGCTAGAGGGGAGAAGGGGGAAAATGGAGTACCCAAGATAGGGGAACCACTATAAAATTTTGTGTGTTTGTGTTTGTTTCTTGAAAGCTCTGATTATAACTCACAAACACTTAGGTTTTGATCAAGAATCTAAATAGAATTTAAAATAACCTATTCACCCCCTTTAGGTGATTAACTACCCTTAATTGAAGACTTTCAAGTGGTATCAGAGGAAGGTTGTTCAAGAAAAGGTTTAACAGCCTGAACAAGACCTCCTAAGGGTAGTTCTGTTAAGTATTCATGGCAAACAGTGAAGGGAACAAGGAATTCACATCCATGAAGTTACCAATCTGTAGAAATGAGAATTTTGGGATTTGGAAGGAAAGGGTTAGATTATTCATGGAAGCCTCTGACCCTAGGATATACATCACAGTACTAGAAGGACCTTTTGTTCCTATGAAGGTCTCATTCACAGATGGAAACATCAAGACTCCCAAAACATATTCTGAGATGACTAAAGATGAAGTAACTCTGGCCACAATGGATGAGAGAGCTCAGAATATCATTGTGAGTGCAATTGAGGATTCAACCTTCCAGAATTCAGTGCACTGCAAAACTGCCAAAGAAATGTGGGATTCTCTCATTGTTTATATGGAAGGAACTGAAGAGGTCAGAGATGACAGGAAGTATCTTCTGAATCAGCAATATAAGGCTTTCAGACATGACAAGAAGGACTCAATAGCAATTTGTGATGAGAATTTTTTTAAAATTGTCAATGGTCTGAAAACCTATGGAAGAACATTTACAGACTATGAGCTAAATGATAAATTCTTGAGATCCCTTAACAAAGAATGGGACATCAAGATCTGTGCTATCAGGGAAATGGGAAATCTGGGAAATATTCAACCCCAGAACCTATATGGGAATCTTTTGTCCCATGAACTTCACCAGAACACCAGAAAAGCTGAAGAAGGACACAACAAAGAAAATCCCATTGCTCTAAAGGTAGAAAGTTCCAAGAGAAGCAAGGAAAGGATGTCATCACCCCCCAGGATACCATCTGAATCTGAAGAATCAGTGACCAGCAATTCTGACTCTGAAATATCAGATAGTGAACTGACACTCTTCACCAAACAGCTGAAAAGGATGCTCAGAAGAAAACAACATTGGAAAACTAGGCTTTCTCAGTCATCCAGATCCAAGAAGCACTCCAACTATTCAGAAGGATTCAGACCAGATTCCAAGAAGGACAGGTATAATTCTAAACATAACAAATCTAATTCAGAAGAAATTGTGTGCTTTGGATGCTGGAAATCTGGGCACATGATTGCTGATTGTCCATCAAAAAGAAAGAACAACAAGAAGTCTGATGAGAGGAGGCACAAGTCTGACAAGAGACATGAGAAGAGCCTGATAGCCAAGAAAGGAAAAGTCACTCTCAGTGACAGTGAGTCTCAATCATCTGACTCTGACAGTGAAGAGACACTCATGGCACTGATGGCTGTCAATGAAAGTGAAGACATCCTGAACCGTAGACCTATGATAAGAGCTCCACTATCAAGGTCTGACAGTGAAGAGGATGAAGGAGAATATATAGGATTCATGGCACTCAGGGATGAAGAGGATCATGAGACATTCTCCACTGTGCAGGTACTAGACAGAACTCCTTTATCTGATTCTGAATCTGAACATAAAACTATTTCACTAGATGAAATGATTGAGAAATATGAGTCACTTCTTAAATCTCTCATAAAGAGTAAAATGATTAACAAGAAATTACATAATTAAATAGCTGAACTAAAAGAGACTAACTCCCAATGCTCTGAGGCAGCTGAGAGGCTGAATCAAGTAAGCAAGGAGCTTCAAAAATTGAAAGTTATGTCTATCATTCACATTCAGACTATATGCACTAAGGAGAAATTAATAAAAGAACTTGAGACAAAACTCTTAGCTGAAAGGAAGCTTGTGGCAGATTTCTCAAAACCAGGAACTATCCTTCCCATAATAGACACATTCTCTGCACCATACATATGTGGCATAGGATACAAAGGGAAGACAAAAAATAAATCTAAAAATAATGACAAGGCACCTATGCACCCCACAAAACTCAACAAAGACAAGCTTACCACAAGTGAGTGTGAATCAGAGAATGTGCACTGACATAGGAAGAATGAGTGCTCCACTAGACAAAATGTCAGTCAACCCAAAGAAGTGAAAAGACCTCAAAGGAGGTATAACAAATATGAATGTTGGTGCTGTGGAAAGGTTGGCCATTTTGCTCTTGATTGCTGGTTCAATCCAACTGTCCCTAGAATCAATTCTGGAAGACCAGTACTTAGACCAATGGCAACACACACAACACAAAGGATCATACAACAAATAAATATACCAGCTCATACTAACAAATTTCTTGGACCCAACTTTGTGTGGGTTCCTAAGAAAAGGTAATTTCTTAATGCAGGTATGTCCAAAGACCAATCAATCTCCTATCTGGTACTTGGACAACGGGTGCTCCATGCACATGACATGAACAAGAAGTGTACTGAATTACTACACTTCTGTGAAGAGTGGACCAACGGTTATCTTTGGAGGGTCTGACAAAGCCTTATTTATAAGGATCTGGGAAGTCTTCCTAGTGATGCAGGTCTAGCACAGAAATTGAAGGAGCTGAATATCAACAAACAACTCATAGAAGAAAATGATGAAACTAATGAGATAGTAGCTGTGACTAGAGAGGATAACTCTCAAGACGAGGACATACATGAAGAACCAATTGCTGTTGAAGAGCCACAACCTCCACAACTTCAAGAACAACCAACTCAAATAACTGCACCAGAATATCAAAGGGAAAAATGAGAGGTGGAGAATTGCAACCAAACACCTGAAGGATCACCCCAAAGAATAGATTATGGAAAATCCAAATGAAGGTGTGCAAACAAGAAGAGCAAACTCAATGAATGAGGCTTTGCATCATAACTTCCTATCCAAAATAGAACCTAAGAAATTTGAAGAAGCTAATAACGACCCTTCATGGATATTGGCTATGCAAGAGGAGCTAAATCAATTCGAAAGATGCAAGGTCTGGATGTTGGTTCCAAGACCAAAGAAACACAAAGTCATAGGGACCAAATGGGTATTCAGGAACACATTGGATGAAAATGGAGTGATTATCAAGAACAAGGCAAGGTTGGTTGCACAAGGATACAGACATGAGGAAGGCATAGACTTTGATCAAGTATTTGCTCCAGTGGCAAGACTGGAGGCAATAAGGCTATTCCTGGCATTTGCAACACATATTGGATTCAGAGTCTATCAAATGGATGTGAAGTCAGCATTTCTTAATGGAACAATACTGGAGGAAGTATATGTAGAACAACCCCCAGGTTTTATTGACTCCACTCATTCAAACCATGTTTAACTTTTACTAAAAGCTTTGTATGGTCTAAAACAGGTACCTAGGGCCTGGTATGAGACATTGTCTAGGTTTCTCATTGATAACAAATTCTCAAGGGGAAAAATAGACAAGACATTGTTTCTTAGGGTAGTCAAATGTCATATTATACTAGTACAGATATATGTAGATGACATAATTTTTGGCTCAACTGATAATAACCTTTGCAAAAGGTTTGCAAGCCTTATGCAAGGGAAATTTGAAATGAGCAGTATGGGTGAGCTCAAATACTTCTTGGTACTCCAAGTAAAACAGTGTGAGGAAGGAATTTTCATTTCTCAGACCAAGTATACTAAGGAGATCCTCAAGAAGTTTGGAATGGAAAATTCCTCTGTCATGAAAACCCCAATGACAGCCAACATGTCACTAGACAAGGATGACAAAGGGAAACCTATTGATGTAACCTTGTACAGAGGCATTATTGGCTCACTGCTCTACCCAACTGCTAGTAGGCCAGACATTATGTTCTCAACATGTGTGTGTGCTAGGTATCAAGTGAGCCCTAAGGAATCTCACTACACTGTTGTCAAAAGAATCCTGAGATATCTAAAGGGTACTCCCAATCTTGGCCTATGGTACCCTAGGAGCAATAATTTTGAACTGACTGGATTTTTAGATGCAGATTTTGCAAGATGCAAGGAGGACAAGAAAAGCACATCAGGCACCTGTCAATTCCTTGGCAAAAGGCTGATATCCTGGAGTAGCAGGAAGCAGACTAGTGTAGCTATCTCTACAGCAGAATCTGAGTACATCTCAGCTGGAAACTGCTGTGCTCAGCTACTGTGGATTCAACATCAACTACAAGACTATAAAATCCAGCTAAGTAAATCTCCTTTATATTGTGATTCTACTAGTGCTATTGCTAACAATCTTGTGTCACATAGTAGAACAAAGCACATAGAAATTAGATATCACTTCATTCGAGAACATGTGGAAAATGGGGATATCATAATTGAATATGTACCCACAGACAAACAAATGGCTGACATATTCACTAAACCTTTGGATGAGACAAAATTAATAACTTCAAAATTGAACTAGGAATGTTAAATATGGAATGAAGTTATCTTGAAATACACAATAGGTCAAAAGGGTGAGTAAAGCTACATCTAGCGTCGAGCACGTACACTCAGCATCGAGCACGTACACTCAGCGTCGAGCATGTATACTTAGCGTCGAGTGCTAAGTGAGGACAATTGGCGTCGAGCGGTGTCAACGCCTTTACAAGGAGAGTAAGGTTGTTCCGAGACAGGGTGAATCTGAACCATTTGATCAATTTTGTTAAACAAGTCTGGCGTGCGGCTATTCATCTTCTAGAACTAGAAATTCTATAAATAGGGAAGACACTTCGTCAGTACCTATGCTTTCTTGAACCTAGAATTCCCAGTTCGAAATTCTCTGCCCTAGAAAATCTCTCCATCAAAACTTTCAATCGAAAATCAACAACTACATTGCCTCCCAAGAGCAGTGATTACCTCTACGAAGGAGGAGAGCTCGTTCGCAATGGATTCCAAGCAGCACCAGAGGAAATCAAGACCACCATCGAGCTAATTTACAAATCAGGGCTAGAATTCATTCTATCTAAATCGTCTCTAATCTGGAAACGAGAGGTTTTAGAACTATTCTCCAATGCAGTAATAGACACCGCCAACTCGAAGCTCAAAACTACTGTAAATGGAAAGAAGATTAAGATTTCACCTACAAGACTCGCTAAGGCACTAGAACTGCCAAGGCTCAAAAGTGATGAAGAAGAAGAAGAGGTGAGTTCTGAGCAAATAAGATTAGCCCAAGTCTGGTGTGGAATTGACACATCATATGAAATTTCTAGTAGTGTGCCGAGGAAAGGGATGAACTCAAGAGGAAAGCTGCTGACAGATATAATAGGAAAGGGACTGTTATGCAAGACAGGGTCCCATGATAAAATTTTGAGGAAAATGTTCGTCCTACTGACCAGAATTATCCATACATTAAAAACTGATTGGGGAAGAGTAGTGTTTGATGGAGTGATAGAATGTATCCAAGCACCCAATATGGGTAGGATACTGTCTTTGTATTTAGTAAAAGTAATCCCAGATTCTTTAAACAATAGACTTGGGTTAAAAATAAATCATATGAAGAAAATGGACATCAGCATGCTAGAAAGATGGGAAAGGAATTTGTCAAGTCATCCACCAGCAGAATCTTCTCCCAAGCAGAAGAAAGTTCAGAAGAAAAGGAAGAAGCAGGTCTCTTCCAGCTCTTCAAGGTCATCACCCTCAAGAAGGAAATCAAAATCCTCCCCAAATCCACAATCCTAATCTCACAACATCTGAAGAAGAAGAAGGGGACAAACCTAGGACAGTATTCCAGACACACCAACAGGTACTGATCCAATACTAAAAGGGGTTGACAAGAACAACAAAGAACAAGAGGGGAAAGAGAAAGAAGAAGAAGAGAGAGGAGGTCAATCTGGATCACCTGCTAGAGATGAGGGGAAGTTTCAAAATGAGGGGGAGGCTCCAGATGAGATCCCTGCTCAAGATAATACTGATTTCAACAATCTACCAGATGAGGGGAAGGCTCGGGATGAGATCCCTGCTCCTGAGAATTTTGATCCAGACAGTGCACCAGTTGAGGGGGAGGCTCAGGATGAGATCCCTGCTCCTAAGAATCTTGATCCAGATAATGCACCAGTTGAGGGGGAGTCTCAGCATGAGATCCCTGCTCTAGATAATACTAACTTCGACAATGCATCAGTTGAGGGGGAGTATCAGCAAGAGTTTCCTACTCCGGAGAATCCTGATATTAATACTATGGATGTGGGAGGAGAATCTCCCACAAAAAGGAAAATGGCTGAGAAAGTTATCAAAATAGAATCCTCTATCTCACATATGAGCTATAGAGAAGACTCTTTGATCAAAGAAGACAGCAGTACCAGTGCTGGTGTAGCAAGAGAAATTAATGTGGACCTAAGTCCTATACTACCTTAGCTGGAGGAGTTGCTTAACAATCAAAGAAGATCACTTGAACAGTACATTGAGGAAAACAACACAAAAATGAAAAATGAAGTAAATTTTCAGATGAGATTAGTAAGGTTTGAAGACAACCATCAGATGAATGCACTGAGAGAGGAAATGGTCAAATTCTTCAAAAGAGTTGGTGCTTCTATGGATTATACAACTGAACAGCTAGATTCCATCAAAGAGACTTCAAATGAAATTAAAGAAAAACAAGCAAGTATTGCAAAAACTGCAGATGATGTTCAACAGAATCAGGGAATCTTGAGCAACAATATGCCAAAAGAACAAGTTGCTCAAATTCTAATAGGCACTGCCAAAATAGAAGCAAAGCTGCAACAACATGATGCTGATATGCAAGCCAAGATTGATGTAAGCTCCTCTACCCTAAAGGATCAAGTAAAAATGACTACAGATACCATTGATGATCATCTTCTTAAGGTTAAGAAAACTATTGAAGGAGGAGTAAATCATCTGGAGGGTCAGATTAGATTTCAGAAAAATATTCTAAGAGATCATATAGTAGAAGAAGTCACAAAGGGGGAGAGGTCAATGATTAAAGCCAGCTCTGAGCATGCTGTTTGGACCTCCAATTCCATAAGAGAAACTTTAGGCTATCCTCCCATAAACTATGATGATCAAGTTTCTGAATCTAAGCCTGCATCTCCTACCCAAATTCAAAAGCAAATTGCAAAGATGTACAGTCCTGAAGATAAGAACAAGAGAAAGAACATTACTTATGAACAAGTAGAATCTAGCAAGAGGACATTCAGAGAAGAAATTGAAGCAAGGGATGATTATGAACATTGGTCTCCCTCCTCAGGAGACATGATTCTGGCAGCATGGGAAGCTGTGAAAGGCAATCCAGGAGAAAGGGAGAAATGGTATTCTAAAGCTGAGTGGAGGAAGCACAGGGATCAGGAGGAGCTGAAGATAAAGTTCAAAGCTGACAGGTTGGCTGGGAAAGTTCAGGCAAGTGATAAGGAGCCAATCAGATACTTCCCAAAGCCATTTATCTACTTCCAGAGAAGGAAAGAAGTTGCTGAAGCCCGATCCAAGAAAGCCAGGAGAGGAATAGATATCAAGGAACCAGAACATCAATAGGACTTGAATTTTTCTTAAAGTTCTCAGATAATGTTTTGTGTAAATTGGACAATCTTAATGAGCTCCCAGAACAAAATGATTATTCTGCTTTGATTATCATCATATATATATATATATGCCTGTGATGTGATCTTTCACTATTTCTACATGATTAATTCTGAACTGCTTGTGATGTAGATCATGTAATTTGTGATTCTGTGCTCATATTATAAATCATGTCTGAGATATTTTCTTTTGTTAGAATGTTATGGTAATCTAGTTTTATAAAGTGTTATATTCATCATACTGTGATTGCCTGTGTAGAAAATATTGGTTATCTTTGTAAAAAGGGGTATATCATTGATTAAGGTTATGATTTCTTCAAATAGGGGGAGATTGTTGGGATCATTGCCCACAATATCCTAGATTTGGAGAAGTCCATTCCTAATTCAAAGATATACCTCACAATGTATTTGATATATTATCTAGAATCACTGTGCAGGAGATCAGGTCAAGCTAGGTTCTCAAGAAATTCATCTAAGTTCACAAGCGCCGAGACATCACACATTGCTTGACGCCTGTGACCCAGAAGCGTCGACCCATGTCTGCTGTCTCAAAAGGCAAGGTCGCTGACTGAAGATCTGAGACCAAGTCAAGAAGCGTCGAGCCAAGGAATATCACTCGACGCCGTGGAATAAGAAGCGTCGACCAACTTCAGTTAGCTCAACGTCAGCAAAAAGAGTCTAGATGAGAAGGCAAAGTTAAAAAGCGTCAAGCTCCTATACATCGCTTGACGCCTACAGATAAAGAGCGTTGAATGACTAAAGATTGCTCGTCGCCTAAGAAGGTGGCTTTGAGAGTTTCAGTCAATGTAGAAAGTGTCGAGCTTCTACACATCTCTCGACACCTTATAGAAAAAGCGTCGACAGAGATACTCACTGCTCAACGCCCTCTTCCTGCAAAGCTCTGAGTTTAAGATTGTGTAACAGTACATCTACAGCAAGCTGAGCCATGTCGAGACGATGACCATGTGTCAACTCCTCGTCAATTCTGAAGTCACTAAAGACCATTAATGATCTGATGTCACGTTGACATAAAGGGCGTCTCAGAAGGCGCGAGCTGTGGGTTATAAATAGAAGGGATGATTTGTGATTGTAAAGTAGTTCAATATTCCTAATTGAAGCCATTATCTTCTCCGTTGTTCAAGGCAAAATCAGAGGAAGAATCTGAAGAAGCCATCTCCTCTTTCAGAATCGTTTTAACTTGAAGAAATCCTTTCAGCAATCTGGTGCTGATATTATTTCTGAAGAGAGAAGGTCAAGGAGGAAGAATCTGTCTTCCTAAAGAAGAACAGTCATCACAGCCTGTGCAATTCAAGAAGACCATTTTGCTGTTGCTGATCTGTTGAAGATTTCTGTCTGATCATTCAGATAGATCAAGAAGACTCAATACATTGAAGAATCTGAGTCTAAGTGATATTACTATCTCTTTCAATTCCTGTAGGATATGAGGTGTCAGATCTGAGTGTAGGATCTTTCAAGGATCTGAGTTGTAGGATTAGTTGTGATCTGAGTTGTAAGATTCAGGGGTGAATCTGAGTATATGCCTATTGTTATAAAGGCTGAGGTAGGACTTTGTTAAGTCTGAGATTGTAGGATCTGTTGAGATCTGAGACTGTAAGATCTGTTGAGATCTGAGATGTAAGACCTTTTGTGGTCTGAGATCTGGAGAAGATATAATCCCTATCTAGCACACTGCTAGAGGGGAGAAGGGGGAAAGTGGAGTACCCAAGATAGGGGAACCACTATAAAATTCTGTGTGTTTGTGTTTGTTTCTTGAAAGCTCTGATTATAACTCACATACACTTAGGTTTTGATCAAGAATCTAAATAAAATTTAAAATAACCTATTCACCCCCTCTAGGTGATTAGCTACCCTTAATTGAAGACTTTCACTTTCTTCTAAACTTTTTTGTGAATTTGGTACACAATCTCTCTAATTAGAGGATTTGGGATGACCATGGTTCATTGTGAACCGCCAGAGCGTGATATTGCAACCCGACATGCTTGCATTAGATTCCCGGGTTTGATTCCGGGATAGGCATTGCATGTGAAGCTTAATCATGGCCAGTGGCCCGATTTGGTGATAGTTGATTTGAAATTTACATTACGTCTTTTCATAGGTGAGAATGCGTTCATAGACAGTTATAAATGCCCAATTTCGTGGGGGTTGACCATGTGGAGGTTAGTGTACAACCCCGATATTCACCTTAAGGTAAACAGAGACTGGGGAGAACAGCAAGCCAGGGGCAAAATCCCTCCCGTATGAGGTGAGAGAGCACTCTCGATGGGTAATCGCGGGAAGAAGGCGAGTCAGGTCCTCGCGGGCCGCACCCGCGGCCTCACAAGCGAGCCGACCTCTTCCCGAGTCTCAGTGTTCGACGAACTCTGTTCTGCGCTCGACGAAATCCGTTTAATGAACATCCTTTCTTGGTTCGATGAACTTGCATCTTGGTTCGACGAGTTACACGCTTCAGCCTCGGCGGAATTATGTCAACGACTGGGCTGGGAGGGCCGGCCGTCTCAGTAGATATTTCAATCTCGTCCCGGCGGACCCACTGAGACAATCAATTGTCTCAGCGGGCTCGAACCCCTTCTCAGCGGCTCCCGACCCTGTCTCAGCGGGAGAGCTCGCAGGAGGAAGTGCGAGACCCGGCCCCGGGGGATGTCGCCGGAAGAAGTGTGAGCGAAGTCTTCACAGATCGCCCACCTAAGTGGGGTTTCAGGTCCAACAGGTGGAAGAGGTAACAAAGAAGGCGAGCTAGGGCTTCAAGGGTCGCTCGCAGGTCCAATAGGAAGGCTGGCGAGCTAGGGATATTATCAGCTCGGTGAACTCGATCGTCCCGCCGGTTCAGCAGATTTACATAAGGCCAAGGAGAGCTCGCAGGAAGGCACGCGAGTGGTGTCCCTGCGAGCCCAAGCCCCAAGGTCGGCTCGCAAGAAGGCGTGCGAGCCGGGAACTCACCGATCGCTCAAAGGAAGGCGGACCTCTCAACCGCATTCGGCGAACTCAGGCCAGGGTTCGACGAAATTCGTTCTGCGTTCGACGAACGGGCTTCTCCGTTCGACGAACTCGCGTCACGCCTCAGTTCGACGAACTGGCTTCTCAGCTCGGCTAACAGTCATCCAGCCGGTTCAGCAGATTTACACAAGGCTGAGGGGAGCTCGCAGGAAGGCGTGCAAGGCTTGGCCTCGGTGGCCGTCACCAGAAAAGGCGCGAGCGGGGTCTCCGCAGAGTGCTCGCCTATAAGGAGTTTTTTGCGAGCCATCCTCGCGAGGAGACTCGCGGGAGCTCTCGTGAATGGCGTTCTCATTGGCCACTAACCCATAGGCTAAAGAGGTGAAATTACCCCTCTGCCCCTGGTTGTCTGCAAGTAGCCCCTCCAAACAACGGAGTTTGGCTGTTAGCAGACCACATTGGGGTGCGCTTAGTAAAACCGAAAGACGGAATCCCGCTATTGACAGAACATGATCAAGAAAACTATAAATAGACCTTAAAGGGCACCTTGGGAGAGGATTCCAATCTCAGTTCTCCGAGCTTCTTCTTCCCTCGGTTACTTTGGTTCAACTCTCTAGCTCTCCAAGGTTCCCAAGTCTCAGCTTCGGCTTTGGAGGGGAAGCGCTCAACGATCTTCCGGGTTTGTGGTGGGACCTCCTCGTTGCGACTAAGGTCGTAGTCTATTTCCGAGTCCTCAGTCTGCTCCTTTCGAGGGACTAGTAAGGGCTAGCTGCCCCTCAACTTGTTGAGGGCCCGAGCTTCACAAGAGACCGAGAAATTGGTTTCAACAGTTAGGGTGTGGAGTGTTGGGTCCAGAGTTGCTTCACTTGACCTGTGACACTTTGCTACTTCATTAAGTGAAAAAAGTATTGCCATTTCCACAAGTCCGGGCATTTGGAATAGTAAGGTAAACACTGTATCCTACAAGTTCCATCAGAGGAGGTCAAAGGTTCGAGACCGTGGTGTGTGTGTGTGTGTGGGGGGGGGGGGGGGGGGGGGGGGCGCTAAGAAATCTCGAAATTGCTCTCTACCTATATGGGTCTGGCGGGTCACGCAGCCGCATCCATGTGGCAACCCTACCTCTGAGACATGTGGTGCGCCATCTCTGAGCCATGTGGGGTCCACCTATGAGTTGGCGGGTCATGTTGGACGCTGGGGGGGGGGGGGGAATTGTTGGGTCCAACATTCCTTCGCTTGACCCGTGGCGCTTTGCTACTTCCTTAAGGGAAAAAAGTAGTGTCCTTTCCACAAGTTCGGGCTTTTGGAATAGTTAGGTAAGCACTCTATCCTACATAGAGATTGAAAGACCCCATCTATGCTTATCCCCGCTGAATTTGCAATTCTCAGAGATAAACTGCATAGGTCAGTGGAGATTTCAGACGCATGATTATTTGTTCGTGCCTGGATCCTGAGATCGTTTAAACTTCCCTGATAGATATTTTGCTAGATAGAAGTCATGATGGACTTGCTTGCAAGACAATGGATTAGCGCACAACTAAAAGAAAAACAAAATTTTGAAAATAACAGAGGTAGACGAGGAGAGATAGGATAATGTCTCTAGTAATGATTTCCACAGACACGAATTAATCACGCCTGCATTTCCCTGACAACGACGCCAAAAACTTGATGCGCGTTCGGCAAGTGCACCGGTCGCTGTCAAGTAATAATTATGGGAATAGTTTCCCCGAATGTCGATATCTTGAGGAATGCAGGAAGTGGTGAATGAATTGCGTTGTGAGCCAATTGTTACACGAGCGAAGAAAGTAAGAACGAAGGGGTGTTGTGATTGGTGTCCTAAGCTATTGCAGAAATAAGAGAAATGCGGGTCGAAAGCACCGCTTCGCAAAGTGGGGGTGAGTGCAGCGGCCGCAATGCTGCGCTTCGGTAAGTGGGTGAAATGGCCACAGAGCGGGGTTTTGCGAGGGTCGTATTCACCTCTTCGTCAACATCACCACTAGCAATTGCTAGATGGCTTCACACGCAAACAAATCAGAATATCTCAACACAAAGTAAAGCGATTCTCACAACCATAGCATCATTGCACATGAACATCACACAAAGGATCTATAATAATAGACTAACAAGAGTTCATTACAATCAACACTAAAATAAGCTCAAGCTCAAGGTTTAGAACGGACCCAACAGAAGATGTCACCGTATACTGGGTTCTCGGCCGGAATGAGAGGTTGTCGGTCTCTCTCCGGGCTCGGCCCTCAGATGGTGTGCGGACTCGAAGGAGGCTGTCACTTCTCCAGCGATCTTCAGCGCTTCTATGGCCTCCAAGACGAAGAATGCTTGAACTCGTGGTGGAGAAAGCTTGCAAACGATCCCGGATGGAAGTGTGGTGAAAGAGATCACCAGAGGTGGTCTCCTAGGGTGGAAAAGGTGAAAATGGCAGGCTTCCCTGACTTTTTCCACGAGGGGAGTCATCCTCCCGAATCCGTCTAAATGCTGCAGATTTCCTGCTTTAAATACTAAATAGGCAGAATTTTAGTCACGCACGGGCGAACGCACGGTCGTGCGTTGCCCGTGCATTATTAAACGATTAAACTTGACTTGAAGAAGAAGCAGAACTGCCCGTGCGTCTTACTCACGCACGGGCAAATCCGCCCGTGCGTCTTACTCACGCACGGGCAAATCCGCCCGTGCGTCTTACTCACGCACGGGCAAATCCGCCCGTGCGTAAGAACGCAGGGACAAACTCAGAATAGCTAAAATCAAGAAGAAACAGGCGATCGTGCGTTTTACTCACGCTCGGGCAAACCGCCCGTGCGATAAAACGCACGACCAAAGTCAGATCACCGGATTCCTACCCAGATGAGAGCGCACGATCGCATCCGACCGTGCGTCAATAAAACGCACGACCGTGCGTTATACACAGTCATGATTTCTGGAGAACGGGGTGATTCAACCACCTGCAAGCAAAGCAAACCAGTTGGGAATACACCTCCAGCACCAATCAAACACAGAAAAAGGATTGGGGAGCACCATGTGCTTACCCCCAATGACAAGGAGCGCAAATGCACACCAAAACGGGCCTAAAAGTGCACTTAGCATGGAATAACATATATGAATGAAAACATGCCTAAGGTGTAGTGCATAGACTCGATAATCGGCCCAGATGAACCCATAAATGTGTATATATATGGGACTCATCACACCCCAGACTTAACCATTTGCACGTCTCGGGCAAACTACTCAGCTCTCCTGTCGAAACATTTGGGAGTTAGAGTGAGTTTGAGCGGTAGAGACCTATGCGAAGTTGCATGCTCACGTGCGTAGAAGTACGTTAGAATAGAATTTAACTCGAGATTATATTTAACTATTTCCAGAATAGTAATTTGAAATCTAGTTTACTCGGATGGTGAATCCCGGTGAGTCTTTCGGTCGCGCACAATGGAAAATAGCGAGACTAATGAGTAGAGTATTACTCGGATCAAAGCTCGGGACAATCTCTTAAGAAATCCATCAAAGTCGGTGTCCATAGGCTTGCACGTTCGCACTCTCTCTATTGCATGAGATGAATCATATCTAAAATCAATAAGACTTATAGGTTAGGATTGGCTTAGGATGAGCTTAGGTTAGATAAGTAGAAGAACGATGGGCATCGCACTCAACATAACCTGAGCACACGAGAGCAAAAAAAATCACCAAAACAAGAAAATTAAGAACCACACAACACCCCCAGACTTCAACTGGACAATAGGTATGTGCTAAGCCGATCACACAATGTTTTGTCGAGAGATTGCATTTGAACGTTCTTTTCGCAATTTTTTTTTCTTTTCTTTCTTTTCTTTTCTCTTCTCGATAGTATATCTTTTGTAGGCACAATAAACTTCTCCTTTAGCTATTACAAAGCTACCATACACTCAGAGATAACAACAAACGAAAGATATATATATTTCTTTCAACTCATTTGTTGGTGCGAAATTAGGGCTGGCCGTATGGCTTTGGTGAAATTTAAGTGGAGCTGAACAAGGAGGAAAGGTCGACTCAAGTGGGCTTGCATAGGTGATTACATTGGTTAGGATTTCAAAAGCACAAATGGATCAAGAGACGGCCTATATCACGCTTTATAACGAGCAATTCAACGCAATTGTTTCAAGAGTTGCCTAGTGCAAGTTCTAGCCACCGAGAAAGGTTATCCTTCCTTCCGACCCTAGTAATAAGCTACTACTAATCTTGCTACACTCGACCCTATGCTACCATTGCATTCACCAGATTCACCACTAGAGTAAAATAAATTGCAACTAATATAATAGAAATAATTAAATTATAACATTGAATTTTATTCTACTATAATTGAATTTCTAGGCATGACGGCAGCACTCGACTAGAGCACTACTCGAGTTGACATTTTTCTCTACCCCTCACTCCTACACTAACATTCCAATTCTCACGAACGGGGAACCTCGCAGCAATACCCAATAAGCGCGTGTGATCAAGTACGCGTGAACTAGGTTCAAAAGTGTGCAACAAAATTAAAAATCCTAACTCAGCACATTCTAGCATGCTATGCAAAGTGTGTGCACGTGCTTAACCGATCTCTCCCCCAGACTTGATCAAAACCATATAAAATAGAGAATTCAAGAAAAAGGATACAAGGGTAGAATGGACCTCTGCTCACGAATGAGCATGCCAGAAGTGCGGCGTTTGTTATGAAGAAAAATCCGGGTTTGCCAAATACCTGCAAGCAAGACAACTACAAGCAAACACAATACAGAAAAACTGAACTCAAAGCATGATTGGAGAAATAAAAGGCAAAAATATTTGGGTTGTCTCCCAGCAGCGCTTTTGTTTATTGTCCTTAAGATGGACCAAAAAACTGTATTATTATTGTTCATACAATGCAGAAATTTTGAAGAAGAATTTACCAGGAAAGTTCACAGAATACGAAAAATAAAATCAGCTGTAAGCACTATTGTAGTGCACATCTCTAATGTTAACAAATGACACTCCTTGTTTATAGCAGCACCATCGTATAACTTCAATCGATGCCCGTTGACCTTAAACTTGTCTCCATTGTCCCCTGATATTTCGATGGCGCCGAAAGGAGAAACGTCAGTCACCGAGAAAGGGCCGCTCCACCTAGACTTTAGCTTCCCAGGAAAGAGGCAGAGCCGGGAGTTGTAAAGCAGCACTTGATCCCCAATCTTGAACTCCTTAGGAATGATGTGCCGATCATGCCATTTTTTTGTTTTCTCTTTATAGATGCGGGCATTCTCATAGGCAAAATGCCGGAGCTCTTCTAGTTCATTAAGCTGGGAACGACGCTTATCTGCTGCAGCTCCAATGTCCATGTTCAACAGTTTAGTCGCCAGAGTGCTTTATGCTCTAGCTCCACTGGCAAGTGGCATGCCTTGCCAAAAACCAATTGAAAGGAGGTCATGCCGATAAGTGTTTTGAAGGCGGTCCTGTAAGCCCACAATGCGTCGTCAACCTTTTTGGACCACTCCTTCCTGTTTGAATGTATAGATTTTTCGATTATTCTTTTGAGCTCGCGGTTGGATACTTCCACTTGTCCGCACGTTTGGGGGTGGTAAGCTAACGAAATCTTGTGATGGACCCCAAATTTCTTCATGAGCTGCAAGAACTGCTTGTTGCAGAAATGGCTCCCTCCATCGCTGATAATAGTTCTCGGCGTTCCGAACCTGGAGAAGATATTCTTATGGATAAAATGTAGTACAGTGCCGGCGTCATTTGTGGCAACTGCCTCGGCTTCCACCCATTTTAAAGCGTAATCGACCGCCACAATGATGTAGTGCTTACCATGAGACATTGGGAACGGGACCATAAAGTCTATCCCCCAAACGTCAAATGGTTCGCAAACTAGCATATTATTAAGAGGCATCTCGTCACGCCGGGAGATGTTTCCAGTCCTATGGCACTCGTCGCACTTGGTGACGTAGACATGAGCATCCCTAAAGAGAGTCGGCCAAAATAATCCGCATTGTAAGACCTTTCATGCTGTCCTAGCAGCCCCAAAATGCCCACCAGCTTCTCTGTCATGGCAGTGTTGCAGATTAGACTGGAACTCAGCTTCTGGAACGCAGCGCCTGATAATCCCATCACTGCATATGTGAAATAAGAGCGGATCTTCCCAGAAATAGTATTTTGAGTCAGTGGATAACTTCCGTCTCTGCTGCGGTGACTGATCGGGAGAGAAAGTTTTACACACAAGATAGTTTGCGATATCAGCGTACCATGGGGTTGTTGAAGGATGCGTAGTGATTGCGAATAACTTCTCGTCCGGAAAATAATCGGTCGTTTCCTCCTCTTTGCTGTTGGAAGCATCAGCCGTCATGTCGTTCTCCAACCACGATAAGTGATCCGCGATTACATTCTCCACCCCCTTCTTATCTTTGATTTCCAAATCATACTCTTGCAGAAGTCGAATCCAACGGATTAAGCGCGGTTTGGCCTCTTTTTTGCTGAATAGGTACCTAAGCGCGACATGATCCGTGTACACTATTACTTCGGACAGCACCAAGTAGGAGTGGAATTTCTCGAAGGCGAAGATCACAGCTAGCATTTCTTTCTCCGTGGTGGTGTAGTTTGCTTGAGCATTATTGAGAGTTCGACTGGCATACGCAATGGTGTGAAAGGTTTTGTCTTTCTTTTGACCAAGCACTTCCCCCACGGCTACGTCACTAAGCATCGCACATGATCACGAATGGCAAACTCCAGTCAGGTGCCACCAAGATCGGGGCGGAGATAAGTTGCCCCCGTAAGGTTTCAAAGGCTTGCATACAAGCTTTATCGAAGTAGAATGTGACATCTTTGCCTAGCAAGTGAGAAAGAGGTTTCGAAATGGATGAGAAATCCTTAATAAACCTCCGATAGAATCCCACGTGTCCGAGAAAGCTGCGGACACCCTTCACAGAAGACGATGGAGGAAGGTTCTTGATAACACTAACCTTCGCCTGATCCACCAAGCCCCTGGCGGGAAACCTTATGCCCCAACACGATTCCTTCGCACAACATAAAATGGCATTTTTCCCAATTCAAGATGAGGTTGGTGTCCTCACACCGCTTCAAGGTCTTGTCTAGATTGGCGAGGCATGAATCGAAGCTGCTGCCGAATAAAGTGAAATCATCCATGAAGACTTCAAGAAAATCTCCCACCATGTCAGTGAAGATTACGAGCATGCATCGTTGAAAAGTTGCAGGAGCATTGCAGAGTCCAAATGGCATTCGCTTAAACGCGAAGGTACCAGAAGGGCAGGTGAATGTCGTTTTGTCCTGATCAGTAGGGTCGATTAGGATTTGATTGTACCCAGAGTACCCATCCAGAAAACAGTAATAGTCTTGCCCTGCCAACTTTTCTAACATCTGATCAATGAAAGGGAGTGAAAAATGGTCCTTGCGCGTAGCGTCATTTAGTTTGCAGTAGTCGATGCAGACCCTCCATCCGGTGATCATTCAGGTAGGTAGTAACTCATTTTTCTCGTTGGCGACGACAGTGATCCCTCCCTTCTTTGGCACAACCTGAACTGGGCTGACCCACTTGCTGTCGCTAATTGGGTAGATAATGCCTGCATCCAAAAGCTTTATCACTTCTGCCTTCACTACCTCTTGCATCTTCGGGTTCAGCCGCCTTTGGGGTTGAGCCGTCGACTTGTACTGATCTTCAAGAAGGATCTTATGCATGCAGACGGTGGGGCTAATTCCATTAATATCGGCAAGGGAACGTCCAAAGACTCTTTGGTATCTTCTTAGCACACTCACCAACGCAGCTTCATCGGCCACAGACAAAGTTGCAGAAATAATCATCGGGTGCATGGTATTTTCTCCTAGGAAGATATATTTCAGAGAGTCAGGTAATTGTTAGAGAGCTGGAGAGGTGTTTGAATCTGATGGCACAATAAATGATTCTCTGATCGGATGCAGATCCTCGGACTTGTCCGAGGGTGAACCTTCATTGCCCACGCCATCTTGCTGCCAAAAAGTCTCGCAATCCTCCGAACTCATATCAAACTGATGCAGCACGCCCGAACCCGCCCCGGCCGGCGGAGTCACACCTGCCAGTGGAACACGACTGGCATGCGCCGCGAAAGGACTGCAGCCCAGACACCCCAACCCGTCTCCGCACCTATTCTCAGCGCGGCGGGTTGTTGAGCCTGGGGCTTGATCCCCAGACCTCCTTGATAAGCACCTTTCCTAACAGGCCTCATTACCAACTGACCTGCAGGTCAGTTGGTGATGAGGCCTGTTAGGAAAGGTGCTTATCAAGGAGGTCTGGGGATCAAGCCCCAGCCTCAACAACCCGCCGCGCTGAGAATAGGTGCGGAGACGGGTTGGGGTGTCTGGGCTGCAGTCCTTTCGCGGCGCCTGCCAATCGTGTTCCACTGACAGGTGTGATTCCGCCGGCCGGGGCGGGTTCGGGCGTGCTGCATCAAAAAAGTGCACTTTTTTGATGCAGCACGCCCAGGGCCGACCCACCCTGGCTCGGCCAGAAGGAACACGTTCCAGTCGCACTGCCGGGCTGCAGCCCAAGCAACCCAACCCGTCTCCGGCCCCACCACAGAGCCGATAGGTTGTTGAGATCAGGGCTCGATCCCCCGACCTCCTTGATAAAGAGTCTTCAGGCAGACTCTCATCACCAACTGAGCTCAACCTATCGGCTCTGTGGTGGGGCCGGAGACGGGTTGGGTTGCTTGGGCTGTAGCCCGGCAGTGCGACTGGAACGTGTTCCTTCTAGCCGAGCCAGGGTGGGTCGGCCCTGGGCGTGCTGCATCACAAACAGACTATCCAATTCTTCGGTCGGCTCTGCCGGTTCGCAGTCTGTGATCTCAAATAGTTGCGCCGGATTATGAACATTAAAAGATATGGCGTCCTGTCCCAATCTGAGAGTGAGCCCCCTGCTCCACATTAATGATGGCACGAGCCGTCGCGAGAAAGGGACGCCCCAAGAGAATTGGGACTCTAGCACCAGCCTTCATGTCGAGGATGACGAAATCAGCTGGAAAGGCGAGGTCATTAACCACTATGGTAAGGTCTTCCACTATCCCGGCCGGTTTCTTGATCGATCTGTCAGCTAGCTGTAGCATTACTTGCGTCGGCTTCAAAATCCCCGCACCTAGCTCTTGAAAGATGGAGAGCGACATTAGATTGATTAAGGCTCCTAGATCACAGAGTGCCTGACCGAATCGGTGGTGACCGATTCTGCAAGGAATAGTAAAACTGCCAGGGTCCTTACACTTTGTAGGGACATCGGTGATGAGGGCGGAGCACTCCTCAGTGAGATCAATGGTTTTGAGGTCCTCTAGCACCTTCCGCTTTGAAATCGAGTTTTTCAAGAATTTAGAGTAACCCGGTATCTGGGAGATCGCCTCAATCAGCGGTATGCTTACTTGCACTCCTTTCATCATTTCCAGGAATCTACGAAATTGCTTCTCGGACTTCTCATTCCGTAACCTGTGAGGAAATGGAGGGATAATAATACTTTTCCAGGGTTGTGCCACGCTCGCAGAGTCCGGCATAGTAGGGGTAGGAGTCGGCTCCCCTGCCATATCTGCATTTAGCCTGTCTGTAAGATTCACAAGTGGTTCCTGTTCTGCAGGTGTTTCCTGTCGTGGGGGTTTTTTTACACTCCTGCCACTTCTTAACTTCATGGTGTTGACAGAATAGGGCTGCTGACCCACAATCCCAGAAACAGCATCTGCGAGAGTACTAATAGTAGAGTGGAGCTGATGGATTGCTGCAGACTGGTCATTCATTTTGTGCAGCATATCGACCACGAAAGTAACAAACAACTCCGTCTGCTGTGACGGCAGACATTCCACTGCTCCATTAAGTGTTATTGGGTTAACTTCAACAGTGCTGGGAGGATGAGTAGAGTGGCTCCAATGCTGACTAGTCTGCACTATATTCCCAACTATTTCCCAGGCGTCCTTCCCCGACTTATTAAACAAGGCGCCTCCAGCTGCGACATCAAATAACAAACAGAATCTATCCACTACGCCAAAATAAAAAAATCTGAATTAGAAAGTCTTCTGTTAAGTCCTCTCGGTAACATTCCCTGTGTAAGGATTGAAAACGCTCCCATGCGTCAACTAATTTCTCTTCCTTTCCCTGACCGAAAGCAATCAATTCCTTGTGTTGTTTATGGGGGTGTCTACCCAGATTACCTAGAGGGGGGGGGGGGGGTGAATAGGTTTTTCTAATTTATACTATACCCTTTAGGTATTTCTCGATTGTGATTAACGGATTTGCAAAATGTAAAGAACTAATCACAGAAAGCACACAATCGATCTATAGAGGTTCCTCAAGACCGGGCGTCTTGAGTAGTCCTCTGTCCCTCTGCGCCTACCCAGCGATCCACTAGGCTTGGCAAACTCCGCCAAAATCTTCCGGCCCTCAAGCCTTACACCACGGACCCGCAAGTCCCAACAGCCTAGGCCCGCAAGCCCCTACTGCCCCTGAGCCCGCAAGCTCGACACTCAGGCCCTCAAGCCCTACACCACACAGACCAGCAAGTCCTGTGCCCACAGCCTAAGCCCGCAAGCCCCTACTGCGCCCGAGCCCTAAAGCTCGACAAGTCATACCCGCGAGTGCACTGCCCTGGCCCTCAAGCCTCACAGCTCTCCAGCCCTCAAGCTAGACAATATGGACCGCAAGCCTTACAAGAGATTACAGATATAACTTATTTCTTCTGCCTGATGTTGATCGGCAACCTTAGCCTGATGATGATCGGCTTCTTGAGAATGAAGAGAATGCTTCTGAATCAGATCTTGAATGCACGGTTCTTCTTCAATTCTTTCTCAGCCGGATGTGGATTGTCTTCTTAGCAGTCGATGAGGATGACTGCTTCTTGAGAACTTCTTCTTCTTCTCAGCAAGAATGTACTATTCTATTGAACGACGGGATACCTTTTGCTGGTTCTTTCTTGCACGCGAAGTTATCTTATCTAGGGCAACCCTGTTGCCTTTTATAAGACTGAGAGGGGTCACCCAACGGTCTTCTGAAAAGTTCCTTTATGTGTCAGATCTCCAAATATTTTTAGCACGCGCAAATACCTCGAAACCTTAAGTGCACGCGCTGATTGAACAATCAGGCGGCAGCATTAATAGCTGACAGTACGCATCACAAGATTTGAATTTGTCTCGACGATATATTCCATTGTTACGACGACATGGAATATCTCTCGACGACATCTCTTTGTCGGCTCCTTGTGCTTTGGAAATTCTTCTCAGATCTCCTTGCTTCTGCCTCCGCCGCTTGCATTCCAATGACACGAGACATACTGGCGTTCCTATATATACGACGATATGCTGACTTTGACTGTGTCGTTGGAACCTTCTTTTTTCATCTTGTCATTGTAATTGTAGTATTGTCTTGTCAACATGGCTGCTACTTTGATGTCGACGATACTTCATTCTTCTCGACGACACGCCTTTCTTTGATAGTATCTCTGCGTTTGCTTTGCCTATCATTACAGCGATAAGCATACTTTGCCGACCATCCCTTCTGTCTTCTCGACGATAAGATCAGTCTAAGTACATGACAAGTTGTTGATCTCTGCACGCATAAACTAGATGGAATGTTAAATACAATTTGCATTTATCATTGAGCAGAGCACTTTCTTCAAATCAGGAACATTGCTGGGCGCTGTTCCCAACAATCTCCCCCTATTTGAAGAAGTCATAACCTACATAATGATAACATGCATTTTAAATAATAAGACATATAGAGATGACATTGCATCGATGTTATGAGTGAGCACAGAAAAATGATAAATATTATTTCATTAATAATCAATAAACTGTTTGATCTAGATTTCTACATTTGTCCCAGTGATCATCCATCTAGTTCTCTGGTTCCATCAACGCTGCTCCATTCTTTGCTTTCTTGGCACTGGTTTCCTGCGCCTTCTCAGTCTGTCTGGTGAAGTATTCCAATGGCTTGGGATGATACTTAAGGGGCTCAGGAGTGCCCGCAGGAATTCTTCCCGCTTGTTTTTACCTTCTGTATTCTCTCCTTGCCTCTTCTTGGTCTTCATGCTTGGTCCATTCTTGAGGGCTGTATAGTCTATATCTCTCACCTTTATTGACCTTTACTTGTTCCCAAGCACTTAGAATGATGGATCTGGATTTGGGACTCCATCGCTCATAGTTGTCCTTTTTCTCCATTTCCTCCCTGTATTTTCTCTTCCTCAATAATACTTCTTCCTCATCATCTAGAGATTCCTTCTCTTTACCTTTGATAGTGATAGTATCAGGAATACCTATAATAGGGTGTTCTTCAGCAGGCTCATCATAATGTAGAGGAGGGAAATTCATTGCTTCCCTGATTGTATTAGAGGTCCAGATGGCATGCTCACCACTGGCCTTTATCATTGACCTCTCCCCCTTTATGACTTCTTCAGTCATACCTTTTTGGAGATTCTCTTCGGAGGTCAGTATCTTGTTTTTGAGCATGTGAATTCCTGCTTCCAGATGATTCTTGGTTTCTAGTAAATGACTGTCTAAATCTTTATTCTGTCGATCTAGACATTCTTTGATGTCAGTGTTGTGGTCAGCCATCTTCTTGGTTGAAGCAACGAAGACTTTTTCTATGCTTCCGATAATTGCTGACTGATTGGTCGCTAGAATAGTCATAGCTTTGTGAGAGCGGGTGTTGTAATCTTGTAGACTTTTCATATCGTTTCTTAGGAATGCTGTTTCAGCAGACAGTTCATTCCTCAAATCACTGATGGCAGAGGTGACATGTTTTTCTAGATGTATTCTTTGCTCTTCCAGGAGCACCTTTATTTGAGATAAAAGTGAGGGCTCATCTTGTTTATCCTCTGGGGATGATCCCTTTTTATCCCCTTCTTCGTCTACTTCCAGTATTGGAGATAGAGATTTTCTTATTGGAGAGTGACTTGGTTCACTCTCCATTCCAGGACCTTGCTGATCACTGCTGGTTTCAACAACAGGGATTTCTTGGTTTTCCTTTTGCGTTGTCGGTTCCGAGTTCTCGGTATCCACAGCTTCTATGATCTTTTGGATCACTGTTTCTACTTGAGCAGGGATCTCACTATTTTTCTCCCCCTCAGTTTCAGCACTCCTTGGGTCTGTTCCTGCAGATGTCTTGGATCCTTGACTTAGGTCAGAGGTCTGAAGGGAGACATTCCTCGTTTCTACAGCTGTCTCCGGGCCAGACGGGGGTGAACTATTACCTGACTCACTCTCTTCAGATGAGTCTTCTACCTTTCTTTTTACCTCTTCTGCAGTATTTGACTTCATGGGAGACTTGGGTACTTTCTCCCATCTTTCCAGTATCTTGATATCCATTCTTCTCATGTGATGGATTTTTACACCAAACTTCTTGTTGAATCTGTCAGGGTAGGATTGCAGGAGATACTGTGATACTAACCTCCCGAGATTAGGAACCAGACAGCTGTCTTGGATCCTTTTAAAGATAACCTGGCTCCAGTTGGTCTTCTTCCTCAGGATTATTCTTGCCATTGTTTCAAACATGGGCTTGGATATCCTGTCATGCGACCCTACCTTGCAGAGGAGGGCTTTTCCCACAATGTCTGCCATCAGCTTCCCTTATTGATTGAAGCTTTTCCTTTCCAAGGAGCCATGGGTCTTGTTCAACTGTTCGCACCATGCCAGGGCCTTGTCAATGTCTTCTTGGGAGACTACTTCATTTTCCTCCCCCTTGACCCAAGCCGGTAGCTGCAAAGCCCTTGCCAACCTTTTGGGATTTACTTTGATTTTCACCCCGTTGATCAAGCTATATATCGAAGTTCCTTTTGAGCTGCCCTTTGCGTTCGAGTAGAACTCCAGTACTTCTCTTCTAAAGATCACCGTTGGCTCAGATAGAGCGAATTCCAGGCCAACGATGGCTAAAAGTAGGATGACGCTCCGAATTTCTTCTGATCCTTCTAAGTAACCATCCCTTACTACTTCACATCCTTCATTGAGGGATCCTTCGTTCTTTGGTGCCATTTTGTACCTACTCGGGGAGATTTCAGCACTATCGACGCGTTCACCTCTCGAGGTCACCCTAAACACGATGGCTTTTTAGGGCAAATGTGGAGTGGATTTTAATTTTTAGATATTTGGCCCTTATTTATGATGTCCGAGTTGAGGGTTTGAAGAGTCATTTATTAAATGTCTGACTAATTCGAGGTTAGCTGTAACGATTTAGCTTAGACCTAATTGAGTCCGCTGACATCTAGGTATTATTGTAACGCAGGTCTCTCGACAGTACCAATGACTATTTAAACGATCTTGCTTGAACAACATTAGATGATGATGCGTTAATGTGATAAACATTAGCTAGGTTACCTTCGCCTTGTCTCTTCTATCTTGTAGAGCTAGTGTCTTCCTCCTGAAGGAATGTCCACTTATCTTTACCTTTTAGCTCCCCCTTGATTAGTGCACTATGTCATATGGTGAGCACTGCATAATCCAGAGTTAAACCTGCAGTGCATATTGTCCATTAGCCTTGTTTGTTGTGTTTGGCTAAATGGACTATCCTTCAAAACAAATCTTAATATCCCTTAGGAGCCCAAGGGGACTTGGGTCCTAGGTTCTTATCAGCATAATAGGAGATTCCAGTATTCTCCTCAGTTAGTCCTGAAGGTCTCTCCTCTGCATTAGGCACACTAGGGTTGTTGCCTTTTATAATACCGAGAGGGGTCACCCAACGGTCTTCTGAAAAGTTCCTTTATGTGTCAGATCTCCAAATCTTTTTAGCACGCGCAAATACCTCGAAACTTTAAGTGCACGCGCTGATTGAACAATCAGGCGGCGGCATTAATTGCTGACAGTACACGTCCACAAGATTTGAATTTGTCTCGAAGATATATTCCATCGTTACGACGACATGGAATATCTCTCGATGACATCTCTTTGTCGGCTCCTTGTGCTTTGGAAATTCTTCTCAGATCTCCTTGCTTCTGCCTCCGCCGCTTGCATTCCAACGACACGAGACATACTGGCGTTCCTGTATATACGACGATATGCTGACTTTGACTGTGTCGTTGGAACCTTCTTTGTTCATCTTGTCGTTGTAATTGTAGTATTGTATTGTCGACATGGCTGCTACTTTGATGTCGACGATACTTCATTCTTCTCGACGACACGCCTTTCTTTGATAGTATCTCTGCGTTTGCTTTGCCTATTATTACAGCGATAAGCATACTTTGCCGACCATCCCTTCTGTCCTTCTCGACGATAAGATCACTCTAAGTACATGACAAGTTGTTGATATCTGCACGCATAAACTAGATGGAATGTTAAATACAATTTGCATTTATCATTGAGCAGAGCACTTTCTTCAAATCAGTAACATTGCAGGGCGCTGTTCCCAACACCTTGCACCTATCCATAACTTGCATGCGATGTTGAAAATCAAACAGGAACCTCCCTTCAAACTGCTTCCACGAAGTTGTCTCACTCTTTCGGGTATCCCGGTACAATCTTTTAGCTTTATCATGCAGAGAGAATGAAAATGCTAGGATCTTTTGTTGGTCATTTTCGACTCCATTGAATATACACGTGTAATAGATTTATAAGAATCCCTGCACATGGTGTACTGCATCTTCATGCTTATCCCCGCTGAATTTGCAATTCTAAGAGATAAACTCCATAGGTCAGTGGAGATTTCAGACGCATGATTATTTGTTCGTGCCTGGATCCTGAGATCGTTTAAACTTCCCTGATAGATATGTTGCTGGATAGAAGTCATGATGGACTTGCTTGCAAGACAATGGATTAGCGCATAACTAAAAGAAAAACAAAATTTTGAAAATAACAGAGGTAGACGAGGAGAGATAGGATAATGTCTCTAGTAACGATTTCCACAGACACGAATTAATCACGCCTGCATTTCCCTGACAACGACGCCAAAAACTTGATGCGCGTTCGGCAAGTGCACCGGTCGCGGTCAAGTAATAATTATGGGAATAGTTTCCCCGAATGTCGATCTCTTGAGGAATGCAGGAAGTGGTGAATGAATTGCGTTGTGAGCCAATTGTTACACGAGCGAAGAAAGTAAGAATGAAGGGGTGTTGTGATTGGTGTCCTAAGCTATTGCAGAAATAAGAGAAATGCAGGTCGAAAGCACCGCTTCGCAAAGTGGGGGTGAGTGCAGCGGCCGCAATGCTGCGCTTCGGTAAGTGGGTGAAATGGCCATAGAGCGGGGTTTTGCGAGGGCCGTATTCACCTCTTCGTCAAAATCACCACTAGCAATTGCTAGATGGCTTCACACGCAAACAACTCAGAATATCTCACACAAAGCAAAGCGATTCTCACAACCATAACATCATTGCACATGAACATCGCACAAAGGATCTATAATAATAGACTAGCAAGAGTTCATTACAATCAACACTAAAATAAGCTCAAGCTCAAGGTTTAGAAAGGACCCAACAGAAGATGTCACCGTATCCTGGGTTCTCGGCCGGAATGAGAGGTTGTCGGTCTCTCTCCGGGCTCGACCCTCAGATGGTGTGCGGACTCGAAGGAGGCTGTCACTTCTCCATCGATCTTCGGTGCTTCTATGGCCTCCAAGACGAAGAATGCTTGAACTCGTGGTGGAGAAAGCTTGCAAACGATCCCGGATGGTAGTGTGGTGGAAGAGATCACCAGAGGTGGTCTCCTAGGGTGGAAAAGGTGAAAATGGCGGGCTTCCCTGACTTTTCCCCCGAGGGGAGTCGTCCTCCCCGAATCCATCTAAATGCTGCAGATTTCCTGCTTTAAATACTAAACAGGCGGAATTTTAGTCACGCACGGGCGAACACACGGTCGTGCGTTATTAAACAATTAAACTTGACTTGAAGAAGAAGCAGAACCGCCCGTGCATCTTACTCACGCACGGGCAAATCTGCCCGTGCGTAAGAACACACGGACAAACTCAGAATAGCTAAAATCAAGAAGAAACAGGCGATCATGTGTTTTACTCACGCACGGGCAAACCGCTCGTGCGATAAAACGCACGACCAAAGTCAGATCACCGGATTCCTACCCATATGAGCGTGCACGATCGCATCCTACCGTGCGTCAATAAAACGCACGACCGTGCATTATACACAATCATGATTTCTGGAGAACGGGGTGATTCAACCACCTGCAAGCAAAGCAAACCAGCTGGGAATACACCTCCAACACCAATCAAACATAGAAAAAGGATTGGGGAGCACCATGTGCTTACCCCCAATGACAAGGAGCGCAAATGCACACCAAAATGGGCCTAAGAGTGCACCTATCATGGAATAACAGATATGAATGAAAACATGCCTAAGGTGTAGTGCATAGACTCGATAATTGGCCCAGATGAACCCATAAATGTGTATATAAATGGGACTCATCACCATACCACAAAAAACATACAGTGATTTATAGTGGTTCCCCATTTAAGGGTACTTCCACTTTCCCCCTTCACCTTTCTATCTATGTGCTAGACAAGGCCAACTCCTCCAAACTCAGACCTCTTTCACAGATCCTATAACTCATGCACAAAGGCCCTACAACTCAGGTACTCCAGGCTCTACAACTAAGATCTACAAAAGATTCTACCTTAGGTTCCACGAAACCTACAACTCAGGCACAAAGACCCGACATCTCAGGCACTCCATGCCCTACAACTCAGATCTACAAGAGATCTTACCTCAGGTTCCAAGAACCATACAACTCAGACTTAAAGAATCGTATAGAAAATATGTTATTTTACAAGGTTGAAGAGTACTCCACACAACTCTGGAGAGTTATTCTGAAGCCTGATGCAGATGACCTCTGGACTTGAAAAGCAAGCTTTAAGAGAATTTTACTAATGCACGAAAGTTTCTCTTCTATCCTCTTCTTCTTCTTTATGGAGCACAACTTATCAGTCGATGATGCTTGACTGGGACTTAGAGAACTAAGATTATGAGCGTATTGTTCTCAAGAAATCGTTCCTTCTTCTTCCAGCCATTCTATTTTCCAATCCTATTCCCTATATGTTGTTATGGCACACACTTTGTCTTTTTATCTGACAAGGCCTTCTAACGGTCTATTCTGAGCACTCTTTAATGTGAGAAGCCCATTCCTTAACGACATCCATTGATTGGTCCCTTAGACGGTGGCATTAAATGCAGACAACACATTTCAAAAAATCATGGCCTGTCTCGATGATATGAGCAACATCTCGACGACAGAACTTGCTGTCTCAGCGATCCATTTGGGACTTGAGACATTTCTTCAAGTATTCTGGAATCTTCACCAGAGGAAGATATCTCGACGATATGGAATATCTCAGCTACATATGCAGTCATAGTGACATGAAGCCTTCTCGTCAATATCTTCAAGATCAGCTTGTCAACATGAGGTATTCTCACCGATATCGTCGAGATCATTCTGACTATATGAGGTCTTCTCATCGATATCACCGAGATCATTCTGACTACTACTCTAGCTATAAACTGTCTTCCGATCTCTGACATAGTCTTCAGGACGATATAGCCTCTTTACGACGATATGTCTTCTTAGTCAGATACTTAAGAATGCTGAAGAACTTCAACACGCCAGACTTTTCAGCGATACCTTCGTGTGATACTTGTTGTCACGATGATACCTTGACTTGGTTGATTCTTCTTGTTCTAACAATGATATCAATAAGTGTACTTTGTTGACACAATGATATCATCGTGTTATCCTTATTGTCACGACAATTAATGACTGATTTCTTCTGCTGCCTTCTGCGAGTAATCTCAGTGATATCGTCGTGTGTATCTTATTGACACGTCGATATTTGCCTTAAGTCATTTTTGCTTGATCCTTATACATTATACTTATTATGTATGATGTTCTAACCTGCTCATGTCAAATCAAATGAACATCAAATACAAATTGTACTTATAATTGACTTGGGGACTTCTCCAAATCAGGAACATTGTGGGCAGTGTCCCCAACAATCTTCCCCTATTTAAAGAAGCCGTAACCCATTCAATGATAAAGCACATTTATTGAAAATCAATAGATAATAAGAGCGTTTCAGTTTAGATTATAAGAGCATCAACATATGATATATGATATGAAATGGTCACAGTACAAGAAAAAATATAATTAACATCATCTCATTAACGAATTTATAACTATTGAAATGTATTTGAAATTTCCAGCAATTCTACATTTGCCCAAAATAAGATAGCCATCTATGCTTCGTGTTCCTTTAGAACTATTCCACTCCTTGCTTTCTTGACAACAGCCTCATGTTTCTTTTCAGATTGCCTAGTGAAGTATCCACTGGCCTTAGGATGATATCTGAGTGGCTCTTGTGCATCTACTGGGATTCTTCCTGCCAGCTTGTCTCTTTTGTAGCTTCTTTTAAGCTCTTCTTGATTTTCATACTTTGTCCATTCTTTGGTGCTATATAATTTGCTTCTTTCAGTCTTATTTATTTTAATGTGCTCTCATGCACTTAAGATTATTTCCCTTGATTTAGGGCTCCATTGCTCATAATCTTCTTTCTTCTCCATTTCATCTCAACATCTCTTCTTGCTTAACTTTGTTTCATCTTCATCAATGATCTCCTTTCCTTCCCTTTGTTCAGCAGCAGCAGCAACAGGTATATCATCAAGTATATTGGCAGGCTCATCATAGAAGATATGAGGGAGATTCATTGCTTCCCTGATTGTATTAGAGGTCCAAATGGCATGCTCACCACTAGCCTTTATCATAGATCTTTGCCCCATTATGACTTCTTCTGAAATGTCCCTTTGTATACTTCCCTGAAGATTCAGACTTTTGTCCTTTAGCATGTGGATTCCTTTTTCCAGTTGATTTTAAGTTTCAAGAAGATGACTGTCCAACTCCTGATTGCAGAGATCTAGTCTTTCTTGGATGATTATTTTTTGTTCAGTCATTTGCCTGATAGTAGCTATGTAGGCTTTCTCTAGATTGTCGGATGTTATAACCTGATTTTCAATGATATCAGCTAGACCCTTGTGGGTGACTTCTAGCTGTTTGGCAGTGTTCTCTTGCAGATATTTCATCTCAATTCTCAGACTAGCAGTCTCACTGGACAGGTCTTTTCTTAAGTCATTGACAACAATGTAATATAGCTTTCAAGTTTGTTTCTTTGCTCATCCAAGAGCATCCGTAATTGGAGCAGCAGTGAGAAATCCTATAACATTTTTCCTGAGGAAGAGCTGGGCATTTCAGGTTCTCCCTCATCCTTCTTCTTCATTACAATAGATATATTCTCCTCTATTCCTTCAGCCGCATCAAAGATAGGAGAAGGAGATCTTCTGAAGGAAGATTATCTCACTTCATCCTCTGGAATAGTCAATCCTGTTGGATCTGTAGGCGCCCTTAGAAGGGGGGTGAATAAGGGTTTTAAGAACTTTAAACTTTAATAGAAAACTTTTGATAGTTTGGTCGCAGTAAAATCAAAAGTAAAGAGATAATGAAATTAGAAATGAAATCAATTTTATTAAACAAGAAAAGACATGATTAACATTTATAAAATTGATTACAAAATCTGATTTCAATGACGATAGAAATCAAAGCGAATAATATGAAAACCCCTTTTTGTTTTCTATACCGACTCGTATCCCCACGAACCGGTTGGCTTTAGCCGATCTCTCCCTAGATACGGCCTCAAGCCGCTTTAGCCAATCTATCACCAGAAAGGCCTCGAGCACCCCCTAGATCTACTCACTAGACCCAGTCACCGTGTGGCGAATTCCTCCCTAAGTCCTACCTAGACCTAGTCGCCGTGTGGCGAATTCCCCTAGTCCCCGCAAGGCCCTAGTCGTCGTGTGGCGAGTTCCTCTACCGAACAAAAGATATAAAGGTTACAATTTGAAAGTAAACAACACAAACAAAAGACTCCCTCAAATGTAGAACTTGACGTCGATGTAGATGCGATCATATTGGTATTCAAGTTCTTTGCATTCACGAACGTTGATGGAGTTCTTTGGGCTGCTTGGGAAGGCTCTCACAAGTGCTCTGAAAATATGGCTTCAAATCATTCAGCAACAACAAGCAACAACGGAGGAGGCGCGCATATTTTTATAGATTCATCCACTACCGCCTGCGGTAGTACTACCTCCCCGCGGTATCCACATAAGGAAATGAAGCACACGGATCGTGGTAGTTTAGGAAATATTCTGAGCGCCAAACACTAGCGTGCCGCGGTACCACTAACGCCCCGCGTTAGCGAGGTTTCCTTCCTTCAGCCAATATCATCTTCCAAATCCGCTCCTCAATCAACTGCTGATGGGATGTTTCCAAAAAGCTACCATCGGGCGTTAAACCTAACGCACCGCGATAGTACATGCCAAACATAGCGACCCGTCAACATTCCTTTTTCTCCACTGTTTCCTTTCTGTCAATTGTTTCAATATATGCTAACGCCAGCGTCAGTGCTAGCGCTCCGCGATAGATCATTTCGTCGGGTGCATCTTCGTCGAGCTGACCTCACAAATCGTCGAGCGCAGCATTCACTTCGTCGAACTAAACTAGCGCGAGCAGTAGTTGTAACGCACCGCGGTAGAGCACTTCGTCGGGAGCATCTTCGTCGAACACCGCCATTATTTTGTCGACCTCTATTTCGTCGATCACTAGTGCCAGCGGTAGTTCTAGCGCGCCGCGGTAAAGCATGCATTTCATCGAGCGCAGGTTTCATTTCATCGAGCTCTAGTTCGTCGAACGCAGCATCCATTTCGTCGAACGCAGGTTCCCTTCTCAGCGGTTTCTTCTCAGCGGTTTCTTCTCAGCGGTTTCTTCTCAGCGGTTGTTAGCGCCAGCGGTAGTCGTAATGCTGTGCGGCAGTAACAAAAGCATATTTCCATGGAGATTTGAAAGCACAGAATCCTGCATACTATAAACACAACACAAGTATGATCAAATACAATAGGATTTGTTATTGTCAAACCAAGAGATGCGGAAAGCATGTTCCAACAAACTCCCCCTTTTGATAATAACAAATCCTCTTAGAAAGAAGTAATTCAATTGATAGGAATTTGTGTTTATAATAGAGATAAGCATGAAATTTAAGACATGTGCATATGCTCCCCCTAAATGAATGCTCCCCCAACAACAAAACTTCCTATGAGCTTAACTCCCCAAACATATTAATTTCTTTCAAATTTATTCTCCCCCTTTTGGTATTATCAAAAGAGGGTGGAGAGGAAGGCCAACAAAAAGTGTGCAATAACTGTGTAGAGAGGGAATGAGCATGATAAAGAATTAAACACTTAGGAAAAATACAATAGATATGAGTGAAAAGAGAATGTGAAGAAATTGTCATAAAGGAACCACTTGTTGGGAAAGCGTATTCATGATCGAGCATACAAGTAGTAAGGAGGTGGAAAGCATGACGAAATATTTAATAAGTGAACATCTTTATAGGAATTGAGAAGCATAGTAGATGATTAAGATTTTTGGATATAACAAAATAGATGTTGTAGCATTTTAAGTACACAAAATAATTTTAGTTAAAACATAGCCATACACTAGTTTTAAAAGATATGCAATACAGAGTTCTCATGGCGTAGCGGGAAAAAAATGTAAGCATGATACAAGACATCAAGTCAAGAAGGAAGAATACAATGTTCTAAATTGAGAAAACAAATACACTTATACATTGTATTGATCATGCAAGGCTATCTAGTGTATTTACTTAAGATTTTAGAGAATACATGTAGATATGCAATAGACTCCAATTCTCATGAGTAGAAGGCTTACAAGTGATAATGATGTGTACAAAATAGTGTTTTTGATAAAAGTATACATATGAGTTAATCAAAACACATGACATGTATAATGGAATAAATATAATAATATTGAACAAGCGTTTGTAGAGGTACCTTGTCCCACAAAGCTATATAAAATTTTCAATGCACATAGAGAAAATAGCACAACTACCAAGGTGCTCTGCACACACAATGCTTATTAAGACTTATCAGGGTGCAAAGTAGTGCTTGGGGAATCACAATTATTATTTTGAATTTTAGTTGTTTTGTGATTCGGTGTACAAGAAGAAGTAGTGTAAAAGGAAAAAAAAGTTTGCAACAAGGCACTTTATAATTCTCTCCAAGGTGCTCAACCTCACAATGCTCATTAAGACTTATCAGGAGGGTGAGTAGTGCTTGGTGGAGTTATCTTTTTCAATTTATTCATTTGAATTTTTGTTTAAAGACAAAGGTCTCCGAATTCACTTGTATGTGCAAACAAAAGATTTTTGAAAAGACACACTTCTTCAAAGATAGGTGCATGAAAAAGATTTTAACATGTGGTGAACGTAAAATTAAGCATGCCTAACAATAATATGAAGTTGTTACAATACACAATCATGTAAGAGAAGATTAAATTCATATGTAGTTTGTCAAAAAAGTGTGAGTGAAACAAAATCATTAGCAAATATAAGCCATTTACTCATACATAGAGGCACGCTATGCAATACTACACATGATTTCTATAATCAATTTCAAAACACACATAAGATAATGATCAAGGCATGATACAAAAACAATGTTATTAAGATACTTGAACTAGATAATGAAACATTGTATACTAAGCTTGGCAAGATAAACTATATCATCCTTGAAACATTGAGAAATTACATCAGTTTTTATAAATTTTAAGTTTTCAAAAATAAAATAAATAAAAAGCATGTTTTTGATGTTTTAGTTGGTTTTTCAATTTTGTAGTTTGTTTTGATATATAGAAAAACAAAGCATGTTTTTGGTTGGATTTTGATTTGTTTTATTTTTTTTTTGTGTTTTTGGAATCTTAAAAGAAAATAGCAGAAACTGAAAAATAAAAATGAAAAAGAGACCGGAAATACAGAAATATTCACTAACGCTAGCGGTACTATGCTATCGCCGGGCGTTAGTGACAGAACTCGAATTTTTGGGAAAATGTGAAATTTTCCACAATTTTTCTTATGAATATAGTTGTGCAGATTGGTGACACTGTGATCCAGTACAGAAATCAGATATGCGTGGTCACAAAAATGCGGATTTTGCAAGTTTAAGCTAGAATGTCCAAAACCCCTAGTTCTAGTCTAAGAAGATGAAATCATGAATCAGGTAGAGGCTTGGAAATAACAGAAAATAAATGTGTACAACCCTTATTCTCCGAGGATGGGACCCACTCAAGGCCACGTAGGTGGAAGTCAAGGTCAAAGGGTCAACACAAAGACCAACAGTCCAAGGCAGGAATAGGAAGCAGCAGAAGCCCTGTGCGAATATTGGCCCGGCGTGTGCGAGCAGCACCCAATACTCGCCACATGGGCGACTATGGCATGGTACTCGCCGAGTAACCCATAGTCGCCAGGTTAGGGCTGGGCTATAAAACCCCCCTACCCCTTGGTTGCCTATAAATAGGACCCCAGGGGTACTTGGATTGGCACCTGTGCTTGAGCTTACGGATCCCGATTTCCGAATTCTCGAGCCCGTCACCCCTGCTTGTTAGCCAAGTCGGTGCCTTCCTCGTGTCCTGCTCGGCCATTCTTGGTTGTGGAGGGGAAGACTCCTTCGAGCTTCCGGGTATGTGGTGGGACCTCCCTGCCGCAGCACCTGGGGTCCTGTTGTTGCTCTCCTAGCTTCCTCATAGTCGCCAGCTTGATCATCTCGTCGGACAGCTGGGCAAGTAGCCTCCGACTGCTAAGGTCCGAATCTTGAGGTCAGGATTTTCATGGCGTCAACAAAATGCATAAAGATAAATAAAAGAAAACAGCAAAAAGGACAAAAAAGCACGCTACCGCCGGGCGATAGTGTTACCGCACCTCGGTAATGCTTGAAATATAAGAGTTTGACCCGGTCAGATCTCATTTTGTCATGGGTTTTGGATCTCATTTCTTTTTCATCGACTTCTGCCGGCGATAGAAATGGTAAGGTTTCTCTTTTGTTGTTTTACTTTCTTTTATGGTTTATTTTCGTGATTCAAGCTAGGATCTAGTTGATTTGAAGGATATATGACAACTTTTTCAAGTTATTTTGGTAGATCTATGAGTTATTGTTTGAGTATTCATGTTAGATTAGTTGAAATAACTCAGATCTGGAATTTTTGAGCCTTTTCGAAATGATTTTGGAGGATTTTTTGGTGGATTCGAAGGAGGAAGATGAACAATAGTTTCGTCAGTTACCGCGCGATGATAGAATCTACCGCGCCGCGGTAACTCTCCTGTACCGATTTTGATGTAATCTCCTGTCCAGATTTTGATGTTTTGCCTTTAATTTTATTTTGGTTCAGATTTGATAATGGCTTCCTCCAGTCGTCACGCTCGACGGTCAAACGTAGGTCGGAATCAAGAGGGTGGAGCAATATTCCCTGGTATTGAGGATGCTACCATCGGAGTGGCAATGGCGGTGGGGATAGAACTACCCGTTCATGAACATATATGTGAATATTTGGCTGACGCAGGTGTACTCTCAGTGATCATAGATGATAATTTTTCTTCAGTTTTGGTAAGAGAATTTTACATGAGATTGGAGGATCCGGCTCGGAGGTGGAGTACATTCCTATATTCAAGGTCATGAGATAGTGATAACTCATGATGATTTACGTGAGGAGTTTGGCCTTGAATTGAGTAGTAATCTCTTGGATATTGTAGAGCGGCTTCGAACGCTTAGGAACTGGACTCGAATAAATGAAGTGTTGCATGGTCGAGAAGGTGTGGAGGAATTGATTTCATCGATTACAACACTAACTCCCAACGCATACATTATCCAAGAGATCCTACGACATACAATCATGATAAAGGCGGGAGATACAAGGATGATCACATCTCAATTGAGTATGGTTACCTATCATATTTTAGAAAAAATTAAGTTTGATATGGCAGATCTCCTATTATCTATGATCCGATATACATATAAATTGAAAGACCCATGACAACAACGATTGAATACTCTTCCGTTGGGAGGAATAATTCAACGAGTTGTATGCAAGAAGTGCCGGTCTCTCAATATGGAAGTTTATCATCTTGACTGTCGTCCGACCAGATTATCCTCCCTATCTATTCATCTTCCACATCAAGAGCGAGCTCAATCTCCACAACCTTCATTTCGACGAGGTGTGTCAGTGAGAGAGACCCAAAGAGAACTTCAGGAGCTAGCAGAGTAGGGAGCGGATATCAATAGGAAGGTGACAAGAATGTCGAAAAAGATTTCTGGAATCGAGAAGATGGTACGGAAGATAATGGTGGCACTTAAATTAACTCCCTCACCGCCCAGAGAGGAGAGTACAGAAGAGGAGAAGCAATGATGATCGGTTCGTCAGAGACGTCATGGAGGTGATGAAGGAGAAAGCAGCAGTATGGGGGCTGGAGAGTAGGAGAATGAAGTTTATTTTTATTTTTGTAATTAATGCAGGTTTTCAGAAACACCAAAAATAGACTGCTGATACTACCGCGTGGCGCTAGTTCTAGCGTTGGTGTTAGTATCAGCATACTTTTTGGATTTATCTACTTCAGTTTGGACTAATTTCTGGCTTTGTTTAAGTGTTCTTTTATGCTTATCTTGCTAAAATATTTTAAGAATCTCCTGCATGGTTATGAAATTTTTACTCCATAGTTTGATAATTATTCTTATTTGTCTTGAAAAGTTAAATTATCATGTGGCGTTATCTTAGCTATTTCAATTTAGTGTTAATGAATTTTGATAAAAAAATGTTACAAATTATATAAGTGATTTTATCATGATGGCTCAAAGAAATAAAAGCAAAAAAAAAAAAAACAAAGAAGGAAATAAAACATATCATGAAGTAGAGAATTGATAATTCATTTTAATTGATTTCTACTTCATTCAAAGGATTAGATACTAATGAATAAGAGATTTAGGTATCCAAAGAGGACCGGGTGTGACGGTTCCTTTGGGTACCCAAATATATCGTGTTTGTTTTTGGGGAGATATGATTGGATGGGCTCTTTTGATTTGAGTTTGTGTTTCATCTTTAGCTTTGGGTCTCCTTTCAAATCTTGGTTTAACATAATTTTTATTTTTCAAATTTCCATGATGATTTTGTAAAACATTGTTTATAGGAAATTTATGAACATTTAATTTTATGTTGGGAGAAACATGATTTTGTAAATGATAATGATTTGGTATTTCATTTTCAAGCATTTGATGTTTTTCATTTCTTTTGTTAGGCTTAGACATATTATGAAAATTCACATTTAACTTGCTTTTGGAATTTGCTTGAAATTGTTGATTTATGTGTTGAGAATTTTTCTTTATAATTTCCTTAAGCAAGTTGACTTTAGCTCAATTCATAATTCTTAACTTTAAGATTATGTCTAGCTTTATTATTGGCTATTGTGCTATTTTTAAGAGTGGATACAATAGAATCAATATGATTTTGATAATTATTTCTATATTCATCAAATGTTTCATCCATCTCTTCAATTTCAATTTTATAGTCATTACACTTAGCACAATCATTTTTCAGAGAAGAGTTTTCTAAACATAATTTTTTATTTTGTTCTTTTACTAAAGTAAACTCTTTTTCAAGTTTCTTGAATTTTTCTTTAATATTATTATAATCGGAAAAAGATATAGAGTTTTCAAATGAAGAGCATGATGGAGATACAAACATTTCATTTTTGGATTCTACATTCACATTTGCTTTCAAAGTTTTATTTTCTAAACGTAGTTTTGCATTATCCATTTTTAGTTTCTTAATCTTATGTTTAGTAATTTGCAACAATTGTAATGTAGAAATAGAAGCACAAAAAATAGTAGATTTTGATTTCTTTACATTACTTTCTGGAGAGGCATGATTTGAACATATCGTTTCTTTGACATCTTTTTGGCACTCCTCTTCCGAAGATAGAACTTCTTCTTCTCTTTCACTTGATATGCACTTCAGGGATCCGTCATGAGAGGAGCATTCTTAAAGACTTGTGCAAGCTTGCATATTCACCGGTTCTTGTGATTGTTCCATACCTGTAGAAGGAGAATCATACATTTCTTCAAGAAATTTCCATACTTTGTATGCACTAGAAAAACAATATAATAATTTGAAGATATCTTGAGATAAAGCACAGAAAATATAGTTCATAGCTTTTGCATTTAGGTGACGCTCTTGTTTATTTGATTCATCCGCTGGTCTTGTTATTGCTATATCCCATGCGTTGATATCTAATGTTTTAATAAACTTTTCCATTAACAATTTCCACCCTTTATAATTTCTTCCTTCGAATAAGGGTGGTGCAAGAGATTTTTCTTCTTCATAAAAATTTCCCCCACTAATAGAAGCGAGATAATGAGACGCCATTATTCCCGATTGTTAAGCCGATTTGGAATAACCTAGCTCTGATACCACTTGTTGGATCTGTAGGCGCCCTTAGAGGGGGGTGAATAATGGTTTTAAGAACTTTAAACTTTAATAGAAAACTTTTGATATTTTGGTCGCAGTAAAATCAAAAGTAAAGAGATAATGAAATTAGAAATGAAATCAATTTTATTAAACAAGAAAAGACATGATTAACATTTATAAAATTGATTACAAAATCTGATTTCAATGACGCTAAAAATTGAAGCGAATAATATGAAAAACCCTTTTTTGTTTTCTATACCGACTCGTATCCCCACATATCGGTTGGCTTTAGCCGCTCTAGCCAATCTATCACCAGAAAGGCCTCGAGCACCCCCTAGATCTACTCCCTAGACCCAGTCTCCGTGTGGCGAATTCCTCCCTAAGTCCTACCTAGACCTAGTCGCCGTGTGATGAATTCCCCTAGTCCCCGCAAGGTCCTAGTCGCCGTGTGGTGAGTTCCTCTACCGAACAAAAGATATAAAGGTTACAATTTGAAAGTAAACAAAACACAAACAAAAGACTCCCTCAAATGTAGAACTTGATGTCAATATAAATGCAATCGTATTGGTCTTCAAGTTCTTTGCGTTCACGAACGTTGACGGAGTTCTTTGGGCTGCTTAAGAAGGCTCTCACTAGTGCTCTTAAAATATGGCTTCAAATCATTCAGCAACAGCAAGCAGCAACGGAGGAGGCGCGCGTCTTTTTATAGATTCAGCCACTACCGCCTGCGGTAGTACTACCGCCCTGCGGTATCCACATAAGGCAATGAAGCACACAGATCGTGGTAGTTTAGGCAATATTTTGAGCGCCAAACACTAGCGCGCCGCGCTACCACTAACGCCCCATGTTAGTGAGATTTCCTTCCTTCAGCCAATATCATCTTCCAAATCTGCTCCTCAATCAACTGCTGACGAGATGTTTCCAAAAAGGTACCACCGAGCGTTAGACCTAACACGCCGCGATAGTACATGCCAAACATAGCGACCCATCAACATTCCTTTATCTCCACTGTTTCCTTTCTGTCAATAGTTTCCATATATGCTAACGCCAACGTCAGTTCTAACGCTCCGCGGTAGATCATTTCATCGGGTGCATCTTCGTCGAGCTGGCCTCAAATATCGTCTAGCGCAGCATTCACTTCGTCAAACTAAATTAGCGCGAGCGGTAGTTGTAACGCACCGCGGTAGAGCACTTCGTCGGGCGCATCTTAATCGAACGCCGCCTTCATTTTGTCGACCTCTATTTCGTCGATCACTAGCGCCAACGGTAGTTCTAGCGCGCCGCGGTAAAGCATGCATTTTGTCGAGCGCAGGTTTCATTTCGTCGAGCTCTAGTTCGTCGAACGCATCATCCATTTCATCGAACGCAGGTTCCCTTCTCAGCGGTTTCTTCTCAGCGGTTGTTAGCGCCAGCGGTAGTCGTAACGCTGCGCGGTAGTAACAAAAGCATATTTGTTGGGTATTGCATCCACATTAACCTTGATTTGTAGGAAGTCCTCTTTGAACCAAGATTGAATTGCTTGTGTATTTGATATGCTTTTGTAGTATTGTTCTTGCAGGTTCACTTTGCTAAGTGTAGACCAATGTCAGGTCACAATGGGTCAATGAGCACAGTTTCATACAATGTAATTCCTCATTGTGTGGGACATGGTGTTGACTCATGTGTGATCTCTCTATTGGGATACACTTCATTTTCAAGACAATTGAAGCTCATGGTTTAGTGGTGCAGCTGGTGACCAAGTGTGGAAGAAAGAAAATTTCCTAAAATTTTCCTAAGTCAAGTTTTTGAGATGTTAAGGTATTTCTCGAGAGTTTCAAGTGATTTCTCGAGAATTCTTTAGGAGCTTTCGAGAAATCTCTATCGTTCTCGAGGAGTATTTCTCAACGGTCGAGTAATCATTTTCAGCACTTGAAAAGTCTATCTCAACGGTTATTTCTCGAGAAGTCTTTAAAAGTTCTCGAGAAATCCTAAAGTTCTCGAGAAATCCTTGAGTTCTCGAGAAGTCTTTCTCAGCGGATCCTTTCTTTCAGAAAGTATTTCTCGAAGTTAATTTCTGGAGAAGTCAAGAGTTCTCGAGAAGTCTTTCTCTCTTCGAAAAGTTTTTCCTTATCATTTCTCGAGAAGTCCATCGTTTCTCGAGAAGTCTTTTTCAAGCCTCTAAAATTCTCTTCCATGGCTTTTCTCAAAATCAAGCTTCTATCTCTCGAGAAGTTATATATTTCTCGAGAAGTTTGATTCTCGTTCTTCTCGTGACTTTTGTCTGTTTGACGTTACGTATTTTCCGTCTGTCTGACGTAACGACTTTCTTTATTTTGTTTAGGTTAATCCTTTTCTATCAGTAAGCCTTTGTCTATATAAGGCTCTCTCTCTTAAGATTAATTAGAAGAAGAAACATTAAGAGGATTATTATTGTTGAATCATTAATCACTTTCGTGACCTAATCTCTCCATCCGATTCAAGAAGAACGAAAAAAGACGCGTTCGTCGCCAATTGTTGGAGATCGATCTGAAGTTCTGAGTTATCGTCTCCAGTGGAAGAAAAGTTTCGATCGATCCTCTCTTCTTCATCTACAGTATCTGTTGGATAGAATCGAATCATGGAAGATCAGATCTGTGTCATTTTCAAGTCTTCCTCATCAACATCACGTCAAAGCCTTTCAAGTCTCAAGAAGGAAGAAGATCTCTACAGAGTTTTCAGATCTGTTCATGAATTGTTAAGTGTTATATCATTCTTTTATTTCATTTGATTGTAGGAGAGGTTTTCTCCGAGTTGTAGGAGAGGTGTTCTCCGAGTTGTAAGAGAGGTTCTCTCTGAGATTGTAGGAGATTTGTCTCCGAGTTGTAGGAGTGTTGACTCCGAGATTGTAGGATCATTCTTGATCCGAGTTATAGTGAAGTAGACAAGTCTAGCTGTGGTGCTAGATTGGCGAGGCCGCCAAGTGGAGTACCCAAGAACGGGGAACCACTCTAAATCTCTTGCTTCGTTTGTGTTTGTGATTTGCTTTCTGTGTGTTCTTGTTATCAAGATTTTTATTCCGCAAAAGACGCAGTTATCACCTATTCACCCCCTCTAGGTGATTTAAGTTGGCAACTAGATATTATAATTGGTATCATAGGGTCGCTGTTCCTTAAAGGTGAACACCATGAATAGGATCTATCCAATCTAGTTGCTAGCAAATTATGGAAAGAAGCAAGGAATCTTCCTCGGTGAAATTGCCAATATGCACAAAGGCTAATTTTCCTATGTGGAAAGAAAGATTCAGATTTTACATGGAAGCCGCAGACCCAAGAATTTTCCAAGTCGTGGAAGAAGGCCCTCATGTGCCAATGACTGCCTCAACAATTGACCCTACCATTCAAGTTCCAAAGAAAATGATGGACTTAACAAAGGATGAAATCCCCCTCGTTGCCCTTGATAAAAAGGCGAAGAATATAATTGCTAGTGCGGTGGACGACTCCATGTTACAAAATCTCATCCACTACAAGTCAACCAAAGATATATGGACATCCTTAATAGTTCTTATGGAAGGTACTGAAGAAGTAAGGGATGACAGAAGATCTCTTCTAAATCAAGAGTACGAGGCATTCAAGCAAAGTAAGAAGGAGTGCATTGCCGATGCATACGAAAGATTCTTCAAAATTGTTAACGGCCTAAGAAATTATGGTCGGGAATTTACTGATGGTGAACTAAATGACAAATTCCTGCGATCCCTGACGAAAGACTGGGATAGCAAGATAGTTGCAATCAGGGAGTTTGGAAAGTTACCAAACCTAGACCCATATAATCTTTTTGGGAAGTTATTATCCCATGAGCTGCAAATGAATATTCGCAAAACAGAAGAAGACGGGAATAGGATTTCAAGCAAGGAAAGGACCTTTGCTATGAAGGTCGAGAGTTCCAGAAAAAGTAGAGTCTTGTCTCCAATTAGAGCATAAGAATCTAATGATGAAAAAGAATCTGAAGCCAGTTCCTCCAGTTCTGAAATGTCTGATGGGGAGTTTTCTCTAATCTCCCGACAGTTCAAGAAACTGCTTAGTAAAAGAAGGCACATGAAGAAAAAGTCTTCCTCCTCTGACTATAGACATTCTCGACGTGATGGTGATCATCACAGAAAGGGTTCTAGCAATCGTGACAGGTATAAGACTAAAACTAGTAAACATATTTCTTCTGACATAGTTTGCTATTGCTGTAATAAGCCAGGGCACATGATCGATGAATGCCCTTATAAGAAGAAAGAGGGTGGAAGAAAAGATGAAAAGAAAACCACCTTTGTGAAAAAGAAGACTGAATAAAGCCTAGTCGCCAAAAAAGTCCAAAACTTTAAGCGACAGTGACTCAGAGAAATCAAGTAGTGAAGAAGAAGCCTACTTCGGGCTGATGGCCATGACTGACGATAAAGAAGAACCTACCAGGAAGGTAAATTCTCACACCATCTTATCCGATTCTGATTATGCCTGAGCTGAACAAAAGGATTACCCCTCAGATGATGACTCAAACTTCATGACCCAATATACTGAAATGCTCAAAAGCTTTGACAGATGCCGAAAGGTAGTCAAAATTCAGGCCAAGGAGATCATGTCTCTCAAAGAAGTGGAATCTAATCTGAGAAAGGAAGTTGAACAACTTTCTTCCTTCAGAGAGGAAATCCAAGTCTTGAAAGACAAGATCAAAAGCTCGGATGAGCTCCTTGATCAGAGAGAGAACTCCATCAAAGTTCTGGAAGAATAGCTAGTTGCTGAGAAGAGGCTAGTTGAAAAGTTTTCACAACCTAAAACCATTCTTCCAATCATTGATACCTTCTCTGCTAAAGCAGGTAGCAGTGGTTTAGGTCATGTGGCTGGTCCTAGTAATTCTTCTAAGGGCACCCTTGCCAAGAAGAAAAATAAGAATGCTAAGAAAGATACCGTCGAAGAGAAAGGGAAAGCCCATCAAGATCAAGTGGAATTTAAGAAAGTTCTCTTTCCTACAAATGTCTATGATATGGAGAGCACTTATGGTCACATGAAACGACCAATTAATTTTGCGCCTGTCAATGACTATAAGGGGTGGGCTCGTCCTCAAAACCTCAGTGTAAGTGCTTTCAAGGCACCTTATCAAGAGATTAATCTGAGAGATTATGGTCCTTATGTTCATGGTCCAAGTGCTATGAGAGCACCAATAGTGAAGGCTGTTGCACCCAAGCTTAAGGAGAAAGCACTACCATGTGTGTGCTGTACTCATGAGGCATCCTCATTTAGAAGGATTGCTCCTGCCAAAACTAACGTTCAAAAAGTTAAGCAGGAGAACACTAAGAGAAGGTACAACAGGTTTAACTATTGGTGTTATGGCAAAATAGGTCACTTTGCCGTAGATTGCTGGTTCAATTCCACTTATTTCAAGAGACCACAAGTAAACATTGCTAGAAAGACCACTCACAATGTTAACGTTCATCGTGGTGCTCAATTAACAAGGGACCAAGGACCCAAATTAGTTTGGGCTCCTAAGGAAAAGTAATTTGTTTTTGCAGGTATGTCCAAAGGCCAACAAAAATCCTATCTGGTATTTGGACAGTGGTTGTTCTCGACATATGACCGGAACTAGAAGCCTCTTACAGAACTATATTCCAATTGTGAACGGTCCAAAATTCATTTTTGGCGGATCCGACAGAGGAATAACAAAATGCTACGATATGATTTCAAATGGCAATGCATCCTTTCAGATGTAGCTTATGCGGAAGGATTAGAACATAATCTGATAAGCATAAGTCAACTTTGTGATAAAGTATACATAGTTGATTTTCGTAAAGATAAGTGTTTGATAAAGTCGGCAGAAAATTCTGAAACGATTTTATCAGGCACTCGTTGTAGAAATATATTTTGTTTAAATTTGCTTTGTTTATCCTCTTCTACACCAATGTGTCTTTTAACAAAAGATATTGCATCTCTTGCTGATCAATGGCACAAGAGATTAGCACATATAAATTTCAAAACTATAAATAAATTATTTTCACAAAACTTAGTGCGTGATGCGCCAAATATTAAGTGCATTAAAGATAGACCTTGTCATGTTTGTGTAAAAGGCAAGCAAACAAGAGCTACCTTTAAGAGCATAATTGGCAAAGATTCAACTAGGTGTTTATACCTACTTCATATGGACTTGTTTGGTCCTTTGCAAATTAGAAGTTTAGGAGGTAAGTCTTACACTTTGGTTATTGTAGATGATTACTCACGTTTTGAATGAGTATTCTTTCTAAAACACAAGTCAGATACCTTTGATATTTTCACTAAGTTTATCAAGCAAATCCAAAATGAATTTGATTGTTTGGTGGTCAAAATCAAAAGTGACCATGGAACAGAATTTGTGTCTGGGGCCATGACAGACTTTTGTGAAAGTCTTGGTATCTTTCATGAGTTTTCCTCTCCTCGAACTCCACAAAAAAATGGTGTAGCTGAGAGAAGGAATAGAACACTCATTGAGGCTTGCAGAACAATGTTGAGTGACACTTCACTACCCGAATACCTTTGGGCTGAAGCCTTCAACACTGCTTGCCACGTGCAAAATAGAGCACTCATAAATAAGAACCATGAAAAGACTCCTTATGAACTACTAAAAGGCAAGAGACCAACCATCTCTTATTTTAGAATCTTTGGTAGTAAATGCTTTGTTCTTAATAATGGAAAGCATTACAAAACCAAGTTTAGTGAAAAGAGCTTTGAAGGTATTTTCGTAGGCTATAGCAGCCATAGTAGAGCTTATAGAGTTTTTAATAAGAAAACTCTGGTTGTAGAAGAATCTATCAATGTTGTATTTGATGAAATGAGTATGCTGCATAGCAGCTCTTCTAGTACTTCTATTGAAGCTGCAGGTTCAAAATTACAAGACACAAGCTTGAATGAGCCAGTCAAAGACGATGCTTAAACCTTCGTCAAGATCTCTCCCCCAACCTCAACTGAAGAAGAAGATCGTATTGATGAAGAACCAACTCAAGTGGAAGAAGACATTCCAATAGTGGTAGATGTTCCCAATGTCCAAATTGATGCAAGGAACCATGAGTTTAGACATATGAGGGACCATCCTATTGATCAGATCATAGGAAACCCTCAAGTCAGCATAAGAACCAGAAAAGGTACTACTAACGAAAATATGTATTTGAGTTTTCTTTCATAGATTGAACCGAAGAAGTTTCAAGAAGCAAATGAAGACCCCCATTGGATAATTGCAATGGAAGAAGAGTTGAATCAATTCAAGCGTTGCAAAGTCTGGACTCTAGTTCCAAAACCAAAGGATAAAAATATCATTGGAACGAAATGGGTCTATAGAAACAAGTTGGATGAAGACGGAACAATCATAAAGAACAAAGCCAGACTTGTAGCAAAAGGTTACAGACAGGAAGAAGGGATCGACTTCGATCAAACTTATGCTCCAGTAGCAAGGCTCGAAGCAATCAGGCTGTTTCTAGCATATGCTGCATTCAAAGGATTCACCGTATACCAAATGGATGTCAAGTCAGCTTTTCTGAATGGTAATATAAAAGAAGAAGTATACGTTGAACAACCTCCAGGTTTTGTAGATTCTGAAAATCCTGATTATGTTTATTTACTGCAAAAAGCTTTGTTGAAATAAGCTCCTCGAGCTTGGTATGAGACGTTGTCTAACTTTCTTCTTGAGAACAAGTTCACAAGAGGAAAGATAGATAAGACATTATTTCTTAGGGAAGTAAAAGGCAAGATTTTGCTAGTGCAAATCTATGTCGATGACATTATTTTTGGCTCCACGGATGACAACCTTTGCAAGAAGTTCTCAAAACTTATGCAAGGGAAGTTTGAAATGAGCAGTATGGGTGAGCTGAAATATTTCTTTGGACTTCAAGTGAAATAATCTGAAGATGGAATTTTCATCTCACGGACGAAGTTCACCAACGAGTTGGTTAAGAAATTTGGAATGGAGAGCGCAACCTCTATGAGGACTCCAATGAGCTCAGCTATGTCTCTGGACAAGGATGAGAAAGGGAAACCTTTCAATGAAACCAAGTACAGAAGCATAATTGGCTCTCTGCTCTACCTTACCGCTAATAGGCCTGATATAATGTTTTCTACAGGTGTATGTGCTAGATATCAGGTGAACTCTAAGGAATCTCACTATACTGCTGCAAAGCAGATTTTAAGATATCTTAAGGGTATACCAAATCTTGGCTTATGGTACCAAAGAAGTATTGATAGCGAGCTAATAGGTTTTTCAGATGCAGATTTTGCAGGTAGTAAAGATGACAGGAAAAGCACTTCCGGGACATGCCAATTCTCGGAAGAAGACTTATTTCCTGGAGCAGCAAGAAGCAAAATTGTGTTGCAATTTCAACCGCCGAGTCAGAATATATTTCTGCAGGCAGTTGTTGCGCACAACTTCATTGGATAAAGAATCAGCTTGAAGATTACAATTTGAAGTTCAAAGAAATTGCAATGTTTTGCGACTCCTCCAGTGCTATAACAATTGCAAATAATCCAGCCTCGCACAGCCGGACAAAGCATATTGAGTTGAGATATCATTTCATCCGGGAGCATGTGGAGAATGAGGACATCAATCTATGTTATGTCCCTACGTATAAGCAAGTTGCAGATATTTTCACGAAGCCGCTGGATGAGACCAAGTTCTCTTTCTTCAAGACAAAACTTGAAATGCTCAACATGGAGTAATTCAAGCCAAGAAGAAGTCAAGAAGATATAAAGATCATCAAATGTTCAAATTCTAAGGGAAGCAGAGGTCAATCATTTCAGAAAAAGAAAAGAAAAATCTGAGTCTCTATTGGATTTCTCGAGAAATGGAGATAAACTCTCGAGAAATACTATATCTCTGGTGAAAATGGATGAAAGACAAGATTTTAGCTCTTTTCGAAAAATGATAAGTCATTTGTCGCAAAATGGGATTGCACTTCTTGAGAAATAGGTTATCTATCGAGAAATAAGTTTGCGAAGTAAGATCGGCAGAATTTTTTTGGATTTCTCGAGAAATCAGACAACTTCTCGAGAAATAGGTATTATATTTCAGAATTCTGATTTTCTATTTCGAGAATATGAAAGGTCAGGTACGCGTGTTATTTTCTTATTTATTAAATAAAGTTCATTTAAAATTGTCACATCAAATCAAACTATAAATGGACATTCGAAAAGAATTAATGTTCACTCGAGATCCTCTTCCGTTCTTCTCGAAAAGCCACCGACTGTTCATCTTCCCTGTTGGAACATGGTCTTCCGCATCTCCTAGGTTTGAGAATAACAAATCCTATGTGTATTTGATCTTGTGTGTTTAAGTGTGCAGGATAACAAAGTCCACTTGACTCATGGATTACATAAGAAGGTTGCCCCCAAAGCTGAGCCATCAAATCCAAAACTCCTACTAGCGCTGGCAGTAGTCCTAGCGCAGGCGCTAGCTGTCGTTCGACGAACTATAAGCTGCGCTCGACGAAATGCTCATCACTGCGTTCGATGAAATCTCGCTCGACGAAATGTTAGCTGCGTTCGACGAAAATCCGATCGACGAAATGCTTGCTTAAGTACAAATTCCGGGAGTAATTATAGAAGGAGATAGCGCCCGGCGGTATCCGATAGCGCAGGCGATAGCGCGAAGCACAGTAGGCAAGAGAGGAATGTTTCCTCGGATTGAAGATTCTGCCGCGCAGAATATGTCCTAATATGGGATAGCGTCGGCGGTAGCACTAGCGCAGGCGCTAGCACTGAGCTTATAAAAAGGACCCCTTGGCTCCATCTTCCTTATCCTCTTGAGATCCAGAATTCCAGAGCTTTGTGCCACAACATAGAGAGGAAGGTTCAGAGAGATACTCCCACAAATCCATGAAGGCTTAAGGAGATCCGTGGAGAAGATTTCAACACGCGTCATCATTATGACGAAAGACCGCATCGACTACGATCATACTCTGCGAGTCTTCGTCTACTTCTCCAAGAGAACCACATAGAGGGAGTTTTTATACTATTGTCTGTTTATTTCACATCTTTTCTTGTAATCATTTAGTGAAATCGCCTCGTGTTGGCGACTAGGTCTGGGTAGGACTTAGGGCTGAAATTCGCCTCGTGTTGGCGACTAGGTCTCGGGTGTAGGTCTAGGGGGTGCTCGAGGCCATATCCGGGGAAGGGTTGGCTAGAGCGGCTTGAGGCTGTATCCAGGGAAGGATCCGCTAAAGCCAACCGGTTGGTGGGGATACGAGTCGGTATAGAAAACAAAAAGAGTCTTTCATATTTCGCTTTGATTTCTAGCGTCATTGAAATCAAATTTTGTAATCAATTTTATTAATAATAATCATGTCTCTCTTTGTGTAATAAAATTGATTTGATCTTAATTTCTCTATATTGTTTACTATCCTCTCCTTCATTATAAAATAATTTAGATCTTTATTCAAAATCACTATTTTGATCTCTTATCATAAGCAAATATTTCAAAATATAATATAAGTTTTTAAAACCCTTATTCACCCCACCTCTAAGGGCGCCTACCGATCCAACAAGTGGTATCAGAGCAGTTTTATTCTAATCAGCTTAACAACCAGGAATAATGGCGTCTCATGATCTCGCTCCTATTAGTGGGGTAAATTTTTATGAAGAAGAAAAATCTCTTAAACCACCTTTATTCGAAGGGAGAAATTATAAAGGGTGGAAATTTTTAATGGAAAAGTTTATTAAAAATTTAGATATCAATGCATGGGATATAACAATAGTTAGACCAGCGGATGAAACAAATAAAAAGAAACGTCACCTAAATGCAAAAGCTTTAAATAGTATTTTCTGTGCTTTATCTCACGACATTTCAAAATTAATATACTGTTTTTCTAGTGCATACAAAGTATGGAAATTTCTTGAAGAAATGTATGATTCTCCTTCTACAGGTATGGAACAATCACAAGAATCGGAGAATATGCAAGCTTGCACAAGTCTTCAAGAATGCTCCTCTCATGACGGATCAATGGAGTACACATCAAATGGAAAAGAAGAAGAAGTACTGTCTTCAGAAGGGAGTGCCAAACAGATGTAAAAGAAACTATATGTTCAAATCATGCCTCTCCCAAAAGCAATGTAAGGAAATCAAATCCCATCTTTTGTACTTCTATTTCTACATTACAATTGCTTCAAACTACAAAGCGTAAAATTAAGAAATTAAAGAGTGCTAATAAACATTTGCGCCTAGAAAATAAAAATTTAAATGCAAAAATTAATGAAGAATCAAATTCTAATTTATCTAGTTCTACCCAAGGCTCCTTAGTTGAAAACATTACACCTTTTATAGAATTTAATGATTTGAAAGAAAAATGCAAGGAACTTCTTTTTATAAAAGAACAAAATAAAAAATTATGTTTAGAAAATTCATCTTTGGAAAATGATTGTGCTAAGTGTAAAGAATATAAAATTGAAATTAAAGAGATGGATGAAACATTTGATGAATATAGAAACAACTATCAAGATCATATTAATTTAATTGTTTCCACTCTTAAAAATAGCAGAATCGCTTATAATAAAGCTTGACATAATTTAAAGATCAAGAATGATGAATTAAAATCAAAAATCAACTTGCTTATGAAAATTGTAAATACAAATTCACAATATCAAACTATATGTAAAAACAAGTTGAATATGAATATGAACATCTTAACTAAGTTTAATAATGAGAGTAAGGAACATAAAGGATTTGTAAATCAAAATCAAAATTACCATTATTTACAAAATTATGTATCTCCTAAAGTAAATTCAAATATGCAAAATTTCCTATGAAAAATGATTTCAAATGTCATCATTATTTTAAGCCTAAATTTAATGAATATGGAAATTTAATGCAAAATTATAATATTAAACCTAAGTATGAGTGGAAACCCAAAATTAAAGATGAAACATTAACTCCACCTCAAAGGGTCCATTCGTACTTGTCTCCCCAAAAGCCATCTCGCTATTTTTGGGTACCCAAAGGAACCATCCCACATGGTCCCCTGTGGATACCTAAAACATTTATTCATTAGGTATCATCAAATGCATGAAGTAGAAACTTTCAAAAATAAGATATACAAATTTCTACTTCATGATGTGCTTTAATGTCCTTTTTTAATTTTTTTCTTGTTGTTTTCCTTTTGAACTATCATGTCATGGTCATCCTATATAGTATTGAAAATATGATCCTATCTCTTAAAAGCTTAATATGTTTATAAAATCAAATTGATCAAAATTCAAAAGACATCTAATTTTGATGACCTATCTCTCTCTCTCTCATATTCATTATCTATAAATATCTTTTATTATTCATATAAATCAAATTCTAAATTTGCTATAAGATATTTTAAAATTAAATCAAGTCATTAGGCTATTAAGCTTTTTAGCCTTCACCAACAAGTGGTTTAGAGAAATAACATAATCTACAAGAAAGTTCAAGATCTAAATGAAAGCTCAACTTTCAATATGGTTGTCTTTGTTCACAACAAAAATTATATTGTGTTCACTCCTTGATGTCAAACATGATCTAAACCATCACTAGTGTTCACCTATCAAAAATCACATATATATTCAAAATTCTTAATTAAAAGAAAATCACTAAAATGTATTGAAAGAATTTACCGTCATAATGAATATTGAATTCACAACCACCACCATGATCTATTGATGTCCTTTTGCTAGAATTCTCTAACATCATATATCATAAGTCATATCAAAAGTCTTCTAAAAACAATTATTTCTATCACAATAATGTGAATTATAATTGATATATTAATTGATGACAATAGATACTATAATTACATACCATGGTTGGTATATTATGTGTATTGTGATTTATTTCTAGTTTAGACCTTTGAATCATCTTGATATCAAATCAAATAGAATTGTCACTCTATTCTAGGTCTATAAGTTGAAACACTATCAAACCTTGGTATAACGTTAATCTCAAACTTATCATACTAACATTGTCGCCTAAAGAATATTTGTGTCTATGTTAGCCTTTATATGTTTACCAAGATATACAGGCTGAGTATTCTCATTTAGGGCTTATCCATGATATTCTCATGCATGAACATTATTTTTAATCACTAAAATCATGCATGTTCGATTTGTTCATTCATGTCTTCTCGTTCTTACATTTCCTATCATTTCCAAACTACATTAGATTGATAAAAATAAGCCTAAGAAAAATTAAAATTGAGATATAATAAATTATATGTCATGCAAATTTATTTGGTAAAGTCATATACAAAATCGCTAATGTTTCATGAAATTTGAACTATCTAGACAATCTCCTAAAATTCTGAAATTTCAGCATGAAACTACTATTGGGACACTTAATCAAGATCAACAATTAAAAAATTTCAAAATCATAAAAAACCGTGTACTGTTTCCCGTGCTAGCGCTAACGCCGGCGCTAGCGTACTTATTCATTTTTCCATAATTTTAAAATTTTGAAAAATTCTTACAAATATATTAATCTATATGTACTATTTATTTTTGCACTTCTGATTATATTTCATTTTTGAAAAATCCAATACCAAAATACAAAAGCCAAATTACAAAAAATATGTTTTGCCTTTTTGTTTTTGCCATTTGTTTAAAGTTTTTTTTTTTTGCAAAAATCAAATTCAAAAATATAAAACATTAAAACTATCAAAAAACTGTATGGATTTTCCTATGAAAATCAAGCATGATTTAATCTATTATTTAGAACTTCTATGATGTTGCAATTTATCTTTTCAAACTACTTTGAACATTGTTTTCATCATGCTTTGATATATCTATTAATATGTGCATCAATTATATTGTAAAAGTTGTGTAGAACTACGCTTAGCATGCCTCTAAGTATGAGTAAATGTTTTATGTTTGATAATGATCTTTATTTACTCACTTATTTTGGTATTGTCTACATATGTGTTTAATCTAAGAATGCTTGTGTATGTTTTGTATTAGTATAATGAATTAAAATTGCACAAGTATATTACCTACACTACTTTTATTTGCACTTTTAAAAGTTAAGAAAAGTGGTTATGTTTTCATAAATTATATTGGTTTGCAAAATAAGTGTATTCGGAGAACTTTGTACAAAACAAAAATCATCAAATAAAGTGACAAAGATAACTCCACCAAGCACTACTTGAACCTCCTGATAAGTCTTAATAAGCGTTGTGAGGTTGAGCACCTTGGAAAGAATAGTAAAGTATCTTGTGCAAACTATATCTTTCTTTCAAAATAAAAACCATTTACTCTTAAGTACACCGGATCACTAGTCTCAACATTAAAAATAAAATATGTGATCCGCCAAGCACTACTTTGCACCCTGATAAGTCTTAATGAGCATTGTGTATGCAAAGCACCTTGGTAGTTGTACATTTTTTCTGTGCATTAAAGTTTTTGGAAGTAAAATTATTTCTGTTTTATTGTGCTCTTACTTTACATATTTCTTGTATTTTTGATTAAAACATTTGTCTACTCTACTCAAAAATACACTTATGTGCACATCATTATCTTCCATAACACTTCTTCCCATGAGTATTGGATCTTAATGCAAATTCTATACTACTCTTTATTTATGAAATGCAATAGATAACCTAGCATGCTTTCTACAATGTTTGGCATGTTTTGAGATTGTGAATTAAAGTAACATTGTAGTAATCTCTTTTTGATAACATTATTTCATGCGTGGTTACTTTATTGTCAAACTTAAAGATTTTAATTGAAAAATGATTTACAAAAACATCTTCTTTTTGAAATTTAATTCATATATCTTTTTATGGATCATCATTGATTACAATAAGATGTTTCTTGTATTTCTATAAGTCTTCCGCATCATAATCATATAATTGTTTTACCTTGCGCTTTCATGCTTATTTAAAGTCTTTTATTCTGTGTGCATCATCACTTGAATCTTCAAATTCCTTTCTTGCAACAAGTGGTAGACTTGCTTGGTAAACTCTATATTGGTTGCTTTTAACATGAATTTTTTTTATATAAAACTCTGATTTATTTCTATGAAAATATTGTAATGCTAAAACTCTGATTTATTAATGGACTTCAAAATCGCTATGTGAGTGTTTTCATAAATTCAAATAAAAATATAAATCCATAGGCTATGTCATTAGATTTAAAACGCTTAAATGTTTCCAATAATTATTATCCATGACTTCATATCTCACCATAGCGGGGGCGTAGGGTTGTAGACATTTGATAACCTTATCTCTAGTCATGTCTTGTCCTTTACCGGGGAGGGTTCTAGTGGGGCCTTGCGAGGCACTGGGGGGAAAGAGTGCTAGGTTGAGTTTTGTCTAGTGTTTGCATATGGGACTAACACCCCAACCTACGGCATGTATGCAGCTCCTCATGCCCATCCGTCATTTAGTACGGGGCTAGGGTGTAGACATAATGTCTGGGTAGTTTAGTTACTTGGAAATCATTACATTTTTTTATGCTTAAAACTCTTATATAAAGGAGAAAACTAACATTAAAATATGATTACTTGGCAAATGTTATATTGTTCATCTTTAAGCTAAAAACTCTGATCTATCTCTATAAAAACTATTCTAAAACTCCTTATCATTTCCTTCTCTCTAAAAGCTCGATCATGCCTTTATCTTATTATCAAAACTTTTATGTGTTGCCTCCTTACCCACTTTTGCTAATAACAAAAGGGGGAGAACTAACATGATAAATATAATCTGCTATCAAAATATAAAACTAACATGCTTAATTATGGTGATAGCCTACATATTAGGGGAGCATTCACTTAGGGGGAGCATATATTTAGGGGGAGCAATTCTAAATGCTAAAATTGATATTTATCCTAAGTCATCACTTTCACACACACACAAGTAAGTTTCATCATGCTTATATATTAATGCTCTGATTTATCATTAATGGATTTGTTATTATCAAAAGGCGGATTTTGTTGGAACATGGTCTTCCGCATCTCCTAGGTTTGAGAAAAACAAATCCTATGTGTATTTGATCTTGTGTGTTTAAGTGTGCAGGATAACAAAGTCCACTTGAATCAAGGATTACATAAGAAGGTTGCCCCCAAAGCTGAGCCATCAAATCCAAAACTCCTACTAGCGTTGGCGGTAGTCCTAGCGCAGGCACTAGCTGTCGTTCGACGAACTGTAAGATGCGCTCGATGAAATGCTCATCACTGCGTTCGACAAAATCTCGCTCGACGAAATGTTAGCTGCGTTCGACGAAAATCCGATCGACAAAATGCTTGCTTAAGCACAAATTCCGGGAGTACTTATAGAAGGAGATAGCGCCTGGCGGTGTCTGATAGCGCAGGCAATAGCGTGGAGCATAGTAGGCAAGAGAAGAATGTTTCCTCGGATTGAAGATTCTGCCGTGCAGAATATGTCCTAATATGGGATAGCGCCGGCGGTAGCACTAGCGCAGGCGCTAGCACTGAGACTATAAAAAGGACCCCTTGGCCCCGTCTTCCTTATCCTCTTGAGATCCAAAATTCCAGAGCTTCGTGCCACAACATAGATAGGAATGTTCAGAGTGATACTCCCACAAATCCATGAAGGCTTAAGGAGATCCGTGGAGAAGATTTCAACACGCGTCATCATTGTGAAGAAAGACCGCATCGACTACGATCATACTCTGCGAGTCTTCGTCTACTTCTCTAAGAGATCCACATAGAGGGAGTTTTTATATTATTGTCTTTTTATTTCACATCTTTTCTTGTAATCGTTTAGTGAAATCGCCTCGTGTTGGCGACTAGGTCTGGGTAGGATTTGGGCTGAAATTCGCCTCATGTTGGCGACTAGGTCTCGGGTGTAGGTCTAGGGGGTGCTCGAGGCCATATCCGGGGAAGGGTTGGCTAGAGCGGCTTGAGGTCGTATCCGGGGAAGGATCGGCTAAAGCCAACCGGTTCGTGGGGATACGAGTCGCTATAGAAAACAAAAGGAGTCTTTCATATTTCGCTTTGATTTCTAGCGTCATTGAAATTAAATTTTGTAATCAATTTTATTAATAATCATCATGTCTCTCTTTGTGTAATAAAATTGATTTGATCTTAATTTCTCTAAATTGTTTACTATCCTCTCCTTCATTATAAAATAATTTAGATCTTTATTCAAAATCACTATTTTGATCTCTTATCATAAGCAAATATTTCAAAATATAATATAAGTTTTTAAAACCCTTATTCACCCCCCCTCTAAGGGCGCCTACCGATCCAACATTCCCTTCTCGCAACATCAGCTTTCTGGTTCGTACCTAGACGCATTTTCTCCCTTTCAGCTCTCATTCCTCAATCTCCTCTCGATAAATGGCGCCTCGTACAAAGTCTAAGATCGGCGTGGGCAGTGAACTAGTGCGTGCAGGGCTTAGTTTGATCTCACATGAGTTTCAGAACTTGTTCTTTCTTATGGATGCAGCTGGATTGACCTTTGTTCTTGAGCATCCCTACCGAATTTTGCTCAAAGAAGTAGAGGACTTCTTTATCAACATCAAGATTCACAAGGATGGGAACAAAATGAAATCTACAGTGGGCAAGTTCAAGGTCAAGATCAGCCCTAAATCTCTATCCAAACATTTGAGATTGCCAATGGTTGAAACTGAAGACACCCTAGAAGATGCAGATTGGATTAAGGCAGTGAGTTTCTGTGGTCTTGATAAAACAACTACAACAGTTAGGAGGCAGAAAATGAATAATGAAGGAAAGTTGTTGGTCGACATCGTATCCAAAGTATTGCTATGTAATACATGAAGCTTGGGTTATGTCTCAACAGATGTCTTTTGCTTGATGACAACAGTGATTTGTGGGAAGAAGTGTAATTGGGCAAATCTTCTCTTCTCCAAGATTAAAGGCAACATTCTGGCTCCAAATTTTGCAAGAATACTGTCACTATATCTAAATCAGCTCAATTAAAAAGTTTTTGATATGTCCAAAGGAGCAATTATTCATCATCTGAAGAAGATAGATGTCATCACAATTCAAAGGTGGGACATCAGGATTACAAAGTCAACTGCAGGTGCAAGTTCCCAGGGGGAGCCAGTTCCTTCTGTTTCTTCTAAACCTCAGAATGTGAATCAAATTCCAGTTCCTTTTGCTTCTCCTCCTCCAATTGTCACTTCAGCTCCAGCTCAACCACCAGCTCAGCCACAGATTCCAGATCCACCTCAATCATCAATTCAAGGAGACACCATTTCATCTGAAGAGCCGGTTCTTCCTCCATTCTCAGCTCAGGTTCCAACTGATACAGTTCTTTCAGCTAATCCAGCTATTCCAATTGCACAAGATGATCAAGACACTCACATGGAAAGACACTCCACCTTTAGATGATGATATAGTAAAAACACCTCTTCCTCCTCCAGATGATGATGCAGCACATATTGATTCCACCATTGAAGAAGTTGTAAATGATATTCAAAAAGATGCTGTTGCAGAGCACAGTACTAGTGACCATAGGGCAGGGTCAAGTGCAGATTATGATTTCCTCAATGATGCAGATGATGTTTCAGTTCATAGCCTTTCTCCTCCCCCAGTACATGTTGAGGGGGAGCAAGAATCTTGTTTGGAATCCAACAAGAGTGCTCAAGGTGAGCAAGTTGGTGAAGGAATTGAGAAGGTAAATGTTTCTTCTCCTAAAATTATAAGTTTGGTAATTCTTGAAGAAATTCCAGAGGATATTCAGCCAGCTTCTATTCCTCCTCTATTGTTTGAAGAAAATTCTTTGATTGGTAAGATAGAAATGTTGCTTAAAAAGCAAAGTGATAAATTTGATTATTCTTTTAAAGAAATTCATGCAAGAATAACAGTTGTTGAAAAAGAAATGAATAAAAAGCTAGCTGCATCCAAAGCAAGTACTGATCAACTTAAGGAAGTTGTTATACAGGGAGGAAAAGCAATAGATCACACCATTCAGGGTGTAGGTAGAGTTCTAGAAGAAGTTATTCAAGTCAGAAAAACACAGGAATCTATGATTTCCAAGGCTGCTGAAGATAATTTTAAGGTTATTGATGAGATAGGTTTGTTTAAAGAATCTGTTATCCAAACCCTAACTGTAGAAGTCAGAAAGGGGGAGGACAAGATGACAGAAATTTTAAATCATTTTTATCTGGAATTCAAAGAAATTTGGGAAATCAGTTAGAGCAGTTATCTTATGGTGTCCAAAGGCAGATTGCAGATATCAATGATTACACCTCTAGGACTGCAGTTTGGCTCCATCATGAGATCTTTCCTGAACTTGGTATTGACCCTGATCAACCTCCTCCTCAGTTTTCCTCCAGGCTAGCAGGACTACAAGATGATGCTCCTCATTTCTCTCCCAGGCCAGCAGGGCTGCATGATGATACTCCATCAATTAAAGATATTTCCTCAATGCCTACTTCTAGAAAAAGGAAGTATGGTGAAGGTCCTTCTGCCAGCAAGTCAGTTCCAGGTTCAAGCACAGCAGGCTCTGGAAAAGCTGTTGTTGCTGAAGAATTCCAAGAATTATGGAGTCCAGTTTCTAAGATAATTATTCTTGACTCTCTTAAGCTGGTAGAGGAAGGTGGTGTGAATGTGTCTGAACTTTACAGTACTTCTGAGTGGAAAAAGTATGACACTAGCAAGACAAAGAGAAGGATTCACTTCAGGAATCATGGTTACAACAATCCTTCATCTCCAAAAGCTCCTCCAAAGTATCATCCCAAGCCATATGGCTATTTTGAAAGACAAGCACTGAAGAGAAAGAACAATGCCAATGTCTGAAGATAAGATTATAATTGTGTGAACATTAATTCATAAGACAATCTTGAATCTATATATATATAGTTTTTGGTTTTGATGAGACAATCTTATATATATATATAGATATTGTTTCTGATGCTCTTTCTGCTTGTTTATTTTAATCAGTGGTATGTTTTATTTGTGTTTTATATTAATGCAAATCATCTTGGTAAGTAGGGTTCCGACTTCTACAAATAGGGGGAGATTGTTGGGTATTGTATCCACAATAACCTTTGTTGGAACAACCCTATTACTAATTTGGGCTAGGATCACTATATGTTGATTAGGATTTGTTTGACCCCAATGTATAGTCTTAGGGTCAAGTTTTAGGCTGATTAGATTGGCAGAACTTGGAAAATTCAAGATCAACACATGGCAAGTTGTGTTCGACAAATGACCAGATTCGTTCGACAAATTGCCTCCACCAGACTGAAGAAATTCACAGTTCCAGCGGTCAATGAATTCTATGCCAGTGCTCGACAAATGACTAGCAGTGGTCGACGAATTCTATGCCAGCGCTCGACAAATGACTAGCAGTGGTCGACGAATTCTATGCCAGCGCTCGACAAATGACTAGCAGTGGTCGACGAATTCTAGCCAGCGCTCGACAAATTGCCTTCTGTCGTTCAAATTTATATTCTAAGTGGATGTCAGTTCTCTGAACTCAAATCAGCAACATAACGGATATATTTATTTCTCCTTGGACGTATTCAGACAGCCAAGTAAGGATATCTTTCTCATTTATTATATCCTTATATTCCTTCTATTCCAAGAAGAAGTATAGCCGTTGACATTTAATGCCAAAGGCATCTTTCTCGACAAAAGGAATTAAAAGGACCTGCCAAAATCGTTTTGGGTGGCTGCCTGGTTCCAAGAAGGATTTAAGTCAGAAAAAGACATTCCTTAAAGAGACAAAAAGATTTGAATTTGAAAAGATATATACATACAGTTATTAGAAGAAAAAGGAGATAGTGAACATCAAAAAGAACTGAGATAGTCGTCTTCTGGGAAAAACATAAAAAGAAAAACTTGACTATAACTTTCTTCAATCTCTGATCATATAACAAGGAGGATAGAAGAAGTCTTTCAGAAGTAGAAGAAGAAGCAAATACACTATTCTTTCTCAGCTTTCTTCTTCATCGAGATCATCTGCTACAAAGACTTCTATTTGAGAAAGCTCTGTCCAAAAATCTGTCATCAACTCTCATCAGACATGGGGAGCTTTCTGCTTCAACATCTTTTGCCTTCTCTCAGAACATTGACAGAGAAGAACACTCTATACCTTTTTATCTCATTCTGTACAGGGTTAATACTCCCTTAAAAAGTTTACCCAGTGGTGGCAAGACACCTTATCAAAAAATCCTAGTGTGGTTTTTAAGCACCTTATCAAAAGCTTATTGGTGTGTGGACACCTTATCAAAAATCCCTTGGTGCCTGGGCACCTTATCAACCCTCCTAGTTGATTCCTACCAAAGGTGGTAGAAGAGTAGACGTACCCAGATTTATTGGGGAACTACTATAGCTCCTTGTTTCTTCTATGCTTGATTATTTCTGTATGCCTGTGCTTGTGCTGTGTGTCCTTTTTATTAATTCTGTAGCTTTCTATAACTCACACTAAATACACATATACCTAAACGGTAGTTTAATTTCCGCTATAAAACGTATTAAAAACTTTAATACTCTATTCACCCCCCTCTAGAGTAATTTAAGATCTGACCTCCACTTTCAATTGGTATCAGAGGGAGGTTGATTCTTTACAGGCTAACACCTGAATCACAAAGATCAACCAGATCTTAATTTTTCTAAGAGTTTCCTTCTCTAAAATCTTATCTTATTTAAAACTCATGGCACAAAACGAGGAGTATTCCAACACAAGACCTCCTATGTGCAATCTCAATAAGTTTGCACTATGAAAAGCAAGGATTAGGCTTTATATGAACTCCATTGATGAGGAAATTTTTAATGTCATCCTTACAGGACCTCCAGCACCTACAACATCAACTAGTACTGCTGCAACAATAGACAACACTGCTGTTCCACCTCCTCAGTGGACTGAGGCTCATAAGAAGCAGAGAAATGCAGATGCAAAGGCCATGAACATTCTGGACCTAACTATGTCTGATGACATATTCCAGAAAGTAGTTGAGTGCACCTCAGCAAAAGAAATCTGGGAATCTCTCAACAACATGGTGGCAGGCTCAGCAGATGAAAGAAAAGATAGAAGATCTCACCTGATCTCTCAATATGAGAACTTCAAGAAGGGAGAATCAGAAAATGTAGCTGACATTTACAACAGGCTTAGCCTCATAATAAATGAGCTGAAGTCTCTGGACAAAGTGATCTCACTCACAGAGATCAATGACAAAATTCTTATGTGCTTTCCCAGCACATGGGACTCCAGAATCTGGCCAATCAAAGAAGCCAGAAGTCTAAATGAGATCACCACTGAAGCCCTGTTGGGCAAGCTCAAATCTTATGAGCAACTCATCAAAACCAGGGAAACTGAAGATTCCACTTCATCCCCAACACCCAAGAAGGAAAGAAGCATAGCCTTCAAGGCTGCAGAAGATAAAGGAAAAGCTCCTGACAAAGAGGAGTTTATGAGTCTGATTATCAAAAGATTCTATAAGATGGCCAAGAAAGACTTCAGAAAACAACTATCCAGAAGTCATGACAAGCCAAGGTATGACAAAAAACATTCTAATGAAATCATATGCTTTGGCTGCAGGAAACCAGGACACATTGCTCCTGAATGTCTAGAGATTCAACACAAAAAGTACAAGAAGGAAATAAGAAAAGGAAAGGAAGAAAAGAAGGGCTCCAACAAATCTTCCTCCCACTCTCACAAGAAGAAGGGAAGAGGATTTGTAGCAACATCCTGGAGTGAAACAGAATCTGAATCAGATTCTTCATCTTCCTCCTCTGATGAAGAAGAAACAAAAGAAGATAGCCAATGCTTAATGGCTATTTATGACTCAGACAATGAGTCACAATCAGCATCATCGTCCAGCTCCAGTGATGATGAAGAAGAAAAATGTTTTTGCATGATGGCAATCAATGCCTCAACTAACAATTCTGATGAAGAGAAATCAGAATCAGAAGCAGAAGATGACATTGATCAGGTATTATCTGACTTTGATTTCACTTCTATTGAATTCAAAGATGATTTCAAAACTCTTTGCCAAGACTTAATAAAATCTGAGAAAGAAATAATCTCTCTCAGAACTAAGTTAGTTGAAATGAACAATATAAGTGAAGAGAATGAAAATCTTAAGAAAGATTTGGCTGCCTCCAGAGAACACATTACTACTCTTGAGAGTAAGTTATCTGAAGCCAAAAAGCTTGAAGAAACCCTCAATGGGAGAAGTATCAGGATGATGGACATCACAAGCACTATCAATGCTAGATTTAATAATAGCAAACTGGGCTTGGGTGCCTCATCAAGAGAGCCATCTATGATTAAGAAAAACATCCTCTCCACACCCATAAAATTCATTTCTGCTAAAAGCAAAGAAGCTGCAGAAAGAAATAAAGACATTTCAAAGAAGTTTGTTAAGGATAAAAGAATTCAGAAGAATTCGTCGAACGACATTTGACAAAAGGATTCAAATTTGTCGAACGAGGCTCGACGAAAACTGAAAACAGACTTTCAGTATAGTTATAAAATGAATAATGATCGACGAATTCATTCAAATTCTTCGAATAAGCACTATACAGAAAACTCTAAGAATTCTAATCCTAAATATACCAAAAATCCTTTTACTGAGTGGACTATACCTCCAAGGAGATATCATCCACAAGGCTACAAGGATCAGCCTGAAATGACATTTATTTCTGAATTTTGTGGTAACATAAAAGGACCCAAGGTAGTCTGGGTCAAGAACAACTAGTTTATGTTTTTGTCTTTGCAGGTACACAGCCATCCAAGACTAAATCAAAAATGGTACTTGGACAGTGGATGCTCAAAGCATATGACAGGGAACAAGGCCAACCTGAACAACTACAAGGCAAAACTTGGACCCAAGGTGATCTTTGGAGATTCCAACTGTGGACAAACTAAAGGTTATGGTCAAATTAAAATTGGAAAAGTGACATTCAAGGAAGTAACCTATGTCAAGGGTTTAAAGCACAACCTCATCAGCATAAGTCAGTTATGTGATGAAGGTTATCAGGTAACATTTAATAAATCAGAATGCATCATTAAATCATCTGATAATGTTACTGTTCTATCAGGAATTAGACAAGGAAATATATATTTAGTAAACTTCAACTCATCTAAATCAGAAATCTGTTTATTTAATGAGTTAAGCAAATCTAGTGAATTATGGCATAAAAGATTAGGACATGTAAACCTTAGGACCATTGCTAAATTAGCTAAAGATAATCTTGTTAGAGGCTTACCATCAGGATCATATAAGAAAGAAGGTCTTTGTAGGGCATGTCAATTAGGTAACCAAACCAAAAACAGCTTTAAATCATTATCTAAAAGTGATTCACCTAGAATCTTATACTTGCTACATATGGACCTTTTTGGACCTATTGCAATAAAGAGCTTAGGGGGGAAGTCTTACACTCTAGTTATTGTGGATGACTTCTCTAGATTCACTTGGGTGTTCTTTTTGAGAGAAAAGTCAGATAACTTTAAAGTTCTTACAGACTTTCTTAAGAGCATACAGATTGAGTACTCTACTGTAGTTGCATTGATCAGAAGTGATCATGATACTGAGTTTGAGTCTCTTCTAATGCAAGAATTCTGTGAGATGGAAGGTATCAGGCATTGCTTCTCAGCTCCTAGAACTCCTCAACAAAATGGGGTAGTTGAAAGGAAGAATAGAACTCTAATTGAATCAGCAAGAACATTGCTTGCAGATGCTAACTTGCCCCTATCCTTTTGGGCTGAGGCTGTCAGCACTGCAAATTATGTTCTGAATAGAAGTTTGATACACAAACGTAAGGGTAAAACTGTTGGAGTTACCATTATGATCTAGAAGTGGTCAAACATGTAGTCTCATTGCCAACGCGATATGAGCATGCAGGGTCGCACATAAGAGCATGTGGAGAAGATGGAAGATTGACTGTGTTGGTAAAGGTTACCAATCACCATATAGAATGGGGGAGGTCCAGCAAATGTTGCTGTCTGAATTCGTCGGGTTTACACGGATAGAATTCGTCGGGTTTTCACGGATATGATTCGTCGGATAGAATTCGTCGGGATTCGTCGGATATGATTCGTCGGATAGAATTCGTCGGGATTCGTCGGATGTGATTCGTTGGAATTCGTCGAATTGTCCCGTGAAAACTCGACGAATGCTGTTCCGTGGTATCCCGACGAATTGTAACACAAACCCCAATTCTGCTGTGTGGTCTGCGGATAGCGATTCTTCTAGAAGTCTGTTTATCCTTTGGGTATAAATAGAACTTCTTTTAGGGTTCTCACAACTGACGAAGGAATCCAATCGACGGAAGAGTTCCTCCTCTCGCCCTAGCCGACGGAAGTGTTCCGCCGCCCGTTCGCCTCCGCCGACCTCCTCTCCGACGATTGTCGCCGGTGTTGTTCTTCCTGAAGCGGATCTAGCAATCCGTGGAAGCGCAAGGTGTATTTTTCTTCTCCCGGCTCGTGTGGACTGCTGTAGAGATGTAGACATTGTTCTACGTGAGGACTCGGACAGCCGACGACGGGACTTATCTTCTTGGAGCATCTAGGTTGGATTTGATCCAACTCCGCAAAGGTAATTTTCATACCTAGAAATTTTGTTAACTTCTTGATTCAATATTCATGGCCCGATCCAAATTTTTTTTGGGTTATTCTGTTTATTTCCGCTGCGCCTACATACGCTGTATGGTTGTAGAAAAACCCAACAAAAACTCCCTATGAATTGCTTAAAGGGAAGAAACCAAAAGTTGATTAATTTAGAACTTTTGGATGTAGATGTTTTGTTCATAACAATGATAAGAAATATCTTAAGAAATTTGAACCAAAATCTGAAGAAGGAATCTTCTTAGGATATTCAATAGTTAGTAAAGCATATAGGGTATTTAATTAATCCTCTCTTAAAATAGAAGAGTCTATGCATGTTTCCTTTGATGAAACTAACATGTTTTACAAGGAGAAGAACTCTTCTACCAAGAACACTTTGCAGGTACCAGCTCTATGTGAAGAGCTTAAAGGGCTAAATCTACAGACAGGAGATTCACTGCATCCATTACCTCAAACTCTTGAAGATAGTGAAGAAGAAGATCATCCAGATCTTGTTGATTACCTGAATCAAGCAACAGCAGAACATCCTCCACAGGATGCAATAGCTGAACATATTCCCAATGAAGACACTGCTGCTGAACCAACTCCAACTGCTGACCACATCACAGTCAGAGATCATCCAATTTCACAAGTGATTGGTGATATCACAGCAGGTGTTCAAACAAGGCATCAACTACACCAATATCAGATGCATACTTGCTTTCTATCACAAGTTGAACCTCAAACCATAAAAGATGCAGAACAAGATCCAAATTGGATTCTTGCAATGCAAGAGGAACTCAACCAGTTTGAAAGAAACAAAGTTTGGGATTTGGTTCCAAGACCAAGAGGCCATCCAGTAATTTGCACCAAGTGGGTTTTCAGGAACAAGCTTGATGAACAAGGAAATATTGTGAGAAATAAAGCAAGATTGGTAGCTCAAGGATATTCACAGGAAGAAGGCATAGATTATGATCAGACATTTGCCCCTGTTGCAAGGCTTGAAGCTATAAGGATTTTCTTGGCCTTTGCTGCATTCAAGAAGTTTAAGGTATATCAAATGGATGTGAAAAGTGCTTTTCTCAATGGAGACATCAAAGAAGAAGTCTATGTGGAACAACCACCAGGTTTCATCTCTCCAACTCATTCCTCCTATGTATTCAAACTTAATAAAGCTCTCTATGGTCTCAAACAAGCTCCCAGAGCATGGTATGAGACCTTAGCTAACTTTCTCTTGGAAAACAATTTCTGTAGAGGCATGGTAGACAAAACATTATTTTACAAAGTACATAAAAATCAAACTCTACTAGTTCAAATATATGTAGATGACATTATCTTTGGATCTACTGATTCAAATTTGTGCAAAAGATTTTCCAATCTAATGCAATCAAGATTTGAAATGAGTTGTATGGGTGAATTATCCTACTTTCTTGGTCTTCAAGTGAAGCAAACCCCATTAGGAACCTTCATCTCTCAATCTAAGCATGCTAAGGAATTAGTGAAAAGATTTGGGATGTCTGACTCCTCTACTATGAAAACACCCATGGCCTCTAATGTTGTTATTAATACTGATGAATCAGGGATACCTGTTGATCAGAAACTGTACAGGGCAATTATTGGCTCTCTACTCTATTTAACAGCCAGTAGGCCAGACATAATGTTTGCTACAGGCATTTGTGCTAGGTTTCAAGTTGATCCTAAAGAATCTCATCTTACTTTTGTAAAAAGAATTTTAAGATATATAAAGGGTTGCCCTAATCTGGGACTTTGGTATCCAACAGCATCTGAATTTGAATTAACTGGATTCTCAGACTCAGATTATGCTGGATGCAGAGTAGATAGGAAAAGCACATCAGGAACTTGTCAGTTTCTTGGTGATAGACTTGTATCTTGGTTTTGTAAGAAACAAACATCTGTGTCTACATCAACAGCTGAAGCTGAATACTTAGCTGCTGGCAGCTGCTGCTCACAGATCTTGTGGATACAAATCAGCTCCTAGACTATGGTGTCAACTTAAATAATTCAGTTATATTTTGTGACAATACTATTGCAATATCTATAGCACAAAATCCAGTTCTCCATAGTAGGACTAAACACATAGAAATTAGGCACCACTTTCTCAGGGACAATGTGGATAAAAACTAAATTTGCCTACAGTTCATTTCTACTGATTTGCAAAGAGCTGACATTTTCGCCAAGCCCTTGGATGAAAAGAAGCACATCTTCTTTATAAATCAACTAGGAATGATAGATGGAAATTCAATCAGCTAAAAATTAAGTATTTCTATTTTTTTAAATTTGTCGAACGAAGAACGACAAATTTGAATCATTTGTCGAACGGTGGCCTCTGAAACCTCTTAAAGGCAGAGTCAGTTAAGGCAATGTCTTTTGTCGAACGTCGGTCGACGAAAAAGATGCTCTCGTTGAACGCTTTTTGACAAAGAAATAAAGCCTTTTCGACTTCTAATTTTATTAGGTTTTGTCGAACAGTGGTTTACGAATGCACCCTCATTCTTCGACCCTTCTATATAAGCTTTATTTTATCTTATTCTAAGCTTTTTGCCTACAGAAATCGTCTTTCCCTCCAGTTCCCCTCTGCACTTGATCTTCAACTTTCTTTGCAGGAACAATGGCGACTCCTCAGGCCTCTCTGCACCTAATGAAGTTTGACGCAGGTTTCGACATTGACATGGACTAGTTTGTACAGTCAGACCAAATCTTCAAGGACATTCTTCAAATACTGGATGAACAACATCTAAGGAAGCTTCTAAGTACCAGGCAGAAGATAGCTATTGCAGAGATAAATGAATGGGTTTACACCGCAAAACCAGTCGATGAAAGCTTGTCGGGAACAATCTCAGGTCATCATGTCCCTCTCTCTCCCACCATCCTTTCTGAAATCTTTGGCTTTGAAAATGGTGAAGATGAATTAGACATAAGCTCAAATGAATTTGATGAAGCTTTAGTCAAAATGGGGCATCTGACTGGAAACCCTAGCCACCTTCTGAAAAAGAATCTGTCTCAGGACTACAAGTTCTTAGCAGATATTGATGGAAAAGTCTTGCTGAGCAAGACTTCTGGGCATGACTATATCAGTAGGCACCAATTTCTGTTAATGGTGGCCTTAATGGAGAAGAAGAAAGTCAACTGGGGATCAATTCTTTTTGAATTGATTAAGAAGAAAAACTCTAAAGACAATGTATGCTTTGGAAGAATCTTAGGGATTTTTCTGCAGGAAAGGCATCCAGAGCTTCTGGTGTCACCAAAAGTAACAATAAATGCCAGCAAGAAGCTAACCTCAGCTCTCTTTGCTAAATGGGATAGAGTAATTCCCAAGAAGAATACAGGAGCTGAGGCATCAAGAAAAAGGAAAGCTTCTGAGGACACAAGGACTGATCAAGTCACTCCCTCTACCCTTCTAGAAGATCCTTCCTCAGTTCCTCCTTCCTCTCATATTCTATCTCCACCTGCTCAACCCTCTCCTACACATTCTCATTCTTCATCCCCTCCTTCAACTGAAATAACACTCATCAATGATATCCCCCTTTCAACTGCCCATATCAGTGATGCTACACCTCCTACTCTATCTTCAGAACCACTACCAACCACACCTCCCTCTCCAATACACAATGAATATCATTCACCTATTCATTCTCCTAGTCCAATCCATCTAGAAATTCCCACACATATCTCTATCATCAGCAATATCATTCCTCCAATATCATTTCCATCCACTTCCCAACCATCCTCTAGTAATACACCAGATTATTCATCCCTCAACCTCTCCTCTATTGCTGATAAAGTTTTTGATCTTATCCTTCCTAAAATAAGCCAGCTCCTGGATGCAAAACTTGCTCCAGTTCTTCAGGCTCTTTCTACTTTATCTGCTAAAATAACTTCTCCTTCATTCTCCATTGCTGTCCCTTCTTCAAGGGACCTAGATTCAGGCTGCCCTGAAGCTAGGCAGGGGGAGATGTCCTATGAAGAAGTTCCAGGAACAGAAGAACCTCCAGAAAGAGATGCAAAAGTTACAATTTTTGATACAGATATAGTTGATTCAGCTACACAAATTATAGAAGAAATAAACAATATATGCATTCATCCATCATGTGATCTATATAGCTTATTATCAAAATTTGATGTCACATATACTTCAAGGGTATCACCAAAGGTATACATAGAGGACCTATCAAAGGCTCTGATATGCCTTCCTCAGAGGACCCATTCTGATTTCATACAAAATTACATCTCTTCCATTCCTGCATTCACTGATCAAGACATTCAAATAAAGGATCACTCTGCAGAATATGAAGATGATCTTGCAGAATTTCTTGATGATACAACAGCCTCACAAATTACTTCTTCACCTCCAAATCCTGTATGGAATGAAGAACCAATGCCAAGCTTTGATGAAATTTGGAAAGAAGCAGATGCTGAGTTTGACAAAGCTGAAGAAGAAAGATTAAAGGCTCGTGATGCAATCAAGAGAATTGATGACTTATACAATAAGCCAATCTTATCTTCTGACTCTGATGATAATGATGACAACAGTGATTCTGATGATACACTTTCAAAGAAAAGAAAGAAAAGAACAGCTAAGTCAAAAGCTGCTCCCAAGCACCCAAATCCAAATAATGACATTCCTCTGTACATTTTATATAATGTTCCTCTTGATGAGAAAACTCCTCACTGGATGAAGCTCTCCAGAAATGAGAAAATAGGAGGAAGAAATTCAAAAACACTGGCTACATCCCTGACAAACCAGTCAAGCACAATCCTCCTCCTCCTCCTCCTCCAGCAGCTGGTGCAACAGGATTTTCAGGTGTTTCATCTCTCTCTCAGAAGCCAAGCTCTCAACACTCTAGGAGATCTGGTAGTTCTAGTGGTTCTCAAGCCTTTGGATCAGCCAGTGCTCCTTTCTCTAAGAGATCAACACCTATCCATTAAGAAAGTCAAATCTTTTCCTCTCCTAAAATATCTTCAGAATACAAACTTCACATATCTGATGGATCTCTTCACAGAGATAGAGTACCTCAAAAGGTCACTCAAGACAAAAATGATTCAGAAGATACCTATTACTGTCCAGATCCAGAAGAAGAGAAAATCTGTCAGATGGCAAGGCTGAAAGAAACAATTGCATATGCACAGATTAAAAAGGCTAAAGCAGAAGGCAAAGATTTCTCAGGTTTCTCAACCATGTCAGAATACAGAAGAAAAGAACTTGAAAAATACAAATCTGTTAAAACATTCAATGCTGAGAAATATATTGATATGCACCCAGAAGCATTCATCCCTCATGTTAAAGAGCAGAAAATCATTGGAGCTCAAGATTTATATATCAGCAAAAAGAAATCAGAAGACCCCAACAGGAAAATCATATTCAAGCCACCTTCTCAGGACAAAAAGTCTTAAATAAATTGCTTGATTATGAATGTAAAGTTTCTAAACTCAGCGCATTTATTTTCTATCTTATCTGATGATCTATTTTTATCTATCAGATATATTTCATTTCATTGTTGCTCTATTGCTTATACTTTCTGTTGTACCCATTTGATTATTTGTCAAATAGTATCCTAACCCAAATAGGGGGAGATTGTTAGAACAACCCTATTACTAATTTGGGCTAGGATCACTATATGTTGATTAGGATTTGTTTTGACCCCAATGTATAGTCTTAGGGTCAAGTTTTAGGCTGATTAGATTGGCAGAACTTGGAAAATTCAAGATCAACACATGGCAAGTTGTGTTCGACAAATGACCAGATTCGTTCGACAAATTGCCTCCAGCAGACTGAAGAAATTCACAGTTCCAGCGGTCGATGAATTCTATGCCAGCGCTCGACAAATGACTAGCAGTGGTCGACGAATTCTATGCCAGCGCTCGACAAATGACTAGCAGTGGTCGACGAATTCTATGCCAGCGCTCGACAAATGACTAGCAGTGGTCGACGAATTCCAGCCAGCGCACGACAAATTGCCTTCTATCGTTCAAATTTATATTCTAAGTGGATGTCAGTTCTCTGAACTCAAATCAGCAACATAACAGATATATTTATTTCTCCTTGGACGTATTCAGACAACCAAGTAAGGATATCTTTCTCATTTATTATATCCTTATATTCCTTCTATTCCAAGAAGAAGTATAGCCGTTGACATTTAATGCCAAAGGCATCTTTCTCGACAAAAGGAATTAAAAGGACCTACCAAAATCGTTTTGGGTGGCCGCCTGGTTCCAAGAAGGATTTAAGTTAGAAAAATACATTCCTTAAAGAGACAAAAAGATTTGAATTTGAAAAGATATATACATACAGTTATTAGAAGAAAAAGGAGATAGTGAACAGCAAAAAGAACTGAGATAGTCGTCTTCTGGGAAAACATAAAAAGAAAAAGTTGACTATCACTTTCTTCAATCTCTGATCATATAACAAGGAGGATAGAATAAGTCTTTCAGAAGTAGAAGAAGAAGCAAATATACTATTCTTTCTCAACTTTCTTCTTCATCGAGATCATCTGCTACAAAGACTTCTATTTGAGAAAGCTCTGTCCAAAAATCTGTCATCAACTCTCATCAGACAGGGGGAGCTTTCTGCTTCAACATCTTTTGCCTTCTCTCAGATCATTGACAGAGAAGAACACTCTATACCTTTTTATCTCATTCTGTACAGGGTTCACACTCCCTTAAAAAGTTTACCCAGTGGTGGCAAGACACCTTATCAAAAAATCCTAGTGTGGTTTTTAAGCACCTTATCAAAAGCTTATTGGTGTGTGGACACCTTATCAAAAATCCCTCGGTGCCTGGGCACCTTATCAACCCTCCTAGTTGATTCCTACCAAAGGTGGTAGAAGAGTAGACGTACCCAGATTTATTGGGGAACTACTATAGCTCCTTGTGTCTTCTGTGCTTGATTATTTCTGTGTGCCTGTGCTTGTGCTGTGTGTCCTTTTTATTAATTCTGTAGCTTTCTATAACTCACACTAAATACACATATACCGAAACGGTAGTTTAATTTCCGCTATAAATGTATTAAAAACTTTAATACTCTATTCACCCCCCCTCTAGAGTAATTTAAGATTTGACCTCCACTTTCAACCTTGATTTGTAGGAAGTCATCTTTGAACCAAGATTGAATTGCTTGTGTATTTGATATGCTTTTGTAGTATTGTTCTTGCAGGTTCACTTTGCTAAGTGTAGACCAATGTCAGGTCACAATGGGTCAATGAGCACAGTTTCATACAATGTAATTCCTCATTGTGTGGGACATGGTGTTGACTCATGTGTGATCTCTCTATTGGGATACACTTCATTTTCAAGACAATTGAAGCTCATGGTTTGGAGGTGCAGCTTGTGACCAAGTGTGGAAGAAAGAAAATTTCCTGAAATTTTCCTAAGTCAAGTTTTTGAGATGTTATGGTATTTCTCGAGAGTTTCAAGTGATTTCTCGAGAAGTCTTTAGGAGATTTCGAGAAATCTCTATCGTTCTCGAGGAGTATTTCTCAGCGGTCGAGTAATCGTTTTCAGCACTTGAAAAGTCTGTCTCAACGGTTATTTCTCGAGAAGTCTTTAAAAGTTCTCGAGAAATCCTAAAGTTCTCGAGAAATCCTTGAGTTCTCGAGAAGTCTTTCTCAGCGACTCCTTTCTTTCTGAAAGTATTTCTCGAAGTTAATTTCTGGAGAAGTCAAGAGTTTTCGAGAAGTCTTTCTCTCTTCGAAAAGTTTATTCCTTATCATTTCTCGAGAAGTCCATCGTTTCTCGAGAAGTCTTTTTCAAGCCTCTAAAATTCTCTTCCATGGCTTTTCTCGAAATCAAGCTTCTATCTCTCGAGAAGTTATATATTTCTCGAGAAGTTTGATTCTCGTTCTTCCCGTGTCTTTTGTCTGTTTGACGTTACGTCTTTTCCGTTTGTCTGACGTAAAGGCTTTCTTTGTTTCGTTTAGGTTAATCCTTTTCTATCATTAAGCCTTTTTCTCTATAAGGCTCTCTCTCTTAGGATTAATTAGAAGAAGAAACATTAAGAGGATTATTATTGTTGAATCATTAATCACTTCCATGACCTAATCTCTCCATCCGATTCAAGAAGAACGAAAAGTGCCGCGCTCGTCGCCAATTGTTGGAGATCGATCTGAAGTTTTGAGTTATCGTCTCTAGTGGAAGAAAAATTTCGATCGATCCTCTCTTCTTTATCTACAGTATCCGTTGGATCGAATCGAATCATGGAAGATCAGATCTGTGTCATTTTCAAGTCTTCCTCATCGACATCACGTCAAATCCTTTCAAGTCTCAAGAAGGAAGAAGATCTCTAAAGAGTTTTCAGATCTGTTCATGAATTGATAAGTGTTATATCATTCTTGTATTTCATTTGATTGTAGGAGAGGTTTTCTCCGAGTTGTAGGAGAGGTGTTCTCCGTGTTGTAAGAGAGGTTCTCTCTGAGATTGTAGGAGATTTGTCTCCGAGTTGTAGGAGTGTTGACTCCGAGATTGTAGGATCATTCTTGATCCGAGTTATAGTGAAGTAGTCAAGTCTAGCTGTGCTGCTAGATTGGCAAGGCTGGCAAGTGGAGTACCCAAGAACGGGGAACCACTCTAAATCTCTTGCTTCGTCTGTGTTTGTGATTTGCTTTCTGTGTGTTCTTGTTATCAAGATTTTTATTCTGCAAAAGACGAAGTTATCACTTATTCACTCCCCTCTAGGTGATTTAGGTTGGCAACTAGATATTACAATATTTCTATGGAGATTTGAAAGCACAGAATCCTGCATACTATAAACACAAAACAAGTATGATCAAATACAATAGGATTTGTTATTGTCAAACCAAGAGATGCGGAAAGCATGTTCCAACAAATCCTTCAACAGTTAATAGATCTCTGCTTGTGTTGACATCCAACTCTTCTTGATTTGGTTCCTTTTCAACCTCAATTGGTTCCTCTTAGATTGCTAATCCAGGATGGACAACATCCTCAACCTCAGTGATCTTGTTGATCACTTCCTCCATATGAGCAGGGAGCTCAGTGTCATGCTCCCCATTAGTTTCAACATTTCCTTGATCTGTTCCTGCAGTGGTCCTAGATTCAATGCTCAGTGCTGAAGTTTGGAGTGAGACATTCCTTTGCTCCACCTGCTCCTCAGAGCTTGATAAATTTGGATTGTGCACATGCTCACTTTCTGCCGAAGAGATTTCTTCTTCATTTTCTACATTCTTTGCAGTCTTCATCCTTTTGGGTGACTTTGTCAGAACCTTTTCCCATCTTTTTAATACTTTGTTGTCCATTCTTCTCATGTGATGTATCTTGACCCCATTTTCTTGTTTAAGTTATCAGGATATGACTGAAGTAAATAAAGAGATAGTATTCTTCCAAGATTTGGGACTTGAAAGCTTTCCTGAATTCTCTGGAGGATGACTTGAGCCCAATTTATTTTCTTGATCAGGATAATCCTTGTCATTAGGTTAAACATCGATTTGGATATCCTGTCATGTGACCCTACCTTGCAGAGGAGGATTTTTTCCACTATATCAGCCAACATCTTTCCCTGCTGATTGAAATTCTTCCTTTCTAGAGACCCATATGTCTTCCTAGAGTGTCCACACCATTCTAGGGCACCATTCAGATCCTTAGTGGTAACTTCCTCATCCTCTTCTTCACTGGCAAAGGAGGGCAGCTTGAAGACCTTGGCCAGTCACTTTGTAGTTACCTTTACTTTAATTCCATTTATTTTGCTCTTTACTGACATCCCTTTTGAACCAATCCTGGCATTTGAGTAGAGTTCAAGGACTTCTCTTCTCATTATTACTGTGAGTTCAGATAACATGAACTGCAAGTTGACAGAGTCAAGCAGTCTAATGGTGGTTTGTATTTCTTCCATAGCCTTAAAAAATCCATCCCTTACCATCTCACTCCCTTCATACAGGTATCCTTCCTTCTTTGGAGCCATCACTTAGATGCTTGAGGGAGAGCTGAGTGTATCGACTTGATTACTCCCACCCGATTGAGAGCACTCGACGACTTTTAGGTCAAATGTAGTATATGCTTTTAATTTCAAGACATTTGACTATATTTATAATTTCTAGCGTGGGAGGCGAAGAGCGGGTATTAGATGTTTGATAATATCAGATTGAATGGTTGTGATTGATTCATTTTAGATTTATGAATTGACGAACAGACAGTTAGGTATCATCGTGTCTCTATGACGAAATCGTAGAGTCATTTCAATGATACTTTCTATTATTATGACGATATCATTTTGTAGACAAAATGATATTGTCTTGGATTACTCTTTTGCATAATCAGTGTGAACACATTATGTGTGTCAGCTGCAACATCATTCTTAATAGCTTGTATGCTTTCTTAAGGATGCATTGTCAATTTAGTGACACCATATTATATATTAATTCTAGTGAATTATATTTTTTATCAGAATTACATTAAGCATTGTTTAGTGATGAGTTAGTTAATAAAAATATGTTAGCACAGGTTAAGCATGTACCAGAGAAAAGAAATAAATGCATAAACAAGTACTTCATAAACTTCAGCAAGACTTTATTGATAAGCCACATATTCTTAAAATAGAGTTACAACAGTATTTGCTTCTAGATATCACATGTGCTAGTACTACTTTAACAGTTCCTTCTCTTCCCAGCATCTTTCTCTGTGCTCTGAAGCTTCTGCTCTTGTCTTTCAAAATAGGATAATGGCTTTGGGATTTATTTATCAGGAATAGGAGAGGCATTCTCTGGCAGTGTTCTTTCCTGTTGTTGTTTTTTGTACAGTCTTCTCATGACTTCTGTTTTCTTGTGCTTGTCCCACTCACTTGAAGGGTAGTGTCTGGATATGTCTTTGCCACTTTCCCCAAAGTCTCTCCATGTAGTCCATACAATATCTTTTGACCTTGCGCTTAAAAATTTAAGGCTTGGATCACTTGCCCACTATTTATCTCTTTTTCTTTTGAGAGGCATTTATTCATCTATCATTATGGTCTTCCTTTTCTGACTTGACTCACCAATGCACTGTAGAATTCCTTAGTACTTTGCTCCAATTTGTTGTTTAGAGCTTCATGAGTGAATTCATTTGAGTTAATGCACCTAGTTATGATCAACTTTTGACTATCAGCAATTTTTGTAGTTAGCCATCTAACTGCTTTTTCCAGATTCTCATTTGCCTGTTGATTTTGTTGTAGAGAGGTGTCCACTCTTTCTCCCAGAGATTGCAGTGAATTCATATTACTGTTCATAACTGTTCCTGCCCTTATCAACCAACTGGTGATCTGAGTATTGATGTGAACAATGTTTGCTCTTATCTCAGTTAGCAAATTCTCAGTTAGCAACTTCTTTATTTCATAGCTTAACTCAGTTAGCAAATTCTCAGTTAGCAAATCCCTTAACTATCATATCCACATATTTTTGATAGCTTTGTCTTTTCTCAGTTAGTAAATTCTTTATTTGATCAATCAAGGAGCTTGGAGCTTGCTCATGCGATGGTAGTGTAGATGCTCCTGGAAGATCTTGCTCCTTCCCAGTTACTTTCCCTTGCTGGTCCTCAACCACACTACCTAGGAGCTCATCATTAGGAGGATTATTATGGGAATCCTGTCTGTAATGAGAATCTTTAGTTTCTTTGTTTGGAATCAAGATAAAATATGTGCACAAATTCTCTAATTCAATACTTCCCTCCTCAAGGACAGTATCTTCAGCATCCTTCCTGCAGCCTCCCAGGTCTTCTTGGACAGCAGCCTCAGTGTGAGTTACTTCCTCAACCTCTGGAGCAGGGAGTTCATTATATAACTCCCCCTCAACAACAGTCGCATTATTGATAGGGAATACAGTCTCTTGGGCTTCTCTGTTGCACTTCTCTGTTACAACATAGAACTGAACATGAGTCTCCCCCTTAACTGTTGCACTTCTCTATCTATCAGAAGATTCTTTAGGCATTGTCGTGGCAGCAACCATGACCTCTGCCCGTGGTTCTGGATTTGGTATGCAATTGCCTTCGGCAGATAAGCTGTCCTCACTTTCAGTGACCTTCTGCCCTTTCTTTGCATTTTTAGAGATTACTTTCTCCAACCTTTCCAGAATCTTCAGGTTTATCTTCTTCATGTGATGGATGGGTGATCCCATCTTTTTATTTAGCTGAAGAGTATTAATGAGATAAAGAGAAGGGATTCTTCCCTGAATCCTTTTGAAGAGTAACTGAGGCCAGTCAGTTTTCTTGCATAGACCTATTCTTATCATTATCTCAAACGTGTCCATGGATATTCTGTCGTGAGATCCATGTTTGCATATCAGTGCTTTGCCAATGATATCTGCCAAAAAATTCCTCTTACATTGAAGTCAGCCTTTTTTAAGGTACCATGTAATTGTCCTGTGTGGTTGCACCACTTCTTTGCAGCTGAGAGATCTTCCTCCGAGATCTCTTCCTCTATATCGTCTTCTGAAAATCTAGGCAGACGGAGTGCCATGGAAAGTCCTTTTGCGGTCACTCTTAATAGGGTATTTCCAACCCTAATTTTGATGACATTTCCATAAGTACTCATCTTGGGCTCAATATAGAACTCCAGAAGTTCTATATGCATGATATTAGTTCGCTCTCAGAGCACGTATTCTAGCCCCACGACATCAATTTGCCCGATTGCTGATTTTATCTCCATATTGGCGTTGATGAGCCAGCCGCGAACCAACTCACATCTAGTATTGCAGGTGTCGTCATTCTTCATAGGTGCCATTTCCTTGGAATCATTGAGTTTGCAGGGGTTCGACATCATGAGAGCTCGAGAACTCATGGTGATGGATTATAACAAATGTAGGGTGTACTCTATTTCTAACATGTGATATATTTATATATATCTTACTTTAGATTGTGAAGAGGCGCGTACCTGACCTGGCAGACTTATTGTGTTGATCTTAAAATCAACACCTGTGATTGCAAGATCCAATATGCTTGTCAAAAAAATGTTTTTCTTTAATAGAGTGCTTCTTAATCCAGACTTATGCTTGGACCATCTATTGTCCAACTACCACATTTGCTTTTGGCTGGCCATTGGACAAACCTGCAAGACAAAGATTAGTATTCCTTTGGAACCCAAATGAATTTGGGTCCTAGGTTCTTGTTAGACTTAACTACTAGAGCTTTAACAACTAAACTACAGACAGGATTTTCATACCTTGCTCTAGGCACTGCTGGATTGAACCAACAGTCTATATCAAAGTGCCCAACCTTGCCACAACACCAACATTCTAATTTATTATACTTCCTTTTCTGAGTCACCTTCTGAATGGAGGGCAGGTGACTAAAAGAGCAGGCTACTTTACAACATGCATTTCTACTAATCATGTGATTGGGCATAGACTTAGGAGTTGGTTGCACATTTAATGATTTTACTTTAGGAATAAGCTTTTGAGGTAAAGCTTTTTCTTTCTCTTTGGCTGATGGTGCTTGTGGAGAGACAACCATTTGGAAGACAATTCTATCTTGGGGAGTCTCTCCAGCTTCCTTATTATAGCCTAGTACTCCTCTATATTGTGTAGAGAAGCTATCTATAATAAGGAGAACAACTTTGGGCTTAGAGAAGCTTACCACAAGCCTTCTTTCTAAGACAAGCTTGTTCTCTAAAGACTTAATTATCCTATCCTGAGCTTTAGACCTCTTCTGAAGTAGGATTAGCTCATTGGAGAATCTAGTCACCTCCTTGGTCTTCTCATCTATTTGAGATCTGAATGGCTTGAGGATTCTTATTTCCTCAGCTTGAGATTTGACCAATTTCTTGCTCCTTTTAAGAGCTGCCAAGAGAATACCATTTTGTTCCATTAGATCAGTATGGTCCTCATTATTGCATGATGAATAGTCTTCTGCTTCAACATCAGATGATGAGCAATCATCTGATGCACTCTTGGACTTTTCAATTGAAGTAGATAATGAAAATGTGCGAGGAGTGCATACTTGAGCAGGATATGAATACTCACGATCTTCTTCATTAGATAGGGCAGCAAGCCCAAGGAACTCCTCATCCTCAGATTCACTATCTGAGAGAGTGAGAGGTGTTCTTATCCCTCTTCTAGCCATAGAGCAGTCTTCATCCTTAGATTCAAATGTTTGAGAGAGTAATGGGTGCTCTTATCCCTTTTACACTTAGCCCCATAAATGCTTCTTCTCCAGAGTATGAGGAGCAGCAACTGCTTTCACTTAAAGATCTAAATTTCTTGACATTAGATCTTCTTTCCATCTTCATGGAGCTTAACATTTTGTAGTTTTCTCTAGGAGCCATGGTAATAACTTGACACACCCAAGGAAAGATCTGTTCAAACTATTAAGCTTTCTTTGAACAACCTACCTCTGATACCACTTGTTAGTTTAGGGTGTTGTTTAATCACCTAGAGGGGGGGGGGGGGGGGGGGGGGGGGTCAATAGGTGTTTCAAATACTTTAGTCCTCTTTCTTTTATTGACTGTTCTAGCTTAGAGATATAAAGACTAAGAGCACACCACAGAAAACACACAGTGATTTATAGTGGTTCCCCGGTTAAGAGTACATCCACTTTCCCCCCTTCACCTTTCTAGCTATGTGCTAGACTAGTGATGAGTCCAATATTAATACAAATTTATGGACTCATCCGGGCTAGTTTTCACTCTTGTTCACGTCCTATTCGAGCTATAATTGCTTGTATTTCTCTTATAATCACTTTCGCGCTATTTGCACTATTTAGGCCCGTCTTGGTATGATTTTGTGCTTCTTGTGTTGGGGGTAAGAATATGGTGCTCCCTAACCTTTTATTTTGTATTTGTATTAAGCTGGAAGGGTATTCCCAGCTGTGTTGATGTTTATGCAGGTGGATGGATCGTCCTATTTTACCCAGAATTCATGTCTGCATATATCGCACGGTCGTGCATTTTCCTTGGCGCATGGACGGCTGCGGTCGTGCGCCCTCATTTGGGGTAGAAAACGGTGTTCTGCCTTTGATCGTGCATTTTTTTGCACGGGCAGTTGCCCGTGCGCGAAGGAAATGCACGATCACATGTTAAGCCGGGTTTTTAGGCCTTCTGGAATTGGTCGTGCATTTTTACGCATGGGCGGCTTCGACCGTGCGTGATAAAAATGCACGGGCGCTGCTTCTTCTTCCTCAAGGCATTTCTTTTTCGTTAATAATGCACGGTCTACGCATGGTCGTGCGTTCGACCGTGCATGACTTAATTTCCGCTGTCTTAGTATATAAGCCAGGAAATCTGCTGAGTTGAGGAGGATCCGAAAAAAGACTTTTGAGCCCGCCATTTCAGCTCCAGTCAACGCATTTTCACCTCTCCACCACCGTTCGACCTAGGAGAAGCTCCGACAACCATTTTTTTGCAAATCTTTTGCCAAAGCTTCCTCCTTGGTCTCCTCCATCATCCACAAGCTCAAGAACGCCATCGACGGAAAGTCTCCGTTGCACTCAAGGTGTGACCTACAAGAGTTAGCTTGAGATAAACCACGAAGAAGACGGGTAAAGTAGAGGAAGGTGACAACTCCTCTGGACCCCGGACGGCAACTGAAGACCAAGCATGGACGAGGCTTGACAAACCTATGATTCTGATCGAGAACCTTCAGCAAAGTCTTCGAGCTTCGGTTGCCTCTTTCCCCTTGTATATGGCTTAAGGTTTTTCCATTGTATGTGTGTTATTTTGGATGATGTTCATAAGCCTTTTGTTTAAGCTAATATAATTTCATGCTTATGAGATTTGCTGTGGTTTATGTGAGTTGAGGAGCACCCCATTCCACCATCCACTCTACCGCTCCGTTGTGCACCGCACTATCAATTGCTAGTTGCGTGTTCCGTGACGAGGTGCCTACAACCCTCACTCCGCCGGTTACGAATCGTCCAACCAATAGACTTCTCGTCCACCCGCTTACCGAAGCACGACTTTGCGGCTTGTATTCCATCCCGCCAAGCGAAGCGGTGCTTTAGGCCCGCATTTTCTTTCATTGTTGTTGATTTAGGAAACCCAAGATCAACCCCCCCCCCCCTTTTTATTATTAGCATAGAAATCTTTATAATCAATTTCCCTGATGAGAAATTAGACACCCCAACATGCAACCCTCTGAGAACGATATTCAGGGACTCTCTCCCAACATTTATTACTTGTACGACCGGTGCACTTGCCGTAAGCGTGTCAAGGTTTTGGCGCCGTTGCCGGGGATTGCAAGCATTGTACGAGTTTTTCTTCCAGGAAGCTTTTATAATGGTTCTTTGTTGTTTTTGATTTTTCTTTTTGGTTGTGTGTAAGTTTATGCAGGGGCAAGGCCCAAAAGAGTTAGTAGAGTACGACCCTGAGATAGAGAGGACACTACGCGCGCGTCACCATGCTGCTGCCGCCATGGATCTCAATATCAATAGAAATGAAATTAACCCCGGGGGTGAGAATGCACCCGCTGCTGGTCATGTGGCTGATGAGAACGAGGTGGCCCGGGCGAGGCCCAGAATGATGCGAGATTAAACCACTCCCACTATGGGGAGTGTGTACCCTGGTTTTGGCCCAGCCATCATGAACAACCAATTTAAGATCAAGCCGACGATCCTGAACAACATCCGCAACAATGGCTAGTTCTCTGGGATGGCAAGTGAAGATCCCCATCTTCACTTGGCCGAGTTCTCAGAAATTTGCGGAACGTTCCGGAACATCGGTATAGAGGACGACACGTGGAAATTATGATTATTCCCGTTCTCCCTCCGTGATAAAGCCAAAGTGTGGCTCCATACGATCCCACCGAGCACAACAACCACATGGGAGCTTCTTTCCTCCAAATTCTTAGCGAAGTTCCACCATGTGGACAAAACGGTGAACCTAAGGAGAGAGATTGCCACCTTCCAGCAGCACGCTCAGGAGACCCTCGCGGAAGCTTGGGAGAGATTTATGGAACTCCTCCGGAAGTGTCCTCACCATGAGCTGCAACCCTGGAACCTTGTGGAGTATTTCTACTACGCAATAGAACCAAATTACAGAGCCATGATTGAGTCTGCCGCCGGCGGAACCCTCTTAAATCATACTCCTGATGAATCTTTGCAAATTTTGCTAGATACTGCAACTCATAGTTCTTTTTCGACTGCAAGGCGGAACACCCCGCGGAACGCAGGAGGACTATTAGAAGTGAACACCTCTGGTCCAGCTCCATCACCATATGAGAACATAGCATTGTTGAAGAGTCCTGCCTCTTCTCTGGCTCCGATGATGGCTATATCTTGTCAAGCACGCGGGAACCCTGGTCATCATACTTATGAATGCCCCTCAGGTGAAATCTCCTCTGAATTCTCTAATCTCAATATAGAAGAAAATATTAATTTTGTTCAAAATCAAAATCGCACTGCACCATTTTAAAATACTTATAATTCGGGTGTGAGAAATCACCCAAATTTCTCATGGAATCGAAACACTGCGGGCCAACGTTGGCAACCGGGCCAGCATCAATTTGATGCTCAAGCGTCCGGAAGCCAACAAAGGCCACCTCAACCCGGATATAATCAAGGCGCTCTAGTGCAGCGCAAGAGTGCGTTAGAAGAGATGATGGAAAAATTTGTTGATGTGGCCCAAGCAAATATGGCCAATCAAACAGCCTCGATGAGAAACTTGGAAATGCAACTGGGTTAATTGGCTCAAGTGCTTTTTGTGCGAACTCAAGGTGCTCTCCCGAGCATGACGGAAAAAAATCCGCGTGAGCAGGGAAAGAGCATAATCGAGATGGATGGATGCCATGAGGGCGATCTGGTTGTGAAATGTGAAATTAGTAACGTTGAAACCACTGCTCTGTACGACACTGGATCATCGCGGAACGTTCTTGCACTGCAAGACGTTTAAAATCTAAACCTAAAAATCAGTGCTGATGATCGGACGTCGCTTGTCCTTGCAAATGGAATGGTGGTAGAAACATAAGGAGAAATTAAGGATGTCGAGGTAATTATAGATGGAACTTCGGTTATCACGAACTTCCAAGTTTTGGGCCCCATGGAAAACAACTGCATGCCTATTTTGGGTGTCCCAGTCTTGAAGGACAGTGGTGCCACCATTCACATTTCCAGTGGGTGTATCACCTTGTCACCCAAAGTGACACACCACACTCACCCATCTAGAATAACCAACGACATCAGTTTTACGCCCGTTATTTCTGATGAGGTTGCCAGTGAATCGAATGTAGTTGTGGAGGAAAATTGAAATAAGACAATGGCTGAGAATGAGAAGGAAGGAGATGATATAGCAAGGAAATACACGTTGAGGAAAGATGATGACGACAAAAAAGGCAGCGAGGCTGAGAAGTTTGAAGTCACCATGGTTAACTTGGCCACAAACTCTTTGAGCACTTCTATTAAAACAGGAGTCAATTATAAACACTTACAACATGTTAGTTGGTCAAATCTATCACCCGTAGGGGGTGAAGAAATGAAGCCCTTCGCTGCTCCAAAATTGCTAGACAATGATTTTGATTGAGCTATTATTGCTCGTTGGCGCTCTCCTACGGTAGAGAGATTGAAACATAATGAGTTATTACGCGTAGCGCGCTTTACTGCCCTCCGACACGAGAAGGAAGAGGTTAGGAGCAAGGGAGAGAAATATCCTTTGTGCCATAAAGCCTTCACCTCCTTCCCATTTCGTGTGGCTGGGGAGAATCATCACAAATCAGCCTACAGCTGAGTCGTGATGGAGTCTTCGGGCCTATGTTTCTGCGGTTTTATTTTGTTTAAATTCTATTTCTTTAACTTTGCTTGTGAGGTTATCTTGGTAATGTTTTGAACAATTGCTAGAAGTGTGCTTGAACTCTATTGCTATAATGTTAATACAGATATTTGATCCACCTTAAGGACGGTAAACAAAAGGGCTTATGGGAGACAACCCAATTTTGCTGTGTTGCTTGTGTTTCTGCAGTTTTGTTTATGTTTTGTGTGGTGCCGGAGAATTTTTTGTAGGTATGGCAACGTTGATGGAGGACACGGTGAGCTAATTTACAGTTTAACGCCAATCTTCTGGTATGCTCATTTCTGAGCATTTGGTAACCTCTCCTCCAACATATTGTTATGAATATAGTATTGCATTCTGTGATGTTTAGATTTAAGTCTGGGGGAGAGTAACTTGTCGTTACCCACTTGCACGTGCACATAAGCACATCATACTAGAAGTTACAATCTTATTTTTTATTTTCATTCTCATAGCACACCACAACACCCACTAGAGAGCGCACTTAATCGTAGGCGCATGATGAGTCTAGCTCATTTCTTTTGTAGAAGTGAGAAAATTGTTGTGCTGGATTAGGGTTGTAAGACGGAGTAAAATGTTGACTCCCATAGTGCTCTAGTCGAGTACTCGCGTCTTGCATAGAATTGTGTGTAGAATAAGTTTTTCTTTATGCTTATAGTTTTGTAATTTTGTCTATTTGCGTAATAATTGTTTATTCTACTCAAATGTGGTGAATCCGGCGTGAATCCGACGGTTGCATAGGAATGTGTGTAGACGGTTGCTAGGTTTGTATTGCTCGAGTCGGGAGGAAGAATTATCTTTTTCGGTGGCTAAGAACTTGCCCCAAGTGACTTTCAAAGCATTGGCATAAGTTAGTTCAAAGCGTGAGCATGATGTAGGCCTTCGTTTTGGCCAGGTTGAGCTTTGTATATCGACCCTATCATAATCCTCGCTAGCCCCTTTGTGCCTACCCAGTCCATTGATTCAGCTCCACTTATATTTCACCATAGCCCACAAGCTAATCCTAGTCGCACACCCAATCCGAGCTCTAGAGTTTTATTATCTTCAATTGAGAGTGTTGATGCAGTGTAAATTTTGTGAAAGTGTGGTTTGTGCTTCCTCAGTTTATTCGATGAACAAAGTGCGAGAATATAAAAAAAAGAAGAAAAAAAAGAAAAAAAAAGAAAAAAAATGTGGTCAAGAAAAGAGTTTAATTGAAAATCTTTTTGAGATGTATATTTGGAGTAGGCGGTGCACACACCCATGTTTTCAAGTTCAAGTCTGGGGTGTGGTGCACCCGTGTTTTTATTGTGGTGCTTGGATAATTTCCTTAACGAGAGCTCTTGTGGGTTAGGTGCGGAAAACTTCATGTTTATCATTGTAAACCCTACCGAATCCCAAGCCTCATATTTATCCTAAAGTCTTATTGACTCACGCAATGAATCGAACTAGTGACGTGGAGAGAGTGTGACCGGGTTAGCTTATGGTCACCGACATTGATGGATTTTAATGGAGGTTGTTCCGAGCACCGATCTTGAGCAATACTAGCCTCATCGATCAGTTTACTTTCTTCTTACGCGAGACCGGACGATTCATCGAGATTCAACTTTTGAGTAGAAATAATATATAATTACACTCTTAGATTATTGCAAAGTATTTGTATAATTAAAAATTTCGTCTTTTGCATTTCTATGCGCGCAAGCATGCGACTTCACATGGTACTCCGCATCTACAATTGTTAAGCCAGCTAATCCTTTTTCCCGTCCACATAAGGGATGATTTTCTCGGGATGAGCAAATGGTTAAGTTTAGGGGTGTGATGAGTCCAATATTTATACGATGTTATGGACTCATCCGGGCTAGTTTTCACTCTTGTGCACGTCCTATTCGAGCTATAATTGCTTGAATTTCTCTTATAATCACTTCCGCGCTATGTGCACTATTTAGGCCCATCTTGGTATGCTTTTGTGCTTCTTGTGTTGGGGGTAAGCACATGGTGCTCCCTAACCTTTTATTCTGTATTTGTATTGAGCTGGAAGGGTATTCCCAGCTGTGTTGATGCTTATGCAGGTGGATGGATCATCCTATTTTACCCAGAATTCATGTCTGCATATATCGCACGGTCGTGCATTTTCCTTGACGTACGGACGGCTGCGGTCGTGCGCCCTCATCTGGTGCAGAAAACGGTGTTCTGTCTTTGATCATGTGTTTTTATGCATGGGCAGAACGGTGGTCTGTCTTTGATCGTGCGTTTTTATGCATGGGCAGTTGCCCGTGCGTGAAAAAATGCACGATCGCCTGCTAAGCCTGTTTTTAGGCCTTTTGGAATTGGCCGTGCATTTTTACGCACGAGCGGCTTCGACTGTGCGTGAGTAAAATGCACAGGCGTTGCTGCCACACTCTCCTGAATGAACTTCCCGAAGAGCAACGGGAATCTCTTCCTCAGAGACACCTTGCCAAGGGCGAGAGAAAAGTCTTCCTGTAAAGCACTCCTGCAACAAGATAGTAATAAGTTGCTTTCAGTTTAAACCTTTCCTTATCTTTTACCGTTGGGTGGACTCTCCAGTTGAGAGGTAGAGAATGAAGGGATCCATCAAAGATGGATGTTGATCTATCTGCATGATATCTCCCTCTTCAATAACCGGATGAAACAATTCCGAAGTGGTTCCTCCTGAAAGGAGACCAAACATGGTCAGCTCATCATCTTCTGCATTCTATTATCTTGAAATGTGCTGAATAGTGAAACTCTTGAAATTTCTTATCTCAGTCTTTACTAGAGCTTGATATTGCTTCAAAATGTGATCTCTAGCCTCAAAGGTTCCATTTACTTGAGATGCCATTACTAGAGAATCTGTTTTGACTTGGACATCTTCAATTCCCAGCTCTCTTGCAAATCTAAGGTCAGCGAGCAAGGCTTCATACTCCGCTTGATTGTTCGTTGTTGGAAAATAGAACTTTAGAGGTTGATCTAATCTAACCCCATTTGGGTTAATCAAGACAACTCCAACTTCGGATGAGTTCCTCCCCGAAGCTCCATCGACGAAGATTGTCCAATCAAGAGGTGTTCCAACCTCTTTCTCTGAGATAGTTTCCTTTGCATCAATCATGAAATCCGCTAGCACATGTGCTTTGATTGCTACTATGGGGATATAAGATATATCAAACTCACTAAGCTCTATTACCCACTTTGCCAATCTACCTGATGCTCTGGCTTCTCCAACACACTCTTTAATGGGAGATCAGTGACAACCTGAATTGAATGAGCTTGAAAGTAAGGCCTTAGCCTTTGTGCTGAAGTCACGAGCATTAAGGCCAGCTTCTCAAGGATCAGATACTGGGTTTCCGCATCCTTCAAGATTTTGCTCACATAATAAATTGTAAACTATCTCTTCTTTTCTTCCCTGAAAAGGATAGAGTTGATAGCATTGGAGATAACTCCAAGATACAAGAAAAGATCTTCTCCTTCTCTTGGGCGTTGTTGTTAAGGATTTGATGTTAGCTACTTCTTGAGCTGGTTGAAAGCGTCGTCACACTCCTTTGTCCATTCAAAACTAGCTCCTCCACGGAGAGTTTTGAAGAAAGGAGCACTTTTATCTCCCGAGTGAGAGAAAAAATGACTCAAGCTTGCCATCCTCCCACCTAGCTGTTGAACTTCTTTGGAGGACTTGGGACGTGGAATTTCTAAGATGGCCTTCACCTTATTAGGATTCAGTTCCAACCCTTCTGGAGTGAGGAGATGGCCGAGAAACTTCCCTTTGCTAGCTCCGAAGACACATTTTGTTAGGAAAACCCTTGTGATTTATCTGCATTCTATTCTAGAAATCTTCTGCATTCTATTCTAGAAATCTGGACACAACCTTGTGATAATATTATACACCTCTGGTAATTTTCCTGAAATTTATGTCCATATATATATGGTACTTCCTTCACAATGTAGTGTTTGAGGTTATAACTTAGGAAACTCGGATCGTGAATTATTGATACAGAATAGCTATGGAAACTTGTGCATGAACTTTTGATAACAATATGAACTTCTGAAAATTTTGATGGAATTTATGGTTACACATTTTGATAATTCCTTCACGAAGTAGAATTTGAATGTATAATTGGTAGAATTCATACAATGAATTATTGTTGATGGGTTGTTATAGAATTTTGTATATAGACTTTTCTTTTATATCAGTAGGAAGATCTAGATATATTGTTGGAATTAATTATTGAGAAGACATCGTACTTTCTTCCCAAAGTAGAACCTTGGTATATAATTTGAAGGATGGATATGCTCAAGTATTGATGATGAGATAATATAACCATTACCAGATAGTCTTGTGATATCATTTTAGACCATCTTGAGACTTTTTCATTTTCAGGAACAAGGAACCCCGTGGACCCGAACTTGAATTTCGGGGACGAAATTGTTCTTTTGTTTATTGGGATTTGTAACATCCCATTTCCTACTAGACCCCTTGACTTCAACTAGGGTAGGTCATGTAGTGAGAAAAGTGATTTTGAGCTAGGTAGTGACCTTAGGTCACCTTGAATTAAGAGAACTCGAGTGTGAGCCACTATATGGGCAAGTCATTTTAGACCAAATTAGCTCAAATTGAACTTATAGATGTAAATTAACCCCACCACCATGTCCATAAACCTTAAGGAGACATAATTGACCAAAAGTCTCATCAATTGGTCAACCAATTTAGCCAAATTGACCAAAGTCAAACCTAGGTCAAAATAGCCCAATTCAACTCAAATTGGCTCAATTAGACTTCATATGGCCAAATTGACCACACAATTACATGTCAAAACCTAAGAGAGACCCAATGGACTCAGAAGCCTCATCATGTGATCCTCAAATTGGTCAAATTGACCAAAGTCAAACTTTCCCCGATTTTGGTCAAAATCACACTTATTGGCTAAATTGGCCCAATTAGGGCATCACCATGACCCAATCAACATTGGATAGTGTCAAGGGACTCAAGACCAACAATTTGGACCAGTCAACCCTTTAGTTGACCAAGTCAACCACTAAAGTCAACATAAGTCAAAATTGGGCGAAATGGGAATTTTGGATCAATTAAACCAAACCCTATGGGCTAAGGCCTCAATAGGAGGCCCATCCTGCAACCTAATGGCTCTTGACCATGCATGCCCTCAGATTTGAAGAGGGATTGACATGCAAGGGGGCAAAATTGGGTTTTCCCCCAATTTGGAGAAGGGACAAATTGAAATTCATGGATTGAGTGCCAATTGGCACTCAATTCTCCTCCCAAAGCATTCCACTGAGCTCCCTCAGTAATTCCCAGCCGAATTCCTGTTGTCCCCATGCCAAGTGGCACCTTGGTGAAGCATCCAAGGCGTAGGCCGAGCTCCTCCTTAATGGATGGCATAGTTAGAGCCCTCCTCAGCCCAAATAGACTCCTCCATTAGCTTTAGAACGAGCAAAGCATATAGAATCGACCTTTGAATCACTGCAAATGGTGGAGGAATGAAGGTTTGAGCAAGCTCGCCGGAAAGGAGAAGATTCAAGGCCAATCGCCGCCGCCGCCTCCGTCAAGCTCCATTAAGGTCTGGTTGCTCCTCCTCTCCCCTTGTGCTAGCATCCTAGATCCATTAGGAGAGACATCGGGCTCAATTGAGCCCGATTCATGGCGAAAAAATGGAGATTTTCAGAATTATCCATGGTGTTGGGTTCGCCGGAAAACACCACCTCCGACGGCCAAGCCACCGCAGGTCGATAGCCACCACCTCAACGAAGGTGGTGGTGGTGGTGGCCGGCCAGGGAGGCGGTCAGATGGCCGGGAAATTGAAGATCAAGGGCTACAGGTCGGGGCAATCACGGCCCTTGGCTCCATGGAGAAGATGACCCGATGCCATCCATTTTGATCATGGACCGGCTATTGGCAGACCTCCATGTAGCAGGTCCTGAATCAGCAGCAATTTGCATGCCATATTTGAGGGCCTTAGAGGCCACAAAATCAACATATTTGTGAAATAGCTTTTGTATCCCTTGGTGTCTACTTTCACTGGAGCCTTGGATCAGGCCATTTGGAGCACTGCAGACACCGGGGCACTTGTTTTACTAGAACTGGTCCTAGTGAAGGGCAGACTTTAGAATTGCTATAACTTTTAACTGGCTTTATCAAATGATCTGAAATTTCTACCATGCATGCATGGTATGATGAAACACCTAGGGTTTAAATTTGAGAATTTTTGGATGTATATCCACTGAGTTATTTTATTTATTAGCAAAAGTAAATATTTGGTATTTATGGAGTTGTATAACTCCAAACAAACCCAAATTTGGGTGGTAAGCTCTTTATATATATCTAGATCACTGGTAGAAATTGGAGACCATTTGGCCTTGTGCATATGGAGTTATGAGCCATACAAGAGCTAGGCTAAAGACCTTAAATGTGTGCCTTTAGCAATTTGGGGTGGAATGAGCCCCAAGCCTTGGGGGTTGACCCAATGGCTTTGAAGTGTTGGACATTGGTCCATGGCAGCAATATGCCTTCCCAAAAGTTATTTGGGGATTTTTGGGTACAAAAATCCCAAGATGTGGAATTTACTAAGTTACCCCTAATTTAGGTTATAAAATGAAAGTGGGGTCATATGATTTCAGAATGAAGTGAAACTTAAGGGGTTTAGTCTTTGATTTCATTATTATGGTAGCAGGAATTTTCTGAGAATTTTTGGGGAATATTTCATGCTATAAGTAGCTAAGATTACATTTATGCCCTTTATGGTTTTTGTGCAAATAATGGGGTTTTATATGTCTGATAAATTTGAGATAAATCATAGTAGGTCATGATGCTAATATAAGCCTATGGTAATTTTATCAGAATTTTTGGAATGCTGTTAAATGGCTTAGAATTTATAATGGCATTTTTGGTAATTTCATTCAACTGTAATTATAAATAATTCCCTGTGATAGAAAATTTTGGAAATTTGGTATACTCTGTTTTTCATCATTATCACCATGATATATACTTGGTAGGGCCAGTGGATGTTTAAAAATGGTAGCTCATGTTCAAAATGACATAGCCTTAATTATTAAATGAATTTATTTATGGATCATATGATTTTGGAATGAAGTGAAACTTGGGGTTTAGTCTTTAATTTCATTATTATGGCAGCAGGAATTTTCTGAGAATTTTTGGGGAATATTTCATGCTATAAGTATCTAAGATTACATTTATTCCCTTTATGGTTTTTGTGCAAATAAAAGGGTTTATATGTCTGATAAATTTGAGATAAATCACAGTAGGCCATGTTGCTAATATAATCCTATGGTAATTTTATGAGAATTTTTGGAATGCTGTTAAAGGGCTTAGAATTTATAATGGCATTTTTGGTAATTTCATTCAACTGTAATTATAAATAATTCCCCGTGATAGAAAATTTTGGAAATTTGGTAGACTCTGTTTTTCATCATTATCATCATGATATAAATTTGTTAGGGCTAGTGGATGTTTAAGAATGGTAGCTCATGTTCAAAATGATCTAGCCTTAATTATTAAATGAATTTATTTATGGAGTAAATTAATTGATAAAATTGTAAACTTCTGGATTTTTGATGAATATCACAGCACATAGTTATGATAAAAATTAGAAGCCATTTGGAAGCAATTTGACCAAGATTCCATCATAGGAATCTAAGTTAGTTATATGTCGTGGTCTGCGGATAGTGAAAACTCAATATGATGATTAGGTCAATAAAATCACATAGGAAATCAGTGAGAATTGGATTATAACAAGAGATGAGTATAGACCATTTAGAGGAGGAAGAATTATTAAAGTTGAGCACCATTCAAAAGAACGGTTGCTTAGGAGTGAGATGAAACATAAGGCGTGTAAACACCTAAGTTATATAGAGTAATGAGAGGGTGGAATTTTAGGTTAGGGTAGTCACCAATGATATTAATTGTCCTGGAAAGGGGTTGGGCATCATCCCATCACATACCCTAGTACCTTGCGAACCCTTCACCGGGTAGCCCTCGGGAAGTCCAGGATTCACCCTAAACTTCCAAGTATAACAATAACTAAACAAGAGTAGTCTAATTAGGTGATTAAATGACATGGTAGACCAAATCCCGAGTGGTTAATGGGAGATTGTATATCAGGACGGTTAGTCCTGCGAGCTGGAGGCTCGGGTGATAGATATATTCAGGACGAGATGGTCCTGCGAGCTGGAGGCTCGGGTTGTGACAAATTGCATGTGCATAGAAACCATTTAGTGGCGGGTCTTCGGTATGGGCCGGTTGTCACACTGACGGCAGTATGTTGACTTAGGCGGGTGTGATGTTGAGGGGCCAGTAGGTTGTTTATACTGTGGTCTGGAGGATGATCCCCAATAGGATGCACACCCGGCCTTTAAGACTGGTAGGTTCCAGCAAAGAGTACGCAAGACTCTAGAGTGCACCTAGGACGTGTACAGAGGCGTATGGGAGGTCTAGGCCTGGTAGTGTGTATACCCGCCTAGGGGTGGAGATGCCCGCTCCACCGCTGCCGTAGCCACAACGGCGGTACCAGAGAGTTTAGCTAACTCCGAAAAGTGGGAACTAAAGGTCTGTGATCACAGAGTCGTGTGGGTGAGTTGCACTTGTATGAATCATATCATAGCATGCATATCATATCATACGTAAACCTAGAACATAATTGCAGACCCTTATCATATAAATTAGTATGGGCTCTTTTATATGATAAGTTGTATTTCCGGAAACCTTAACTTATAAGTTTGTATGGGCATTCATATAAGTTAAGGTACTCATGTGATGGTAGTGTAGAATTATTTATTTACTTGTTGTACTTGCGCGCACTGCTTTACCATTTACTTCTTTTACTGCTCTTTACTGCTCTCTTACTTGTTTATAATGCTAGAGTAGTGCTTGCCTATATATACACTGCTAGCTTAGTTTTCCCTGCCACCTGCTTTTGTTTACTCCACTTTGTTGTCCTCCGCTTCGTCCTCCCGCACGGTGCCTAGGAGTCGCGGGGGGAGGCGAGCGCAAAACTGGCTTAGTCTTTATGACTAACGGTCAGTTGTGACCGTAGGAGTTCGAGGAGCTGGAGAAGCCATATGACTAGCAGGAAGTGATGGCAAGATCTGAGGAGCAGTTGCAGTGCATTACTTCTACCACGAGACAGGTGCTGATGAAGAGAGTGTTTAGCTTCCGCATAGAGATGATGAGAGAGAGAGAGTTATTATGTTGTTTTACTCATTTTAGACATGTACCGGGCATAAGCCCTTTTACTCTTTCATTTATTGTACTCATTGATGGACGATTTACATGTGGATATATATATACAGATGTGTGTGATTGTGGACTTATTTTACTAGTTTTCTTCTTATTCTTGTTGGCCTAGTTGATCGTTCTTGCCGGCAGGATCGGCGTCTTGCGGAGGTGGCTAACTCGTGTGTTAGCATCACCACAAAGCGGCGGTTCTGGGCATAAGATCTGGGAACAATCCTGGTGCGGGAGAGGGATCTTACAACAGATCAATTGGTGATGAGAAGTGAAAGTACTCCATAGTTAAGCGTGCTCGGGCTAGAGTAGTCACGGGATGGGTGACCTCCTGGGAAGTCCACGCGCTGCCGCTTAACTGGCTCAATTCTCATCAAAGGGGGACTGCGGTCTGCAACAACCCACTGTGCCCTGTGGTGGGACAGAGAGGGGTTGGGGTGCATGGTCTGCAGACCATCTGGTTAGGCTGAACCCTTCCGGTGCCAGCTGGGTCCCGTGTTGGCGGGCCTGGGCCGGGAGGGTGCCGGCGGTCCAGCTGGGTCCCGTGTTGGCGGGCCTGAACCGTTACACGTACTACCGTAGAATCAACTACAGAATCTATCTGAGGCAAGGGATAACAATTATTAGGGCATGCTTTATTAAGCTTAGTAAATTCCACACAAATACGCCATTTGCCACCGGCCTTTTTGATCATTACAACGTAGGTTCTTCAGAAGGCAGAAGATAAGCTGACTCTTTTCAGCTTCAGGAAACTCAACATTGATTGAGAGATTTCTGCTCTCAAATTCCTTGCTGATAGGCATGGCTTGAGTCTCTTGGGAAGTTTCCAAGCGAACTCCATCACTAGGTTCTTCTTTCACAACCTCTTCCGCAACTTCAGTAGAATTGGGGACTTAAGGTGTTCGGGAGATCTCAACTACCTGAGGAGGAGAGGATTCAGTCACATTAACCGTCTTGACATAACACTCTCAGGATTTCTTTGGATCGCTCCTGATCTAGTACTACTTGCCATTCAAGGAAAACTTCACTATCAGGTGGTAGGTAGAGACCACCGCTTGATATTCATTCAGAATCGGCCTTCCAAAGATTGCGTTGTAGCTACTTGGAGCTTCAACGACTATAAATTTGACAAGCTTTGTTATTCCTCCAAGAGTCACCGAGAGGGTGACATTTCCCTCTACCTCCTTCTTCTCTCCTGAGAAGCCATAGAGAGGCCCTTCCGTGGAAAGAATAGTTATTCCAGCCTTTAGGGCTTCAAAAGTCGTCTTGAAGAGGAGGTTGACGGAGCTTCTGGTATCCATTAAGATATTTTCAACTGTATAATTTTTGACCATCACCTTGATAATAACTATATTGTTGAAGGGGTTGGTGGTTGGAGGAAGATCTTCTTGCCCGAAGGTGACCGTCTCTCGGATCGGAGCAGAACATGAGGTAGCAGCGACCTCTGATCTGTAGACTCTTGCGAGACTAGCTTTCTTTGAAGATTCGAGACCTGCACCTCCATGGATGTAGAGAGGTAGCCCAAAGTTCCCTCGTCGTTAGCATCCACGCACTCGCTAGGATAACCGATGTTGCCAAGGGGGCCAACGTCATCAACTTTTTCACACTCCTAGTGGACTTCTACTACCTCCTTGCTCTTAGAGGTTGAAGCCTTGGAAGGATCACCTTTTCGCACTAGCTCCTACAACTTTCCTTCTTTCACAAGCTTCTCCACTAGCATTCGGAGAGCTCTGCAGTTCTCGGTTAGATAACCTCTCTCCCTATGATGCTCACAGTAGAGAGAGAGAGAGAGAGAGAGAGAGAGAGAGAGAGAGAGGTTTCTGGTCTTCGGGTCAGATTGCAAGGGAGCAGGCCTCTTATAAAAAGGCCGCTTTTGGAGAACTTGAACCACCTCGCTCATCGAGACATTGAGCTTGGTGAATGACTCTTGAGAGTTATTAAAGGATGACTGAGAAGAAGGCGGGAGAGGCGGCTGGACAAATTGAACTTGATGGACATGTGCTAGTTGCGGCGCTGGAGTGACTGGAGCTAGCAGCAGAGGCACTTTAGGATGAAAGTACTGATGTCCCTGGTGGGGATGGTGATGGCGGAAGTTCCTTCCACTTTGAGTTGGAGGTTGGAACTCTTGTCGGGGAGGCTTTGCTGATGGTGGAGCTGGAAGAAGCCAGCATAACATTTCTGGCCGGTTCTACACGTCAGATTGGAAACATAGTTGGGGTTGCTGATTTCCCCTTCTATAAATCTATTCGTGATGCTGATTAGCTCTTGATAAGATCTCGGCTCCTTGATGGTGACCTCAAACTTGAGAGGTCCTTCCTGCATGACATTTACCAGGGCCACCATATAAAGTTAGGGATCCACATCCCTTATCCCAAGGATTTCTCTTTGGAAGTGATCAACAAAGCGAGCCAGAGTCTTATTTTCACCATTCTTAATCCTAAAGAGGGCCGCAGGACCACTCTTCCTCTTCTTTGAGGTAGCAAACCTCAAAAGAAGTTCTTGATTTAGGACACTAAAGTAGGAGATGGACTGGGGAGGTAGTTTATAAAATCACTCCCTTGCTTGCCCATCTAAGGAGGTGATTAATAACTTACGCCTCATCGCATCTGAGAGAGGTCTTAGAGCGACTGCTGACTCGAAAGCTTGAGGATGAAAGCTATGATCACTCTCTCCGATGAACATAAGCAATCTTGGCTCTCTGAAGCCATGGGGAGTGGTAGCAGCAGGAGCCAGAGGATAAACATAGTCCTCCTAAAAATTCATGGCTCAAGCTGGAGATCCCTGAGTTGCTGCCCTAAAGAAGGGATGGTGAGCTGCAAACTCTTCCCCTTGAGAATGCAGGGGAGCAGCAGGATGGGAGTTCACGCAGTCAGGAGCATGAATACTAGACAAGGGATCAGGGGTGGCGACCTGATCGGTCTGGGGGAGAAGCCTCTGGGAGATCGTCAGAAGGATATGATTCATCGAATCTAACTGACGGGCGGTGTCACAGTGAGACTACTCGAGGCGAAGCTCAAAATGAAGCTCAAGGGCTTCTAAAAAGCTCGTGCTACCTGATGAAGGGAGATCTCCAGTGAACTGACCAGGCTGGATCTTACGCCCTGACATTTCAGTTATCCGCTGACTTCACCTTGACACTCTGATCTGAAGGTTGCGTGTTCATTCTATTGGCATAAAAATTGTATCTCCAAAACTCACACTAGAAAGAGATGGGGAAGGACTGCGGAGTGTAGGTTACTTGGGATGAAGAAAACCAGAGAAGAGATCTCTGAGAGAAAAGCTGCTTCGATTGATCTCCAGAAAAGGTTATAGGAGGGGTCTAAAATAGGTAAGGGTAAGAGGTAGAAAATATGACAAAAATCGAGACCGCTTGCACATGTTGCAAGCTGGAGGCTCGAAGAAAAAGTGCCCCAGATGTTCCAGTGAACAAGATCGAATAGACGAGCCTAGCTATATCTATTTTTGGCAGGATATGAGTAGTAGTGATGTTTGTCATTTTGACAAGCTTCACAGTTGAGAGAGGAGGTGTCCTTTTGTAGGTCTATCATGAGCTGGTAGAGTAAGTGAGGAGGAGAATGACCAAGGCTAAGATGCCATTGAAGGGGATATTTGGAGGTGGTAGAGGCAGAGAGAGCTGAAACATTATTAAGGAAGTAGAGGATGTCACTTTCATTCCAAGTAGAAAATGTCTCCTAGGAGCAAAAATCCTGAAAATAACAATGAGTAGAAGTAAACGTGGCAGAGCATTGTAGTTGTCTTGAGAGAGCTGGAATAGATAATAAATTGCATGGAAAAGTAGGCACGTAAAGAATATCCGCAAGTCAGATAGATGGAGTGACTTAGACCAGACTAGTCCCACACACAGGAGATGGCGAGCCATCCGCAATCAACACCAGTGGTGACCGATCATGTTTTTAAATAAGAAAAGATAAGAGGGTTTCTATTCATATGATTGGTGGTATCGGAGTCACAGAGCCACTTAACCTGAGTGGTAATATGCGCACAACCTAAAGAGGAGGTAAGGGAGACAGAATGCTCGCAGGCTCGAAGTCGGGCCTCAACAGCTTATGGACGAAGATGAGGATGCTTGGAAAAGAAATGATCCATGGTGTGGCCCGACTTTCCACAATGGGAGCATAGGTTCCAGCTAGGTCCTCATCCAACGTGGTGGCCTCCATTACTACCAGTGTTACCGTGGTCATCAGGGTGAGCAAAATAGTTAGAAGATGGCGGGGAGGCAATTATTGGCCATTGAAGGAGGGCCGTAACTACCTAGGCGTGAGTAGTTGTGGTATATAGAGTCCGAGAGTCAGCTTCACCCAGATTTTTATATCATAAAATGTCATAAGAGCCTAGTAAGCGAATAAGATAGCATATCACAATGAGTTTTTGGAAATGTTTTTGCTGGTCGGCAAGATCAGCAGAGAAAGGACGATGTTGAAGAAGCTCTGTGCCAAGAGCCTGCACTTCTTGGTAAGTTGAAGTGGGGGTCAAGGTGGGGCGGGAAAAGATATCTGCATATAACATTTAAATGCAAGAGTTCATAGCTCCCTTTGAGTAAATAACGACAAGATGGTCCTGAGCAGGTTTAACTGTTTCATCATGGCAAATGATGGGTAATCACTCGTCAGAGAGACTGTTGGCGAGTCATGTACAAATGAGAGCATAAATATCATCCAAGTCATCATACATGGCAGATCCTTTGGAAGGAGGAGCACTAGTTAAATGATGGTGTTTGCGGTGAAATCACAACAAAAAAGTAAAAGAGATACTCAAATTTGGGTAATTTGGCCCAGTTAACTTGGACGCAGTGCTGAGATTGCCTGATGAAGTTGATACAACAGGAGTGACGCCTGGAGTCACCATAGATAAGCAGTATAAGAATGTGCGGTCAGATACCCATATATGCATAATAGAAACAAAGACCGCACAATCAGAAGAGCTTACTGTCGTGTAGTTAGGAAACTGGAGACTGCACAAATCACGAAGAGTAAGGCGGAGTGTTAAGAAGAGAGAGACAAGCAGTTTGATAACCAAAGTTTGCACACACAAAAAATTAAGTGTGGGTGATTAGAAAACTGAAGTCCACACAAGAACCATCAATCACAAGGGGCAAGTGTAGAGTTCAAAATTGAATGATCAGTGTACCTCTGATTCCATGTGAGAAATTGAAATATAACTCACAAAAATTTGAAAATAATAGAATTTCTTTTTCCAAAAAATCTTAATATTACATTGGTGCACCCTCCTTTATATATAACGAAGGAGGTGGGAGAATTTACAATTTGACAATTGAAAGTGGAGGTCAGATCTTAAGTTACTCTAGAGGGGGGGGGGGGGGGGGGGTGAATAGAGTATTAAAACTTTTTATTTAGTCTTATAGCAGAATTTAAAATACTGTTAAGTATATGTGTAATCAGTGAGAGTTACAGATAAAGACAGAAACAGTAAAAAGAAAATCACACAACACAAGCATAGAAGAATAAGCAAGCATATAAGACACAAGGAGCTATAGTAGTTCCCCAATAAATCTAGGTACATCTACTCTTCTACCACCCTTGGTAGGAATCCACTAGGAGGGTTGATCAGGTGCCCTAGCACCAAGGGGTTTTTGATAAGGTGTCCACACACCAATAAGCTTTTGATAAGCTGCTTAAAAACCACACAAGGATTTTTTGATAAGGTGTCTTGCCACCACTGGGCAAATATTTGGAGGGAGAATTAACCCTGTACAAGATGAGATAAAGAGGTTTAGAGTGTTCTTCTCTGTCAATGATCTGAGAGAAGACAAGATGGTGTTGAAGCTGAAAGCTCCCCCTGTCTGATGAGAGTTGATGACAGTTGGTGGACAGAGCTTTCTCTAACACAAGTCTTTTGTAGCAGATTATCTGGAAGAAATGAATCTTCAGATTGTTATTGCTCTTTGAAAGACTTTAACTTGCAGCAGTTCTGAGAGGTTGAGTGTTGTTCTCAGAATGATGAGGGTGCTGCCTTGAGTAAGAAGAAGACTGGGAAAAAATGAATAATGTTCTGTCCTTCTTCTTCTTTCTCTAGTACTTCTCTTTGTTCTTCTTGTTCTGTAATAACAAAGAGACTGAGGGAAAATTTTGAATGTATCTCTGTGCTCTGTATGAAGAAAAAAAATCGACTCCTATATCCTGTTTCTTCTTTGATGACTTGTGATCTTGCAAATCCAAATCATCTGCTTTTAAGGAATATATTATTCTGACTTAAATCCTTCTTGGAACTATGCAGCCACCCAAAAAAGTTTTGGCAAGTCCTTTCAATTCCTTTTGTCGTGAAAGATGCCTTGGCATTAAATGTCAACGGCTATTCTTTTTCTTGGAATAGAAAGAATATATGGATATAATAAATAAGAAAGATATCCTTACATAACTGACTGAATACGTCCAAAAAGAATTAAATATATCCGTTATTCTATCGATTTGTGTTCAGAGAACTGATATCCAACTGAAAATATTAATCTGAGCTTCAGAAAGGAATTTGTCGAGCGCTGGCTGAAATTCGTCGAGCACTGCCTGGAATTTGTCGAACACTGACAGACAAATCGTCGAACGCCGCTAGCCATTTGTCGAGCTTGAATTTTCCTAAGTTCTGACTAATCTAATCAGCCTAAAAAACTTGACCCTAAGACTATACAATGGGGTCAATACAGATCCTAATCAACATATAGTGATCCTAGCCCAAATCAGTAATAGGGTTGTTTCAACAATCTCCCCCTATTTGGGTTAGGATACTATTTAACAATCATTCAAATAATATACAACTGAAAAAGAAAACAACAGAGCATAAATAAATCTGACAGAATGAAAAATCATTTCAGCAGATGAAATAAGAAGTGCTCTGAGTTCTCACAGTATTACAATCAAAGTAGAATCTATCAAACAAACAAAGATGATAGTTTAGAACCTTTTATTTCTTTGCAGATGAAGGCTTGAAAATTATTTGCCTGTTTGGATCTTGAGATTTCTTCTTGCTGATGTATAGATCTTGAGCTCCCAGAACAGTTTGAGGTTTAACATGAGGAACAAAAGCTTCTGGGTGCATATCAATATATTCTTCAGCATTGAATAACTCTTTGGAGTTGTACTTGTCAAGTTCTTTCCTTCTATAATCAGACATGGTAGAAATGTTTGTAAAATCTTTACCTTCTGATTTTGCTTTGTTAATCTGGGCATAAGCAATTGATTCTTTGAGTCTTGCCATTTGAGATAATCTTTCTTCTTCAGGATCTGGAAGATAAGGAACATATTCTGAATTATCAACTTGATCTTGAAGATCACTTTGAGGATTTCTGATCTTGTGAAAAGATCCATCAGAGATATGAAGTTTGTATTCTGAAGAAATTTGAGATGAAACAATGACTTGACTTCCTTGTAAAGCAACTGTTGAGTTCTTAGAAGGAGGATTGCTGGCTGATCCTGATGCTTGAGATCCACTGGAACTACCAGAAATCCTTGAATGTTGAGAGCTGGGCTTCTAGGAGAAGGATGATGGTGTTGCTGAGCCTGCTACTGGAGGAGGAGGAGGAGGATGGTTATATTTGACAGGTTTGTCAGAATAGTATCCAATTTTCCTCATCTTCTTCCTTCTTTTGTTCTCATTCCTTGAGAGTTTCATCCAATGAGGTGTATCTTTGTCAAGAGTAATATTATGAAGAACATAATATGGGATATCATTCTCAGGATTTGGAGGCTTGGGAACTGCCTTTGACTTTGCTTTTCTTTTCTTTCTCTTCCTTGATAGAGTATCATCAGAATCACTATCATTTTCTTCTTCATCAGAATCAGAAGAGGGAGTTGGATTATCATATAAATCATTGATCATTTTAAGAGCTTTGATTCTTTGCTCTTCAGCTTCATAAGCTTCATCTTCTGCTCTCCAGATTTCATCAAAGTCTGGAATTGGTGATTCATCAAAGACAAAAGTTGGGAATTCAAAATTATTGATAATTTATTCTGGAACTTGAACAAGAGCTGGAACTGCTCTTTGAACTGCAAAGCTACTAATAATCTTTTTCAGCAAAATTTTGTCAATTGGAGCAGTATAGGGGATAATTGCTCTAGAATGAATTTGATGTTTTGGCAGAGCTGAGGAGGCAAAACTGAACTTGGATAGTAAGGAAATAATATCTAGGGAGGGATGAATATAGATATTATTTATCTTTTCTATAACTTGTATATCTGATACTATACAAGAATCAACCATATCTGTATCATAAACTATAATTGAATCTTCTTTACTTTGTACTATCTCAGAATTATCTAAATCAAAAATTGTAACTTCTGCTACTTCTGGAGCAACTTCTGCTTCTGGAGCTTATTCACAGGACATCTCCCCCTGCCTAGCTTCAGTGATGCCAGAATCTAGGCCCCTAGAAGAAGGGACAGCAATAGAGGAAGGAAGGGAAGAAAGCTTAGCAGATAAGGTAGAGATAGCTTGGAGGACTGGAGCAAATTTTGTATCCAGGAGTTGGTTTATTTTAGGAAGAATGTCATCAAAAATTTGATCAGCAATAGAGGTGAGGTTGAGAGATAGATAGTCTGATGGAAGTGATGTAGATGGCTGTGAAGTGGATGGGATGAAAGTTGGTAGAAGGATATCTCTGACAGTTTCAGAATGTGTGGAAATGCTATCTGAATGGTTTGAACTTGAGGGATGAATTGGTGACTGATGTTCATCATGTATTGGAGATGGAGGTGGAATAGATGAATTGGTGACTGATGCTATATGATATTTGGTATTTTTAATGTTTGTGTAAGTGTGCATGCAAGAATAATTGATTTAATCAAAATAGGGCAATTTATGCATATTTGGGTAAGAAGAATGAAGGGATAAGCACCAATTCGACCAAGAGACAACCTTGATTCCTGTCATAACATGTGGCCGACAGCTTGGAGCGAGAAGGAGCATTATTTGAGGCACATGGTCCTGTGCACACGACCATGTGTCATGCCGATGTTTTGGTTTATTCTAGTTATATCATCCACACACATAGAGGAGTGAATCAGCGCGATGATTGAGCACACGATCGTGACACACGACCATGTCACTGATAGTGTGTATGTTAAACTGCTATCGACAGAAGTTCTCTTTAAATAAAAGATTTTGACCTGAAGAATGTATACCTGATCCAATCGAAAAATGAGAGAAAATCCAAATTAGAGAGGAACACTATGAAGAGAAGGGGTGAAGGAGAAGAACACATGGAGAAAAGAGGCTTTTTAGTAGGTTTCCTACATTTTAATTCTTCTTCCTTTCTCCTCCCTCTTTATATGTATCTTGTGTGTGTTTGTTCATGTAATCATATACTTTTAAGTGTTCTGATACGTAAAATTTTGAGATATATTTTCTCCAAATTCAATGAACTGTAGGCAAGAGTAACTATCGTCAATAGTATATGATATTTTTAAAATAAAAATACCAAGTGTCATATTCTACGGGGCTGTTGAATACTTCTACTAATACACATTATTATTATTTTATCAAAAATATAAAGATGGTTTGGTAAAAGAAATAATATAGAAAAAGAGCATTTGATTGAGAATCAAACTTAAGAAAACTAATTAGTAAATCTAAATTTCATAAACAAATGAAGAAAATAACTCGACCGTGGTGGTTCCCAAATTATGATAGCACCTCTCTCGAGGAATACAACCAACTAACCTTAGGTTGATCGATTAAGACCCCTCGGCAAGTCAAAATATCTAAGCTTTCTTTAAGAGATGAACCCCACAATTGGATTTGACTCCAATCCGGATGATTTATGTCATCCTCTTTTGAGGGGTGCATGCAACTCCTTTCACCCTTGAGTGATCTTCTCATATTCATGGATCTGTCGATCAACTAAAATACGGATCATTAATTGAAATACTAAAAGTGCATAGTGTGCCTCTGAGTATTCTCTAGAGGGGGTGAATAGAGTTTTTAAACTTGCATTCCCTAGTTATGCACTCATAATAAAACTACTAACTACTATGCAATCAACAACACCAAAATAGAATAAAGTACGAACAGAAAATATAAACTAGAAAACAGTAAACTGGACAGCAAAAAAAATCAGTAAAAAAGACAGAATTTTTATAGTGGTTCCCCAAAATGTGGTAGTCCTCCTTCTACCTCCATGATAGGATTGCACTAACTATGCATGAGTCTTTTGATAAGGAGACTCACATAACCACTGAGTCTTTTGATAAGGAGACTCTTAGAACCACTGAGTCTTTTGATAAGGAGACTCTTAGAACCACTGAATACTTTGAAAGAGGGATTCTTAAAACTCTTTTACAGTTGGAGAATGAGAACAATAGAAGGAGAAGAAAGAAGAGAATAGAATTCTTTTGTAAGAATAAATTAGAATCTATCTATTTGAATGTTGTTGCTTCAATTTATCTCTGGATCTGAATATGATGAACCCTTGCTTAAGATAGTGATGATTTCAAGGGTTATAAGCTTGATCCTGATCCTCTCTGCACTTTTGTTGACTTGCTGCTCTGTGATGTAGAAGAAGTGGTATCAGTGTTGTAATATTTTTTCCTGTGCAGAGGAGTTATTCTTTTGTTTTATCTTAGGGTTGGAGGAGAAAGAAGAAGAAGCCCTATTCGACAGTCAGAATAATGAATCAGTGTAATGTTCTTTTCTTCAACAACATACTTATTCTCTATGAATTGAGTTTGAATTTCTTTCTTCTTCTAGACATTCCTTAGACGGAATGTCTATTAGACATTGATGTTTCCTTCTATTTTTGTTCCTGACCCGTCCATCTAATTTGAATAACTTCCAAGAATGTCTTTTTTTGTATCTTTGGAATACTCCATTCCATTCTTGGTAATAAATAAGACGTTGGAGAACATATTTCAGCCTTGCAGATCATCTAGAAAAGCGCCAGAAAGGACAGCAGAAAACTTTCTACTTATGTCTATACTCGACGCTGCATCACTTCATCTTTCATCATATCGACGCACCTTAGAGTTCTTATAGAAGTTGCTTCGAATTCCTTCTTAGCTCTGCCTGAACTTAGATGTCGACGTTGCATCGATTACTTATTGATGTATCCGTCGAGTTGAAGACTTTGACTTAACCTTTATCTTCTACATCGAATTGAAGTCGAAGTTGAGTCGACTTCTGAGATGGCTTCGATAGGCTCTTCCTTCTGCACGTGTTCCTTTTGAGGTTGCATCAACTTGACTTGATACTTCGACAGGCAAATTGAGTTACATTGACTTTCAGTCAGAGTTGAGTCGACATCTAGTCAAAGTTGTGTCAACTTCTATTCGACGCAAGTTTTAAATCAACTGAATTTTATTCTTATCTTAGGCCTGGTCTTGACACACTAAGTGAATGTGATATCCTAGGACATCTAATGACCATTTTAGCCTTTCTATACAATGTGGGTAATACAACCTAATTGATGAAATCACTTTATGATAATTTGTTTGATAAATCAAAAAGGGTTTTTCCAACAATCTCCCCCTATTTATCTTAACAAATTTTACAATTTGATTAAGTAATTTCAAACATACTTTGATTTAAAATTAAATACAAACACATATACACAAATCAATAATGACATTATAAACACATAGACAATATGATGAACTTTCAAGAAATCATATTGATCTTCATAATCATGATAATTGTATCCATCAGATGATATAATATAATACCAGTGTTTACCTATTTATTACTATACTTCTCTTGGGCTTTCCTCTTCCTTGAGAACACTTGTGGTATTACACTTTGTTGGAACAACCCTATTACTGATTTGGGCTAGGATCACTATCTGTTTATTAGGACTAAGTTGACCCCAACGTATAGTCTTAAGGGTCAAGGGTTTAGGCTGTTAAAACTTAAAAAGATAAATTTCTGCGTTCGACAAACTCCATCCTGCGTTCGACGAACTCCAGCATGCGTTCGATGAACGACATGCTCCAGTTCGATGAAATTGCCAAGGTTCTGCGTTCGACGAACGTCTTGCTTCAGTGTTCGACGATCTTGCAGCGTCTCAGCATCTCAGCGGTCGACGAATTTTAGTCTCAGCGGTTGATGAACTTTAGTCTCACCGGTTGACCAAGTCTCAGCGTTCAACCAAGTCTCAGCGATCGACGAATTGATTCAGTTCGACGAAATAGCTTCTCAGCTCGACAAACTCAGTTCTCCAGCCATCCAGCAGATTATTCTCTCTGCTCGACGAACTCAATTCTCCAGCCAGCTGATGAGTCCTCATCATATACGCATATTTGGACTCATCCGGGCCATTTTTCCAATCATTCCACTACACTTTAGCCCCATTTTAGCTCATAATTATCACTCACTGCTAGGTGCACATCTTGGCCCGTTTCGGTGTTATTTTCTTGTTCATCTTTGTTACAATGTTTCATGCTGTCTTAAGTGCCGCCTTCAGTGGCCAGACTGGTGTCGTATGCTGGAACAGGAGTCGTGCATGTGTTCCCGGTACAATTCTGTACAGGAATACTGCGCACGATCACTGGCTCCTTCGCGCACGACCACTGGTCGTGCGCCTCTGCTCGTGCGCACTTAACACCCATTTCATGAGTTCTGTCTGGCTTATCGCACGACCACTTACGACAGTGCGCACGACCACTGGTCGTGCGCCACTGATCGTGCGAACTTTGTATTTTATAATTTTCTTCCCTTCCAGGCTCCGTCCAGTCAGGCACACGATCACAGGATTCTAGTGCGCACGACCACCGGTCGTGCGCCACTGATCGTGCGCACTGTTTATTCCAGCGCCTATAAATTGCCCTGCTCGCGATTTTAGGTCGGATCCCCGATTTTCTTCCGCCGTTTTCTCGCTCCAGGGCTCCGATTTCGCCCCTCCACCGCCGCCCACCATATGGAGGTGCTCCGGGCTTGTTCTTCACGCCAATCTTGAGCCGGAGCTTCCTCTCGGCCTCCTCCTTCATCCAAGTGCTCCAAGGAAGGTTTAGCCGCCATCGCCATCGAGCAAGAGGAAGTTTGCAACCTCTACCGGATCGTGACACGAAGAAGACGGGCTCATTGGAGAGTAGTGACAGCTCTCTCTACCCCGGACGTAGTTGCGGACCGAGCTTGGACACGGATTGACAACCCGGCGATTCCAACCGTGAATCTACAACGAGACTTCGGATTCGGTCGATTTCTTGCCTTATTCTTCTCTTATTGATGTGTATGTAGCTAGAACCAACATTTTGATGAAGTATATTTTTACTTGTTAACATTAGTATGAAATCATGTCCATGTGATTGAGTAATCTTGTTATATTTTCATTTGAGGTGTGCCCCGTGGTGTGGATTGTTCGTTGTGTTGTGCCGCCCTAACCATTATTAGTGGTGTGCTTTGCGAAGAGGTGCTTACGACCCTCATTCCGTTAGCCTTCTCGCCCATCCGCCTACCGAAGCGTGGCATCGCGGCCCGTACTCCATCCCGCCTAACGAAGCAGCGCGCTCAAGGCCTGCATAGTTCGATCCGCTTGCCTACTCGTCCATCCGCCCTTACGAAGTAGCGCGTTCAAGGCCTACGTAGTCTTCCATCCCGCCGAGCGAAGCATTGCATAGCGGCATTGCATAGGAGTAGTTGTAGCTTTTTCTCTTTATTTTGCACAAACCAAATCAACCCCCGTGTCCGCAATTCATCCGACCCAAAGGACTTCGATCTCAAGTCCTTCCTCGAACGTTAACTCCACCTTACTGTGTTCCTTGAGAGATTCGATACTTGGGGATTTACTTCCTCATATTATTACTTGACAACGACCGGTTCACTGCCGTTCGGATCGCAGTCTCGCTACCGCATATAGCGGTGTGCAGGATTTGCGCATCAAGTTTTTGGCGCCGTTGCCGGGGAACACAGTCGTGTGAGTTTTCCGGAGAGGGAGAACCTGAGAGAGAAGCCCTTCCATTTGTAAATTGCATTTCTTTGTCTTATTTCTTTTTATTCCTTTTTCCTGTTTTAATTAGGTTGCTTTAGTAATTATTGTTAGATGTAGTATTTTGCACAATAGCATCTTTATTTTGAATCGTTTTATCTTCGCACTATGTGGGCACATCTAAATATCCGTTGCCGTTGGTGTGGAGCTACTTCCCACTCTAGTGATGAATGCCCTACGGAGAATAGTAGGCATAATTCTTATAGCCCAGCATATGGATTACCGACTTCGTCTGGTACTCCATATGGTGCGCGTAAGTCTTATGGCTACTCTGCTGAGCCTTTACCGTCATACTTCTTTTCGGCTTCAGCACCCGTTGTGCCAAAGAAGCCTGCTAGGCAGTGCCAGTTTTGTCAGAGCACTGATCATGTCTTGAAGGACTGTGCTGAGTATTTTCGCCAATTGGACGAGGATGACGAGCCGGACATCCGGATCGTCCCAACTCCTAACTCTGGCGGCACACCTTCAACATCCGATTATGTGTCTTTGTCACCTTCACATCTTGAAGGGTATGGCATGGATACGGTCACCGTATGTGTGGCTGATCTGGGCACCGACGTTGCTGAGCCCATTCTCCCAGTGCATCCACCACCTCTAGTGGATTCGATTCTTTGTGAGGAATCGGTGCTCGACTTTTATCCGAGCACTATTCCTCTCCCTGTTGTGCATACTACACTCGTCTCTGACGACATTGTTGATGATGTGTCGCAAGAGGAGGCGGTTGATCTTAGTATTGTGCCTACTCCTATGGAGGAGGACAACCTTCTAGGTGAAGAGGAGGTTTCCTCAGCACCGGTGGAGGAAGTCCAAATCCTAAGCTTGGCCACCGTTGATCCCGCCGAATCTTGTAGCATTGATGACAATGCAAACATTATTTTACTTCCCCAACCTGATGGGAGTGAGACCGGGATCACTCCCCCGATTGATGTTTATTTATGTTCTTCGTCTTCTTTATTTCTTGATCCCCTTCCTTCATCTGAGTCTATGCAGGTTGAATCTTCACAGGTACTTCAGGAGGACTTGGAGCTTTGTGCTCAAGTCAATGATGAGTGTGTCCTTTTATGCGAGGAGGTTAATTCCTCCTCCATTAAGGAAGCCTCATTCGTTGCCTTCTCCTTCTGCGGACCTGCTGTGGACGATACCTTGCTGGGCAAGGATAGTTTTGGTGAGATGAGTGAGGACCAGGTCTCCTCCTCTTCTTACTTTCTTTTCCCTCTACCTGTGTTGGGCAGGTTTTATTTATATTCGGGTAGAGGCGTGACTGTTCTTTCTCCGTATAGGTACCCGCTATCGAAACGGATAATGGAGCAGTTACCTGTGCATTTTCTTTTTCATAGGCCCATTAGCTAGAACCATTTTAATTTAGAATAAGTCGTGCTGGGATGACAATAACCCCAGTAGTTATCTTTCTTTTCTGCATTTTTATTTCATCTAATCATGTTTAGTTAGTAATATTTCTTTTCAGTTTTCTATTTTCTTTTGTTTCTGCGGAGCTGACCCCTGCAGGTATCTTTTCTGGATGGCGGATGCTGCAGCTTCATTTTAGCTTACACGCCAATCTGCTGGTGTGCTCATTTCTGAGCACTGGGTACTCTCTTTCCCTAGCCTTTCCTGTTTTTCATGTCATATATTCGGTGGATTGTTTAGTTTAAGTCTGGGGGAGAGTAGTTTTGTTTACCCGCTCACGTGCACCATTGCACTGCATACTAGAAGATTTCATTTAAATTGTTGTTCATTTTCATTGCACACCACCGCACCCACTTGAGCGCGTACTCGCCTGTATGCATGCTCTGTAGTGAATTTAATTCTTCTGCTTATGTGGGAAAGTCTAGGTGATGGCTTAGGACTATGTAGCAGAGTAAAATGTTGATCCCCGTAGTGCTCCTAGTCGAGTGCTCGGTTGCATAGGAATTTGTGTAGGTTAGATCTCTTTTTATACTATGGTTTTATATTTTTCTCTATTAGTGTAAATGTTGTTTACTCTACTCAAATGGTGAATCCGGTGTGAATCAAACGGTAGCGTAGGGATGTGTGTAAACGATCGCTAGACTCGTATTGCTTGAGTCGGGAGAAAGGAGAATCTTTCTCGGTGGCTAGAACTTGCCCCAAGCGATTCTTGAAGCATTGGCATAGGATAGTTCTAGTGCGTGAGAATGACGTAGGCCATTATTTTGGCTCGGTTGAACTTTTTATTTCATGCCTATCATCTACCCTTGCTAGCCCCTTTGTGCCTGCCCTTTTCTTGATTCAGCTCCACATTTATCTCACCAAAGCCTAAAAGCCTAGCCTAGTCACACACCCAAATCTGAGCTTTAGTTGTAGTTTCATTTACATTTTGGGGGGTGTTGATTGTGGTGTCTATTTTGTGAATCTGTGGATGTGCTCATTTGAAAATTTTGCTGAAAGAAAAAAAAAAGACAAGAAAAAGAAAGATAGAAAGAAAAATGAAAAAAAGAAGAAGAAAGAAAAATGAGTTTTATTGAAAAATCATGTAGAAAAATTATGTATTGGGAGTAGGCGGTGCACACACCTATGTTGCAAAAGTTCAAGTCTGGGGGTGTGGTGCACTTGCATTCGATTTTGGTGCGCGGGTAGTTATTTTTAAAGCTCATTTGGGTTACGTGTTTAAGACATTTTGTTTATCATCGTTTACCTCACCGTAACCCAAGCCCCATCTCTAACCTAAAGTCCTACCGACTCACGCTATGAACCAATCTAGTGTCGTGGAGAGAATGTGACCGGGCAAGCCTATGGTCACCGACACCGATGGATTTCGGTGGAGTTTGTTCGGCATCCCAATCTTGAGCAATGCTCATCTCAGCGTTTAGTTTACTTTCTCCGTATGCATGACCGAACGATTCACCGTAGTTCACCATTTTGAGTAGTTGTAATATGATTTTACTCTTTTAGAAATATATAGACTGTTTATATAATCAGAAATCTTCTCTACTATTCTTCTTATGCACGTGAGCATGCGACTTCGCATGGTACTCTGTATTGTAGTTTTAAGCCATCTACTTTTCTTTCCCCGTTCGCATGGAATTTGTTTGCTCGGGACGCGCAAACAGGTAAGTCTGGGGGTGTGATGAGTCCTCATCATATACGCATATTTGGACTCATCCGGGCCATTTTTCCAATCATTCCACTGCACTTTAGCCCCATTTTAGCTCATAATTATCACTCACTGCTAGGTGCACATCTTGGCCCGTTTCGGTGTTATTTTCTTGTTCATCTTTGTTACAAGTTTTCATGCTGTGTTAAGTTCCGCCTTCAGTGGCCAGACTGGTGTCGTATGCTGGAACAGGAGTCGTGCAGGTGTTCTCGGTACAATTCTGTACAGGAACACTGCGCACGATCACTGGCTCCTTCGCGCACGACCACTGGTCGTGCGCCTCTGCTCGTGCGCACTTAACACCCATTTCATGAGTTCTGTCTGGCTTATCGCACGACAACTTACGACAGTGCGCACGACCACTGGTCGTGCGCCACTGATCGCGCGGACTTTGTATTTTATAATTTTCTTCCCTTGCAGGCTCCGTCCAGTCAGGCGCACGATCACATGATTCTAGTGCGCAGGACCACCGGTCGTGCGCCACTGATCGTGCGCACTGTTTATTCCAGCGCCTATAAATTGCCCTGCTCGCGATTTTAGGTCGGATCCCCGATTTTCTTCCGCCGTTTTCTCGCTCCAGGGCTCCGATTTCGCCCCTCCACCGCCGCCCACCATATGGAGGTGCTCCGGGCTTGTTCTTCACGCCAATCTTGAGCCGGAGCTTCCTCTCAGCCTCCTCCTTCATCCAAGTGCTCCAAGGAAGGTTTAGCCGCCATCGCCATCAAGCAAGAGGAAGTTTGCAACCTCTACAAGATCGTGACACGAAGAAGACGGGCTCATTGGAGAGTAGTGACAGCTCTCTCTACCCCGGACGTAGTTGCGGACCGAGCTTGGACACGGATTGACAACCCGGCGATTCCAACCATGAATCTACAACGAGACTTCGGATTCGGTCGATTTCTTGCCTTATTCTTCTCTTATTGATGTGTATGTAGCTAGAACCAACATTTTGATGAAGTATATTTTTACTTGTTAACATTAGTATGAAATCATGTCCATGTGATTGAGTAATCTTGTTATATTTTCATTTGAGGTGTGCCCCGTGGTGTGGATTGTTCGTTGTGTTGTGCCGCCCTAACAATTGTTAGTGGTGTGCTTTTCGAAGAGGTGCTTACGACCCTCATTCCGTTAGCCTTCTCGCCCATCCGCCTACCGAAGCGTGGCATCGCGGCCCGTACTCCATCCCGCCTAACGAAGCAGCGCGCTCAAGGCCTGCATAGTTCGATCCGCTTGCCTACTCGTCCATCCCCCCTTACGAAGTAGCGCGTTCAAGGCCTACGTAGTCTTCCATCCCGCCGAGCGAAGCATTGCATAGCGGCATTGCATAGGAGTAGTTATAGCTTTTTCTCTTTATTTTCCACAAACCAAATCAACCCTCGTGTCTGCAATTCATCCGACCCAAAGGACTTCGATCTCTAGTACTTCCTCGAACGTTAACTCCACCTTACTGTGTTCCTTGAGAGATTCGATATTTGGGGATTTACTTCCTCATATTATTACTTAACAATGACCGGTTCACTGCCGTTCGGATCGCAGTCTCGCTACCGCATATAGCGGTGTGCAGGATTTGCGCATCACCAGCCAGCAAATTATTCTCTCAGTTTGACGAACTCCAGCTCCAGTTCAACGAACTCAGTTCTGCGATCGACGAATGCCTTCAGGTCGACGAACTTAGATCTGAGATCGACGAATCCAATTTAGTTAGACGAACTCAACATTCTGTTCGACGAACTCAATTCTCAGATCGATGAATTTTCTCCTCGGCACAATAATTTCAGACAGATCAGTTATATTCTATTCTCTGATTTTAGATCAACTTAATTCAACAACGGATCTATATTCCAGATAAGTCAGGATATTATCTTTCCTTTTATTATTCTCTTATTTCGAGAAAGTAGCCGTTTGGCTAATCGGAAAAGGATACATTTATTGAAAAGGAATTAAATACTCAGATTGGAGTTCCAAGAAATAATCAATCATGATTATTCTATTCCTTATTCACAGGATTTGAAATTCAAATTAGAGATATATTGCCAAAAAGAAGAAGGAAGAAATAGATACACATTATCACACAACAACAATACATGAAAAAGAGAAGAAGAATACAGTCGAGAGGAAGAAGAAAAAGAAATATTCAGAAAGCCAAAAAACTTTACAGATCTTCATTTTCTTCAAGCAGCACTCTCAATCTATGAGAACAACAACACTGATCTTATCTCAAATTTCTGCTGCAAAGTTTCAAATCTTCAAGAGCAACAAACAATCTGAGAAACCTTTGTCTCTCAGATTCATCAGCTATCAAAGGAAGATCTACATTCAAGAGAAAGCTCCATCCTCAACTGTCAACTATTTTCTATCAGACAGGGGGAGCTTTACATCATCAAATCCAATAGTCTTCTCTCAGATTATTGACAGAGAAGAACTTCATAACCCTCTTTATCCCCTCTTTTACAGGGTTCTAACTCCCTTCAAAAGTTAACTCCTTGGTGGCAGGGCACCTGAACAAAAACCTATTGTTTGGTTTGAGCACCCAATCAAAAGCTCAAGTGGTGTATTGGGCACCTGATCAGTACCCCATTGGTGATAGGGCACCTGATCAAAAACCTAGTGGATTCCTACCAAGTGTGGTAGAAGAGTAGATGTACCAAAGTTTATTGGTGAGCTACTATAGATCCTTGTGTCCTCTGTGATTATGTTTATTTTTCTGTACTGTGCTGTGTGCTATTTTCTTTATTTGTTTTTATAACTCACTCAGTACACATATATATCACTATTTTAATTCCGCTATAAAAATAAGTGAAAACTTTTTAATACTCTATTCATCCCCCTCTAGAGTAACTTTAAGATCTAACCTCACTTTCAATTGGTATCAGGGGACTTTCCACTGGTACCAGAGGACTTGCAATTAGTATCAGAGGTTGGTTGATTCTTTACAGGCTAACACCTGAATCAGAAGATCAATTAGAACTTGATTTTCTTCTAGAGTTTCTTTTGCTAAAAATCCATGGCACAGAACAAAGAATACTCAAGCACAACACCTCCTATGTGCAATCTTAATAAGTTTGCATTATGGAAGGCAAGGATCAGATTATGTATGAATTCTATTGATGAGGATATCTTCAATGTTATTTTGACAGGACCTCCTACTCCTACAACAACAATAAGTGCTGAAACAAAAACAACAAATAATGTTGTTCCACCTCCTGAGTGGACAAAAGCTTAAAAGAAGCAGGGAAGTGATGATGTCAAAGCAATGAATATATTGGCACAGACAATGTGAGATGACATATTTCAAAAGGTTGTGGAATGCACTTCAGCCAGGGAAATCTGGACCTCCCTCAACAACATGGTTGAAGGCTCTGCAGATGAAAGAAAAGACAGAAGATCTCATCTTATCTTCCAGTATGAAAACTTCAAGAAGGGATAAAATGAAACAGTAGCTGACATGTACAATAGACTCAGTCTCATAATCAATGAGCTGAAGACTTTGGACAAAGTGATATCTATCACTGAAGTAAATAATAAGATCTTAATGTGCTTAACCAGCACATGGGACTCTAGGATTTGGCCAATCAAGAAATCTAGAAGCCTTAATGAGATATCCACTGAGACCTTGTTAGGAAAACTTAAATCCTATGAGCAGCTTATCAAGTCTAGAGAAGCTGAACAATCTACTTCCTCACTAGCATCCAAGAAGGAAAGAAACATTGCTTTCCAAGCAACTGAAGAGGAAGATAAAGCTCCAGGAGAAGTGGAGTTTATGAGCTTACTAGCCAAAAGGTTCTACAAGATGGCTAGAAAAGACTTCAGAAAGAAGGATTCAAGATCCACAGAAAAGCCAAGGTATGACAAATCTAATTCTAAAGAAATAATTTGTTTTGGCTGCAGAAAACCTATGCACAGTCTACCTGAGTGTCCAGAGAACCAAAAGAAAGAGAAGAGAAAAGAGAAAGAAGAGAAAAGGCACTCCATCAAGCCTTCCTTCCACAAACACAAGCATAAGGGAAGAGGCTTTGTAGCTGAAACATGGAGTGAAACAGAATCAGAATCTTCATCCAGCTCTTCTGAAGATGAAGAAAATGCAAATGAGAAGGACCAATGCTTTATGGCCATATATGACTCAAGCAGTGAGTTAGAATATGCATCATCATCCAGCTCCAGTGATGATGAAGAACAAAGAAATTTCTGCATGATGGCTATCAATGCCTCAGGAAACAATTCAGAAGAATCAGAATCTGAAACTGACAGTGATCAGGTAATATCTACTTTTGATTTCAATTCAATTGAATTCAAAGATGAATTCAAATCTCTTTGCTTTGATTTAATCAAATCTGAGAAAGAGATAATCTCTCTCAGAAATAAGTTGGCTGAAATGAACCAACTAAGTGAAGAAAATGTCAATCTTAAGAAAGATTTGGCTGCCTCCAGAGAACACATTGTTCTCATTGAGAGCAAGTTATCTGAAGCTAAGAAATTTGAAGAATCCCTAAATGGGAGAAGTATCAAACTGATGGACATCATAAGCACAGTGAATGCCAGACTAAGTGGCAAACTGGGCTTGGGTGCATCATCAAGTGAGCCACATCTAATTAATAAAAACATTCTTTCTACACCAGTAAAATTCATTTCTGCAAAGGGCAAAGAGCCAGTAGAAGTAGATAAGAATATTTCAAGCAAGGATGTTCAGAATAAAAGAATTCAACAGAATTCGTCGAACAGAGCTCGACGAAATCACACGAATTCATCGAACGGAGATTGACGAACTCTGAAGACAAATTCTCAGTACATTTATTATTCGAACGGTGCTCGACGAAAGCACTTCACTTCGTCGAACGACGATCGACGAACTCAACAGAATTCGTCGAACGGAAAACATACTGAAAATCTAAATAATTTTTATTCTTCACATACTAAAAATCCTTTTACTGAGTGGATAATTCCTCCAAGGAGATATCATCCACAATGTTATAAGGATCATCCTGAGATATCTTATATTTCAGAATTTTGTGGAAAAACAAAAGGACCCAAGGTAGTCTGGGTCAAGAACAACTAGAATGTTTTCTATTTTGCAGGTACAGGGCTATCCAAAAATAAAGGAACAATGGTGTTTGGATAGTGGTTGCTCAAAGCATATGACAGGAAACAAGGCAAACTTAAGCAATTACAAGGCAAAGCTTGGACCCAAAGTGATCTTTGGAGACTCCAACTGTGGACAAACCAAAGGTTATGGACATATCAATGTTGGAGCAGTCACCTTCAAAGAGGTAGCTTATGTCAAGGGTCTGAAGCACAACCTCATCAGCATAAGCCAGTTATGTGATGATGGTTATCAGGTAACTTTTAACCACTCCTTATGTCTTATTACCAATAATAAAAACAGAAATGTATTATCTGGTATTAGACATGGAAACATTTATTTAGTCAATTTTGACTCTGCCAATTCAGATATTTGCTTATTTAATTCAATAAGTAAAACAAATGAATTATGGCATAAAAGGCTTGGACATATTAACCTTAGAACTATATCTAATCTTTCTAAGGACAATCTTGTTAGAGGACTGCCTTCTGGTTCATACAAGAAGGAATGACTCTATAGGGCTTGTCAATTAGGTAAGCAAACCAAGAGTAGTTTTAAATCCTTATCCAAGAGTGATTCACCTAGGATTTTGTACTTACTGCATTTGGATCTCTTTGGACCCACTGAAATACAAAGTTTAGGAGGGAAGCATTATTCTCTAGTTATTGTAGATGACTTCTCAAGATTCACTTGGGTGTTCTTTCTTAGGAACAAGTCTGACACCTTCAATGTTCTGAAAAAATTTCTCAGGTCCATCAAGATTGAGTACTCTACTCTAGTTGCATTGATCAGAAGTGATCATGGCACTGATTTTGAATCTCTTCTGATGAGAGAATTCTGTGGAAAAGAAGGGATCAAACAATGTTTCTCTGCTCCTAGAACTCCTCAACAAAATGGGGTAGCTGAAAGGAAAAATAGAACACTAATTGAATCAACAACTACATTGCTTGCTGATGCTCACTTGTCAATCTCTTTTTGGGTGAAGGCAGTGAACACATCAACTTATGTGTTTATCAGAAGCCTGATACATAAGATTAAGGGTAAAACTCCCTATGAATTACTTAAGAATAAAAAGCCTAAGGTTAACTATTTTAAGATATTTGGATGTAAATGCTATGTGCATAACAATGATAAGAAGTATCTTAGGAAATTTGAAGCAAAATATGCTGAAGGTATATTCCTTGGATATTCTCTTTCCAGTAAAGCATATAGAGTTTAAAATAAATCAACTCTTAAGATAAAAGAGTCCATGCATGTATCTTTTGATGAATCTAACATGTTAAATGAGGAGAGGAATACCACCTCTACCAAACATACTTTGTAGGTACCAATTCTATATGAAGAACTTAATGGATTGGATCTACACAATAAAGATTCTCTACTTCCATCAAATGAAATTATTGAAGACAGTGAAGAAGAGGATAATCCAGATCTTGCTGATAATACAAATCAAATGACAACTGATCATATCCCTTAAGAAGAAACTATTGTTGAACCAACTCCAACTGTTGATCACATAACAGTTAGAGATCATCCAATATCTCAAATCATTAGAGATATTTCAGCAGGTGTTCAAACAAGGCATCAACTACACCAAAATCAGATGCACACTTGTTTCCTATCACAAGTTGAACCTCAATCCATAAAAGATGCAGAACAAGATCCAAAATGGATTCTTGCAATGCAAGAGGAGCTCAACCAATTTGAAAGGAACAAGGTTTGGGATTTGGTTCCAAGACCAAAAGGCCATTCAGTCATTGGCACCAAGTGGGTCTTCAGGAACAAGCTAGATGATCAAGGCATAATCATTAGAAATAAAGCAAGATTAGTGGCCCATGGATATTCTCAGGAAGAAGGAATTGATTATGATCAAACCTTTGCTCCTGTTGCTAGACTTGAAGCTATAAGGATATTCCTTGCTTTTGCTGTCTTCAAGAAGTTCAAAGTCAATCAGATGGATGTGAAGAGTGCATTTCTTAATGGAGACATCAAAGAAAAAGTCTATGTGAAACAACCACCAGGTTTCATCTCTCCAACTCACTCCTCTTATGTATTTAAGCTTAATAAAGCTCTCTATGGTCTCAAACAAGATCCCAGAGCATGGTATGAGACCTTAGCTTATTTTCTTTTGGAGTAGACAATTTCTGTAGAGACATTGTTGATAAAACCCTATTTTTCAGGATACATAAAAATCAAACTTTACTAGTTCAAACATATGTAGATGATATTAATTTGGCTCCACTGATTCAAATCTATGCAAAAGGTTCTCTAACCTAATGCAATCTAAATTTTAAATGAGTAGTATGGGTGAGTTATCTTACTTCCTTGGTCTTCAAGTGAAGCAAACTCCACATGGCATATTCATATCAGAATCCAAGTATGCTAAGGAATTAGTGAAAAGGTTTGGTATGTCTGATTCTTCCACCATGAAAACACCCATGCCCTCAAATGCTGTTGTAGACACTGATGAATCAGGGAAACCTGTTGATCAGAAAGTTTATAGAGCAATTGCTGGCTCTTTACTTTACTTAACAACTAGTAGACCTGACATAATGTTTGCTACATGTATTTGTGCTAGGTTCCTAGTTAACCCCAAAGAATCTCACCTAATTTTATTAAAAAGAATTTTGAGATATATAAAAGGTTGTCCAAATCTAGGTCTCTGGTATCCAACAGCTTCAGAATTTGAATTAACTGGATTCTCAGATTCTGATTATGCTGGATGCAGAGTAGACAGGGAAAGCACATCAGGAACTTGCCAGTTTCTTGGTGATAGGCTTGTGTCTTGGTTTTGAAAGAAACAAACATCTGTGTCTACATCAACAGTTGAAGCAGAATATATTGCTGCAGGCAGTTGCTGCTCACAAATATTGTGGATACAAAATCAACTTCTAGATTATGGTATCAACTTAAATAATTCAATTATATCTTGTGACAATACTAGTGCAATATCTATAACACAAACTCCAGTACTTCATAGTAGGACTAAACACATAGAAATTAGGCACCACTTTATCAGAGATAATGTGGATAAAAATAAAATTTTTCTACAATTCATTTCTACTGATTTGCAAAGGGCTGATATTTTCACCAAACCCTTGGATGAAAAGAAACATATCTTCTTTATAAATCAGCTAAGAATGATAGATGGAGATTCAATCATTAAAAAATTAAATTATCTATTTATCTCCTTATAATCAATTTTTCATTTCATTTTGTCTCTGCACATACAAAAATTGTTTTTCTTTCCAGTTCCTTTGCACTTGTTCTCTATTTTATTTTGCAGGAACAATAACAATATTTCTTCAAAAAGATTGCATCCTTCCCTACCTCCTCATCTGTCCCTTCTTCTAGGGGCCTAGCTTCAGGCCTTCCTGAAACTAGGCAGCGGGAGAAGTTTCATGAAGAAGCTCCTTTTGATAGGGGGAGATGTTTTGAAGAAGCTCCTTTATGATGGGGGAGATGTTTTATGAAGATGCTTAAGTTTTAAGGGGAGATGTTGTATGAAGAAGCAAAAACTTTGAAGAAGCAGTTTCAGTTCTTTATGAAAAAGAAAAACCAGTTCTTGATGAAGAAGCTCACATCAGTTTTGATTCAGAAATTCAGATATGACAGATTCAACAAAGCAATTCAGTTATTGCTATAGTTCAGATCAACAAAAGCTAAAGATGAAAAATGCAGATTCAGATATAAAGCTTTTAAGTTCCAGTTCCAGTTCAAGTTCCAGTTCAAGTTGATTTGATGAAGTCACCTCCAACTTAAGTTCCAAAAATATTTAGAAAGCAAGATTCAGTTCAGATAAACAAAGAAAAATGCTGAAGGTAAGGATTTCTAAGCAAAGCAAAAGATGCAAATGCAGATTCAGAAATATTGTTTGATATAGCAGATACAACTCAGATAATCAAATTCAGAAAGCTGAAGGCAATGTCAGAATTCAGAAAGCAAAAGGTTCTGATTATTTTTTTTAATCATTTTTGTTTTCAATGTAAAATTTCGAAGCTCAGAGTATCATATTTTATATCTGCTGAAATGTTTAAAATCTGTCAGATATATATGCTCTGTTGTTTTGTTGTTTATTTTATTATTCAATTTCTGTCAAATACTGTCCTAACCCAAATATGGGGAGATTGTTGGAACAACCCTATTACTGATTTGGGCTAGGATCACTATCTGTTTATTAGGACTAAGTTGACCCCAATGTATAGTCTTAAGGGTCAAGGGTTTAGGTTGTTAGAACTTAAGGAAAAGATAAATTTCTGCGTCCGACGAACTCCATACTACGTTCGACAAACTCCATCCTGCGTTCGACGAACGACATGCTGCAGTTCGACGAACTTGCCAAGGTTCTGCGTTCGACGAACGTCTTGCTTCAGTGTTTGATGATCTTGCCCGTCTCAGCGGTCGATTTATATTTAGTCTCAGTGGTTGATGAACTTCAGTCTCAGCGGTTGACCAAGTCTCAGCGTTCGACTAAGTCTCAGTGGTCGACGAATTGATTCAGTTCGACGAAATAACTTCTCAGCTCGACGAACTCAGTTCTCCAACCAGCCAGCAGATCATTCTCTCCGCTCGACAAACTCAGTTCTCCAGCCAGCCAGCAGATTATTCTCCCAGTTCGACGAACTCCAGCTCCAGTTCGATGAACTCAGTTCTGCGTTCAATGAATGCCTTCAGGTCGATGAACTTAGCTCTGAGATCGACGAATCCAATTCAGCTCGACGAACTCAACATTCTGTTCGACGAACTCAATTCTCAGATCGACAAATTTTCTTCTCAGCTCATTAATTTCAGACAGATCAGTTATATTCTATTCTCTGATTTCAGATCAACTTAATTCAACAACGGATCTATATTCCAGATAAGTCAGGGATATTATCTTTCCTTTTATTATTCTCTTATTTTCTGAAAGTAGCCGTTTGACTAATCGGAAAAGGATACATTTATTGAAAAGGAAAAGGAATTAAATATTCAGATTGCAGTTCCAAGAAATAATCAATCCTGATTATTCAATTCCTTATTCAGAAGATTTGAAATTCAAATCAGAGATATATTGTCAAAAAGAAGGAAGAAATAGATACACATTATCACACAACAGCAAGACAGGAAAAAGAGAAGAAGAATACAGTCGAGAGGAAGAAGAAAAAGAAATATACAGAAAGCCAAAAAGCTTTACAGATCTTCATCTTCCTCAAGCAGCACTCTCAATCTCTGAGAACAACAACACAGATCTAATCTCATATTTCTACTACAAAGTTTCAAATCTTCAAGAGCAACAAACAATCTGAGAAACCTTTGTCTCTCAGATTCATCAACTATCAAAGAAAGATCTACATTCAAGAGAAAGCTCCATCCTCAATTGTCAACTATTTTCTATCAGACAGGGGGAGCTTTACATCATCAAATCCACTAGTCTTCTCTCAGATTATTGACAGAGAAGAACTTCATAACCCTCTTTATCCCCTCTTGTACAGGGTTCTAACTCCCTTCAAAAGTTAACTCCTTGGTGGCAGGGCACCTGAACAAAAACCTGTTGTTTGGTTTGAGCACCTGATCAAAAGCTCAAGTGCTGTATTGGGCACCTGATCAAAACCCCATTGGTCATAGGGCACCTGATCAAAAACCTAGTGGATTCCTGCCAAGGGTGGTAGAAGAGTAGATGTACCCAGGTTTATTGGGGAACTACTATAGATCCTTGTGTCCTCTGTGATTGTGTTTATTTTTCTGTACTCTGCTGTGTGCTATTTTTTCTTTATTTGTTTTTATAACTCACTCAGTACACACATATATATATATATATATATATATATCAATATTTTAATTCCGCTATAAAAATAAGTGAAAAACTTTTTAATACTCTATTCACCCCCCCTCTAAAGTAACTTTAAGATCTAACCTCACTTTCAATTGGTATCAGAGGAATTTCCACTGGTACCAAAGGACTTTCACACTTCTTGGTGCAAACCTCAGTGGCTCATCTTCTTCTTCAATGGCCTTTATAGCATCTTGATGAGTTTCATTTTCTTTGGGAGGCTCCCCCTGAGAATGTGCATCTTGTTCAACAGTCAGAGCAGCCTCCTTGGGAATCTTTGCAACCTCATCCAAAAGCAGATCATCTTCTAGGGTCTCTCCTTGAATTGAAGCAATCATCGCCCCCTAGTTTACTGTAGAAGGCTCCCCTTAGACTTTTCCTGTTTGAAAAATAGTGAGTTTGTTTGGATCATGAACATCAGCAGCTGGGGCATTTGTGGCAATCTCTTCTAGTGCACTCTTTTCCTTCTCCTGGACACTCACATTTCCTTGATTAAGCCTCTCCTCCTCCTGGATCTTCTCCCCCTTTTAACCTTACTTACAAGGGAGGTTAAGAATTCTTTAGTTACCATAGAGGAGGATACATTTGATTTCAGCGCTAGGAGGGACTCTTTTGATTTTTTGCAGTTCTGTCTCTATCTGGGAGTACTTCTTATTAAACTTTTTGGCTTGAGTGGCCAGTAGGTCAGCAAATGTGCTAGTAGCCAACCCTACTGCTTTTGAAATCACTTGCTCAATGTCAAAGGAAGGAGTAGGACGTGTGGTAGAGATAAGGGGTGTGGTTAGAGTTGGTGAGGATAGGATAACTGGAGGAATTGCTGTGGAATCCTCATTAAAGTCTGGAAGATCTTGGTGGATAGGGTAGTGTGATTGAATATTTTCTGGAATGATGTGATATTGTGGTAGGGGAGTAGACTGGTTATCTGTAGTGTTTTCAGCAGAAATGATGGTGGATGATTATTGCTGTGGTTGGAGAGGAATCTGAGGTGTAGGTTCTGGGGCTGGTGTGGATGGAATGGACTGGTTGAACTGAGTTGAATCAGCATCTGGAGTAATGTTTTGTTGGGCTGCTGGAGTGTCCTGTGCTGGATTATTATCTATTTAAGGATCTGAAAGAGTTGTCTCTGTATCCAGTGGAGATAGAGAAGGAGGAGGTGAAGGTGCAGCTTGACCAGGCTTAATGATTTGCCTGGTCCACTTGGAGAAAATACCGATATTTATTCTCTTCCCAGGTGGAATTGGCACTCATTTTGATTTGCATACCATGAGGTATTGTTGGAGCAGCACCTGACTCATCATTCTCATATATGCATTTTCCCTATGCGCATATTTATGACCGATCATTTTCAGGAGGCACCTCCCCCAGTTGATCTTTTTGTTGAGGATAAGACATCCCATTATCTGGAGCTGCTGCTTGGGAATGGCATCATGGGCTGAAATTTTACATAGGAGCACCTTCCCTACTATATCATCCAGAAGCCTATATTCTTCAGCTAGATCAATCTTCTTCAGATTGATGGCCTTCCCTTTCCCAAACTGCATGATTTCTAAAGCCTTCCTAGTCTCTTCCCCTGTTAGTTCTTTTGGATCACAGCCAGCTGTAAGATCAAATGTTTGACTGAACAATTTCTCTATTATAATTATATCAGTCTTAGAGATTCTCCCATTGAGGGATCCATCATCTCCTATGTGAAGATTGCCTTTGAGCTCTAACAGTTCAGCATCAAGGATCTTACACCTTGTAGAAATCAGCTTTGTCAAGCCGGCAGTATGAAATATGCCGAGAATGACATTGAAGTTATCAGAAGCTGCATTAAAGAAGTCCATATCAGCATCGAATCCAGATTTGATCTTTAGAGGAGCCATTGAATCTTAGATGAAGTACCTGCAAAGAGAAGAGAGAGAGAGATAGAAAGAGAGAGAGAGAAGAATGCAAGAGAGCTGGAGAGAAAGATAGCACGAGAGCAAGAAAGAGAGTTTTCGAAAGCGTAATGAATTTGACGCCTATGTTGCTTAAAAGAAGACGATTTGTCGCAACTTATGGTTTTATTCGAAGCACCGTCGACAAAGATTAATGGTCAGCGCGCCAAAATGTGTAAAGGCAGCTTATAGAAGTGAAATTGTGCGCCTGTCAAGTCGATGTTGCGTCGATTAGAACTCGACGCACCTTTAAATTTGATGAGCAACTATTAAATCAACATATACATCGATATGATATCGATGTTGCATCGAATGCTATTCGAATTATCTAATTTCGACGGCTCTCAAAGCTGGCGTCAAATAGAATTGGACGGTACATCGAATTCTATTCGATGCAACTCTGAATAATCAATTCTATTTTCATAGAAGGTTCTTGCTGTTTTTTCCAGCAATGATTTTTATTGAGAATAGTATTTATACTATTATTTTCATGAACTATAAACTCAACAAAGGATTTTAGAGTAGAGATTACTCCCTTTGCATATGCGTAGTTTATTATCGATCATCTACTTCTTTCTTTTTCCTTCAGTTTCTCTGGGAAAGGAACTCTAAGTTTCCTGTACATGTAACTCAAACATTAGAGGGTACCCAGGTTACTTTGGGCTCTTTGCTTCTACCATTATATGGTTCTATGAAAGAATAGAAGGGTCTTTCATGATATCCTTTTGGATGAGAGAGAATGAGTTTATCAAATCTAGGTTTATTATATTGGTACTTGAAATGTGTATAGAATGTATCAAAATATAATAAATTAGAAGAGTGCTTAACAATTTTCTCTTTTATAACACCCTTTTTATTTAGATTCATTGGTTTGTTTGAATTGATTTTCCCTAGTGATTTTATCAGGATTATTATTATCTTGATCCTTAATTATTGCACTCCTCTCACTTGTTTGATAGTCACTAGGTCTAATAAATCTAACTTTATTTTTCCAGGCTGGTCTATTAGGGACTTCTGTGCTAGTGGATGGCTCTGCTCCTAAACTTAGGTGTCTAAATCTCATAGAGAGATTTTGTGTAATATCTTTGAGCTTTTGACTCCTCCCATTAAGTGAGTCTTCAAAGGCCTTTGCCTTTGTTAGCTCTTCCTTTAGTTTTAAATTTTCATTTTTTATGTCAATTAGTTGTGATTCCTTATTATGAATCTCATCTATTAAATCCTAATTTCTCTTATATAAATCATCATTCTTAAGGTTCTCTAGTTGTACCCTAAGTGTTTCTATTTCTTTTTGTACCTCTAGATGATCATTGCAGAATTCTTTAAAGCACATTTTAAATTCATCAGAACCAAAATCAAAATTATCAAATAGTGATACCTGTTCTTCTTCATCACCTGAAGAGATACCTAATGCCATTAGGCAGGTAGCTTCAGTAGATTTTTCATCACTTTCTGATGAAGAGGATCATACCTCTGCTTCAGAGTCACTCCAGGTTTTAGCAATGAAATCTTTACCTTTCCTCTTGTAATTCTTCCTAAAAGACTTCTTCTTCTGCTCATCTTTGTTGTTGCTCCTGTCCCTTTGTTCTTGTGGACAATCAGGGGCTATGTGCCCTGGCTTATTGCAGGAGAAGCATATCACTTCCTTCTTTTGAGTCTTATCAAATCTGGGATTTGAGCTCCTCTCTTTTCTTCTTGAGTCTTCTGTCTTGACCCACTTTCTGAATCTCCTTGCTAAGAGAATAAACATCTCATCTTCAGGAGTGGAGGACTCTCCTTCAACAACCTTCAAGGCAAGACTCCTTTGGATGGGGGTTGAGGTTGTCTCCTTAGCCTCTTTTTCAGCCCTGCTGTTCAGTAGCATCTCATAGGATTTGAACTTTCCTAGCAAAGCATCAGTAGAGATCTCTCTATGGCATCTGGACTCTCTAATAGCCCAGATCCTTGCGTCCCATTATCTTGTGAATCACATGAGGAGATTAACATTTATTTCAGTCAGAGAGATCTCCTTATCTAGACCTTTCAGCTCATTTATTATAGAGCTGAATCTGTCAGACATTTCAGCTACATTCTCCTTTGCTTTCTTTTGAAAGTTCTCATACTGGGATATGAGAAGGGACATCCTGTCCTTTCTTTCATCAGAACTCGCTTCTATAATTCTGGAAAGAGATTCTCAGATCTCTTTTGTTGATTGGCAGTCAGCAACTTTCTAGAAAATGTCATCTAACATTGTGGAGACCAGAACATTCACTGCCTTGATATCACATGCCTTATACTTCTTCTCAGCATCTGTCCACTCATTCCTTGGGACAACTTCCTGTGTTGCAGATCCACTGGCATCTTGTCTGACTAGAGCTGGGGGACCTGAAATGATAACATAAAAAATGTCTTCATCAATGGAGTTCATATATAGCTTTATTCTGGCCTTCCAGACTGTAAACTTATTCAAGTTATACATTGGTGGTCTTGTTGATGCATAGTCCTTAGAACTCATTTTTCTTTATAAATTATTTTAGTTAATTTTAAATAAAGAATTAAGAGTGAGGAAATATTTTGATCAAGGTGTTAACCTTTTAATGATCAACCTCCCCCTGATACCAATTGAAAGTGCACAGTGTGCCTCTGAGTATTCTCTAGAGGGGAGTAAATAGAGTTTTTAAAACTTTTATACCCTAGTTATGCACACATAATAAAACTACTAAGTACTATGCAATCAACAACTCCAAAATAGAATAAAGTAAGCACAGAAAATAGTAAACTAGACAACATAGAAAATTAATGCAGAAGATACAGAATTTTATAGTGGTTCCCCAAAATGTGGGTAGTCCACTCTTCTACCTCCCTGGTAGGATTGCACTAACTGTGCCTGAGTCTTTTGATAAGGAGACTCTCAGAACCACTGAGTCTTTTGATAAGGAGACTCTTAGAACCACTTGGTTTTTTATAAGGAGACTCTTAGAACCACTTGGTTTTTTATAAGGAGACTCTTAGAACCACTGAATCCTTTGAAAGAGGGATTCATAAAACTCTTTTATAGTTGGAGAATGAGAAAAATAGAAGAAGAAGAAGAAAGAATAGAATAAAATTCTTCAATTAGAATCCTTCAGGAGCTATCTCTTTGAATGTTGTTTCTTCTATTGATCTCAGGATCTGAATATGATGAACCCTTGCATATGATAGTGATGATTGTAAGGGTTATAAGCTTGATCCTGATCCTCTCTGCACATTTGTTGACTCGTAGCTCTGTGATGTAGAAGAAGAGTCGGCAGTGTTGTTATATCTTTTCCTGTATAGAGGAGTTGTTCTTTTGTTCTGTCTTAGGGTTGGAGGAGAAAGAAGAAGAAGCCATATTCGACAGCCGGAATAATGAATCAGTGCAATGTTCTTTTCTTCATCAGTATAATTATTCTCTAGGATTTGAGTTTGAATTTTTTTCTTCTTCTAGACTATCCTTAGTAGGAATGTCCATTGGACAATTGATGTTTCCTTCTATTTTTGTTCCGGTCCCGTCCATCTGATTTGAATAACTTCCAAGAATGTCTTTGTTGTATCTCTGAAATACTCCATTCCATTCTTGGCAATAAACGAGCCGTTGGAGAACATATTTCAGCCTTGCAGATCATCTGGTAAAGCACCCGAAAGGACAGTAGAAAACCTTCAATTTCTGTCTATACTCGACGCTGCGTCGACTTCATCTTTCGTCAAATCGATGCACCTCTGAGTTCTTATAGAAGTAGCATCGAATTTCTTCTTAGCTCTGGTTGAACTCAGATGTCGACGTTGCATCGATTACTTATCGATGTATCCGTCGAGTTGAAGACTTGGACTTAACTTTTATATTCTGTGTCGAATTGAAGTTGAAGTTACGTCGACTTCTGAGATGGCTTCGACAGGCTCTTCCTTCTGTGTCGAGTTCCTTCTGATGTTGCATCGACTTGACTTGATACTTCGACAGGCAGTTTGAGTTACTTTGACTTTCAATCAGAGTAGCGTCGACATCTAGTCGAAGTTGCGTCGACTTTTATTCGACGCATGTTTTAACTCAACTGAATTTTGTTCTTATCTTTGGTTTCGTCTTGACACACTAAGTGAATGTGATATCCTAGGACATTTAATGACCATTTTACCCTTTCTATATAATGTGGGTAAAACAACCTAACTGATGAAATCACTTTAAGATAATTTGTTAGATAAATCAAAAGGGTTTTTCCCAACAAACCCATATGTCAACAATATGAAATCTATACGATTAAAATCAAAGGTAAATCTTAGTTTTCTAAATCAAATTTTATGAAAAAGAGAATTACAAAATTATATATCTTTAGGTATCATCCGATCAAATGCCAAAAATATTAGCTAGACATGCTAACAAGAAATTCCATTTTTATGAATAATAAAGGGATTAAAAATTGCAAGAAAAGTAAATTCTATACTAGGAATTGAAATTACAAGACGTAAAGCAAAATGCATAAAACAAAAGTATAGAAAATGAAGCTAAAATTGATCCAATCGAAGCAGGGACTGGATCGAGAATTCTTTCGCAGCAACTGGCTTTTATAGCTAAAAAATTGGGAATTCACGCCCTTGGTCATGCCCGTGTACAAGGGCATGTCTCGGAATAACCGCCTTGTTAAAACCCCCAGGAATGTTGGGAGAAAAACTACCAAAATTTGCCATAATTCATTGGTCACGCCCTAGGTCACACCAGTGTCCTAGGGTGTGTCTAGTGAAAAACTTTTAAACTTTTCGCAAACTATAGATGACATTGTTATCATCCCGAAATGGTGGTGGCATGTCATGTAACTCCTCCTAGATCGAAATTTATGGCAATTTGAAAATCTGCATTAAAAAACGCAAAATTTCATCATAAGAGTATGTTACATGCCCTATGGTCACGCTCGTGACCCTATGGTCATGTTTGTGTTCTAGGGCATGTTCTTGAGAAACTTTTCCAGATTGTAGATGATGTTCTCGTCCCAAAATGGGGTGGCACGTCCCGTAACTCTTCCTGGATTGAAAGTTATGGTCATTTGAAAATTCAGCAATCAACAAGGCCTTTTTGTTATTTCTGGAGTGTACACGCCCTTAGGTCATGCCCATGAGTTTGTTACAAAATGCAAAAACTTCTACAAAATTCTAAATTTGTACTATTCCCAGACCAAAATGCAAAAACTTCTCCAGTACTTCTCCAAAGCCCTGAAATCACAAAATAAACTAAATTAGACTTAGATTTAAAAAATACTAATAAATTACTAAAAAGAGAACCTAAACTATGATAAATAAATATATAAATTATGTATTACTAAATACCCCCATAATTAAGCTTTTGATATTACAGAGCAAAATTAATTCATAAGTGTGAGAAGAATTCTTTGAATATTTTAAAATATTTACTCATAATTATGCACTTAAAATACTACATGACTCATTCCAAAATAAGTTTTGAAATAAAATTTAGATTCATAAGAAATTAGTCCTCATGATTCACAAATTGATTTGAGTAAAGTAAATATTAGTTTCAAACATTGTCTAATTAAATTTTTACAAACGACAATGTATTGAACTAAGCAAAATAATCTAAGATTAGAATTCTAAAATCTTTTTACAACATTAGAAACTGTATAAAAAATCTCAAAATATTTACTATGCTCTCTCATAAATATCTTGGTTATGAATTGATATTGGCTAAAAAATGTTAGAATTGGCAAACAAGAAAATATTTGCATATGTTTAGGAAATGATAAATTTTATCATCTCATTTCCATGACATATAATCTTTGTTAAATTTTTTGATTTGAATCGTTAAAGAGTAAGCAGGAGTTGCATCAACTTAGTTATAGCCAAACAACCACAATGCCACACAGCAACACAATAGTCTTTATTGAATCACAAAACTTCATTACAGTGCGAGGCATACATGGCGAGACATGATTCATAAGAATCACGAAGGAGAGAAGAACAAAACATACCAAAACACAAATCTGGGGACCTGACAAGCAGAGACCGCACAGACAGCTGCACTCCAGAGACCGCCCGGCTTGTCCTGAGACCGCCCGGCTTGTTCTGAGACCGCACAAACAGAATACATGCAAGATGACCTGCACTGCAAGACCGCCACCTCAGACCGCCACCTCAGACCGCCACCTCAGACCGCACGAACTGGAGCTTATTGAATTGAACAGAGAACAGAAGCTGTCGCCGGACCGCAACTCAGATCGCCTAACCGCAGAAGGTCGCCTGATCGTCGAGCTCGCTGCGAACAACACAAGAACAACATAAACCAGTTCGTAGACAAGCCACTGCTAAACTGTTTATTCAAGCCACTGGGAAATCACCAAGGAAGGAGACCGCAACCTGCTGACCGCAAACCTGCAAACACAACAAACAGTCAACTCACTTCCGAGACCGCCCGACCTCAAAGTTGAGACCGCACAAAACAATCCAGGCTCTAGTTATTACAGCTCTCGTTATCAATGACGGGCCCTGCACCCCTATTTATAGGCGAGAGGATGGATATCGTCACCGCCGCAAGAGAGGTACAGTCACCACCCATCAGATCGCCAACAGTCTCACAGAGCAGACCGCGCAATCACACCACTTGGACAACATCCACTCCAAGACCACAAATCAGCAGCAGACCGCGCACAAGCCGCGCGGACACAGATCACTCCTTCCGTAGACCGCCAAGAGCAAACCAAGAACATCTGACCGTCTTCAAACAAGTCCCCAGATCAACCTGCATAAGCCGCCCAGTCACAGTGGTTACACAAGAACAGACAGCCCAGTCTTCTACAAAGAAGATAGACCAACCAAGCAGACCAGGCCGGAAAGAGACCGGAACATCACTAGAACAAACCAGCCAACACAACAGACAGCCAGAGCCAGACCGGCAGAGCACCAGCACAGAGACCGCGTGGTCTCTGTGGTCACCAATATACAGACCGCCAGTCACCTTCCACTTCACTTCAATAATTTCAACACTCCCCCTTGAAGTGGGAAGTGGAAACTAGCCCAAGTAAACTCCGCAACCGAGTAAACGGTCCTTTCGCCAGCGGCTTTGTGAAGATGTCTGCAACATTGTCCACACTTCGAACATGCTCGACCATAAGAGATCCTCCCAACAACTTCTCACGAATGAAATGGTGCTCAATCTTAATGTGCTTGGTCCTCGCGTGTCAGACTGGATTATTAACCAGCTTGAGTGCTCTCATTGTCCCCGCGTAGCATAGTGGGACCTCGAACCTCCTCATGAATGTCCTCCACCAACCTCCTGAGCCAAACGACTTCCTGAGCTGCCATGGACGAAGCCTTGTATTTTGCTTCTGTGCTAGATACAGACACCGAGTCCTGCTTTTTGCTGCACCAAGAAATAGCTGTGGGGCCCGCCATAAAGACATAACCAGATGATGATCTCCGATCATCCACGTCTCCCCCATAATCGGCATCCATGTAACCATGCAACTCCAAGCTTGACCCTCTCCTATATAGGAGACCCAGATCAGAGGTCGACTTCACATACTTCAAAATTCCTTTTGCCGCCAGAAGATGAGGCTTCCGTGGTTCCGCCATGTACCGACTCACTTTGCCAACTGCATAAGCAATATCTGGCCTTGTGATGGTCAAGTTGATCAAGCTCCCAACCAGAGCTCAGAACACCAATGGTTCAGATAGAACTCTCCCCTCATCCTTCCGAAGTTTATGATGCTGTTCCAGAGGTATAGAGCTGCTCTTCCCTTCCTCCATGTCGAATCATTGAACGATCCGCTCCGCATATCCAGCCTGAGAAATGAGCACTCCGCTCTCCTGCCTCTGCACCTTGAGTCCAAGGAAATGGTGAAGCTCACCCAGATCCTTCATCTCAAATCTGATAGCAAGCTCGACTCTCAGCCTTGCTACTGCCTCCTTCGAGTTCCCAGTGACGATCATGTCATCCACATACAACAGAACAATCAACCGAAGCACCCGCTCCTTCTTGACGAACAAGCTGGAGTCAGAGTCTGAAGCAAAGAATCACCAGAATAGAAGATACTCTACAATCTTTCCATACCACGCCCGAGGCGCTTGCTTCAACCCATACAAGGCTTTCTTCAGCTTGCAGACATAGTCCGGACAATCCTCCAAGATGAAGCCTGGCGGTTGGATCATGAAGATATCCTTGTCAATCTCTCCGTATAAGAAGGCATTCTTCATGTCGAGCTTCCAAATCTCCCAATCACACGATGCCGCCAAAGAAATAACAAATCGAACCGAAGTCATCTTTGCCACTGGACTGAACGTCTCATCATAATCCTCTCTGTACTACTGTGAGAACCCGTGAGCCACAAGGCGAGCCTTGTATCGCTCGATCGTGCCGTCAGCTTTCTTCTTGAGCTTATAGACCCACTTGCATGTCATAGGGGTAATGCCCTTGGGCCTGGGCACTAGAGACCAAGTCTCATTTTTCTTGAGAGCATCCATCTCCTCCTGCATAACAATGTCCCACTGCTTCACGCCTTTGGCCTTCTCAAAGCTCGACGGCTCCCGCTCATCCAAGGGACCAGCAAAGAAACATGAGACAAAGCTCACCATGTTTCCTCCTGTGTATCGATCCGGTGGCTTGATAGTCCTCTTCGACCTCCTAAGTGGTTGCACCTGACTAACCGCCTCCTCAGCTGCTTCTTCTGTGCTAGCTCCTCTTCCAGGCAAACTTGGAACATCGCTCCCCCTGCTTCCAGATCCCGAAGCCTCCATCTCTGAGCTTGACACAGCTGGAGCTCCTGGTGAAACAGGCAACTCCACTAGAAGATTTTCCGCAGCCTTCCCTTTTTCATCATCCCCGCTCTCCGGTAGTTCAACTCCTGAACTCCACTTGTAGGAAGTCACCTCATCGAACACCACATCCCGAGACACCACTGATCTCCGTGTCTCAGGATCCATGCACCTCGATCCCTTCTTCCGCTCATCATATCCAACGAAGACTAGCTTCCTTGCTTTCACATCTAGCTTTGTCCGAAGAGCATCAGGGATATGCTCAAAATAGTTTGACTCGAACACCCAAAGGTGTGCAACACTTGGCTTCTCCTTGAACATCAGTTCGTGAGGGGTCTTCATGTTGATAGGACTTAGAGGTATCCTGTTGATGACGTATGCCGCACAAGACATTCCCTCTGCCCAAAAGGACTTTGGGATACTCTTGGCATGTAGCCAGCATTTGCAGGTTTCTGTCAGATGACGGATCTTCCGCTCTGCAACGCCGTTCTTCTGTGGAGTATGGGCACAAGTGAGCTCACTCCAGACATCGTGCTTCCTGCAAAAACTTGAGAACTCACCAGAGGTGAACTCCCCACCATTATCAGTTCTCAATTTTTTCACCCGCAGGCCTAACCGACCTTCCACCAGCTCCTTGAACTCCACGAACTTCGCAAAAGCTTCCGACTTCTCTTTCAGAAAATACACCCAGACATATCTGGTATAATCGTCGATCAACACCAACATATATATGTTGCCTCCAAGGCTTAGGGTGGCAGTCGGTCCCATCAAATCACCGTGAATGCACTCCAACGGCGCTTTGCATCTTGTTTGCGATTAATCAAATGGAAGTCGATGAGACTTACCAAACTGACATCCCGCACAAACATGACCGTCTCCATAGGAGGACAAGCTAGGCTAACCCTTGACAAGGCCCTTTACCGCCATTGCCTTCAATTTGTCCATGCCTACATGCCCCAACCTTTCATGCCAGATAGCCGCGCTATCATTGGTCTTCATCTTGTCAACATAGGTACTTGTCGATAAAACGAACAAGTCCTTTACCCGCTTTCCAACATGAATTACATCTCCCTTTATCTCCGGATGAGTTTTAAGAAACTTCACTTCTGTTGGGCCAAACAGAACATGATAACCGGCATCGACCACATTGGTCACAGAGAAGAGATTCTTCCTCATACCCGACACGTGATAAACACTCCTCAATGTGAGTGGACCCTTATCACTGCTCAGAGAGACAACACCTTCTTATTCTACTGCATGAACATAATTATCAGCCGTAATGATTTCATCGTTACCTGAGTAAGGCGCCAAAGAAGAGAACTTTGATTCATCCTCGGTGAGGTGATGCCCACACCCTGAATCCACGATCCAATCCTCTTCGAAGTTGATGGCATCCAAGGCCTTATTGGGCATTGCCATCATATTGGCCGCAAAGGCTCGTCCCCATCCAGCTTTATCAGACTTTGGCTTCTCCTTCTTCGCTGCATGTCCCTGCTGAAGATTAACCCGACAATCCTTCTTGAAGTGGCCGGTCTTATTGCACCTGAAGCACCTTGGTCCCTCTCCCTTCTTCTTCCCATCAGACTTAGGAGCATAACCTCTATCCTGCTAACCTAAAGTAGAGGGTCCATCATAACCTAGCTTCTTCTTCTCCCACTTCTTCTTTTTCTTCCCAGAGAACAACACATCACTATCTCCCCCAGAGATAGAAGTCCCCGCCATCTGTCTTGCCAAACTTTCCTGCGAAGCAAGTAGGTTTTCCAGCTCCAACAGAGATGGTTGATTTGCCCAACCATGAACTGACATCACAAAGGCAAGATACTCCTTCCGCAACCCGCGGATGATATGCCTCTTCAGTTTTGCCTCCGAGATGGGCTCATCAGGGTCCAATGCAGAAATCTCTGCTGTGAGGTTCTTCATCTTGAGAAAGAAAGTTGAAATTGAAAGATCACCTTGAGAGGCCTTCGCCAACTCATTTTTAAGAAACTGTAGCCGAGCTACATTCTTCCTATTGAACAGCCCATCCAAAGACGTCCAAATCTCAGCAGCAGAATTACATCCAATGATGTGATCGAATAGCTCTGGTGAGATAGCCCTCTTGAGTGTGAACTCTGCCTTTGCATTAGTCCTCCTCCAAAGTCTCACCTCTGCCATATTATCTCATGCTAGATAAACTTCTTGTGTGTCTTCTCCTCCAACTATATCCCATAGATCCTCGCCAAGCAAGTAACTCTCCATACACGACTTCCACTTTTTGAAGTTAGTCGATGTAAGGAGTTCAATACCAAGCCCTCTTGCGTATCCAGCTTCCATGGCAAACTATGTGGTTTCTTCTTCACAAAGACAATGGCAACTCAAGTTGATCACTGCTTATCCACTTCAACAACCTGCCTCTGATACAATGTTAAATTTTTTGATTTGAATCGTTTAGGAGTAAGTAGGAGTTGCATTAACTGAGTTATAGCCAAATAACCACAATGCCACACAACAACACAATAGTCTTTATTGATTCACAAAACTTCATTACAGTGCGAGGTATATATGGCGAGACATGATTCATAAGAATCACGAAGGAGAGAATAACAAAACACACCAAAAACACAAATCTGGGGACCTGACAAGCAGAGACCGCACAGACCGCTGCACTCCAGAGACCGTCCGGCTTGTCCTGAGACCGCACAAACAGAATACATGCAAGATGACCTGCACTGCAAGACCGCCACCTCAGACCGCACGAACTGGAGCTTATTGAATTGAACTGAGAACAGAAGGTGTCGCTAGACCGCAACTCAGATCGCCTAACCGCAGAAGGTCTCCTGATCGTCGAGCTCGCTGCGAACATCACAAGAACAACATAAACCAATTCGCAGACAAGCCACTGCGGAACTATTTATTCAAGCCACTGGGAAATCACCAAGGAAGGAGACCGCAACCTGCTGACCGCAAACCTGCGAACACAACAAACAGTCAACTCGCTTCCGAGATCGCCCGACCTCAAAGTTGATACCGCACAAAACAACCCAGGCTCTAGTTCTTACAGTTCTCGTTATGAATGACGGGCGCTACACCCCTATTTATAGGCGAGAGGATGGATATCATCACCGCCGCAAGAGAGGTACAGTCACCACCCATCAGATTGCGAGCGGTCTCACAGAGCAGACTGCGCGATCACACCACTTGGACAACATCCAGTCCAAGACCGCAAATCAGCAGCAGACCGCGCACAAGTCGCGTGGACACAGATCACTCCTTCCTTAGACTGCCAAGAGCAAACTAAGAACATCTGGCCGACTTCAAACAAGTCCCCAGATCAACCTGCATAAGCCGCCCGGTAACAACGGTTACACAAGAACAGATCGCCCGGTCTTCTACAAAGAAGATAGACCAACCAAGCAGACCAGACCGGAAAGAGACCGGAACATCACTAGAACAAACCGGCCAACACAGAAGACCGCCAGAGCCAGACCGACAGAGCACCAGCACAGAGACCACGCGATCTCTGCGGTCACCAATATACAGACCGCCGACCACCTTCCACTTCACTTCAATAATTTCAATAATCTTTGTAACACATTTCTTCATCTTTTTAAAAACTTCCTAAATGTATATGTGATGTTTATAATTGTGATTGTTTTGGAAAAAGCAAAGTTAGGGGTTATGTGATGATATTCTTCAAACCTATATCTGATGAAGGCAAGTGTACCTTATCATCTATAGTATAAGATATTTAATAAATACCAAGGTCATATTCCTCGGGGCGCATTGAGTACTTCTACTTCGAGGAGGAAACTATTATCTTATCAAATGATTATGTTTTTTGAGAGTAGTTTTACTTAACTAATAAGAGACAATTTGTAATTATGGAAATGTTTAGACAATGATTGAAGAGATTAGTACTCGATCTTGAATCACCTCGGCATGAGAATGATCAAAAGTAGATAAAAAGAAATCTAATTCGATTTAAGCAAACTACTTGACCGTGGAGGTTCCCAAAGCTTGAGCAAGCCTCTCTTGAGGGAAATGCCCAACTATGTTTAGGAAAAATCGACTGAACTCTCATTCTATAATCGAATTCCTAAAGCATGATTTATGTTGTGAACCCCACTATTGGATTTGACTCCAATCCATGAGATTTACGTCATCCTCTCTTGAGGGGTGCGTGAAACTCTCTTTACCCTTGAGTGATCGATTCATACATTGAGTCTCTAGGCTAACTAAGTATGAAAACTTAAGAGAAAATCATATATCGATAATATGGTCTCACTACTTAAAAAATCAACGGTAAATCAAAAGTGTTTATGTAAATGGAAAAAGAGAGCAAAAAGTTCATAACTTAATTATCTCATCCTTGGATCTTCTCGATCGAGCACTAATGAGAGTTTAGTTAATCATGGCAGAGGGGAAGAAGAAAAACATGGAATATGATTGCATGAAAAAGTACTAAAGTAGAGAGAAAATTAAGAAAAGCAAGGCAAAATTTTAATGAAAACCAAAGTGCTTACAAGTTTAAGTGAGGATTACAACACTAGGAAAAAAGTGATTACAAGCATACACTATACTATTGCATGAAAGAAAACTAGAACATTACTTGAAAAGAAGAGAGAGAGAGAGAAAACATGAAAAGTAAAGAAATGGAATACACTTGAAAATACCAACTACAACAATTAGCAGCACCTCCCCTGTAACGCCCCAGAATTTTGGGTAATTATTTTAAATCCTTAATGACATAATATCGTCATGTGGGTGTTATGTTTGTGCTGAGTTTCCCAGTGTGTTATAATTTATCGCGTTTGAATCTTGCCGAAATTTAAATTTTAGACTTTAGAAAATTAAAGTTATTAAATTTATGCATAACTGTGGAGTTTCGTCGCGATCCGAGTTAATGTGAGAGCCCGGTGAATTATTGAAAATCTCTAATTTAATTAATTCTTAAATAATATTCCTCTCTCCCTCCTATAAAAGGCTAGAAATTAGGTTTTCCCATCTTCTCCTATGATCAGTTCTATTTTCGCGAAAGAGGAGTGTTTGGTCGTCGTTCGGGTGCTTTCGTCGGCTATTGTGGGAGCGTTTGAGCTCGAAATTTTTGTAGGAGCGTAGATTTGGAAAGCTCAACCGAGATCTTCGTGTGTGCGGTGAGTATTTTTGGTTTCATGGATGTTTGATATTGGAGTGTGTGTTCCTAACCCTTTTCCTTGACCGAAAAGTTTCAGAAAATACTTGATTCGTGGCCTGGAGTGCTTTATAGTCGAAATCAAAGGATTTGAGGCAAGTGGTTGACTCCACCCTTTACTTGTGTTTTGTTCTCATTCCTTCCTAAAACTTTTGCTGAAATTTATCATGGTACAAATCTGTAAAGGAGTTATCTTTAAGTTTTCAAATTTTAGCATAGCCTCTGCAAGAATTCATCGAGTAATTAAGTCTAATTCATCGAGTGAATTCAAAGAATTCGTCGAGTGGATTCGACGAATTCGTCGAATGGCTTTCCTTAGAGAATTCTTAGTGTTCTGCAGAAATTCGTCGAATTCATCGAATGGCTTTTGAAAGTGCATAGCGTGCTTCTGAATATTCTCTAGAGGGGTGAATAGAGATTTAAAATCTTTTCTATCCTAACTAAGCATACAATAAAAATACTAAGGGATTATGCTTCAGCAACACCAAGGTGCAGAATTAATTAAGTGCAGTCAATATAAAAATAGAAAAACAGTAAGCTATAAGAGGGGCAACACAGAAAATGAACAATCAGAAGACACAAGATTTTATAGAGGTTCCCCAAAATGTGGTTAGTCCTCTCTTCTACCTCCCTGGTAGGATTGCACAACCCGTGCCTGAGTCTATTTATAAGGAGAATCTTTGAATCAAAGATCTTTTGATAAGGAGATCTTGAACCACTCAGATCTTTTGATTAGGAGATTTTGAACCACTCAGATATTTTGATAAGGAGATCTTGAACCACTGAATCCTTTGGAAGAGAGATTCTTAAAACTCTGTTACAGTAGTAGAATAGAGTAAGAAGAAGGAAGGAAGTGGAAGATAAAGAATTTTGTTCTCATAATTCTTTAGAAGCTTTTCTCAAGTTCAACTTCTATTTTCTTTCACTAGATCTACTGATGATGAACCCTTGCTTATGATTGTAATGATTTGCAAGGGTTATGTTTCTCAGATCCTTTTCTCTGAAAGCTTCTTGTAATCTGGCAGCTATGAGATGTAGAAAAAGAAGTAGCCCTATATATTTCCTGTGCAGTGAGAGCACTTGATTTCTATCTTTGTCTCTTAGGTTTGAAGGAGGAAGAAGAAGAAGCAACCCTATTCGACATCCGAGATGTTTGTAATGAATGCTCTATGGTTTTCTTCTCTTCTCTGTGTACTTGTTGTCCATCATTGAGTTTTGAATTTCTTTCTAATTTTGGACAGCCCTGAGAAGGAATTCTGATTGGGTACATTAATTCTTCTTTTGTTCCCGACCCGTCCATCATATTTGAAAAACATTCTAAGAATGCTTTTGCCCTTCTGGAATGCTTCATTCTTTTCTTGGCAACAAATGAGCCGTTGGAGAACTGTCTTCAATCAGGTGGTCCTTCTGAAAATGTGATAGAGAGACAATTGGATTGGCTTTCTTTTTCAGACTGTATTCGACGCTGCATTGACTTCATCAATCTTCATGTCGACGCACCTCTGAGTTCTTATCGATGTAGCTTCAAAGTTCTTCTTAGCTTTTACTGAACTCAGATGTCGACGTTACAGTGATTACTTATCGATGTACCTGTCGAGTTGAATCCTTGGACTTGATCTCTTAACTTCTGCGTCGAATTATAGTCGACGTTGCGTCGACTTCTCAGATAGCTTTGACTAGATCTTCCTCCTGCGTTGAGATCCTTTTGACGTTGCATCGACTTGACTTTGTACTTCAACATACTGAATAAGTTCCTCCGACTTCTATTCAGAGTTGCGTCGATATCCAATCGAAGTTGCGTTGACTTTTATTCGACGAAAGTCTTAACTCAACTTATTTTGTGATTGTTTTGACTTGGCCCTGACACTCTAAGTTGAGTGTGACATCCTAAGACATCTAATGACCAGTTTACCCTTACTATAAAATATGGGTAATAAACCTAGGAGGTAAAATCACTTATAAGTAATTTGTTAAGTTAAATCACAAGCAGGTTTTCCCAACAATCTTCCGCTATTTATCTTAACAAATTTTACAGATTGTTTTAAAGTGATTTTACACATTCTTTTATATAAGCAGAAATACATACAAGAGAACATTGATAATAAAATATGACAATGAAATCACAGACCATTTCATACATTGTCAAGTAAATATATTGTTCACCATATCTTTTTACCAGAATACCTGAGTTTCAATGCTCCTTATCAGGAGTTTTACTTTTCCTTGAAAATACCTTAGGTATTTCCTTCCTTGCAGGAAATGTAACAGGTTCTTCATCTAATTCAAGGTTCCTTTCAGCTTCTTTATTGATTTCATCATCTGTGGGAAGCTCCTCCCGAGATTGAGCATTCTCCTCAGCATCCTGGGCAGCTTCCTTGGCAATTCTTGATACATCATCTAGTAGTAGATCATCTTCATGGGGCTCCCCCAGAGTAGAGGGAATTACCTCCCACAGGTTCAATGCTGTATCTTCAGAAATCATTTTCCCTTCCAGATTTCTTTTAATATCTGGAATAGTCTCTCCCTGAGCAGAGGCAATCACCTCCCCTTGGTTTCATTCTCTAGCTGGTTCTTGAGCTGGAAGCTCCCCCTGATTCGCTTGAGGCTCCTCTTGAGGCTCTCCTAAACATTTGAATCTTGGAAGATAGTAATTTTATCAGGGGCTTTAACATCATTGCCCTTTCATGGCCACTCATCTCTAGAATAGGTCTTTCATCCTCCTGAATTTTCTCCCCCTTCCTAACCTTATTGGCTAGTGAGGTTAAGAAATCCTTTGTCACCAAGGAGCAGGACATGAATTCTTTGAGACTCGGGAGAGCCCTCTTTGAATCTAGGATTTTCGACTCTATTTGGGAGTACTTCTTTTCAAATCTTCTGGCTTGGCTGGCCAGTAGGTCAACAAATGTGCTGGAGGCCAAACCTACTGCCTTAGAAATGACTTGCTCAATGTTAATGGAAGGGGGTAGACTGAGAGGTAGAGGCAAGTGGAGGTGGAGGTGTGAGGTTCTCATTCAGATCAGGTGGATCTTTGTAGGCAGGGGAAAGAGATTGGTAGGTTTCTGGAGAGATATGAACTGGTGATGGTGGAGGAATAGACTGATTGTCTAGAAGTAGGGTGGATGGTTATTGCTATGGTTGGAAAGGAATGTGAGGTTCATGTTCTGTGGGAGGAACGAAATAGCTGGCCTGGTTGAATGGGGCTTCATCAGAACCAGGAATATCATCCTATGGAGTTGCTGGAGTATTTTGAGGATGTATATTATCCCTTTGGGGATCTCGTAGATGTCTCTCTGAATTATGAAGAGGTTGAGAGGGAGGAGGTGAAGGAGTAGATTGACCAGGCTTTAGGATCTGCCTGGTCCACTTACAGAATATTCTTATATTCATCCTCTTTCCTGGAGGAATGGGCACTCCTTTTGATTTGCACATACTTGGATAATGATGGAAGAGCACCTGGCTCATGATCCTCATGTAGGCATTTTCCTTGTGGGAATATTTGTTGCCAATCAGCTTCAGTAGGAAACTCCCCCAGTTTATCTTCTTTCCCATAACTAAAACACCCATAATTTGCAACTGCTGCTTGGGGATAACATCATGTGCTGATGCCTTGCTCAACAATACCTTGCCCACTATATCAGCAAGGAACCTGTATTCTTCTCCAAGATCAATTTTCTTCAAGTTAATGGCTTTCTCCTTTTTGAATTGCATAATTTCTAGAACTTTCTTTGTCTCTTCCCCTGATAGTTCATCTGATTCATCACCAATGGGAAGGTCAAATGTTTGAGATACCATTTCTGCAGTTATGCTGATATTACTCTCAACAATTTTCCCACTGAGGGTTCCATCCTCTTCAAGGTGAATGCTTTCCTTGAGCTCAGTCAGCTTCACATCCAATATCTTGCATCTGGTAAAGATTAACTTTGTTAAACCTGCAGTCTGGAAAAATCCAAGAATGGCCCTGAAATTATCGGAGGCTGCAGTGAAAGAGTCTACATCCACATCAAATCCCGAATTGATCTTAGGAGGGGCCATTGTCTTTGTGATTGTGTACCTGCAAAGAAAAGAGAGAGAGAGAGAGACAAGGATGCAAGAGAGCTAGAGAAGAAAGGTGCAAGAGAGCAGGGAGAGGAAAATTTGAAAGCGTAAATGATTCAACGCTGAAGTTGCTTAAAAGAAGATGATTCATCACAACTTAGGGTTTAAGTCGAAGCACCGTCGATATACATTAATATTCAACGTGCCAAAATATGTCAGGACAACTTCTAGAAGCAATCCTACGCGCGCTAGCTTCTCGACATTGCTTCGATTACGATTCGACGCAACTTCAAGATTATTTAGGAACAAATGAGTCGACGTAGTCATATCGACGTTGTGTTGAGTTGTAATCGACGTGACCTCAAATTTAATCAGCGACTATTAAGTCGATGCTTGCGTCGATATGAACTTGACGAAGCGTTGAATATCATTCGTATTATCCGCTCTAATTGGCCCTAGAAGCTTGCGTCGAGTAGGACCTGATGGTACGTTGAGTTCTATTCGATGCGACTCTGAATAAATAGTTCAATTTTCTTAGAAATTTCTTGCTGTTTTTCCCAGTAATAATGTTGATTAAAATGGTGTTTATGCTTATTACTTTTATGAACTATGAGAATATCAAGGGAATTTAGAGAAGAAATCACTCCCTTTAGCCTTTTGATTGTATAATTTCCCTGCATTGTTCTTGTCCGTTAATTTCTTTTCAGTGTTTAGACTTAGTTTGTTATGCACTGTTATTTTAGTTGGATTATTACTGTCCTTAGTTATTGCACTCCCCTCACCTAATTAATAGTCACTAGGTCTAATAAATCTAACTGGATTTTTCCAGGAAGATTTCCTAGGGACTTATGTGCTAGTGCATGGGCCTGCTCCTAGTCCTAGGTTCTTAAATCTCATAGAGAGATTTTTGTGTAATGTTTTTGAGTTTTTGACTCCTCCCATTGACTGAGTCCTCAAAGGCTTTTTCCTTTGTTAGCTCTCCCTTTAATTCTAGATTCTCATTTCTGATGTTAATTAGTTCTGATTCCTTATTGTTTATTTCATTTATTAAATCTTGATTTGCCAAATAATTTATCTTTCTTTAGGTTTTCTAGTTCTACCATAGATGTTTCTATTTCTTTTTGTATATTAAGGAAATCATTACAGAATTCTTTAAAGCAATTTTTGAAATCAACAGAATTAAAATCAAATTTATCAAAACTAGATACCTGATCATCTTCATCATCTGAAGATATTCCCAGTGCCATCATGCAGGATTCTTCAGCTTCTTTTTCTTCATCACTCTCTAATGAAGAAGAGCTTGATTCTGCTTTAGAGTCACTCTATGTTTCAGCAATGAAACCTTTAGCTTTCTTCTTATCTTTCTTCCTGAAAGACTTCTTCTTCTCATCTTTGTTGATGCTCTTGTCGCTTTGCTCCTGTGGACAATCTGGGGCAATATGCCCTGGCTTGTTGCAGGAGAAGCAAATCACCTCCTTCTTTGGATTATTGTCAAATCTGGGCTTTGAGCTCCGCTCTCTTCCCCTTGAGTTTTCTGTCTTGACCCACTTTCTGAATCTCCTTGCTAGGAGACTGAACATTTCATCATCAGGAGTGGAGGGCTCTCCTTCAGTAGCTTTCATAGCAAGACTCCTTTGGATAGGAGTTGCAGTTGTCTCCTTTGCCTCTGTTTCAGCTCTATTTTTCAGTAACATCTCATATGACTTAAGCTTTCCTAGCAAAGCCTCAGTAGAGATTTCTCTATGGCATCTGGACTCTCTGATGGCCCAGATCCTTGAATCCCATGAGCTAGAGAAGCACATGAGGATCAAATCATTTGTTTCTGTCAAGGATATCTCCTTGTCCAGAGTCTTCAGCTCATTAATAATGATGCTGAATCTGTCATACATCTCAGCAACATATTCATCAGCTATCTTTTGAAAGTTCTCATATTGGGATATGAAAAGGAACTTCATGTCCTTTCTTTCATCAGAACTTCCTTCTTCCATTCTGGAAAGAGATTCCAAGATCTCTTTGGCTGATTGTCAATTAGCTACCTTCTGGAAGATGTCATCTGACATGGTGGATACCAGAAAGTTCATAGATTTGCCATCACATGCCTTCTGCTTCTTTTCAGTCTCTATCCACTTAGCCCTGGGCATAGGCTCCTTTGTTGAAGATCCACTGACATCTTTCTTGTATGGGGCTAGAGGACCTAAAATGATAACATCAAAAATGTCCTCATCAATAGAGTTCATACAAAGTTTTATTCTTTCCTTCCAGAGTGTAAACTTGTTTAGATTACACACTGGGGGTCTTGTTGATGCATAATCCTTAGAACTCATTTTCTATAAAAATAGTTTTAACTAATTTTAAAATGAATAAATGAGAGTAGGAGACTTTTTGATCAAGGTGTTAACCTTTTAATGATCAACCTCCCTCTGATACAAATTGAAAGTGCACAATGTGCCTCTGAGTATTCTTTAGAGGGGGTGAATATATATTTAAAATCTTTTATATCCTAACTGAGCATACAATAAAAATATTAAGGGATTATGATTCAGCAACACCAAGGTGCAAAATAAATTATCTGCAGTAAACATAAAAATAGAAAAACAGTAAGAGATAAGAGGGATAACACAGAAAATGAACAACTAGAAGACACAAGATTTTATAGAGGTTCCCCAAAATGTCGGTAGTCCTCTCTTCTACCTCCCTGGTACGATTGCACAACTTGTGCCTGAGTCTTTTGATAAGGAGACTCTTAGAACCAAAAATCTTTTGATAAGGAGATCTTGAACCACTCAGATCTTTTGATAAGGAGATCTTGAACCACTCAGATCTTTTGATAAGGAGATCTTGAACTACTAAATCCTTTGGAAGAGGGATTCTTAAAACTATATTATAGTAGTAGAATAGAGTAAGAAGAAGGAAGGAAGTAGAAGATAAAGAATTCTATTCTCAGAATTCTTTAGAAGCTTTTCTCAAGTTCAGCTTCTGTTTTCTTTCACTGGATCTGCTGATGATGAACCCTTGCTTATGATTGTGATAATTTGCAAGGGTTATGTTTCTCTGATCCTTTTCTCTGAAAGCTTCTTGTAATTTGGCTGTTGTGAGATGTAGAAGAAGAACCAGCCCTGTATATTTCCTGTGCAGAGAGAGCACTTGATTTCTATCTTTGTCTCTATGGGTTGAAGGAGGAGGAAGAAGAAGCAACCCTAGTTGACAACCCAGATGTTTTTAATGAATACTCTATACTTTTCTTCTCTTCTCTGCTTACTTGTTGTCCATCATTGAGTTTTGAATTTCTTTCTAATTTTGGACAGCCCTGAGAAGGAATTCTGATTGGGTACATTAATTCTTCTTTCTTCTTTTGTTCCAGACTCATCCATCATATTTGAAAAACATTCCAAGAATGCTTTTTCCCTTCTGGAATGCTTCATTCCTTTCTTGGTAACAAACAAGTCATTGGAGAACTGTCTTTAATCTGGTGGTCCTTCTAAAAAGGTGTTAGAGAGACAGCTGGAAAGACTTTCTTTTTCAGACTGTATTCGACGCTGCGTCGACTTCATCAATTTTCATGTCGACGCACCTCTGAGTTCTTATCGACGTAGCTTCAAATTTCTTCTTAGCTTTGTCTGAACTCAGATGTCGATGTTACGTCGATTACTTATCGACGTACCCATAGAGTTGAAGCCTTGGACTTGATCTCTTAACTTCTGCGTCGAACTATAGTTGACGTTGCGTCGACTTCTCAGATAGCTTCGACTGGATCTTCCTCCTGCGTCGAGATCCTTTCGACATTGCGTCAACTTGACTTTATACTTCGATAGACTGAATAAGTTGGTCTGACTTCTAGTCATAATTACGTCGATATCCAATTGAAGTTGTGTCGACTTTTATTCAACGCAAGTCTTAACTCAACTTGTTTTGTGATTATTTTGACTTGGCCTTGACACTCTAAGTTGAGTGTGACATCTTAAGACATCTAATGACCAGTTCACCCTTATTATACAATGTGGGTAATAAACCTATGAGGTAAAATCACTTATAAGTAATTTGTTAAGTTAAATCACAAAGAGTTTTTCCCAACAACTTTCCTTGGAAAATTCTTAGTAAACTGCCGAATTTCATCGAGACCCTATAGAATTCGTCGAGTGTTTTCGACGAATTTGGCGAGACTTTAGAGTAATATGTGGAGACCTTATTGAATTCGTCGAGTGACTCACTGAATTCGTCGAGTGCTTTCGACGAATCTGCTGAGACCTTTTCGTCGAGAAGTTCCTTCATGTCGCCGAGACCTTAGAGTAATTCGTCGAGACTTTAGAGTAATTCGTCGAGACCTTTGCCGAAATTCGTCGAGTGATTCTGGATTCGTTGAGTGATTTCGACGAATCTGCCGAGACTTAGAAAATTTGTCGATTGTTAGTGTAATGCGTCGAGTGACCTCTGGATTTGTCGAGTGGTAGTTTGTTCATAAAAATCATGGTATTTTCCTCCTTTTATCATGGTGTAATGAAGTTATGTTGCGTGTGGTGTTAAGTGATGGGGTGATGAGCTGGTTTTGGACTGTTGGTGAGAGAGATTATTGAGGCCTCCTCCACAGTGCCTGTTTTGGTGTAATCATGGAACCCGGTGGTGTTTTGGACTATTGGTGAGTGGAAGAGTGTCGCCTCCACCTCTGTGCCTATTTTTGTCTGGTGTTACTGATTCACTATTTTGCTCATGGATTCATTTGGCCCACACAATGCCTATTTCTATGACCATTTCTTATAAATCATTGTCGCACTTGAAGCAAGACTTTTACTGATTATTTAGCCAAACTTGCTAACATTTTTGGCCATTATTGTTAATATGGTCTTATATGTTGTTGATATACAGTTTCATTTCTGGAGTTAGTAAACTCCTTATTTTTTGATCTTGGTGATCTTATTATTTTGAGGTGTCTTTTTGTGCCTTGTTGTCGAGGTATTCTTTTTGTTGAATGCCTCAGGTTCGGACCGGTAGCTGTGCAGGTTGATCATGTTGTCCTTCCATATCTTGGATAATGTTTTTCCTTTCTCCTCCTTGGTGAGGATAAGTCAGCTGTGACTTTCTTTGACTATTTGGTCTATTTTTTTGATGTACTTTGACATCTCTATGGGTTCGTGTCAGATTGTTGACGCCCGTTATTGTTTCTGTGCGTAAATTATGTACTTGTTGTGCCTTCTACTACTGCCTTTTTGCTATTGATGCATTGCTCTCTGGAAAGGTTTTATGTTAGCATGCATGTTAGTTATTTTAAGTATATACAACTTGCATATTCTTGTTCATTGCATGATTTAAATTAAATGTCACCCTACTTTGAAGGTTATAAAAAGCTCTTTTCTTACTTATACTAAATTTAGAGATCTGCATATCATTAGCTAGATGATTGGGTCTTCATGCACACATAGGGTAAATCAAATTTAACATTATTTTTTCTTTTCGGCATCGTTATCTATACTTTCTACTCATAGACTAGATGATCCATTGGACCAAGGGACACGGTCTAATTCTTAAAATTGTAAATTATGTCCTTTAACATAACATTTATACAAATGAATGTCTTTTATGAAAGCAAACATAGAATTGGAGTTGCCTGAGCGTATGTAGTTGTCTCCTACACGACGTGGAATCACAAAGCATATTTTTCCCCACTATGATAATAAATTTATATATTGAAAAAAGCAGGTTGTGACAGTTGGTATCAGAGGTAGATTTAGATTGGTTGTTGGACAGTTAGTCGAACAGCCATCTGTATTAAGAATCGATTTCATTGCATACACACACCGAAGTGTCATCCGTATGTCTTGACTGAAGCATGAACACTACACTCATAGCATGATAAGAAGTATATGGGGCATATTATGTAGTATGGGATGCATAAATATGTGTTCGTATATGGATCCTCATAGGTGTGACAACATGTAACCGTTAAGTTATATGGACGGCTTAACATTATCCCATGGATGTTACTATATGCTAATTTTGTTACATGCAATATTATGTTGTATGAGATGCATAATATTTCATGTGTACACCGCTCATAACATGCAATAAGGCTTTCATTAAAATGAATAGTACAACATGCCCATCATAACATAGCATTAGCACACGTGCCAAGTTAAAGATATACATTATGACGCTCGTACCCACATGATTTAAAATGAAGATTTTTAAGCATTCATGCATTTGCATTATATGTAAGAGTTAAGTTATGCATGATATCATTCATAAAGAATCCTAGATCAAGGTAGTAGCAAGAGCAAGTATCTACACATTTTTCTGTTGAGTTGTGGATAGGTGAATGTTAGCGTTTAGCTAAGTCGTGATAGACCGCTAATTTGTATTTGTAGACGATGGCCCCGAGATGTCAATCATCGAGATCGGCTCCCCAGTCCGAGGGTGAGTCTTCTGGTGCTCATAGTGAGGCTATGATAGAAGAGATGTGATAGAGTTATGAGACCCTGTCAAGACAAATGATCGTGATGCAAGCGCAAGTACAAGCGTTACTAAATGCCACTTTAGGGCAACAGCCTGCTGTGGTTCCGGTTGCCCCCTTTCTGAAAGTGCACAGTTAACCTCACTAGAATTCTCTAGAGGGGGATGAATAGAGATTAAAAATACTTTGTGCAATTATATATATATATATATATATATATATATGTGTAATAATCACAGATTTAAGCTTCCCACACACCAATAAGAATTAAGCAAGTAAAGAAGAAAAATAACAAGAAGAAAAACACAGCACAACACAAGGAAATATAGTGGTTCCCCAAACTTTGGGTAGTCCACTCTTCTATTCCCTTTGGTAGGAATTCACTAACTTGCACTGTGTCTTTTGATAAGGAGACTCTTAGAACCAGACTGAGTCTTTTGATAAGGAGACTCTTAGAACCACTACAACTGAATTTTTAGAAGAGAGATTCTAAAAACTCTTTTACACAGTTTGAAAATGAAATAAGGATAAGAAGAAGAAGTAGAACAAGTAGAGGAACAGAAAACAATATATGTAAGAAAGAATCTTCTTCCTAGCAAGAAGATTAGAAGCACAAGTATAGTGAATATGATCTCTCTTCTATAGTGAGAAGGAGATTGTAAGCTTTTCTCTCTTTTGTGAGAGCTTTCAGAGGTTGCAGCAGAATGGCTTCAGAAGGAGAAGAAGATGAAGGCTTTTTCTTTGCTGCAGCACACTATCTCTTTTCTCAGCTTTCTCACTCTTCACTTGGGAGCTCTTCCTCTTTTTCAAATGTATATGGTGGATCACTTGTTCTCATTCTCTGCCGACCTCCTTCTTATTTATAGCTCTGTTTAAAATATATTGCTAAAGGAGAATAATCAATTAGCAGACAGAGAATTAGAAAGAGATAAGAGTTTCCATAATCAATATTTCTGTAGAAGGAAAAGAATTCATTCTGATTTCAAATAATATCCATAATAATCTTAATCAAATTAGCCAAGTATCAAATAGAAGGAAAGGCTGATTCAGAACGGCTATAAAAGAATAATATCATTCCATAAAAATCAGATCTACAGAAAGAAGGAAAGAGATCTGGCGTGTTTTTGAATTACTTATAGATATCGACGTGCGTCGATTACTATTCGACGTAAACGTCGATTTCATCCTGGCTGGATGTCGAGAGGAGAATAAGGAAGGTGCGTCGACAAAGGTGCGTCGACTTTATCAAATGCGTCGACTAGAAGTCAGAGGTACGTCGACTATGATTACGTCGAATTCTTCTTAGAGTTACTTCGACTCATTCTGAGAGAAACGTCGACTATATTTCGACGTTGCGTCGAATACTATTCGACGCATATTTACTTAGCCTAATTTTTCATACTTAGAATTTATATTCTACTCAATTCTAGGTTAAGATAAATCATTTCACCAACAATCTCCCCCTATTTGTCTTAACCCTATATAGAGAGAAATTGTATCAGCTTTTAAACAACAAAGCAAAGCATTTATATAGAGAAGAAATATGCTAAGCAATCAGAAGAATTCATATAACAAGTAATTGTCTTTCACAAGATTTAAACTAGAAACTTCTTATTATACATGAAATTAACAAAGGCAGAATAGAGTCTTCTAGATAAATTTTCAATAACATCAAAAATATAGCCCCTGGCTCTATCAGGTTGATCTTGGACATTTCTGATGATTGTGTGCAGTTTCTCCAGGACTTTGTCAGCATCAGGGAGAGTATCATTTATAGAATAGCCCTTGCTGATGATAATTGCTGCCTTTTCATCAATCATCTCAATTGTAATGTTTTGGGGTTTCTTTTGAGTAGGCTTGGGCTCAGGTGGTCCTTTGTTGTCAACCTTTGGCCTATATTTTCTCTTCTCTGATTGCTGTTTCTCAGGGATCTCAGTCATTTTTCCTTTCCCTTTCCAGGGTGAGTCATGCCATTTGTCTAATCTTGCAGGTCTTTTGGGCTTCTTATAGGGAATGTAAATATCTTCTGCACACCCTACACCCCTCTTGTGTTTTTGTCTTTTTTCTAGGATGAGCCCTGCCTGAGGATTTTTCTTTTGATAAACTTCAACATCAAACAATTTCTTTGGAAGTTTGATGGAAGATTCTGCAAGAATCTGTTCTTTAGTCATCCCCTTCTTGATCTTTTCCAACCAGACATTCCTCTTATCTTCTACTTCTTTCATAGCTGCTTCATATTCATACAGCTCTCTTTCTCTTATTTCTTCATGCATCTTTTCCATGTCAGGATCATGGTACTCCTCTACAGGACTGTTAGGAGTGATATTAGGCATTTTTTCAAACCTCTTTATCTCCTCAACAGCCTTTCTATATTTCTTTTCCTTTGCATATTCTTTTCTTTCTTCTTTGGAAAATTTTTGCCAATGAGGGATGGCTTCACTTCTTCTTTTCATTTGTTCTATTGGTTTTTCCTTAGATAGCTTTTGTGGAGGCAAAGGTAGTAGAGGAGGTAAAGATGGAGGTTGAAGTGGTGGAAGAGGCAGAGGTGGAGATGTAGTTTTCTCTTTAGAAGGTGAAGGTGGAGAAGGGACTTTTGTAGGAGAGGGAACAACAGGCAAAATGTCCTCTGGAGGAATATCCTCAAGTAAGGGTGTCTTGAGTTTGATATAGCTGGCAGAGAAGCCATGAGAATGATGCTGATATTCTTCCACACACAAGGGTGCCTCAATCCAGACTTTCCCTTTTAGGACATCAGAAAAAGCTGTTTCTTCCTCCCCCTGGACTTCTATATTCTGTACTGCAACAATCTCCCCCTGAACATATGGGGCATCTATTCTGAATGCTGAATCCACAGCATCATCTCCTTCTGTATGATAGGAGGAGGATTCACCAAGGTGTTTGTTGAAGGTGTAATCAGAATGATTGGAGAAGATTTGAGCCTATGGTAAAAGAAAAAAAATGAAGTTGATTTAATACTTAAAGATAGTATTTAGAGATTGGAGAAGAGTTAGCCCTGAGCTTTATGAAAAACCTGGTTAGGGGGGTTTCTGGAGCAACTCTCCCCCTGGTTTATATCCTTCAGAAAGGATGTAAACCCTTTTGGCGACAGAGGTTGTTCTTGAAGAAGAACATGAAGCTCAGGAAGAGAGGCTGAGAGGTTGGCCAGTTTGACTTCACAGGTGGTGAGCAAGTTGGCACACTCATTGGAGAAGGTGGTCAGACGTGTCTGGAAGTCATTCAGAAGTTGTTCCAGAGCATCGTTTATTGTTTTGAGGAGAGCAGCTTGAGCAGGGGTTGGCGCCATTGATGCAGAGAGAGAGAGAGGTAGAAGACGAAGATTTTGGCGGTTTGGGAGAGTATGAGTTATGAAATAAGAAGTGTTATTTAAAGGAGGTGAAATGTCGAAAAGGAAACAGAAATCAAGGTATATTTGTTAACAATTCTTCAAAAGAAGAAGGGAATATTTGTTTCCTGTTTTATTATGAAGTCAACGTTACGTCGAATTGGAGTCGACGCATGGTCAATGTGTCGGAGCATCTGTGACGTTGGTCATTGATGTCGACGTATGCGTCAATATGGAGTCGACGCTCCGTCGAAACATTGTCAGCCTAATGTCCTGTCGACGTTGTCACAGACTTACGTCAATATTAGATCGACGGTGCATCCATACGGGATCGACGTATCTTTGTCTTTAAGAAATCAATTCTAGCGTCGAGTTCCTCTCGACGGTGCGTCGATAGGTAATCGACGTATCTGTAAGTACTTGCTTAGTTGTTCTGATCTCTTTTAGATTTCCCCAACAATGATGTTTACAAGCTTCCATCAAGCATTCCCAAGGTGTTGATAAAGTAAGTATGCTTAGTTTCATCTAAGGGTTTGGTAAAAATGTCTGCTCTTTGACTATCTGTAGGAATATATTCTAAGGTTATCTTACCTTTTTCAACATTGTCTCTAAGAAAGTGATGTCTGATCTCTATATGTTTGGTTCTACTATGAAGAACTGGGTTGGATGCTATGGATATGGCACTAGAGCTATCACAATAAATTTTAGAGTTATTGACTTCCAATTTATAGTCAAGAAGCTGATTTTGCATCCAGAGGATTTGTGAACAACAACTCCCAGCAGCTATATATTCAGCTTCAGCTGTTGAGGTTGAGACTGAAGTTTGTTTCTTACTGAACCATGATATTAATCTGTCACCTAGGAATTGGCAAGTAGCAGATGTGCTTTTTCTATCAACCCTACATCCAACATAGTCTGCATCTGAGAATCCTATTAATTCAAAATTTGTTTCTACTGAGTACCACAGACCTAGTTCAGGTGTTCCCTTTAGGTATCTAAGAATCCTTTTTACAGAGGTGAGATGGGATTCTTTTGGATCAACCTGAAATCTAGCACATATGCAGGTTGCAAACATAATGTCAGGTCTGCTAGCTGTTAGATAGAGAAGGGATCCTATGATTGCCCTATATGTCTTTTGATCTACTGATTTTCCCTTATCATCCTTTTCTATAATGGCATTAGTTGCCATAGGTGTTTTCATGGTAGAGGCTGATTCCATACCAAACTTTTTGATTAATTCTTTAGTGTATTTAGACTGTGAGATAAAGATTCCCTCACTGCTTAGTTTCACTTGTAGCCCTAAGAAATATGAGAGTTCTCCCATACTACTCATTTCAAATTTTGATTGCATTAGATTAGCAAATCTTTTACAAAGTTTGGGATGAGTTGGGCTAAAGATGATGTCATCTACATAGATTTGAACAAGAAGGAGTTAATTTTTATGGGTTCTAGTAAAAAGTGTTTTATCTACTTTTCCTCTTTCAAAAGAATTTTCTAAAAGAAAGTTGGAGAGAGTTTCATACCAGGCTCTAGGTGCTTGCTTAAGACCATAAAGTGCTTTGTTAAGTCTATAAACAAAGTTAGGTGAGGAGGGATTGACAAAACCTGGTGGTTGCTCTACATACACCTCTTCTTGAAGGTCACCATTCAGAAAAGCACTCTTGACATCCATCTAGTAAACTTTCATTTTCATGAAGGCTGCATAGGCAAGAAAAAGTCTGATTGCTTCCAATCTGGCTACTGGAGCAAAGGTTTGATTGTAGTCTATTCCTTCTTCTTGTCTGTATCCTTGTGCTACAAGTCTTGCCTTGTTCCTGACAATTACTCCAGTGGAATCTAGTTTGTTTCTGTATACCCATTTTGTACCAATGACTGGGTAGTTTCTTGGTCTCTCAACTAAGTTCCACACTTTGTTTCTCTCAAATTGGCTTAGTTCTTCTTGCATGGCTATAATCCAGTGAGGATCACAATTTGCTTCCTCAAACTTCTTTGGTTCAACTTGAGATAAGAAGCATTGGAGCATCATCCCATTGGAGACTTGGTGTCTTATTCTTACTCCAGTATTGGGGTCTCCAATTACTTGGGATTGTGGATGATTTTTCATATTGATCCCTGTCCTTCTTGAATTTGTCAGATGCTCTTCTTCCTCATTAACAATGAGATCATTGTCAAACTGTTCTTCCTGAACTATGTTCTCTTGTGGGAGTTGGTTTTTGACATAGTTTTGTGTATGAGGCTTCTATTTAGAACATAGTTTGCAGTGTTGACTGCTTCAGCCCAGAAGGTTTTTGGTAATCCTGATTCTGCAAGTAAGGTCCTTCCTGATTCAATTAAAGTTCTATTCTTTCTTTCAGCAACTCCATTTTGTTGAGGAGTTCTAGGGGCTGAAAAACTTTGTTTAATACCTATATCCTCACAGAAACTACTGATTGACTAATTTTCAAATTCAGTCCCATGATCACTCCTGATAATTGAAACATGAGTATTGAACTCAGATTGAATCTGTCTTATGAATTTTGAGAGAATCTTATGGGTTTCAGACTTAGCCCTTAGAAAGAATACCCAGCTAAACCTAGAATAGTCATCTACAATGACTAAGGTATAAGACTTTCCACCTAAGCTTTGAGTGGATATGGAACCAAAGAGATCCATGTGCAGTACATAGAGGATCCTAGGGGAGTCATCCTTACCAATTGGTTTGAAGGATGACTTGGTCTGTTTTCCTAGTTGGCAAGGTCTGCATGGAGAGTCCTTAAAGAATCTACCCTTTTGGTAGGCCTCTGACTAGGTTATTCTTTGATAATTTACTAATGGTTTTGTGGTTTAGATGACCCAGTCTCCTATGCCATAATTCACTTTTATTAATAATATTGTTGAACAAACAAACTTCGGTGGGTGAGGAGCTAAAGTCTACTATATATACCTTCCCTTTTCTAATTCCATTGAGTACTATGACACCAGTCTTGATATCGATAATATGGCAAAATAGTGTGATGAATTTTACCTCATACTTACCACTGTCACATATCTGACTTATACTTATCAGATTGTGCTTCAGTCCTTTGACTACTGCCACATTCTTGAAGGTGACTTTCCCTTCTTTGAAATCTCCAAAGCCCCTGGTTTGGCCACAGCTAGAATCTCCAAAAGTCACTGATGGTCCAAGTCTATCCTCAAAATTGATTAATAGGTTTTTGTACCCTGTCATGTGCATGGAGCATCCACTGTCCAAGTACCACACCAGCCTGGAGATGTGATACATCTGCACATAAGATTTTAAACATTAGTTTGGACCCTGCTAAGCTGGGGTCCCTTCTTCCCAACAGTGAAAGGTTTAATGAAAGAATAAGTGGGTTTTTCAGAATATCCTTCCTCCTTTAGGGGTATTGGCTTATCATACCAATTGTCTTTGGTAATGTTGCAGAAATAGTGTTCATAATAAAAGGAAATGGATTGAGAAGACTTTTTGGAAAAGGAGACATTTCTGTTAGATTGGTTGCGTCGATATGAATTCGACGTATGTTTAAAGTTGCGTCGAGTGGAGGTCGACGCTTCCTTCATTATGTGGTTACTTTTAGTCGAAGCATAGGAGAGATTGCGTCGATTGGAAGTCGACGTATTTTGGTGTCTGCGTTGATAAGAAATCGATGCATTATTTGAGTTGCGTTGAGTAGAATTCGACGTACGTCGATAATGATTCGACGCAAATTTGTTTCTTTTCTGAGGATATTTTCCTAGGATTCCTTCATATATATTGAGACTATTTTTGTTAAAAATAGTGGTTGTTTCTGAATTTTCTTGTGATCTTTCTCCTGTCAAATCATTTTCCCTAGTGAAGTGAATAGGATGTCTCCACACAGATTTGCTGGGTGATTGAGGTTTGGGTTCTAAGTCAGTGTTATATTCTAGTTGTCGAAATATATCAGTGAGATTGCTAGAGATATTCTTGAGCTTCTGACTTCTGCCATTTAGAGAGTCTTCAAAAGCTTTTGCCTTTGCTAGCTCATTTCTTAGTGCTTGATTTTCAGTATTGATTTTATTTAGTTGTTCCTCTGAGAGTCCTAGACTGAGCTCATAGTTTTTATGTTGTGTATTTATTTGTTTGAGATTGTTTAGTTCATTTCTTAGTTCCTTTACCTCTTTCTCAGATTTGACTAGATCTAAACAGAATTCTTTGAAACTATTTTTGAAATCAGTGGAAGAGAAATCTATATCATCAAATATATTTACCAGAGATGTATCTTCAGGCTTTTCAGTAGCCATCAAACAGGTTTCCTCTTGCTTAGCCTTTTTCTGATCATCTTCAGATGAGGTACTCCCTTCAGATTCTGAATCACTCCATGATTGAGCAATGAACCCTTTCTCTTTCTTCTTATTCTTCTTCTTTAGATCTGTTCTTTTCAGATCTTTCTTATTGCTGATCTCTTTAGGACATTCAGGTGCAATGTGTCCAGGTTCCCTGCAAGAGTAACATATAATCTCTTTATTAGGAGTTTTGTCATACCTGGTTCTTGAGTCTCTCCTTCTGGATCCTTCTGTTTTGATCCACTTCTTGAACCTTCTGGCCAGTAGACTGATCAGCTCTTCATCATTTGTAGAGGGTTCACCTTTAGTAGCCTTCAAAGCAATGCTCTTTTCTTTTGAGAGTGGAGGAGCCTTTTCTTTCTCTTCTTTCTCAGCTCTTGTTTTCAACAGCTGTTCATAAGATCTTAATTTACCCAACAGGACATCTGTTGAGATTTCTTTTTGGCTTCTGGAGTCTGTAATTGGCCAGATTCTTGAATCCCAAGAGCTAGGGAAGCAAGTTAGCAATTTGTCATTTATCTCAGTGAGAGATATGTCCTTCTCAAGTGTTTTTAGCTCATTTATTATGAGGTTGAATCTAGCATACATGTCAGCAACACTTTCATTTTCTTTCTTCTGGAAGTTTTCATATTGAGAGATGAGTAATGCCTTTTTATCCTTCCTCTCATCAGCACTCCCTTCTACCATTTTATTGAGAGCTTCCCATATTTCCTTAGCTGACTCATATTCAACAATCTCTTGGAAGATTTCATCTGAGAGGGTTGAGACTAAGATATTCATAGCCTTGGCATCACATGCTTGAGCTTTCTTTTCTTCATCTGTCCATTCAGCCTTTGGAGCAAGTGTTTGTGTGACCTTTCCACTTGAGTCCTTCTTGAATGGCTTGGGAGGACCTGTCATAATAACATCAAATAATTCTCCATCAATAGAGTTTAGATAAATTTTAATTCTTGTTTTCCAAAGTGCAAACTTTTCAAGGTTGCAAATTGGTGGTCTGGTGGAAGCATAATCTTTGATTTGTGCCATGTGAAAAATAATTTTTAGAAATATATATATATAAAAAGAGGTAGGATCTTTTTGATCAAGGAGTTAACCTTTTTAGATCAACCTGGCTCTGATACCAATTGAAAGTGCACAGTTAACCTCACTAGAATTCTCTAGAGGGGGGGGGGGGGGTGAATAGAGATTAAAAATACTTTGTGCAATAATATATGTGTAATAATCAGAAATTTAAGCTTCCCACACACCAACAAGAATTAAGCAAGTAAAGAAGAAAAATAACAAGAAGAAAAACACAGCACAACACAAGGAAATATCGTGGTTCCCCAAACTTTGGGTAGTCCACTCTTCTACCCTCTTTGGTAGGAATTCACTAACTTGCACGGAGTCTTTTGATAAGGAGACTCTTAGAACCAGACTGAGTCTTTTGATAAGGAGACTCTTAGAATCACTACAACTGAATTTTTTGAAGAGAGATTCTAAAAACTCTGTTACACATTTTGAAAATGAAATAAGGATAAGAAGAAGAAGTAGAACAAGTAGAGGAACAGAAAACAATATATGTAAGAAAGAATCTTCTTCCTAGCAAGAAGATTAGAAGCACAAGTATAGTGAAAATGATCTCTCTTCTATAGTGAGAAGGAGATTGTAAGCTTTTCTCTCTTTTGTGAGAGCTTTCAGAGTTTGCAGCAGAATGGCTTCAGAAGGAGAAGAAGATGAAGGCTTTTTCTTTGCTGCAGCACACTATCTCTTTTCTCAGCTTTCTCACTCTTCACTTGGGAGCTCTTCCTCTTTTTCAAATGTATATGGTGGATCACTTGTTCTCATTCTCTACCGACCTACTTCTTATTTATAGCTCTGTTTAAAATATATTGCTAAAGGAGAATAATCAATTAGTAGACAGAGAATTAGAATGAGATAAGAGTTTCCATAATCAATATTTCTGTAGAAGGAAAAAGAATTCATTCTGATTTCAAATAATATCCATAATAATCTTAATCAAATTAGCCAAGTATCAAATAGAAGGAAAGGCTGATTCAGAACGGCTATAAAAGAATAATATCATTCCGTAAAAATCAGATCTACAGAAAGAAGGAAAGAGATCTGGTGTGTTTTTGAATTACTTATAGATATCGACGTGCGTCGATTACTATTCGACGTAAACGTCGATTTCATCCTGGCTGGACGTTGAGAGGAGAATAAGGAAGGTGCATCGACAAAGGTGCGTCGAGTTTATCAAATGCGTCGACTAGAAGTCAGAGGTACGTCGACTATGATTACGTCGAATTCTTCTTAGAGTTACTTCGACTCATTTTGAGAGAAACGTCGACTATATTTCGACGTTGCGTCGAATACTATTCGACGCATATTTACTTAGCCTAATTTTTCATACTTAGAATTTATATTCTACTCAATTCTAGGTTAAGATAAATCATTTCCCCAACACTTTCATCCTGCTCCTCTGGCACCTCCAGTTTTGTGGTCGCCAGAGATGAACTTTAGTTCGCACTTCCAGCATTTAGGACAACCGACCTATGATGGGAGGGCTGACTTCATGGCTTTGGATGATTGTTTAGTCTCTATAGAGGAATAGTTTTCTTATACTGGAATTTCGGCGGACCAAAAGGTCATGGTTGCTGCTTTCCAGTTGAAGGGCCTTGCTAAAGTGTAGTGGATAAGATAGAAGGAAAGTCTCACCGAGGGATGCTCGTGGGACAGATTTAAAGGAATGCTCCTGAAGAAGTTCTTGCCATCTGTGGAGCAAGATATGTTAATGAATAACTTCCTTCATTTGAAGCAAAGACAACTCACAGTTAGTGAGTATGAGATTGAATTTAGTAAGCTGAGCCATTTTGCTCCGGATTTGTTAGTTACAGAAGAGGGGAGAATTAAAAGATTTCTGGGTGGTCTCCGTAGTGACATCCAGTAGTTGGCTAGCGCGTATCGATTAGAGATCTATTCTGAAGCAGTGGAAGCAGCTCTGAAGGTTGAAGCCATTGATAATGCTAAGAATCGTAGCTTGAAGATGAAAGAAAAGAGAAAAGCTAAAGGTAGTGGAGCTCCTTGGGCATCTGGCCCTATTCCAAAGAAAGAAAGCAAGGAAGTGTGCAGTTTCTGTGGTCGCGCAGGCCACACCTTTTAGAAGTGATTCAAGAGATTGTTTGCTCAGAAGCAGACCCAAGTGCTAGCAATTCAGGTGCACCAAAGAATGATCTTCACTGTGCTTTGTGTGAACGGAAGGGGCATGATGCTGCCCGTTGTTGGATGAATAGCAAGACCTTCTTTCAGTGTGGGCAGAAGGGACATATGAAGTTTAAGTGCCCACAGTACCAGCCGGCGTTGCAACCAGTTCGGCTTCAAGCTTTGTCACCACCGAAGTCGCAACAGTTAGAGTGAGGAAAGGTCAAGTTAAATGCAGTGACTCAAGAAGAAGCCCAGCGCTCTACCCAGGTTATTTTAGGTTAGATTCTGACCCTGTAAGTTAGCTTGTAATTTTAGACTTAAATTCTGAGTATATTATTTATGTGTATGGTTCTATAGGCGAGTTTAAAGTAAAGAACCGTTGGGTGCGCATTCTCTTCAATTCGGGTGCGACTCATTCCTTCATGGCCAGTAAGTTCGTAGACTATCATCATTTGGCTATCGATCGAGTCGGAGATCTACTCTATGATAAATTTCCATCCGGTGCTTCGGTGGTGTCAAATGAGGGTATCTAATATTGTCCTATTCTTTTAGGAGGGTTCCTAGCCTATGCTGATCTGAAGTTGCTGGACTTAGAAGACTTCAATGTGATCTTGGGCATGGATTGGTTGTCTAAATATGACGCGTTCATCCAGTGCAAGGTCTATCGCTTGGATTTCTTGGGAGACAATGGTCAACCTAGAAGCGTGTATGGATCTCCGCGTCAGGACTCTTTGATCATATCTGTGGTATGTGCCCGAAATCTTCTAGAGTCTGGTGGTTCCGCCTATCTTGTTTCTGTCTTAGAAGCTGCTAGTGCTTCTCCATGTGTAGAGGACATCTCCGTGGTGCGGGAGTTTCCCGACGTTTTTCCTGTTAGCCTTCTTGGTCTCTCTCCTGAGAGAGATGTGGTGTTTGTTCTCGACCTTGAGCCTGGTACTCGTCCAAATGTGAAGGCACTGTATCGTATGACTCCGCAAGAGCTGGAAAAACTGAGTACTGAATTAGACAAATTGTTGCAATGTGCCTTTATTAGGCCTAGTTCTTCGTCGTGGCATGCTCTAGTTCTCTTTGTTAAGAAAAAGGATGGTTCGATGAGGCTGTGCATTGATTATAGAGAGTTAAACAAGGTAACCATCAAGAACAGATAACTGTTGTCTCGTATTGATGGTTTATTTGACCAGTTGCGGTGTAGTTCCGTGTTCTCGAAGACTGATCTTCGTTCAAGCTACTATCAGTTAAGGATCCGTGAGTCAGATGTACCTCAAACTACTTTTCGTTCTCGCTATGCGCATTTTGAGTTCTTGGCGATGTCCTTTGGATTAACAAATGCACCCTCTGCCTTTATGGATATGATGAACAGAGTATTCAAAGACTTCCTTGACCATTTCATAGTCGTGTTTATCGACGATCATTTCGTAGTCGTGTTTATCGACGATGTTCTAGTATATTCTAGAAGTGCCGAGGAGCACGCTTTGCATCTGAGTTTAGTGTTATCAGCTTTGAGGGAGCACAAGTTGTATGCAAAATTGAGCAAGTGTGAGTTTTGGCTTCCTCGAGTATCTTCTTTAGGCCACGTGGTGAGCAAGGATGGAATAGCTCTGAACCAAACAAAGATTTCTGCTGTCTTGGATTGGAAGAGACCTACGACGACTAAGGAAATAAGGATTTTCTTAGGGTTGGCATGGTATTATTGAAGATTTGTGCAAGGATTTTTGGTATTGTCTACACCTTTAACCAAGCTTACGCAGAAGAGCGCAACCATCATTTAGAGCGATGAATATGAAGGAGCTTTTCAAGAATTGAAGAAAAGGTCGTGCTCTGCTCCAATTTTGACCGTAACTACCAAAGGGGTTGAGTATGCAGTGTTTGTGAATGCATCTTTGGTTGGACTTGATTGTGTCATGATGCAAGAAGGGAAGGTAATTGCGTATTGATCGAGACAATTAAAGATTCATGAAAAGAATTATCATATGCATGACTTGGAGATGCAGTAGTGATTTATGCTTTAAAGCTGTGGAGACATCTGTTGTATGGAGTATCCTGCAAAATTTATTCGGATCATAAGATCTTGAAGTAAGTCTTCACCCAGAAGGGGCTGAATTTGCGTAGCGTAGATGGATGGAGTATGTGGCGGATTATGATGTTTAGATTCTGTATCGTCCGGGTAAGGCTAATGTGGTGGCCAATGCCTTAAGTAGGAAGAACGCACATATCTTCAACCTTTCTGTGCAGTCTCTAGTGGAGGAATTTTTGCTGATGAATATATCTGTTAGTGATAATGTCTTACAGTCTAGCTAGAGATTGAAGAGTCTTCATGGATTACCCTCACAAGGTTATATCAGAAAGATGATCTGGATTTGCAGCACCTCCAAGGTAGAACCGAAAAAGGAGAATTGCCATATTTCATAATTGATGAGGTTGGTACTTTGAAGTTTCAAGGTAGATATTGCATTCTTGATATTGGGAATATTCAGACAAGGATTTGTAAGGAAGCACATTGTTATAGTGTTGCCTACCACCCTTGTTCTACAAAGATGTATCGAGATTTGAATCTGATCATTTAGTGGTCAGGAATGAAGAATGACATTGCCAAGTTTGTATCAGATTGTTATACCCGTCAGCGTGTCAAAGCAGATCACAAAAGACCTGGAGGTAAGTTGAACCCCTTGGATATTCAAAATTGGAAGTGGCAGAGTATTTTTATGCACTTCATTACCGGTTTGCCGAGATCTCCCCGATGTCATGATTCAATAAGGGTTATTGTGGATAGATTAATGAAGTGCGCTCATTTCATACCTTTCAAGATTTACTATTCGATGGAGAAAATAATAGATCTTTATTTGGATGAGGTCATTAGGTTGCACGGTGTGCCCTTGAGTATTGTGTCAGATTGGGATTCTAGGTATATGTCTCATTTCTGGCAGAACTTGCAGGGAGCTTTAGGCACTGACCTCCTATATTCTACCACTTATCATCCACAAATGAATGGTCAGACGGAGAGACTCAATCAGATTTTGGAGGACATGATCAGATGTTATATTTTGGACTATGGTGGAGCTGGGGATAAGCGCCTTGGACTCATGGAATTGCTTACAATAACAGCTATCAAGAGAGTTTGTAGATGGCCTCCACCTCAGTGCCTGTTTTAGGTTGAAGTTGGTGAGATTCTGTTGTTAGGTGCAGAAGCATTGGAAGAGATGAGTGTTGCGGTTACGCACATTCGTGAGAAGTTTCGCGTAGCTCCGGAGCGTTATGAGAAATATGCTAATCAGCGAAGGGTTGATCTAGAGTTCGCTGTTGGGGACATGGTTTTCCCGAATGTTTCTCCGATGCCAGGTGTTAAGAGATTTGGGAGGAACCACAAGTTGGATCCCAGGTATGTGGGACCTTTCCAAATTGGTGAGCGCATCGAAGTGTCAGCTTATAGGATGGAGTTGCCTGCTTCTTTCCCTGGTGTTCATGATGAGTTTCACATGAGCCAGTTGCGAAAGTGTGTTCTTAGAGAGTGTCATGTCCTTCACTCCGTTCCCAGTTGAAGCCCAATCTTTCGTATGTTGAGGAACCCGTCAGCATTCTAGAGACACAGAGCTGAGTGTTGCGGAGGAAGACGATTCCTATGGTTAAGGTTCTTTGGCGAAACCAGGACGTCAGAAGTATGACTTGGGAGTTGGAATCTGTTATGAAGGAATCTCACCCTCATCTGTTCTCCTAGTCTTCAGTGCGTATCTATCTAGCAATTCTAGTTATTAAAGATGGAAATGAGAGGATAAAATTCAAAATTTCCTAAATAAAGAAATTTCTACTTTGCCAATATTTAATCCCTTTTTAGCCAGTATCATTTTATATTCAAGATATTTATGAGAGAGCTTAGTTAATATTTTGGATTTTTCTAAAAAGTTTCGAATGATATTAAAAGTTTTTATAATTCTAATCTTAGATTCTTTTGCTTAATTCAATACAATTTTATTTTTGAAAACTTAATTTGAGAATTTTTGAAACAAATTTTTATTCTACGCATATCAACTTATGAATCATGACCCATTTCTTATGAATCTAAATTTTATTTCAAAACTTATTTGTGATTTGAGTCATGTATTATTTTAAAGCGCATAATTAGGAGTAAGTCTTTTTTTTTTAAATATCATATGAATTTTTCTCATACTTATGAATTAGTTTTGCTCTGGAATAACATAAGCTTAAGTATGAGGGTATTTAATAGTACATTATTAATGTACTTTTTACTTTAGTTTTTATGTATTAATTAATTAGTTAATTCCATGTTTTGTATCAATAATTGCCTAAAATTCTGTTTATTTTCATTTTCAGGGATTTCTGGGCTACTAATAGCATTTTGAAGCTAACAGCCATGGTCAGAAGAGTTTTAGAGCTTTTCTACCCAAATTCCAAGTTACACGCCCTAGGTCACGGTTGTGACATAGCGGCATCACTCCTGTTGTGACAATGTTCGTTCTAGCTTGTCCAGAACTGCTACAGGCGCAATTTGAGTTTACACGAACTCAGACATGCCCGTGACCAGAGGGCGTGTCTCAGGAGTCACGACCGGGATGATACTCGCAGTCCAAAACTCCCTGCAAGCTTATTTAAAATTACATGCCTTGAGTCACGCCCATGACCAGAGGGCGTGACTTCTAAATAATTGCGGAAACGGTAAAAATTTACTCCCACGCGCGCCCGTTTCATATCCAGCTAGACACACTCGGATACACGCCTGTGTTTGAGGGCATGTAATGTCGAGTTACGTCAATTTTGGCGATTTCCTTCCCAATGTGCCCGGGGTTTTAAGAAAGCAGTTACTCCTAGTCACGCACTTGGTCACGGGCATGACCAAGGGCGTGACTCCCCATTTTTCACCTATAAAAGGCATGAATCTCCAGAAGACCAGGAGTTTGATTTTGGAGTCTTTTTTCAGCTTTGTTTTACTATTTTCATGTACAAGTTAGTTTCCTTACAAGTTGTAAGTTATTATTCTCGCAATTTCACTTCAAGTATTTAGTTTATTTTATCTCTTTGAATCATGCCTTCTTCTATCTCTACTTGTATTCCCATCATTATGATGAGTAGCTAAAATTCATTTAGCACTTGGTCATGATGAAATTTGGAATGAAATAAAATGAGTTTTAAATTTTTCTAAATTAGCAAGCTATCTTTTTGAGTATCTTCGATTTATCTTTGATGTACATCACTTTGATTTCAAATGTCCAGAATAAGATTTTCAATCTAAGATCCGTATTCTAGTTGATCGAAAGATCCGTGCATATGATTAAATCGCTCGAAGATAAAAGGAGTTGCATGTACTCCTCGAGAGAGGACGACATAAATCTTCCGGATTGGAGTCAAATCTAATAGTGGGGTTCACCGCTTAAAGAAAGCTTAGGGGTTTTGACTGGCCGAGGGACCTTAATCGATCAACCTAAGATTAGTTGGTTGTATTCCTCGAGAGAGGTGTTATCATGTTTTGGGAACCTCCACGGTCAAAGTAATTTTATTAAGAGTTTGCAAATTTATATTTTATAAATTTAAATTTTATTCCAATGGGGATTCTAGATCAACTGTTAATCTCTTTATCATCATTTTCTTCTTAATCGAATTACTCTTAATCATTCTCCGAAAAAAAGTCGAGCATTCGTTCGATAAAATATTAGCTCTTCTTTGTGAGTAGAAGTGCTCAACAACCTGAAAATAATACGACACTTAATTTCTAAAATCATATACTATAAAATGATAGGTACACTTGCCTTATCGGATTATACGTGGATCATATCTTAAATTTTACGTAACATGATTTTAACCATCAAATACCCTAGAAAGGGGTGAAAAACCACGTGGCCAGAGTTGTGCTGACCAAACTTCACAATTTGTTGGCATTGTACAGAGCTTTTTAAGAGAAGATGAGGGCGACAGGTCGCTTCTCGTTATAACTTATAGGCGGAGAGAGAGAGACGTTCGGAGGAAGGCAGGCCACCGCTCTCGAAGATAAGACTTTTCGCTTACCGCGGTGGGGAGCACCGCGCTCTGGGGCTTAGATGTACTTTTACTTTTGCCTGGGATCTTGAGTGGCGCGATCTGCGCGTCTGGATCTCTCTGAGGTGTATCTTGCAGTTCGTGGTGATGTCTCGAGTGTAGAGCTCCTCGTTGCCTTGATGGAGGTGAGCACTGAGCATTCCATGCTCGGAAGAAAGCTTGGAGGTTAATGGAGATCCTTGAATTGGCCTTCGAAGATGCTTAAAGAATCTTCAAGGGCATCTTTGAAGGAGATGGAGGTTCTCAAAGATCTCTCTTGCACGTAGGATGAGAAGTCCCTGCAGGAAAAGATGGAAAAGAATGAGAGATTGTGGTCCGATTTATAGGCCTTGGGGGTGGTTACGGTAGTTATGTTGTTATTCGCAGGATCTAACCACCAAAATTGTTATTTGCAGGCCAATTTTTCATAGTTTAGGATGTGTATTATTTAAGTGCTTTCTATGCTCAAACAGATATATTTTTTGGATATTTGCACGCACCCCTGATGGGTGGTTACGTCGGTGGTTACGCGGGTGGTTACCCGCTCATCGGAGGGTGGAGATTATGCGATGGTGATCGAATGGCAGCGGTTGAGGGTCCGGACGGCGACCGAAGGACCGGACGTCGGCTGGGGGACCATCCGACGGTCAGAGGACCAACCGGAGGCAAGGAAGCTGACCGATGGCAAAATCTGACCGACAAGGGCTGATCGGTCTGGAGGCCAAGGAAGATTGACTAAGAGAAGCTGGCTGCGGGGGACTCTTGGCCGCGCACCAAGGGCACACGACCGAGTGAGGCTAGCTGGAGGAGGCCGGCCGCGAGGGCTTGCGGCCGCGCACCAAGGTTGCGTGGTCGAGGGGGCTTGTGGCCACGCACCAAGGGTGCGTGGCCAAGGGCAGACATGAGCGAGGGTCACTTGGTCACGCACCCTTTTCATGTGGCCAAGGGCGTACAGTCGGGAGCGGCTGGCTGTTGGGCCTTGCAGCAGCGCGTCGTGGGAGCGGGGCCAAGGGAGTCTGGCCGGGGGTGTCCGGTCGTGGTTCCTTGAGGTCACGTGCCGTGCGCGCGTGACCAAGGGAGGCCTGCTGGGAGTGGCCAGCCGAGGGAACCTCACGGTCATGCGCCATGGGCACGCGACCAAGGGTGGTCGGCCGGGGTTGGCTGGCCAGCCGCAGGGACCTTGCAGCCGCTCACTTTGGGCACACGGCTAAAGGTAGCTGCCCGGTTATGGCCAATTGCAGAGGCCTTGCGGTTGTGCGCTGCCAGGGCATGGTGGAGGGTGGCCTGCTGAGGATTTCCGGTCGCGGGGGTCTTGCAGCTACGCACCGGAGATGACGCGGCGGCAGCCGGTTGGTGGGTCTCGGGCGGTTAGTGCGGCGGTTGTGCATGTGGATTGCGTGTGGCAATTTTTCCCATACCCCCCCCCCCAATAAGGGAGTGGAGGGCAAGGAATTATAGCTAATCGTGGCCCGAAATTCCTATATAATGATGGTGACCCCATCATTTGCCCCCCAAAGTCCCCAAAGTCCGAAGCCGGTGCGAGAGAAGTGCGAAGACTTTTTGCGTGACGTAATTGCGGTGAACATGGTGTGTAGATCAATTTGGCATGAAAGGAGGCGCGCGAAGGAACTCGTAAAGAGGTACGCAAAGACGGAAGTGGTGTGAGAAAAGTGCGGACCCGTGCTCATGGGCACGGCGTGCATCCGCGCACCTTACACTTGTGGGGCGCATGCATAGGGAGCGCTCACATGAGCTGCACGCACTTGAGGAGTACTCTCATGCATTGTGCATGCACGGTGATGGCGCCCATGCACTGCGTGCCCGCAGTGATTACTCACATGCATTACACGCACGTGGGGAGTGCGCCCATGCGCTGCGCATGCACGGGGAGTGCGCCCCGCCCATGCGCGTATGTGGGATGGGCGCACGTGCGCTGCGTGGGCATGGGGAGTGTGCCCCTGCCCTGCGCACATGTGGGATGGGCGCCCATGCAAGCGGGATGGCCGCTATGATGGGCGGCGATGCTACGTGCGCTTGTGATTGGTGCTTGCTCACTGCGCGTGCGGGATGGTCGCAGTTTGTGAGTTTGGCATATGAACCTGTACATTGAGGCTTGCACATGTGCGTGGATGTGCGATGGGTCCAATTGTATTCGGAGTACTATTTTTGTGAATACTTACACGTATCACTTTTTTGAGGCTGTGAGGCGTTGCTCGTTGTGTAGGCCGTTATAGCTGTGCTCTTCTCTTATCGTTGAGCAAGTCAGCATCTGGAGGAAGCGGTTTGGGTTGCTTGCCAGGTTAGAGATTAAAATCCCACACATTGAGGAATATGCACAAAATCCTGCATGAGGCTAGATGATGTTGTGCGAGTCTTCATTGAGGTCTGGGTTCCTCTTGCCCCCATGCGAGGAGGTGACTGAAATTTTAAAGCATTGTAGCGTGCCAATGTCCATATTCATTCCTACCAGGATGATGCGAATCATGGGTCTGATTAGTTTCTTCATGGAGCACGGCTCAAGGTTCACCTTGTTCTTTTCAGTGAATGGTGTGAAGTGCACACTGATGGAGGTGGATGAATTGAAGTTCACAACAACAATCATTGGCTCGAGTTTGAGAGCCGGGTGGACCATCGTCATGGGAACACCTTGTTTGGCTATGCTAGGAACTCATGGGGCTTGCCGGAGCTTTGTAAGTCCCTTCCCGATTGTTGTCATAGCTTGAAGGTCCATAAGCGAGTGTTTACTCCAGTACTGGGGTTTGTTGAGCCTCATACATTGGCAAACCCTTTATTCGCCATTTTTGTGTTTGTTGACGAGAAGTGTCTCCTACTCTGCGGTCTTTCCTCTGATGTCAAGTGCTCTATAGCAGTGTCATTGGATCATGGCAGGAAGTAGAAAATGATGTTCAAGGATAGTAGTTTGGAATTAGCGCCTCATCCTTCTTCTCATCCAGAGGGGCACACTGACGAGGTGGCTCCTGCAACTCAAGGCTTGGCGATATGCCCATTGATCTTGATGTGGAAATTCCTTCGCTCTGTTGCCCCCCAGGATTGTGAGGATGTTTCTGCTCCACTGCCCGCCAATGTGAGTCAGATTTCTTCCTCTCTTGAGGTCATGGATGTCACAGTAAGTGTTATGGCTTTGCCTTTGTCTAATGGTTGTTTTGTGAAGATCCTGACTTCTTTCTTCATTTTGTAGATTGGAGTATAGACTAGCATCGCTCTTATGAAGAATGAGTGTTATGTGTGTCTGAAGAATAGCTATTTCGTTCTTCAGGAGGAACCTTGTGGAGTGAGGAGCTCCTTCTCAGACTTCAAGGGGTGGCGTGTAATATCCTTATTCCTTCTAGACCCTAGTATGCGTTAGGCATGACAAGTGGTGAGATTAGTTAGTTAAGGAAAGATGGTGACCCTAGGGCTCATTGAGTTAACGTGAACTCACATAGTGCCCACAAGGGAGCACAACTCTACTTAGGTCAAACTACCCAAATTGAACTCATAAGTACAAATTGACCTCACCAATATATCCTTAACCCTAAAGGAGACCCAATTGACCAAAAGCCCCATCAATTGGTCAACCAAATTGGCCAAATTGTCGAAAGTCAAACTTAGGTCAACATAGCCCAATTCAACCCAAATTGGCTCAATTAGACTTCATATGGCCAAATTAACCATCCCACCACTACATGGAAAACCCTTTAAGAGGTTCAATTGACCAAAATCCCCATCAATTGGTCAAATCAATTGACCCAATTTGACCAAAGTCAAAACCTAGCCCAATTTTTGTCAAAATCACATCTTATGGCTCAATTTGCCCAATTGGTTCCCCACCATGGCCCAATGAACATTGAGGGATGTCATGGGATTCATGAGCATCAAGTGGGGTCAACCCACTCATCAAATTGACCAAGTCAACCCTAAAGTCAACCATGGTCAACTTAAGCCCAAAGAAGGAAAATGAGAGCCCAAGCAAATTCCGATGGGCTACGGCCCTCAAGGTCAGCCCACTCTGCATCCCAATGACCAAATGATAGCCCTTGCCTTCTGAATTTGAAAGGCGGAGACATGCATGGGGCAATTTGGACTTCCCCCAAATTCAAGAGAGGACAATGGAGGAAATCATTGATTGAAAGCCACTTGTCCCTCCTCTCCTCTTCCTAAGCCCTCCACTAAACTCCCCAGTTAATTCCCAGCCATTTTGGTGCTGGAGGGATGACATTTTGCAGTTAGGGGAAACATCCAATATTGTGGCCGACCACCCCTCATGGCACTTTAACATCTTGCCAATATCACTCCATTTTGAGCTTGCCATTAGCTTCAGAACACCATAAGTAGTTGAAATCGAACCTTGGATCAGTGCAAATGGTGAATGATTGAGATTTTGAACAAGCTCGCCATAGGAAGCAAAATCCCTGGTCGGTTGAAGGAATACCCGACGACAAGCTCCATTAAAGGTCTGTTTCTCCTCCCCTCCCTCTGTGCTAGATCAAATAGGAGAGGAATCATGCTCAATTGAGTCCGATTCCATGTGGATTTAACAAGAAAATGCCGATCTTTAGTCCTTGCTCGGGATCACTGGAGAGGCGGTCTTCGGCCTCCTTATTATCGTCAATCGATGGCCACCAACTCAACAGAGGTGGTGGTGGTGGCCGTGTGTGGATATCCGTGGTTGGCTAGGAAATGGCCACCCAACATGGCCCAAGTCGGGCTAATGCTCGCTGTCGGCTAGAGGTTGAAGATAACCCAGCACCGTCAGATCTTCTTTAAGATCTGGGACAGATCAGCTACCTGCAGACCAAAGGATTTTAAATAAATGTATAATCTGTCACATATTATTACAATGACTTCTAGGTTAAAATCAAGGGCCTTAGAGGTAGGTCTAGGAAAAGTGTAAAGTATAAAAGTTGTATCTTATGGCCTTACCTTTCTAAGGAACTTTAAAGCACTTGATTTAGTGCCTTACATCCCCCAGAATCTCAGTTTTACTGAGGGTTGTCTTAGAGGTGACCTGGACCATATTTTGTGAATAACTTTTCCTAGGTTGTTTTCATGGACCTAAAATTTTGGCCATGCATACCTAGGTAGAGCTACCATACAAAAATCAGGATTTTTGAAGGATATTTTTCTATAGTTTTGTCAGAAATATGATTTTTGATATAAATGAAATTAATATGGCTAGACTAACTCATATTGACCAAAATCTTGTGTGATATGTTAATTAGGTATGCACGGGTACTAGTAAAAAGTTGAGGTTATTTGGACCTTTGAATGTTGGTATATTTGATATGCATATGATAATAATGTATGAGAATTTGGTGTGTATTTACCAAAATTTGTGTATTTTGTGAATTTTGCACAATTGGCATGACGCATTTCAATGATATTTTTGCCATGCACAAATTATGATGAAAGGAATCATCCCTAGAAAAATTAGGATTTTTGGAGTTAAAAATCCTATGTATTTAATTAATTATGATTAGGTCACATAATTAAATTAATGAAATGAAAGTGACCAAATGACTTAGGAAAATTCTAATTTTCTATCACATGATGATTTAGGTTATATTACACCTCTGGTAATTTTGTTTAAGAATTTTTCGGAGTCATTTACCTTGGAAAATATCAAAAATTCCATTTGTCACAGTTTTGTATTACTGACATGTTTGTGGTCTATATTACTTGAAAAATTCTAAATCTCTAGCTAGACTCTTATTAGAACATTATGAACTTTTGGAAATTTTCTCAAAAATTTTGGATGAATTATTTAAGTACTTCTTGTGTAAAGTGACACTTTGACATTATTATTTACTTATGGAAATTTTGGACTAAATATTTATGAAAATCATGAAGCTCTGCAGACACCATATTTTATCAATTTGTGCCTCTGACAATTTATTAGGAAAATTTGATCATCTGAAACTAGTGCTTTTATTTGGAAAATTTGATCATCTGAAGCTAGTACTTCATGTGTAAAATGACATGTGTCACATATTTAGAGAATGTTTAATTGTGGCCAAATTAATTAGAAAATTTAAGAATTTCTGATCATTCTTTATTTATGTCCTTATAAACCTCTGGTATTAATCTTAGATCATTTGGCCAAAGAATAGTGATATTTACATCTTTGAGAACATAACTAGTTCATTTTATGTATTGGTCTGCAATTAGTAAAGTATTGAGGTAATGAATAGACCATCAAGAACACCTAGGAATTGAATGAAATTTGGAACATATCTATAGGACATCATTTATAACAGCTCCTAAAAGTTGTAGAATTTTGGATAACTTTTGTCCTATAGTTTAAACATTAATTTAGAATCATGTTGCATATTGAATAAATGAAATATTTAGGGCTTTTCCATTTTAGAAAATTATCATTATGATTTGTGGTATTAATATGATCATGGTGCATCTCTATAATAAATCTTGGGGCACGTAGATAAACAAGTTAAGGGTTTTCACCCCCACGCCGTGTATTGAAGATTAAGGGTATGCATCGTTCAAGAGAAAGTTTGCTTAAGGGTAGACCTTGGAAGTTGAAAGATATGGGTTGTTTATAAACTACACCTAGAGGGGGTAATTAGGTGTTCTCAATATTATTTGCTACTTTAAAGTTTGACTATCACAACACAAAAGCAATCATAGAAATTACACAAGATTATAGTGGTTCCCTACAAGATAATGTGTCTAGAAGTAGTCCACTGTCCCTCCCACCTATCTAGTAATGAGCTAGACTCGGCAACTTCTCCAACTCAAATCTTTTCTCAATAAATAGATCTTACAACTCAGGTTCAAACAGAACCCTACCAAGCTAAGACTTTATAAGTCTTACAATAACTCAGATCTTCAACAAGATCCTACCTAACTCAGGCTCACTAAGAACCCTACCAACTCAGATTTATCACAAGATCCTACCAGCTCAGGCTCACAAAGAACCCTACAGAGTAAAACAGAAAGGTTGTTGTAGAAGAAAAGACTTCTGGATAAAAGCTCTGAACAACTGGTCTTCTTCTTCTTATAACAATAAGCCCAGAGATCTTGTGGATCAATGAACCTTTCTTTAGAATCTTCTCTAGACCTTCACATCACAGCAACAGTGAAGTCTTCTTCTTATTGATATTTTTCTTTCTCTTCTAGAAGTATGTATGAGAATAAACTTGAGAGAGAAATACTGAGCAAGTGTGTTCTGTAGATAGAAAATGACTCCATTTATATTGCTCTGCAAATTAGCATAAAACCCCTTGTTGATTATTCCATAATCAATTTTCCCGTTTGAAACGTCTTGTAGAATTGGCAATATTTCATCATAATGACTGGCCATTCTTGGAACCTGCAGAATATAGTAATAATAAATTTCTTCATTAAATACTGTGCAGCGACTATATTTTGTACAGAATATATCATTTATTACTCCTTGATTTGTGCGCAAGATAGGCGGCATGCACATTCCTTGAATATCAATTTCCAAGAACGTCTGCACATTAAATGCATCTCTGCAACTATCAAGACGACAATATTTCTTCAAGACGATATCGTCTTGATCAATGTAAACGACAGATATTCTTCTCGACGATATCGTCGACATACTTCCTTCTTCAATACTTTATTTTATATCTCAATGATATTACTTCTTCTATACAATATTGTCGAGATGTATCTTTTAATAAGACTTATACTTATTCATCAGGCTGGCAGTTTTTATTTAAGATGATACAAGGTCTTCAAAATGATGTTTGTCTTCATGAATCTTTCTTCATGACTTAATAAGTCAAGTCATTAATCTTCAAGGCTATACCTCTTCTTTGAGATGATATCGTCGAGACATCTGTACTTAGATGTATCAACGATAAGCTTTCTTCAACCTTCAAGACAATACGTATTCATCAAGATGATATTGTCGAGATATTTGAACTTAGCTTTATCAGCGATAAGCTTTCGTCAAGACGATATCGTCGGAACTGTCTCGACGATATGTTTCCTTTTTCAACGATTCTTCTGCTGAGTCTTGAGATGATATTTTAATTAGTTAATTTTCATTACAATTATCGTCTAGATACTAGTAATGTAGCTTTGATGCATTTCGACGATATGTATATTATCTCAACGATATGTCCAGTCCTTCCTGATGATTTTGGACTTAGAAAATTACTGGACGTATGGTTTATCTTCTGCAGTCATGAATAAAATGCACCATCAAATACATATTGCATTTATCGTTGATCTAAGCACTTCTTCAAATCAGGAACATTGCTGGCATAGTTACCAACAATCTCCACCTATTTGAAGAAGTCATGACTCACTTCAATAATAAATGTCAAAGGATAAATAAAATCATAATTTGAAGACATTCAGAAAGTACAATATGATTCATCTATCAACATGATATAAATAGAGAATGTTTTTAGAACAAAAATATTTCAGTCATTTGCCCATGTCATGTATAGACAAAACATCATATGATCTTCAGATCATGCAGTTGCTTCCTTTTTCTTTTCTCCTCTGCCTTTCATATAAGCTGATTGGTTTTGGAATCTTCTTTGGAGAAGGAGGGGGACCATGAGGGAATGCTAGTTTATGATTTCTCCTTTTCTGCATTTGAGTTAAGTGTAGATTCCAATCAGCAGAATAGTAGACTCTTTCTGACCCATCCTGAGGGTATCCAAATTCCACCAGGCTTCTGAGATCAGGGTCCTAGAGTTAGGACTCCACTTGCATGGCTGTGGATCCTGCTCAATTTCCCTAAGCCTCTTCTGCCTATAACTCTTGCTTTGAACCCTTTTCCTTTTTCTAGAGTTGGCAGATTCTCCAACTTTTATGTCATATATCTCTGATGCAGAGCTCTCAGATGGTTCTGCTAACTCAAAGGCTGAGTGAGGCTTCTGTAAAGCTTATTAACTTGATTGATAGTCCACATAGCTTGATTTGAGCCCGCATTTATCATTGCCTTCTCCCCCTTTAGGAATTCTTCAGCTATGTGATCATCAAGAGCTACTTGTACTAAATTTATCCTCTCATGAAGGTGTTGTTCAGCCTCATCCAAGTTATTTCTTACTTCTAGCAAATGTTCATCTAAGTTCTGACTATTTTCATTCATTCTATTTAGAATCTGTTCTCTGTCTTCATTCATAACCCATGCTATTTGTCGAAGAGCTTGCTCAGTATTCCTTGTCATTGTGCCTTGATTTTGGATGAGCTGATGGGACTGATGTCCAACCTTGTTGATCTCATCACCAACATGTTCCATGGCTGGATCTGCTAAGTGAAAGAAACGAGTGTGTTGAGTGTTGAGATGATGCATATCATTCTTTACAGTTTGCAGCTCAGCCTTCATTTCTTTCCTTAGGTTATCTACAGTCTGCAGAATGAACCTTTCTATCTTCTCCCTTTGAACATTTAGCAAGGCTGAGATCATAAGGAATAGGGAGCCTGAGTGAGCAGTAGATGGTCCAGCTACATTCACCTCAAGAGTTGTATTTTCTTCTTGAGAACCTTCAGGAGCATTATCTTAAGCCAGAAGATTAAGAGAGTTTTCCTGCATCTACTCATCTTCTTCCACTAGCACTTGATTGCCTTTGATCAGAGCTAGATCAAGCCCAGTCTGGGGATCAGAACATCCATCCTTCTCTGGCACATTGTCTTCATTTTCATTCTCTAGAGCATTCTTCTCCTAGACTGCTTTCTCAATTGCAGATCCTTTAGCTTGATCCTACAAGGTAGAGCACCCCAGATGGGTCTCCCCCTCAACTCTCTCAGTTTCTTGGGCTGAGCTTCCAACCAGGAACTCCCCCTCAACTGGATTACTACCCAGAATATGACTTCTTCTTTCTTTAAGAACCTCTGTATTAGTAGGTTAACTCATGTCCTCTAGAATCATTTGAGTTAAAGCTACCTCCCTCTCTATCAAAGTAGGGTTTGGTAGAGATGGCGCTCCTCCTCCTTCAGAACTGCTAGATGACCCTTCCTCCTCTGAGTGATCAACTATCACATCTTTCTTTTTCTTTTCTTTTGTAGAAGTTTGGGCATCCTTAGGAGTTTTGGAGATGACTCTCTCCCATCTGTCCAGCATCTTTGAATCTAACTTCTTTGAATAGTGCAGTGGTGCTTGTTGGGAAAATGATTTCTCTTAACCCCTGAAAATGAGTTGAATATGTTTTCTAAGAAAGAAAAATCAAGGTTAAGTAAACATGCGTCGAATAGTATTCGACGCAACGTCGAAGTGGTGTCGACGTTCCTTTCAGAATGAGTCGAAGTAACTTTAAGAAGAATTCAATGTATCCTATGTCGACGTAGCTCTGACTTCTAGTCGACGCATCTTGAGAAGTCGACGCACCTTAGTCGACGCACCTTCCTTATTCTCCTCTCGACGTCCAGCCAGGACGAATTCGACGCTTACGTCGAATAGTAATCGACGTACGTCAATTTCTATGTTTAATTCAAAAATTTCCAGATCTCTTTCCTTCTTTTATAGATCTGATTTATATGGAATCAATTTATTCTTTATAGCCGTTCTGAATCATTCTTTTCCTCTAATAGATTCTTGGCTAATTTGATTAAATCCATTATGGACATTATTTGAAATCAGAATGAATTCTTTCCTTCTATAGATATAATAGTTATGGAAATATTTCTCTCTTTCTAATACTCTGTCTACTAATTGATTTCTCTCCTATAGTGTTATCTTAATACACAGAGCTATAAATAAGGAGAAGGTCTACAGAGAACAAGAAGAAGTGATCCACCATATACATATTGAAAAAGAGGAAAAGCTCCCAAGTGAAAAAGAGAGAAAATTGAGAAATAGTCCTACAGCAACCATCAAGCTTCCATCTTCTCCTGCTTCTGAAGCCGTTCTGCTGCAAACTCTGATAGCTCTCACTAAAAGAGAGAAAAGCTACAAATCTCCTTCTCACTATAGAAGAGATTTCATTCACTACTTCTTGTGCTTCCAATCTTCTTGCTAGGAAGAAGATTCCTTCTTGTCTTTATATTATTTCTCTTTCTTCTTTACATTCATTTCACTCTCAAATACTGTAAAAGAGTTTTTAGAATCTCTCTTCAAAAAATTCAGTTGTACTGGTTCTAAGAGTCTCCTTTTCAAAAGACTCAGTTGGTTCTAAGAGTCTCCTTATCAAAAGACTCAGGGTGGTTCTAAGAGTCTCCTTATCAAAAGACTCAGTGCAAGATAGTGAATTCCTACCAAAGGGGGTAGAAGAGTGGACTACCCAAAGTTTGGGGAACCACTATATTTCCTTGTGTTGTGCTGTGATTTCTTTTCTTGCATTTACTTTCTTTACTTGCTTAATTCTTGTTGGTGTGTGGGAAGCCTTAATCTGTGATCACCACATATATATATATATATATATAATTGCACAAAATATTTTAAATCTCTATTCACCCCCCTCTAGAGAATTCTAGTGAGGTCAACTATGCACTTTCAATTGGTATCAGAGGGAGGTTGATCTAAAAAGGTTAACTCCTTGATCAAAAAGATCATACCTCTTATTTTTATATATATATTTCTAAAAATTATTCTTCACATGGCACAAATCAAAGATTATGCTTCCACCATACCACCAATGTGCAATCTTGAAAAGTTTGCAGTTTGGAAAACAAGAATTAGGATTTATATGAATTCTATTGATGAAGAATTATTTAATGTTATCTTGACAGGTCCTCCCAAGCCTTATAGAAAAGACTCAAGTGGTGAAGTGACTCAAACACTTGTCCCAAAGGCTAAGTGGACAGTTGAAGAGAAGAAGGCAAGAACATGTGATGCAAAAGCTGTAAATATTCTGGTCTCAACCCTCTCTGATGAAATCTTTCAAAGGGTTGTTGATTGTGAATCAGCTAAAGAAATTTGGGAGGCTCTCATAAAGATGGTAGAAGGAAGTGCTGATGAAAGGAAAGATAGGAATTGTCTATTGATCTCTCAATATGAGAACTTCCAAAAGAAGAATGAAGAAAGCATGTCTGAGGTGTATGACAGATTCAGTCTGATCATCAATCAACTAAGGGACTTAGATAGAGAAATCTCTCTCACAGAGATCAATGACAAATTGCTGATGAGTCTCCCAAGTTCATGGGACTCAAGGATATGGGCAATAATACACACAAGAGGACAAAGGGAAATTTCAACAGATGCTCTCTTAGGAAAACTCAGATCCTATGAGCAACTACTGAAAACCAGAGAAGAGAAGAAGAGAAGAGAAAACGCCCCAACTTCTTCAAAAGACAGGAACATTGCATTAAAAGCAACAGAAGAAGGAAACTCTGTCACCGAAGAAGAACTATTCAGTTTCCTGGCCAGAAAATTCAAGAAATGGGTCAGGACAGATGGATCAAGAAGGAGAGAGTCAAAACCAAGGTATGAAAAAACTCCTACTAAAGAAAGTATTTGTTATTCTTGCAGGAAACCTGGACATATTGCCCCAGAATGTCCAGAAAATGCTGAGACAAAGAAAGATCTGAAAAAGAAAGATCTCAAGAAAAAGAGGAAGAAGAAAGAGGCTTTATTGCAGAAGCCTGGAGTTTAACAGACTCTGAGGACAGCTCCTCTTTTAAGAGTGACAATGAAGAGCCTAATCAAGAAGACCTATGCTTAATGGCACTTGAAGGCTCAAAGAAAGATGATGGTACCAAATCATGGAGTGAGACAGGATCAGAAGAAAGCATATCTTCTGAAGATGAAAGAGAAAATAGCCTTATTCTCATAGAGGAATCTGAGGATAAGGATGAGGTAAGCATTTTTGATGAAATAGATTTTCAAAGTGATAATTTCAGAAATGATTTTATGGGAATGTGTCTAGATCAACTAAAAGCTAAGCAAGAAATTAAGGATCTAAAAGAATAAATTAATATGGCTAAAAACCAGAGAAATAGAGAAGTTAAATGCTCTAAAAATTATGAATTAAGGGCTAACATCATAGAAAAAGAGGTAGAAAGGGCTAGAATAGAAAACTAGCTCCTTAAGGATAAGGTATCCCAGGCAAAAGATTTTGAAGAATCAATAAAAATGAGAAGCCAAACTCTCAAGGAAATCACTGAACAACAAAAAATGAGACATAAAAATCTTGGTCTAGGGGCTGATCCCTCAACCAGCCAAATTCCATCCAACAAACCTGCTTGGATGATCCCTGTAAAATTCACCAAACCTAGCAAATCAAACCAAGAAAAAGACTCACTAAATAAGGAAGAAGACTCCCTCAAGGAAATAAAACAATTTGATGAAACATCATAATATTCAGCTGATGACTCTCAAACTTCATCTGAAGAAGCAACTAAGCCAAAAAAAAAACAATACATAAAAGAGCCAAATCAGAAAAAGGGAAAAAGAAAATTTATGAAGATACAGTTGCGTCGACTTCATATCGACATATGAATGATAGTGCATCAAATTCTACTCGACGCAATCTCTCAGATGCCTCGACCTCAACTCGACACTTGAATAAAAGTACGTCGACATCAAATCGACGCAACTTTGTTCATGCATCGATACCAGATCAACGCTATTTGGAGAAAGCGTCGAATATAAATCAACGCAATTATCAACATACGTCGAATAGATATCGACGCATAAAAACTCAGAGCAACTTAAATGCCTATCCTCCAAAAACCTTCCATCTTAACCCCTATTCAGGACCCATTCATCCTAATCATGATTTCTATCCTAATCAACACCTATATCCTAACCAAAATTCCCATCTAAATCAAACTTTCTATCCTAATCAACACTTCTATCCCTCTCTAAACTCAAATTCTCACAATACTAAGATAATCAAGTGCTACATATGTAACAAAACTGGCCACCTTGCCAAACAATGTTGGCACAATCAATCAAACTATCTGTGAAAATTAGTCCAAGACTAACTTAGAAACCTTTAGGATTAGGAAGAGATAAAAAGAAATAAACACCTAGATTTTTTCAGGAAAATTAAAGTCACGTCGACTTCTAATCGACGCACCGTCGATGACTCAACTCAATCAGTGAAATCGACGCATGCGTCGATTACAATCGATGCATACGTCGATACGAAACCCTAGCATCTTAACGCGGGCTGTATCGACGCTTACGTCGAATTCCACTCGACATAATGTCGATTTCATGAAAACGAGCGACAATACTAAAATATTTTCGGTCACATCCACTGAAGTACCGAATAAGCCTCGAATAGTGTCGCATTTCGACGTTTCACCTGACTTAAAAAGACTCTTCAGTTAGAAACCTTTACTACTCTGCATCCTTCATCCTTCTTGCTACTCAGTCCAGCTGATTTCTTCCTCTCTCTCTCTCTCACTGACCTAAAATGGCTCCCAAGACCAACTCTGTTTTCGACATTGACCTTGAATCTTTCCAAGCCACCACAGATAACTACAAGAGCATCATTACTCTGTTCACTGAAGCTGGACTAGATAAGCTCATCTCCACAAGATGCAAGCTCCTGGAAACAGAACTCACAGAGCTGATGACTCATGTTCAGATATCTGAATAAGGAGAAATCCAAGGAACAATCCATGAGACACCTGTCTCAATATCTGCAGAACACATTAGGAAAACCTTTGATCTTCCATCAGGTACACCCTAATATTACCTTTGTTCAAAGCAAATAGGGAAAGAAAATCAGCTTTTAAAGAATAACTAAATAAGTCTTCATCACTCCCTTACTAGGTGATGAATCTATAGACCTCACACCTGATGAAATCAAGCATCTGCTAACCACCATGAAGTTTTCAAAAGATAGACCAATCCATCTAAAGAAAATAGACTTTTCTGAGGAGTACAGACTGCTAGCAGATATAGTAGGAAAAATATTGCTATGCAAGACCTCAGCCCATGATGCAGTGCCCAAGTAGCAACTGAATATCATGGGGGCCCTGGTGCTGAAGAAGAAGGTGGACTGGGCAACATACTTGCTCAAGATGATAAGCTCTAAATTCTCACACCAAGAAAATGCATATATGAGGATTATGAGTCAAGTACTCTTCCACTCCTTCCCTGACCTATGTAGGTCAAAAGGAATCCCTATTCCTCCAGGGAAAAGGATGTCAATAGCTCTATTCTCCAAATGGACCAGGCAAATCCCTAAGCCTGGTTCCATTCCTGAAAAGACTCCATCTCATCCTAACTCTCCTGTTCATCCATCTCCTCCTCCTCCTCCTCCTCCTCCTACTCAAAGAGACAATCCTTCTCTACCACCATCATCTACTCCACTAGTCTCTACCACTCTCACAACCCCTCCTCTACCTACCTCTTCTCAAACACCTTCTCAAACAGCAATTTCTCCATCTCTTCCTCCTCCTACTTTCTCACCCTCTCCACCTCCTTTATCACCCATACCTCATGTATCAACTAACTTCTCTCCAGCTTCATCACCACCTCCACCACTCTCTCCTCATCACCAACCACAACATGAACCATCTGCATCCACTGAAGCTCTCCTCACTCAGTGCATTGCATCAACAGCTCAAACATTCCAAGCAATGCTGGATGAGCACTGCTCCCAGATTCATTCATCCATCCTACACATGTGTTGGGGAAATGATTTCTCTTAACCCCTAGAAATAAGTTGAATATGAATTCTAAGAAAGAAAAACAAGGTTAAGTAAATATGCGTCGAATACTATTCGACACAACGTCGAAATGAAGTCGACGTTTTCTTCAGATTGAGTCGAAGTAACTTTAGGAAGATTTCGACGTATGTGTTGTCGATGCTACTCTGATTTCTAGTCGACGCATATGGAGAAGTCGACACACCATAGTCGACGCACCTTCCTTATTTTCCTCTCGACGTCCAGCCAGGATGAATTTGACGCTTACGTCGAATGGTAATCGACGCACGTCGATTTATGTGACAGATTTATATATGCGCCAGATCTCTTTCCTTCTTTCAGTAGATCTGATTTGTATGGAATAAATGTCAATATTTTATAGCCGTTCTGAATCATTCTTTCCTTATATCTGATTCTTGGCTAATTTGATTAAACTTATTTGGACATTATTTGAAATCAGAATTAGTTCTTTCCTTCTACAGAAATAAATATTATGGAAACATTTTCATCTTTCTATTTCTCTGACTGATAATTGATTATCCTCCTATAGTATTATTTTGAATTAACAGAGCTATAAATAAAGAGGAGGTCGGCAGAAAATGCAGTTGAGTGATCCACCACATACATTTGAAATAGAGGAAAAGCTCCCAAGAGAATAGAGAGAAAAACTGAGAAAAGAGATAGTGTACTGCAGAGAAAAAGCCTTCATCTTCTCCTTCTTCTTCAGAAGCCTTTCTACTGCAAGCTTTGAAAGCTCTCACAAAAGAGAGAAAAGTTTTTACAATCTCCATCTCACTATAGAAGAGAGATTTCATTCACTACCTCTTGTGCTCCCAATCTTCTTGCTAGGAAGAAGATTCATTATTGTTCTTATTTCTTTCTTTCTTTCTTTCTTTCTTACTTAAACATTGTAAAAGAGTTTTTAGAATCTCTCTCCAAAAAATTCAGTGTACTGGTTCTAAGAGTCTCCTTGTCAAAAGACTCAATTGGTTCTAAGAGTCTCCTTGTCAAAAGACTCAGGGTGGTTCTAAGAGTCTCCTTATCAAAAGACTCAGTGCAAGATAGTGAATTCCTACCAAGGTGGTAGAAGAGTGGACTACCCAAAGTTTGGGGAACCACTATATTTTCTTGTGTTGTGCTGTGATTTCCTTACTTGCTTTTATTCTCCTTATTTGTTTAATTCTTGTTGGTGTGTGGGAAGCTCTAATCTGTGATCATACACATATATATATTAAATTTGCACAAAATATTTTTAATCTCTATTCACCCCCCCTCTAGAGAATTCTAGTGAGGTAAACTGTGCACTTTCAATTGGTATTAGAGGGAGGTTGATCTAAAAAGGTTAACTCCTTGATCAAAAAGATCCTACCTCTCATATATATATATATATATTTCTACAAAATTATTTTCATGGCACAAATCAAAGATTATGCTTCCACCAGACCACCAATGTGCAATCTTGAAAAGTTTGCTGTTTGGAAAACAAGAATCAGAATTTATATGAATTATATTGATGCTGACTTGTTCAATATTACTGTGACAGGTCCCCCAAAGCCTTATAGAAAGGATGCAAGTGGCATTGTCACACAAACACTTGTTCCAAGATCTGAATGGACAGAAGATGAGAAGAAGGCAAGAACACATGATTTAAAGGCCATGAACATACTTGTCTTAACTCTCTCAGATGACATCTTTCAAAGGGTTGTTGACTGTGAATCATCCAAAGAAATTTGGGATGCTCTCACAAAGATGGTGGAAGGAAGTGCTGATGAAAAGAAAGATAAGAAGGCCCTATTAATCTCTCAATATGAGAACTTCCAAAAGAAGGCTGAAGAAAGCATCTCAGAAATGTATGACAGATTCAGTCTGATCATCAATCAACTAAGAGATTTGGATAAAGAAATCTCTCTCACAGAGATCAATGACAAATTGCTGATGAGTCTCCCAAGCTCATGGGACTCAAGGATATGGGCAATAAGAGACACAAGAGGTCAAAGGGAAATTTCAACAGATGCTCTCTTAGGAAAACTCAGATCCTATGAGCAATTGCTGAAAACTAGAGAAGAGAAGGAAAGAAGAGAAAACACTCCAATTTCCTCAAAAGGCAGGAACATTGCTCTAAAGGCAACAGAAGAAGGAACTCCTGTCACTGAAGAAGAACTATCCAGTTTCTTGGCCAGAAGATTTAAGAAATGGGTCAAGACAGATGGATCAAAAAGGAGGGAGTCAAAACCAAGGTATGACAAAACCCCCACTAAAGAAATTATTTGCTATTCTTGCAGGAAACCTGGACATATTGCCCCAGAATGTCCAGAGAATGCTGAAACAAAGAAAGATCTCAAGAAAAAGGGGAAGAAGAAAGAAAGAGGCATTATTGCAGAAGCATGGAGTGAAACAGACTCTGAGGACAGTTCATCCTCTAAGAGTGACAATGAAGAATCTAGGCAAGAAGACCTATGCTTGATGGCCTTTGAAGGCTCAAAGAATGATGATAAATCATGGAGTGAAACAGGATCAGAAGAAAGCATATCTTCTGAAGATGAAAAAGAAAATAGCCTTATTCTCATAGAGGAATCCGAGGATAAGGATGAGGTAAGCATCTTTGATGAAATAGATTTTCAAAGTGATAAATTCAGAAATGATATTATGGGAATGTGTCTAGATCAATTAAAGGCTAAACAAGAAATCAAGGACCTAAAAGAACAAATTCATATGGTCAAGAACCAAAGAAATAAAAAGGAAATAAGCTCAATAGATCATGTATTAAGGGCTAACATAAGAGAGAAGGAAATAGAAAGGGCTAGAATAGAAAATCAGTTCCTTAAGGATAAGGTTTCTCAGGCAAAGGCCTTTGAAGAATCAATAAAAATGAGAAGTCAAACTCTTAAAGAAATCACTGAAAAACAAACAATAAGACACAAAAATCTTGGGCTAGGGACTGATCCATCAATCAGCCTAATTCCATCCAACAAGCCTGCATGGATGAGCCCTGTAAAATTCACTAAACCCATCCAATCAGCAAACCAAGAAAAAGAATCACAACATAAGAAAGAACACTTCTTCAAGGAAATAAAGGAATTTGATGAAACATCATATTATTCAGCTGATGACTCACAAACTTCATCTGAAGAGACAACTAAACCAAAAGAAACAACATACAAAGGAGTAAAAACAGAAAAAGATAAAATGAAAATTTATGAAGACACAGTAGCGTCGACTTCATATCGACGCATGAATGATAATGCATCGACTTCTACTCGATGTACCCTCTTAGATGCCTCGACCTCTACTCGATGCTCAAATAAAGATACGTCGACATCAAATCGACGCAACTTTCTCCATGCGTCGATACCAGATCAACGCAATCTAAGGAATGCGCCGAATATAAATCGACGCAACTATCAACATGCGTCGAATAGATATCAACGCACAAAAGTTCAGAGCAACTTAAATACCTTTCCTCCAAAAGCCTTTCATCCTAACCCACATTCAGGACCCATTCATCCCAATCATGATTTCTATCCTAATCAACACCTCTATCATGATTTCTACCCTAAACATGGTAACCAAAATTCCCATTTTAACCAAAATTTTTATCCTAACCAAAATAAAACTTTCTATCCTGATCAACTCCTTTATTCTTCTCTAAACTCAAATTATCATAATAATAAGATAATCAAGTGCCATATATGTAACAAAACTGGCCACCTTGCCAAACAATGCTGGTACAACCAATCAAACTATCTGTAAAAATTAGTCCAAGGCTGACTTAGAACTAGGTAGAGATAAACACCTAGAATTCTTCAGGAAAATTAAAAGTCACATTGATCTCTAATCAACGCACCGTCGATAACTCAACTCAATATGTAAAATTGACGCATGCGTCGACTCCACTCGACGCATACGTCGATAGGAAATCCTATCATCCCAAATCAGACTATATCGACGCTCACGTCGAATTCCACTCGACGTAACGTCGACTTCATGAAAACGAGCGGCAATACCAAAATATTTTTGGTCACATCCACGGAAGTACCGAATAAGCCTCGACTTGAGCCCAGTTTCGACGCTTCACCTGACTTAAATAGTCTCTTCAGTTAGAAGCCTTCACTACTCTACATCTTTCATCCTTCTTGCTCCTCAGACCAGCCGATTTCTTCCTCTCTCTTTCACTAACCTAAAATGGCTCCAAAGACCAACTCAGGCTTCGACATTGACCTTGAGTCCTTCCAAGCAGCCGCAGAAAACTACAAGAGCATCATTTCTCTCTTTACTGAAGCTGGCCTGAACAAACTTATCTCCACAAGAAGTAAGCTCCTGGAAACAGAACTCATAGAGCTGATAACTAATGTTCAAATATCTGAACAAGGAGAAATTCAAGGAACAATCTATGAGCCACCTGTCTCAATCTCAGCAGAACATATTAGGGCCACCTTTGATCTTCCATCAGGTATATCCTAATATTATCCTTGTTTAAATGAAATAGGGAAAGAAAATGAGTTTCAAGAGAATGACTAAATAAGTCTTAATTATTCCCCTACTAGGTGATGAATCCATTGACCTCACACCTGATGAAATCAAGCATGTGCTCACCACCATGAAATTCTCAAAAGATAGACCAATCCACCTGAAGAAAACAAATTTCTCTGAAGAATATAGATTGTTAGCAGACATAGTAGGGAAAATACTACTATGCAAGATTTCAGCCCATGATGTAGTGCCCAAACCGCAACTGAACATCATAGGGGCCCTTATATTGAAGAAAAAGGTGGACTGGGCCAGCTGCCTGTTCAGGATCATAGCCTCCAAATACTCTCACAAGGAGAATGCTTATATGAGAGTTATGAGTCAGGTTTTCTTCCATTCCTTCCATGACCTATGCAGGTCAAAAGGAATCCCTATCCCTCCTGGAAAGAGGATGTCCATTGCCCTCTTTTCCAAATGGACCAGGCACATCCCCAAGCCTGGTTCCATTCCTGAAAGAACTCCCTCTCCTCCCAACTCTCCTGCTCATCCTCCTCCTCCTCCTTCTCAAAGAGACAATCCTTCTCTACCACCATCATCCACTCAAATAATATCTACTACCCTCACAACTCCTTCTCTACCTACCCCTTCTCAAACACCTGCTCAAACAGCAGTTTCTCCTTCTCTTCCTCCTCCTATTTTTCCATCTTCTCTACCTCCATTATCACCCATACCTCATGTATCAACTCACTTCTCTCCCCCTCTATCACCTCTTCCTCCATCATCACCTCCTCACCTTTCACACCATGAATCTTTTGCATCCACTGAGGCTCTCATCACTCAGTGCATCATATCAGCAGCTGAAAAATTCCAAGTGATGCTGGATGAGCATTGCTCCCAAATTCATTCCTCCATCCTTCACATGCACACCCAAATAGATGGGGTCAGTGCCTCTGTGCAAGACCTAAAGACCTCTCTCTCTTCCTCTAGAGTGACAAGGTCTTTCTTAACCTCCCTGGCCAAGAAGGCCAAGAATGGGGAGAATCTAGATGAAGAGCAGATCTCCAATCCTAAATCTCTCTCTCACAAGTCCTCTTCTCCAAAATCTGACAAAATCCTTGGGAATGAGACAGTACCTGAGCTACATAATGATGAACAAACAATAGAGGTACTCAACATAGCAAGAGATGCTGCAAATCAAATGGCACTACTACAAGGGGAGGGAAGCAGAGCAGAAAATGAGGTTGCAAAGGAAGATGGTGAGAAAGATAAATAAACTGAACCTCAGGCGGAGCTGGAAGCTGTGTTAGCTGAAGTAGGAGCTAAGGATACTATTATGAATGAATCTGAAAATGAAAGAGGACAACCAGATGCTGTGTTAACTGAAGCTGAGACTCAGGGGGAGCAAATGGCTGAGACCCAGGGGGAGCGGAGGGAATCACCTGCTACTGGAAAAGAGCAATCCACAATAGTATTCAAGAGAAAAAGAAAGACTCCTCCTACCCCTCCTGAATAATATTTGAAAACAATGCTGATATATTTTACCCTATAGTTGGGTACTAATTGGAGTGAACATGACATCTGTTTATATGATTCTAGAACATTTGATCTCTTCTTCTAAATTTCACTTTTGATTGAGTGACATATTTCTTTTCTATACAAATGCTGTGCTGGATTGATTTTATGCTAATACAATTTCTCTCTAAGTAGGGTTAAGACAAATAGGGGGAGATTGTTGGGGAAATGATTTCTCTTAACCCCTAGAAATAAGTTGAATATGAATTCTAAGAAAGAAAAACAAGGTTAAGTAAATATGCGTCGAATACTATTCGACGCAACGTCGAAATGAAGTCGACGTTTTCTTCAGATTGAGTCGAAGTAACTTTAGGAAGATTTCGACGTATGTGTTGTCGACGCTACTCTGATTTCTAGTCGACGCATATGGAGAAGTCGACGCACCTTAGTCGACGCTCCTTCCTTATTTTCCTCTCGACGTCCAACCAGGATGAATTCGACGCTTACGTCGAATGGTAATCGACGCACGTCGATTTATGTGACAGATTTATATATGCGCCAGATCTCTTTCCTTCTTTCAGTAGATCTGATTTGTATGGAATAAATGTCAATATTTTATAGCCGTTCTGAATCATTCTTTCCTTATATCTGATTCTTGGCTAATTTGATTATACTTATTTGGACATTATTTGAAATCAGAATTAGTTCTTTCCTTCTACAGAAATAAATATTATGGAAACATTTTCATCTTTCTATTTCTCTGACTGATAATTGATTATCCTCCTTTAGTATTATGTTGAATTAACAGAGCTATAAATAAAGAGGAGGTCGGCAGAAAATGCAGTTGAGTGATCCACCACATACATTTGAAATAGAGGAAAAGCTCCCAAGAGAATAGAGAGAAAAGCTGAGAAAAGAGATAGTGTGCTGCAGAGAAAAAGCCTTCATCTTCTCCTTCTTCTTCAGAAGCCTTTCTACTGCAAGCTTTGAAAGCTCTCACAAAAGAGAGAAAAGTTTTTACAATCTCCTTCTCACTATAGAAGAGAGATTTCATTCACTACCTCTTGTGCTCCCAATATTCTTGCTAGGAAGAAGATTCATTATTGTTCTTCTTTCTTTCTTTCTTTCTTTCTTTCTTACTTAAACATTGTAAAAGAGTTTTTAGAATCTCTCTCCAAAAAATTCAGTGTACTGGTTCTAAGAGTCTCCTTGTCAAAAGACTCAGTTGGTTCTAAGAGTCTCCTTGTCAAAAGACTCAGGATGGTTCTAAGAGTCTCCTTATCAAAAGACTCAGTGCAAGATAGTGAATTCCTACCAAGGGGGTAGAAGAGTGGACTACCCAAAGTTTGGGGAACCACTATATTTTCTTATGTTGTGCTGTGATTTCTTTACTTGATTTTATTCTCCTTATTTGTTTAATTCTTGTTGGTGTGTGGGAAGCTCTAATCTGTGATCATACACATATATATATATATTAACTTTGCACAAAATATTTTTAATCTCTATTCACCCCCCCCCCCCTCTAGAGAATTCTAGTGAGGTAAACTGTGCACTTTCAACATGCACACCCAAATAGATGGGGTCAATGCTTCAGTGCAAAGTCTGAAGACCTCTCTCTCTTCCTCTAGAGTAACCAGTTCTTTCTTAACCTCCTTGGCCAAGAAGGTCAAGAAGGGGGAGAAGCTAGATGAAGAGCAGCCCTCCACTCCTAAATCTCTCTCCCACAAGTCAATTGGAAATGAGAGAGTACCTGAGCTACATATTGAAGAACAAACAGTAGTGGTACTCAATATAGCAAGAGAGGCTGCAAGTCAAGTAGTACTATTACGAGGGGAGGCAAGCAGGGCAGAAAATGAAGCTGAAAAGGAAGATGTGGCAGATGGTGAGAAAAATAAAGAAGCTGAAACTCAGGGGGAGCTAGATACTGTGATAGGTGAAATAGGAGCTCAGGGGCCAGGTACTGCTATGACTGAAGCTAGAACTAAAAAAGAAACTGAAGAGGCAGAAGTAGAAGCAACCAAGGAAGTTCCATCCCAGGGTGAGCAAACTGATGTAACTCAGGGGGAGCTGAGTGAACTACCTGGTGCTGAGAAGGAGCAACCCCCCTCTCTTAAAATAGTTGTATTCACTAGAAAAAGGAAGATTCCTCCTACTCCTCCTGAAATGCCTTAAAAACAATGACTGATATATTTATTGTTGAATACTGATTGATCTGAACATGAAGTTTGTTTATAAGATTTCCTTTTCTAATTTTTCTTCTACTTGCTTAAATGCTTTGCTGTGATTGATCAATATGCTGATACAATTTCTCTCTAAATAGGGTTAAGACAAATAGGGGGAGATTGTTGGGAAAATGATTTCTCTTAACCCCTGAAAATGAGTTGAATATGTTTTCTAAGAAAGAAAAAGCAAGGTTAAGTAAATATGCGTCGAATAGTATTCGACGCAACGTCAAAGTGGTGTCGACGTTCCTTTCAGAATGAGTCGAAGTAACTTTAAGAAGAATTCGACGTATCCTATGTCGACGTAGCTCTGACTTCTAGTCGACGCACCTTAGTCGACGCACCTTTCTTATTCTCCTCTCGACGTCCAGCCAGGATGAATTCGACGCTTACGTCGAATAGTAATCGACGCACGTTGATTTCTATGTTTAATTCAAAAATCGCCAGATCTCTTTCCTTCTTTTATAGATCTGATTTATATGGAATCAATTTATTCTTTATAGCCGTTCTGAATCATTCTTTTCCTCTAATAAATTCTTGGCTAATTTGATTAAATCCATTATGGACATTATTTGAAATCAGAATGAATTCTTTCCTTCTATAGATATAATAGTTATGGAAATATTTCTCTCTTTCTAATACTCTGTCTACTAATTGATTTCTCTCCTATAGTGTTATCTTAATACACAGAGCTATAAATAAGGAGAAGGTCGACAGAGAACAAGAAGAAGTGATCCACCATATACATATTGAAAAAGAGGAAAAGCTCCCAAGTGAAAAAGAGAGAAAATTGAGAAATAGTCCTGCAGCAACCATCAAGCTTCCATCTTCTCCTGCTTCTGAAGCCATTCTGCTGCAAACTCTGATAGCTCTCACTAAAAGAGAGAAAATCTACAAATCTCCTTCTCACTATAGAAGAGGTTTCATTCACTACTTCTTGGCTGCCAATCTTCTTGCTAGGAAGAAGATTCTTTCTTGTCTTTATATTATTTCTCTTTCTTCTTTACATTCATTTCACTCTCAAATACTGTAAAAGAGTTTTTAGAATCTCTCTTCAAAAAATTTAGTTGTACTGGTTCTAAGAGTCTCCTTTTCAAAAAACTCAGTTGGTTCTAAGAGTCTCCTTATCAAAAGACTCAGGGTGGTTCTAAGAGTCTCCTTATCAAAAGACTCAGTGCAAGATAGTGAATTCCTACCAAAGGGGGTAGAAGAGTGGACTCCCCAAAGCTTGGGGAACCACTATATTTCCTTGTGTTGTGCTGTGATTTCTTTTCTTGCATTTACTTTCTTTACTTGCTTAATTCTTGTTGGTGTGTGGGAAGCCTTAATTTGTGATCACCACATATATATATATATATATATATATAATTGCACAAAATATTTTAAATCTCTATTCACCCCACCTCTAGAGAATTCTAGTGAGGTCAACTGTGCACTTTCAGTGCTCCCATATTTCTCTTCACTACATCCCCAAGGGTATTTAGGAGGAAGATAAATAGGATTCTTCCAAATGATGGGGTCGTCAGGGTGTTCATAATCCTTTGGAATAGGAATTTTCTCCCGTCTGTCTTCTTTGAAGCACTTGCACATTGCCTCAAACATTTCCTTTGAAATCCTGTCATGGGAACCAGGCTTGCACAACAGTACTTTCCCTATAATGTCCGCAAGAAGCTTTCCCTTCTAGTTGAATTCTGCCTTTTTAATGGACCCATAGGTCTTGTCGTTGTGCCCACACCAAGCATATCCAACAGATAGATCTTCAACAGTCAGATTTTCCTCTTCAACAGTCAGATCTTCCTCTTCAACTTCTTTCTCTAGTGTTGGAATCCTCAATGCATTTCCTAAGCTCTTGGCAGACATTTTGATTTTCTTTTCAGCCATTGCAGGCTTTAGGATGTCCCCTGAACTATTGATTCTTGCTCCATCAAAGAATTCCTGGAGCTCCTTATTCATTAGAGCACAGGGTTCGCAGAGCAGATACTCCAGCCCTACTGATTCTACCAATGCAATTACTGACCTGATTTCTTTGAAACAGGAGTTGAATCCTCCTCTCAGAAGCACACAACTGATGTTGACTAAAGATTCTTCCTTTTTTGGAGCCGTTGAGGCAGTGCGTCGAGAATGAACGATTGTCGGAGACGGAACAGAGGTTTGTCGTGGAAATGACTTAGGGAAATGAAAATGTAATTTTTGACCTAAGCATTCACTCTATTTATATTAGAAGTAGATGAAGAGGCGCGTACCTTTTTGTCCTGGTTAATAGATTAAAAATCCATCTGATGCCTCTGATTAGAGATCCAATATTGCATTAAGTATTTGAATTGTATTTTAACGATGTGTATTTTTGTCTGCGACAGTCTCGTCGAAATTACTTCAACCTAGTCATCAAAATCATTTCAGCTTTTTCATCGAGATTCCACCAATATCGTCTAGACGTAGATCTTGTCATCGAGACTGTTCATTTTGTATCGCTGAGAATTCATCTATGTCGTTGAAATACTCATCTTATACTTGTCTAACTTGAGAAATTTGTCAGCACTTCTTGAAGGATTCTTGGAGAAAGTGCTACTTAGATTTCCTCCTTCACATCCCTTGTATAGAAGTACCAATTTGATATTCACTTGAGCAAGAGCTCCATTCTATAAGGTTTGGATTCTTCTTTAGTTTCTACATTTTCTTCATTTTGGCTTCTTCTTCTTCAGAGGCAGCACGATATATTTTGCTTTTTCTGACTTGCCTACTCCATAAGCATGGTGATGAGAGAGTATGGACTATGATGGTTGGAACATGGTGCTCATCTTCTATCCTTGGAAGTGAGGTCTGCACAGTGAGTGGAGTAGTGGACTCCCCCTCCATTGTTGTAGGGATCTGGTGGATTCTTCTAGTTCTTCAATAACTTCATGTCCACTACTGAAATCTATCTCAGATTCTTCAATTTCCATGTTCAAGGTAGCCTCTTGAGCAATTTTGAGGATATCTTCTTGATGTTCCTCATTTTGAAGAGTTGGATAATTTTCCAACATTTTGAAGAGCTGGATCAATTTTATCTTCTCTTAGAGGCTCCCCCTCAATAGAAGTAAGAGAGGGTTGAACTTCTTGTGGGAGTTGTGCTAGGATTTGAGTGACATCAGTTTGTTGAAACCCCAAGTATCAATATTGGTCTATTCTCTGTGGGTTTAGTTTTCTTGAATACTTATCTACTCCAGCCTTGTGCCTGGAGTAATTATTGTCCAAATACCAAAAGGGTTGGCATTTGGACATACATGTAAAAAAGGATTACTTATCCTTAGGCACTCAATTAGATTTGGTTCCTAGGTTCATGTTAGGGGAATAACCTGAATTATTACACCTCTGAGTGGTCTGCACTCTTCTTGCATTAGGCACTGTTGGATTGAACCAGCAGTCCAGGACAAAATGACCAATCTTTCCACAACGCCAGCATTCATACCTGTTGTATCTTCACTTATGCCTCACCATCTGGAAATGTTGGTGGGCAGGAGTGAAGATAGCTGACCTAACAAGCCTTGGGTGAACCTCACATTGGTGAGTATGTAGTTGAGCTGGTCTCACCACTTTTTGGTTCACCATCTTGGGAACAGGCTTGGTGGGGGTTGCCTTTCCCTTACTTTTGAGTGTTAATGTTGCAGATCCATGGACATGAGAACCCAGATTCTTCACTTGGTTCTCTTCAAGGGGTGCTTTAAAAACACTTGGCCCAAAGCTTGCTCTCCTATGTGTGTTGGAGGATTTATTGTTTCTAGTAGAGCAGGCATTGGTCAGATGACCATGTGAAGATTCCTGGTCAGAGAAATTTGATGCCAGTAGCTTCTCCTTGAAAGAGGGTTGGGCCTCAGAAGCCTTGCCCTTGACTGTACCTTTGCCAAATCCTACACCACCTCTGAATGGTGCAGATAATTTATTAATAATAGGAAGGATAGTCTTGGGCATTGAGAAGATGGCAACAATTTTCTTCTCAGCTAATAACATTTCCTCAAGGTCCTAGATAACCTTGTTCTTCTGACCCAACTTAACATTTTCAAGGTTTGTGGCATCCTTGAGTTTGTCCATTTCTTTGCTCATAGTAGTCGGCTTTTCAGCTGTCTATTGGAGCTCAAATTGGGCAGATTTCAAGGATGCTAACTGTAAGACCGCCCTCCCGCACCAGGAGAGTTCCCGGATCTTATGCCCAGAACCGCCGCCTTACGGTGATGCTAACACATGAGTTAGCCTCCTCCGCAATACGCCGATCCTGCTGGCAAGAACGATCAACTAGGCCAACAAGAATAAGAAGAAAATAAATAAACAAGTCCACAATCACACACATCTGTATAAATATATCCAAATGTAAACTGTCCATCAATGAGTACAATAATTGAAAGAGTAAAATGGCTTATGCCCGGTACATATCCAAGGTAGAACAAAATCTCACTCTCTCATTCTACATCTATGCGGAAGCTAAACAAACTCTCAAATCTTCAAACACCTGTCTCGTAGTAGAAGTACTGCGCCGCTTCTACTCCCCAGATCCTACCATCACATCCTGACTGGTCGTACATGTGCTCAGCTCCTCGAACACCTACGGTCACAACCGACCGTTAGTCATAAAGACTAAGCCGATTTTGTGCCCGCATCCCCCCGCGACTCCTAGGCACCGAGCGGGAGGAAGAAGCGGAGGACAACAAAGTGGAGTGAACAAAAGCAGGTGACAGGGAAATCTAAGCTAGCAAGTATATATATATAGGTAAGCACTACTCTAGCAGCATAAACAAGTAAGAGAGCAGTAAAGAGCAGTAAAGGAAGTAAATGGTAAAGCAGTACGCGCAAGTACAACAAGTAAATAAATAATTCTACACTACATCACATGAGTCTGCAATTATGTTCTAGGTTTACGTATGATATGATATGCATGCTATGATATGATTCATACAAGTGCAACTCACCCACACGACTCTGTGATCACAGACCTTAATTCCCAATATTTGGAGTTAGCTACACTCTCTGGTACCACCGTTGTGGGTACGGTAGCGGTGGAGCGGGCAACTCCACCTCCTAGGCGGGTATACACACTACCAAACCTAGACCCTTCGTACGCTGCTGTACACGTCCTAGGTGCACTTCCGTGAGCTTTTGCGTACTCTTTGCTGGAACCTGCCAGTCTTAAAGGCCGGGTGTGCGTCCTATTGGGGATCGTCCTCCAGACCGCAGTATAAACAACCTACTGGCCCCTCAACCCCACACCCGCCTAAGTCAACGTACTATCGTCGGTGTGACGACCGGCCCGTAATGAAGACCCGCCACTAATTTGTTCTTATGCACATGCAATTTATCAACACCCGAGCCTCCAATTCGCAGGACTAACCCATCCTGATATATAACCTCCCGAGCCTCCAGCTCGCAGGACCATCTCGTCCTGATATACTATATCTCAAGCCTCCAACTCGCAGGACTAACTCGTCCTGAAATACAACTTCCCATCCCTTAACTCGGGATGAAGTTTACCATATCTCTTATTCATTTAGTTAGACTAATCATGTCTAATTATTATATACTTAGAAGTTTAGGGTGAATCCTGGACTTCCCGAGGTTTACCCGGTGAAGGGCTCGCAACGGTACTAGGGAATGCAATGGGCTGAAACCCAAATCCCCCATTCCAAGACAATTACTTTATTGCTGGCTACCCCATTCGAAGACCCACTCTACTTATTACTCTTTATAATTTAGGTGTTTTCATGACATATGTTTCACCTCACTCCTAAGCAACCGTTCTTTTGAATGGTGCTCAACTCTAGTTCTTCGTCCTCTAAGTGGTCTATACTGATATCTTGTTATAATTCAAATCTCACTGATTTCCTAAGTGATTTTGTTGACCTAATCATCATGTTGAATTTTCACTATCCGCAGACCACGACATATAACTAACTTAGATTCCTACGATGGAATGTTGGTCAAATCACTTCCAAATGACTTCTAATTTTTATCATAAGTTCAAGATGGATATAATAAGAGATGATCAGAATCTATGCAGGTTTCATGTAATTTTGACTTCTATAGAATTCATTTAATCAATTGTTATCATCTAAAATGCAAAGGGGGTATCATGCTAGTGAATTCAAACTTGCTAAATATTCTTCCAGAGGTGATATTTGACATAATAATAAGATTCCCAATGTTTCATAATTTTCCAGCAGATATAAACCCATAATTTCTATTTATCATTAAATGGTTAAAAAAATGACTTTGTACATCAAGTACTAGATCTTGACTTTCTAAAATTCTGAGAAAATTACAGTGGCACTATAATAGCATAAAAACACTAATTCCGGAAGATAATAATTTTCCAGCAAATTTAAACCCATAATTTATATTTATCATTAAAGAGGTGATAAATTGACTTTGTACAACAAGTGCCGAATCTGGACTTCCTAAAATTCTGAGAAAATTGCAGTAGCACTACAACAGCATAAAAACACTAATTCCAGAAGATCATAATTTTCCAACAAATTTAAACCCATAATTTCTATTTATCATTAAAGGGTGATAAATTGACTTTGTTCAACAAGTACCAAATCTGGACTTCCTAAAATTCTGAGAAAATTACAGTGGCACTATAACAGCATAAAAACACTAATTCGAGGAGATTGTAATTTTCTAGCAAATTTAAACCCACAATTTCTATTTATCATAAAAGGGGTGATAAATTGACTTTATACAATAAGTACCAAATCTAGACTTCCTAAAATTCTGAGAAAATTACAGTAGTACAATATTGACCGAAAAACTTTAGTGCCTAAGTTTCATAATTTTCCAACAGATATAAACCCATAATTTATAGTTATCAAAATATGGTTAACAAAATGACTTTGTACATCAAGTACTAGATCTTGACTTCCTAAAATTCTGCGAAAATTATAGTGGCACTATAATAGCATAAAAACACGAATTCCAGAAGATAATAATTTTCCAGCAAATTTAAAACCATAATTTCTATTTATCATTAAAGGGGTGATAAATTGACTTTGTACAACAAGTACCAAATCTGGACTTCCTAAAATTCTGAAAAAATTTCAGTAGCACTATAACAGCATAAAAACACTAATTCCAGAAGCACATAATTTTACAGCAAATTTAAACCCATAATTTCTATTTATCATTAAAGGGGTGATAAATTGACTTTGTACAACAAGTACCAAATTTGGACTTCCTAAAATTCTGAGAAAATTACAGTGGCACTATAACAGCATCAAAACACAAATTCGAGAAGATGATAATTTTCCAGCATATTTAAACCCACAATTTCTATTTATCATAAAAGGGGTGATAAATTGACTTTGTACAACAAGTACCAAATTTGGACTTCCTAAAATTCTGAGAAAATTACAGAAGTACAATATTGACCAAAAACCTTCAGTGCTTAAATTTCATAATTTTCCAAGGGGTATTTGTCCATAATATTCATTTAATACAAGTGGTGTGCCAATAAGGGTTTACACTACAACCACCAACTACAAGTCACAATAAATTCTGGTAAAATTACAGTAGTACAATATTGGCCTAAAAACATCTTATCCAGAGTTTCATAATTATCCAGTGATTTTTCACCTTAATTATTTCATAAATTAAGAAGTGTGACAAACTAAATATATGAAATTTCACCAAGTATTATCCATCCAAAATCTACCAAAAATCTCAGAGGTTCATAACTAAATTCCACAAGATTTTTCATGGTTTCAAAAAATTTCCCAATACTTTTCATCAATAAAATTTCAGTTATTCAAAAATGCAACATATGATAATTTCCATGATTTCTAAGGAAATAATCTCTAAAAATTTCTAAAAAATTTCCAGAGGTTCTAGTTGATGTTACAAGGTATTCCTCAGAGTTGCAGATTTTTCCACAAGGTTTTTGACTTAAACATTTCATTAATACATAATTGTGACATAATTCAATTTTATTAATTACTTAGGATTTTTGATCCCAAAAATCCTAATTTTTCTTGGAGTAATGTATTATGTCATAAAGAAGGTATGGCCAAGGTTCCAGAAGCTATCACTAAACCATTTATGCTAAATATACAAAATATCCCTTTTTGTTATTGGCACTCCAAATCACACTAGGGTAGAGACATGCAAGTAGAAATTACCCTACATGCAGAGGTCCAAATGTCCTCAAACTTTAACCCTAGACTAATGTTGTCTAATTAGATATGACACCCAAATTTGGGGTCATTTGGAGTTATATAACTCCAAATATTCCATTTATTTGATTTCCCAAGTTTTGAACAAAACTATAGAAAAATTGTCTCCATAAATTCTGATATTTAAACCTAAGCTAGGTATAAGGCACATGCATGCATGGTAAAAATCCCAAGTCCATCATACTTATATTTTAGAGTGTGCACACTAATTAATTTCTAGTTTATGTTTTGACCAGTCTAACTAAAATGAGTACTGTGGGTCCTACTGTGATCCAAATGGATTGATTTAAATTTCAAATGAAAGTAGACATCAAGGCCTACAAAAGTTATCTCAGGCAATTTTTCCTAAAAGGCCTCTAAGGGCCTTAAAATCGGGCATGAAAAATCATATAAAGGTGTGACAAATCATTTAATTAAAGAAATGTGGTCTGCATATAGCAGATCAGCCCAGATCCAACGACTCTCCATCATCTCCTACCTCCAGCCGACGGTCTAGATTTGCCCGACCTGGGCCAACTTCCATCTCCATTTCCCGGCCACCCCCGGCCCATCGTCGCCGGCCACCGCCTCCACCACCTCCGTTGAGGTGGTGGTCATCGTTTGACGGCGACACGACCGCCTAAGAGCCCATCTCCGGCGATCCCGAGCAAGAACTAAAGCTCGGTTAAACTCCCTCAAGCTCACATAGGATCGGGCTCAATTGAGCCCAATTTCTCTCCTAAGGGGACCTAAATACTAGCACAGAGGGAGAGGTGGAGAAACCGTGCCTGATTACGTGCTTGGCGACACGTGTTGTGGTGGTGAGACATGGTGGCGGCGAGCTCCGGCGATCCTGCTCAATTTCTCGATTATTCACCGTTTGCTTCACTCCAGGACACTAGCTCCACTCCTCTCGATGTCCTGAAGCTGTTGGAAGGGTCTAAAGAGGCTGATATGGGTTGTATGTATGGTTTTGAATTTGGATTTTCGGCCATGCCTTGGATGCTCCTCCCAGCTGCCAAATGGCAGCAATGCAGCTCAATTCCGGCTGGGAATTGATGTGGGGGGGGGGGGGTCGGGAAATGCTTTGGGCAGAGGAGAGATGGCCACCTGGCACTGTTTCAGTTCGACCAGGCTGCGTTCGACGAACGCCTTCCTGCGTTCGACGAAATTGGCTTTCTCTGCTCGCCCAGCCTGCGTTCGACGAACGCCTTCCTGCGTTCGACGAAATTGGCTCAGTTCAACGAACTCCAGTTGAGATCGATGAACTCAACTGTGCGTTCGACGAATTATCTCAGTTCGATGAATTCAATTAATTTCAACTCCAGATTCAGTTTGACCTATGTTGACTTGAATCCTATAGTAGACCACACGTGAGTTCATTCAACTCAGTGTGTCCTAAGGTCACTACCTAGCCCAAACTCACATCACTCACCACATGTCCTGTTCCAATTGAAGTTAAGGGGTCTAGTAGGAAATGGGATGTTACAAATCCCAATAAACAAAAAAACTAATTTCATCCTCGAAATTTAAATTCAGGTCTACGGGGTTCCGGGCTTATTGAAGATGAAAAGTCTCAAGAAGGCATATATGATATCACAAGACTATCTGGTAATTGTTATTTTATCCCATCATCAATATTTCAACATATCCATCTTTCAAATTGTATTCCAAGGTTCCACTTGTGAAAGGAGTACGATTTCTTCTCAGTAATTAATTTTAACAAGATTTCCAGATCTTTTCTACTAGTATATAAAAAAAATCTATATACGAAATTTCCATAACTATCCAGTAAAAGTAATTCACGGTATGAATTCCTCAAATTATAAGCTCACATTCTACTTGTGAAGGAAGTATCAAAAATGTGTAACCATAAATCCCATCAAAATCCCCAGAAGTTCATGTTGTCATCAAAGGCCTATGCACAAGTTTCTATAGCAATTCTGCGTCAATACTTCAAGATATGGGTTTCCTAATTTATAACTCTAAACTCTACATTGTGAAGGGAGTACCCAATATATGTAATTATAATTTCCGGGAAAATTACCAAAGGTGTATAATGATATCACAAGGTTATCTTCAGATTATTAGAATATTCCCGCGTCAACAACTCAAGGTATGAATATTCTATATTATAACTCCAAATTGTACATTGTGAATGAAGTATGAAGTCTACCCAGGGATGGAATCAAATAAAAGTTTCGTAGCTTCATACTGATTTAAAAGGACCTTGTATAAAATTTCCTAGTATTTCAATATCAATAATTCGAGGAATTAATTTTCTAAGTTATAATTCCAAACACTACATTGTGAAGGTTGTACCATATACATATGGACATAAATTCCATAAAAGAAAATCCAAAGGTCTTAGGTGGTCTCATAACTCCAAATATCCAGTTTCAATCAGCTTTAAGTTCATTAGCTTGCCTAATTGTGGAATGAAGTAAATTGGGATAGCTGAATAATTAAGGATTAATGAACTATATTATCATCAAAAAACCCACCAAAATTTACAGTGTAATCTCACTCTATTAAGTGAATCCCATAACTTTCCTTTCAGAAAGTTTTGATCCTGAAAATACTCCTTTAAGGTCTATGTGACAATTCACATAAATTCCAAATTTCCTAAGGAAATCAACCAAACAGCTTATGAAGTAAACAAAATTTCAGAGGTCCAGTTGGCCTAAATTTTTTAACCATGGTCTACTATATGCATGACCACCCGCCCAAAAGATATTTGATGTGATTTTAATCCAAATCAACTCATATTATGTAAAAGTTATTCACATTTTAAGGTATGTCCTTCACTAGGACCAGCCTTACTGAATATGTCCTACTGAGAGTTGTAGGGCTCCAAATGGTGCGATCTCACTTTCTAAGGATAGTAGGCACAAATGCCTACAAAAGTTATATCAACCTACTTTTCATTTTATGGGCCCTTAGGGCCTCAAAATTGGAGAGCAAAATGTCTATTTTACTAGGGTAAAAACAACCTTTTGGTGTGGCCCTAGTAAAGGTTTTTCTATCGATCTTTTAAACAGATGTCCACTCATATGTAAGGATCCAATTGAGTCAAAATTTTTACCATAGAATAATATATACATAATCACCTTACCAAGGGGATTTTGAGTGATTTGACTTCATAGAAGCTATAGAAAGGTCTTTCCAGAAATCCCCGTTTTGGGCAGCGTATGTATTTGGGCATGACTCATGCATCACCAAAGTTTCAACCTACTTGGAGTTGTAGAACTCCAAGATTCACTAAGTTCAATTTGGGTGCTAAATGCATACCATTTTCCATAAGTAAGGTCTAGGAAATCCAAGTGGGTAGCAGACTAATCCAATAAACAAAAGGATTAGCCCCCACGCATTTTGGGTTAAGTTTCTTGGTATCGTTAGGATATATTTGTCTTAGATGTGCACTCAATCATTAGGGTATCCAATCCTAGACTCTGAGTCTCATCCTGAGACCTATTGATATTCCACGTACTTTAAGATCCTCGGGTTACCAATTATCACACCCTTCTCAAGATTAGTATATACGCAGTCCCAAAATGGGCATTTTCCTAACACCAAATCTTATCCGAATGAACACAAGTCCTTATCCAATTTCTGGTATTTATTACGATGATTGGTTCGATGCAACCTAGTTGTTGGTTTGGAGATTTAAGTTTACAAGTTTCTTGTTATTTTCTTATTGGATTTCAGGCACCAATCTTTTGAGGCGATCCTATCCATTGGGTAAGAAGTGATGATCTCATTTGGTAGGAGAATTAGGGACATCGAGGTTTAAGCCTTAAGTATCTACTTCTCCATATGGTTTTTCTCTAAGTCACTTTGGGTGTTATCATGCCTTAATCTGTCCATACCCGAGATCGGGTTGGATTAGTATATGCTATGAACTCGTCTTGGTGCGTCAAACTAGAATGATGTCCTAGTTGGGCTGGCCTAACTCATTGATTAATGGACTATTTTGTGTGATTTTTACACATGGGCACACCACTGCTTTCGCTGCTAGTTTGTCCTCAAACTAACTCGAGCGGGGGTGTCCCAGGGTTTTGTGGGCTTCTTTCTCGTTGGATCGTTTGTTCAAGTGATACCTCGCTTTGATACCATTTTGTAAGACCCCCACTCCCGCACCAGGAGAGTTCCTAGATCTTATGCCCAGAACCGTCGCCTTACGGTGACGCTAACACACGAGTTAGCCGCCTCCACAAGACGCCGATCCTGCCGGCAAGAACGATCAACTAGGTCAACAAGAATAAGACGAAAATATATAAACAAGTCCACAATCACACACATCTGTATAAATATATCCAAATGTAAACTGTCCATCAATGAGTACAATAAATGAAAGAGTAAAAAGGCTTATGCCCTGTACATATCCAAGGTAGAACAACATCTCACTCTCTCATTCTACATCTATGCAGAAGCTAAACAAACTCTCAAATCTTCAAACACCTATCTTATAGTAGAAGTACTGCGCGGCTTCTGCTCCCCAGATCCTGCCATCACGTCCTGACTGGTCGTACATGTGCTCAGCTCCTCGAACACCTACGGTCACAACCGACCGTTAGTCATAAAGACTAAGCCGATTTTGTGCCCGCCTCCCCCCGCGACTCCTAGGCACCGAGCGGGAGGAAGAAGCGGAGGACAACAAAGTAGAGTAAACAAAAGCAGGTGACAGGGAAATCTAAGCTAGCAAGTATATATATATATAGGCAAGCACTACTCTAGCAGTATAAACAAGTAAGAGAGCAGTAAAGAGCAGTAAAGGAAGTAAATGGTAAAGCAGTATGCGCAAGTACAACAAGTAAATAAATAATTCCACACTACATCACATGAGTACCTTAACTTATATGAATGCCCATACAAACTTATAAGTTAAGGTTTCCGAAAATATAACTTAAAAGAGACCATACTAATTTATATGATAAGGGTCTACAATTATGTTCTAGGTTTACGTATGATATGATATGCATGCTATGATATGACTCATACAAGAGCAACTCACCCACACAACTCTGTGATCACAGACCTTTAGTTCCCAATTTTTGGAGTTAGCTACACTCTCTGGTACCACCGTTGTGGTTACAGCAGCGGTGGAGCGGCCAACTCCACCTCCTAGGCGGGTATACACACTACCAAATCTAGACCCTTTGTACGCTGCTGTACACGTCCTAGGTGCACTTCCATGAGCTTTTGCGTACTCTTTGCTGGAACCTGCCAGTCTTAAAGGCCGGGTGTGCGTCCTGTTGGGGATCGTCCTCCAGACCGCAGTATAAACAACCTACTGGCCCCTCAACCTCACACCCACCTAAGTCAACGTACTGCCGTCGGGGTGACGACCAGCCCGTACCGAATACCCGCCACTAATTTGTTCTTATGCACATGCAATTTATCGACACCCGAGCCTCCAGCTCGCAGGACTAGCCCATCCTGATATACAACCTCCCGAGCCTCCATCTCGCAGGACCATCTCGTCCTGATATACTATATCCCGAGCCTCCAGCTCGCAGGACTAACTCGTCCTGAAATACAACTTCCCATCCCTTAACTCGGGATGAAGTTTACCATTTCTCTTATTCATTTAGTTAGACTAATCTTGTCTAATTATTGTATACTTAGAAGTTTAGGGTGAATCCTGGACTTCCCGAGATTTACCCGGTGAAGGGCTCACAGCGGTACTAGGTAATGCAATGGGCTGAAACCCAAATCCCCCATTCCAAGACAATTACTTTTATTGGTGGCTACCCCATTCTAATACTGACTCTACTTATTATTTTTTATAATTTAGGTGTTTTCATGACTTATGTTTCACCTCACTCCTAAGCAACCGTTCTTTTGAATGGTGCTCAACTCTAGTTCTTCTTCCTCTAAGTGGTCTATACTCTTATCTTGTTATAATCCAAATCTCACTGATTTCCTAAGTGATTTTGTTGACCTAATCATCATATTGAATTTTCACTATCCGCAGACCACGACATATAACTAACTTAGATTCCTACGATGGAATGTTGGTCAAATCACTTCCAAATGACTTCTAATTTTTATCATAAGTTCAAGATGGATATAATAAGAGATGATCAGAATCTAAGCAGGTTTCATGTAATTTTGACTTCTATAGAATTCATTTAATCAATTGTTATCATCTAAAATGCAAAAGGGGTATCATGCTAGTGAATTCAAACTTGCTAAATATTCTTCCAGAGGTGATATTTGACATAATAATAAGATTCCCAATGTTTCATAATTTTCCAGCAGATATACACCCATAATTTCTATTTATCATTAAATGGTTAACAAAATGACTTTGTACATCAAGTACTAGATCTTGACTTCCTAAAATTCTGAGAAAATTACAGTGGCACTATAATAGCATAAAAACACTAATTCCAGAAGATAATAATTTTCCAGCAAATTTAAACCCATAATTTCTATTTATCATTAAAGGGGTGATAAATTGACTTTGTACAACAAGTACCAAATATGAACTTCCTAAAATTCTGAGAAAATTTCAGTAGCACTATAACAGCATAAAAACACTAATTCCAGAATATAATAATTTTCCAGCAAATTTAAACCCTTAATTTCTATTTATCATTAAAGGGGTGATAAATTGACTTTGTACAACAAGTACCAAATCTGGACTTCCTAAAACTCTGACAAAATTACAGTGGCACTATAACAGCATAAAAACACTAATTCCAGAAGATCATAATTTTCCAGCAAATTTAAACCCACAATTTCCATTTATCATAAAAGGGGTGATAAATTGACTTTGTACAACAAGTACCAAATCTGGACTTCCTAAAATTTTGAGAAAGTCACAGTAGTACAATATATACCTAAAAACTTTAGTGCCTAAGTTTCATAATTTTCCAACAGATATAAACCCATAATTTCTATTTATCATTAAATGGTTAACAAAATGACTTTGTACATATAGTACTAGATCTTGACTTCCTAAAATTCTGAGAAAATTACAGTGGCACTATAATAGCATAAAAACACTTATTCTAGAAGATAATAATTTTCCAGCAAATTTCAACCCATAATTTCTATTTATCATTAAAGGAGTGATAAATTTACTTTGTACAACAAGTACCAAATCTGGACTTCCTAAAATTTTGAGAAAGTCACAGTAGTACAATATATACCTAAAAACTTTAGTGCCTAAGTTTCATAATTTTCCAACAGATATAAACCCATAATTTCTATTTATCATTAAATGGTTAACAAAATGACTTTGTACATATAGTACTAGATCTTGACTTCCTAAAATTCTGAGAAAATTACAGTGGCACTATAATAGCATAAAAACACTAATTCTAGAAGATAATAATTTTCCAGCAAATTTCAACCCATAATTTCTATTTATCATTAAAGGAGTGATAAATTTACTTTGTACAACAAGTACCAAATCTGGACTTCCTAAAATTCTGAGAAAATTTCAGTAGTACTATAACAACATAAAAACAGTAATTCCAGAAGATCATAATTTTCCAGCAAATTTAAACTCATAATTTCTATTTATAATTAAAGGAGTGATAAATTGACTTTGTACAACAAGTACCAAATCTGTACTGCCTAAAATTCTGAGAAAATTACAGTGCCACGAAAACAGCATAAAAACACTAATTCCAGAAGATCATAATTTTCCAGCAAATTTAAACCCATAATATCTATTTATCATAAAAGGGGTGATAAATTAACTTTGTACAACAAGTACCAAATCTGGACTTCCTAAAATTCTGAGAAAATTACAGTAGTACAATATTGACCTAAAAACATTAGTGCCTAAGTTTCATAATTTTTTAAGGGGTATTTGTACATAATGTTTATTTAATACAAGTGGTGTGCCAATAAGGATTTACACTACAACCACCAACTACAGGTCACAATAAATTCTGGTAAAATTACAGTAGTACAATATTGGCCTAAAAACGTCTTATCCAAAGTTTCATAATTATCCAGTGATTTTTCACCTTAATTATTTCATAAATTAAGAAGTGTGACAAACTAAATATATGAAATTTCACCAAGTATTATCCATCCAAAAATCTACAAAAAATCTCAGAGGTTCATAACTAAATTTCACATGATTTTTCAGGGTTTCAAATAATTTGACAATATTTTTCATCAATAAAATTTCAGTTATTCAAAAATGCAACATATGATAATTTCCATGATTTCTAAGGAAATAATCTCTAAAAATTCCTACAAAATTTCCAGAGGTTCTAGTTGATGTTACAAATTATTCCTCAGAGTTTCAGATTTTTCCACAAGGTTTTTGCCTTAAACATTTCATTAATACATAATTGTGACATAATTCAATTTTATTAATTACTTAGGATTTTTGATCCCAAAAATCCTAATTTTTCTTGGAGTAATGTATTATGTCATAAAGAAGGTATGGCCAAGGTTCCAGAAGCTATCACTAAGCCATTTATGCTAAATATACAAAATATCCCTTTTTGTTATTGGCACTCCATATCACACTAGGGTAGAGACATGGAAGTAGAAATTACCCTACATGCAGAGGTCCAAATGTCCTAAAACTTTAACCCTAGACTAATGTTGTCTAATTAGACTTAACACCCAAATTTGGTGTCATTTGGAGTTATAAAACTCCAAATATTCCATTTATTTGATTTTCCAAGTTTTGAACAAAACTATAGAAAAATTCTCCATAAATTCTGATATTTAAACCTGAGCTAGGTATAAGGCACATGCATGCATGGTAAAAATCCCAAGTACATCAGACTTATATTTTAGAGTGTGCACACTAATTAATTTCTGGTTTATGTTTTGACCAGTCTCACTAAAATGAGTAATGTGGGTCCTACATTGATCCAAATGGAATGATTTAAATTTCAAATGAAAGTAGACATCAAGGCCTACAAAAGCTATCTCGGGCAATGTTTCCAAAAAAGGCCTCTAAGGGCCTTAAAATCGGGCATGAAAAATCATATAAAAGTGTGAGAAATCATTTAATTAAAGAAATGTGGTCTGCATATAGCAGATCAGCCCAGATCCAACGGCTCTCCATCATCTCCTACCTCCAGCCGACGGTCTAGATTTGCCCGACCTGGGCCAACTTCCATCTCCATTTCCCTGCCACCCCCGGCCCACCGCCGCCGGCCACCGCCTCCACCACCTCCGTTGAGGTGGTGGTCATCGTTTGACGGCGACACGGCCGCCTGAGAGCCCGTCTCCGGCGATCCCGAGCAAGAACTAAAGCTCGGTTAAACTCCCTCATGCTCACATGGGATCGGGCTCAATTGAGCCCGATTTCTCTCCTAAGGGGACCTAGATACTAGCACAGAGGGAGAGGGGGAGAAACCGTGCCTGATTCCGTGCTTGGCGACGCGTGTTGTGTTGGTGAGGCATGGTGGCGGCGAGCTCCGGCGATCCTGCTCGATTTCTCGATTCTTCACCATTTGCTTCACTCCAGGACACTAGCTCCACTCCTCTCGATGTTCTGAAGCTGTTGGAAGGGTCTAAAGAGGCTGATATGGGTTGTATGTATGGTTTTGAATTTTGGATTTTCGTTCATGCCTTGGATGCTCCTCCCAACTGCCAAATGGTAGCAATACAGCTCAATTCCGGCTGGGAATTGATGTGGGGGGGGGGGGGGGGGTCGGGAAATGCTTTGGGCAGAGGAGTGAGGGCCACATGGCACTGTTTCAGTAAGAATTCGGCTGGGAGTTAAAGTGGGGCTCGGGAAATGCTTTGGGCAGAGGAGAGAGGGCCACCTGGCACTGCTTTAGTTCGACCAGGCTACGTTCGACGAACGCCTTCCTGTTCTCGACGAACTGCGTTCTCAGCTCACCCAGCCTGCGTTCGGCGATTGCCTTCCTGCGTTCGACGAAATTAGCGTTCTCATCTCACCCCGCCTGCGTTCGACGAATGCCTTCCTGCGTTTGACAAAATTGGCTTTCTCAGCTCGCCCAGCCTGCGTTCGACGAATGCCTTCCTGTGTTCGACGAAATTGGCCAGTTCAACGAACTCCAGTTGAGATCGACGAACTCAACTGTGTGTTCGACGAATTATCTCAGTTCGACGAATTCAATCAATTTCAACTCCAGATTCAGTTTGACCTAAGTTGACTTGAATCCTATAGTAGACCACACGTGAGTTCATTCAACTCAATGTGTCCTAAGGTCACTACCTAGCCCAAACTCACATCACTCTCCACATGTCCTGCTCCAATTGAAGTTAAGGGGTCTAGTAGGAAATGGGATGTTACACTAACTCCTTAGATTGAGCTCTAAGAAGCTTCTTACTTCTTTTAAAGCAATCCACAAGGCTTCATTATGCTGCACTAGCTCAGATTCAGCCTCATGTGGGGATCTTGAGGGTATGCTATTGCAAACAGATTCACACTTTCTCTCATGCATAGAATCTATCATTGATTTCGAAACAGAGACAGATAAGGGGGCTTTAATAAGTACCTTCCCAAGAGAAGTGTTGTCATCCTGGATTTCTTCAATTATGGCCATGAAGCCAATCAGAGCTTCCTCCTCAGCTTCTGATGAATCTGAGTCAGAATCACTAAGTGTTCTGATTTTCTTAGCTATGAATCCTTTCTCAGATTCCTTTTTGTCCCTTGGACTTCTTCTATCATCACTCTTCTTAGATTCTTTCTTCTTGGAGGGGTAGTCAACAATCAAGTGACCTGCCTTCTTATAGTGACAACGAAACAAGTTAGTCAATCGAAATCACTGAGTTTAGAGTTATACCTTTCCTTCTTTGAGGATTTGAGTTTTTCATGCTGACTGGATCTTCTGGAGTTTGTGGAGCATGTACTATGACTGTCTCTTCTTCTTCTAGGAATCTTCCTTTTGAACTGCATAGTGAAGAGTACAGGTCCTTTAACAATGTCATCATATTCTGATGTGCTTGCATCAAAAGCTTCATTGTCTTCAGAGATTTTCTGAATTATATGAATCTTGTCCTTGGTACTCCTTAAGCTTTCACCCTCAAGAACCATGGTCCTTTCTCTGGTGTTCCCCTTTGAGTTTTCTTCTTTATATCCCTCCATGTAGATCTCTAAGGAATCCCACATTTCATTTATTGTTTTGCAATGACTTAGGCTTTGAGATGTAGAATCATCAATTTCATTTTCATGTATGTGTTTTGCTCTCTTATCCATAGTTACCAGATCTACATCTTCATTTGTGAACTATGACAGTTTTAGGGACTGAAGGAGTTGTTGGAGTCATTGAACCAGTCATGGGGACATATGGTCCCTCTTCAACCACCATGTATATTCTGGGATTTGATGCTTCCATGAACAACTTGACTCTTTGCTTCCATATGGCAAAGTTCTCTTTGGTGGAGATGGGCAGCCTCATTGATCTCATCTCTTGATGATGCTCACAGGCCATTAAAGATCACATCCCAATCAAAAACTTGTAGATATTGTTCAAAGTGGTTAAGCCATTGAACTCAACCTCGCTCTGATACCAATTGAAAGATATGGGTTGTCTATAAACTACACCTAGGGGGTGATTAGGTGTTTTGAATATAATTTGCTACTTTAAAGTTTGACTATCACAGCACAAAAGCAATCAAAGAAAACACACAAGATTTATAGTGGTTCCCTACAAGATAATGTGTCTAAAGGTAGTCCATTATCCATCCCATCTATCTAGCAATGAGCTAGACTAGGCAACTTCTCCAACTCAGATCTTTTCTCAATAAACAGATCTTACAACTCAGGTTCACTCAGAACCCTACCAAGCTCAGACTTTATAAGTCTTACAATAACTCAGATCTTCTTTCAAAGATCCTACCAAACTCAGGCTCACTAAGAACCCTACCAAATCAGATTTATCATAAGATCCTACTAGCTCAGGCTCACAAAGAACCCTAAAAGTAAAACAAAAAGGTTGTTATAGAAGAAAAGACTTCAAGATGAAAGCTCTAAACATCAGGCCTTCTTCTTCTTCTTGTAACAATAAGCCCAGAGATCTTCTGGATCAATGAACCTTTATTTAGAATCTTCTTTAGACCTTCACAGCACATCAACAATGAAGTCTTCTTCTTGTTGATTCTTTTCTTTCTCTTTTGGAAGTATGTATGAGAATAAACTTGAGAGAGAAATACTGAGCAAGCTTAAATGTAGATAGAAAATGTCTCCTTTTATATTACTCTGCAATTTTGCATAAAACACCTTGTTGATTATTCCATAATCAATTTTCCCGTTTGAAACGTCTTGCAGAATTGGCAATATTTCATCATAATGATTGGCCATTCTTGGAACTTGCAGAATATAGTAATAATAAATTTCTTCATTAAATACTGTGCAACGTCTATATTCTGTAGAGAATATATCATTTATTACTCCTTGATTTGTACGCAACATAGGCTGCGTGCACATTAGCTGAATATCAATTTCCATGAATGTCTGCGCATTAAATGCAACTCTGCAACTGTCAAGACGATAATATTTCTTCAAGACAATATCGTCATGATCAATATAAATGACAGATATTCTTCTCGATGATATCGTTGACATACTACCTTCTTCAAGACTTTACTTGATATCTCAGCAATATTACTTCTTCTAGACGATATCGTCGAGATGTTTCTTTTAATAAAACTTAGACTTATTCATCAGGCTGACAATCTTTCTTCAAGACGATACAAGGTCTTCAAAACGATGATTATCTTCATCAATCTTTCTTCATGACTTAATGAGTCAAGTCATTAATCTTCAAGGCTATACCTCTTATTCAAGATGATATTGCCGAGACATCTGAACTTAGTTTTATCAATGATAAGCTTTCTTCAATCTGTAAGACAATACGTATTCTTCAAGAGGATATCGTCGAGATATCTGAACTTAGCTTTATCAACGATAAGCTTTCTTCAAGACGATATCGTCGGAACTGTCTCGATGATATGTTTCCTTTTTCAATGATTCTTCTGCTGAGTTTTGAGACGATATTTTACTTAGTTAATTTTCATTACTATTATCGTTTAGATACTAGTAATGTAGCTTTGATGCATTTCGACGATATGTATATTATCTCAACGATATGTCCAGTCCTTCCTGATGATTTTGGACTTAGAAAATTACTGGACATATAGTTTATCTTCTACAGTCATGAATAAAATATACCATCAAATACATAGTGCATTTATCATTGATTTGAGCACTTCTTCAAATCAGGAACATTGTTGGCACAGTTCCCAATAGAAGTGTGTTGGGAACTGTGCCAGCAATGTTCCTGATTTGAAGAAGTGCTTAGATCAATAATAAATGCATTATGTATTTGATGTTATAGCTTATTCATGACTGTAGAAGATCAATTATATATCAGAAAATTTTCCAAGTCTAAAATCATCTAGGACTAGACATACAGTTGAGAAAGCATCAAAGCTATATCACTAGTATATAAACGATAAAAGTAATAAAAATCAACCAAGTAAAATATCATCTCAAGACTCAGCAGAGCAATCATTGAGAAAAGTATCATATCGTCAAAACAGTTTCGACGATATCGTCTTGATAAAAGCACATCATCTTGAAGGATGAAGAAAGCTTGTCGTAGATAAAGCCAAGTTCAGATGAAGACGACATCGTCTTGAAGTACGCATGTCGTGGAGAAAGCTAAGTTCATATCTCGACGATATTTTCTTGAAGGATGAAGAAAGCTTGTCGTGGATAAAGCTAAAGCTCAGATGTCGACGACACCATCCTGAATAAAGCTTATCACAGACACAACTAAGATATCTCCATGATATCGTCAAGAAGAAGTAATATCGTTGAGATATTACGTAAAAGCCTTGAAGAAGTATGTATGTCGACTTAATGGAAGCATACTACTTTGAAGATCAAAGACATATTGCACATAAGGAAGGATCTCAGCGGTATCGTCTAGAAGAAGCAATCTCATTGAGATAACCAGCCAAGTACTGAAGTTGAAAGTATATCGACGACATCGTCGTGAAGAATATTTGTTGATCAAGATGATATCGTCTTGACGGAACAATATCGTCTTGACAGATTACAGAGCTGCATTTAATGCACCGGTTCTCTTGGAAATTGATATCATGGGAAGAGTACGCCGCCTATCTTGCGCACAAATCATGGAGCCATAAATGAAATAATCTCTGCAGAATATAGTCGTTACACTGTAGTTAAGAAAGAAATTATTATTTATATTCTTTGCAAGTTCCAAGAAAGGCTAGTAATAATGACAAAGAATTTCCAATTCTGCAAGACATTTTCAAACGAGGAGTTGATTATGGAATCAATATGGGCCTTTATACATAAGTGCAGAGGAGTATAAAAGAAAGACTTTTCTTCTACAGAGTACATATGTACTGAGTATTCTTTCTAAAGTTCATTCTGATATTTAATTACAGAAGAGAAAGAAAAGAAAAACCAAAAAGAAGTCTTCATTGTTGCTGGGCTGTGAAGTTCTACAGAAGATTCCAAAGAAAGGTTCATTGATCCACAAGATCCTTGGACTTAGAAGAAGAAGAAGATCTGATATTCAAGTATTCATTTGTTTGAAGTCTTCTCTTCTACAAAAACAATTATGTATTACTTTGTAGGGCTCTTTGTGAGTCTGAGTTGGTAGGATCTAGTGATAGATCTGAGTTTGTAGGGTTCTTGGTGAACCTGAGTTTGGTAGGATCTTGCTGAAGAACTGAGTTTGTAGGACTTGTAAAGTCTGAGCCTTATAGGGTTCTGTGTGAACCTTAGTTGTAAGATCTGAGTATAGTGAAAAGATCTAAGTTGGAGAAGTTGCCTAGTCTAGCACACTGCTAGATAGGTTGGAGGGACAGTGGACTACCTCTAGACACATTGTCTAGTTGGGAACCACTATAAATCACTGTGTGTTTTCTGTGATGCTTGTGTGATGTGATTGATAAACCTTTAAAGTAGCAAAGAAATTGAAAACACCTAATCTTTCCCCCCACTCAAGGTGTAGTTTATAGACAACCCATAATCTTTTAAAGTGATTATAGGAGTTGAACCTATCTGATTTAGTGTCAATTGGAGTGTCATGGACTTCTGGTTGCAGTATTTGGGTAATTCACCAAGTGGTGCCAAGTGTGAGTGTACATGGACACTAATGGGAGTTTTTAGTGTTAGAGTTCGACAATAGACCGTCACTCCCCCATAACTATCATAAGCCATCTTAAGATAATTCAAGAGTAACAATTGTTGGAACACGATTTTCTGCATCCTTTTGATTTGAGAATAACAAATCCTAATTGTATTTGATCTTGTTGTCATTGTGTTTTTAGCATGCAGGTTTGAACTATATTGGCACTAGGATGCTGCATTGTTGGTATGGACTTGCCCACAAGCTAAAATGATGAAAGTAGTCTAACGACAGGCCTTAGCTCTTAACGTTGACATTGATGCTCGACGATTTTAACACTCGATGATATTGTCTGGACTTGCCCACAAGCTGAAATGATGAAAGTGGTCTAACGTCGGGCATTAGGACTTAACGTCGACATTGACACTAGACGATATGGCATGAAAGGAAGCTGCCATGATTGCAGGAGCATTATAGGAATGATTTGACTTAACGTCGGCGTTAGCCTTAACGCCAGTGTTAAGGTTGCCTAAAATAAATATTTCTAAAGATGCAGTATTTTCTTCCTGTTTTGAAAATCTGAGCCATCAAGTTCTTTCGATATTGGATCAATGCCTGGCGTTAGCCTTAATGCCAGCATTAGCTTGCAGTCCTATAAATAGGTGGCATTTGTTCTCTTCAACCATCCAAGCAAAGGAGCCTTATTCCAGCACTCTAAATTAATTATGAGGGTCGAATTTCCAGACCACAAAGGATCTCCCATTCAATTTCAAATGATGGAATCAAAGGAGACTTGGATCAATGCTAACTCAACGCGAAGAACACACGCTTCGACTTCGACGATCTTCAGCAATTCTTCGTCGTCTCCTTCAGATTACCTCATAGGGAGATTTTATATTTATCTTTTGTATTTACCTTTATCTTTGTAATCATGTACTGAATTCGCCTCATCTTCGCGACTAGGTCTGGGTAGGGCTCAGGGAGGAGTTTGCCTCATGTTGGCGACTAGGTCTAGGGAGTAGATCTAGGGGTGCTCGAGGCCTTTCTGGGGATAGAAAGGCTAGAGCGGCTTGAGGTCGTATATGGGGAAAGATCGGCTAAAGCCAACCGGTTCTTAGTTAGAAGAGTTGGTATAGAAAAGGAAAAGAGTATTTCATATTCTCTTTTGATTTCTAGCGTCATAGAAATCAAATTTTGTATTCAAATTTTATAAATGATAATCATGTTTTTTCATGTTAAATAAAATTGATTTCATTTCATATTAAGAACTCATTACTTTTGTTTCAATTTACTTATTGGAAAATCACAAAAGTTTTCTTAAAATCGTAAAGTTTTTTAAAACCCTTATTCCCCCCCCCCCCCCCATCTAAGGGCGCCTCAAGATCCAACAAGTGGTGTCAGAGGGAGATTATTCTAAAATGTTCTAACAACCTGGAATAATGGTGCTCTATGATCTCGCTTTTCATGAGGGGCAAGGGATAAGTAGACCTCCATTATTTACTGGGTCAGACTATAACTACTGGAGGACTAAAATGCATTATTTTCTTATGACTTAGATATAGAAGTCTGGGCTTGGGTAGAACAACGGTATACTCCTCCTACAAGTGTAGTTGGTGAAGTGACCATGGAAAAGCCCGGAGATAAATGGGATGAGAGGGATAAGGCTATGTGTAAAAATAACGCTAAAGCAATGAACGCTCTATTATGTGCCTTAGATAGAACAGAATTTAATCGTGTTTGTACTTGTGAAACTACCTGTGATATTTGGAATTTATTAGAGCTAACTCATGAAGGTACATCACAGGTCAAAGACTCAAAGCTCTTTCAACTGTAGTCTGAATATGAAAAATTTCGAATGGAGGAAAATGAAGGCGTGGACACCATGTACACAAGGTTTACAAAGATTGTTAATGCATCAAGAGTTCTTGGAAAGAATTTTTCCAATGGCGATCTTGTAAGGAAGATTCTAAGAACTCTCCCTCCACGCTTCAATCCGAAGGTGACGGCCATCTCCGAATCACATGATCTAAAGCGGCTCCAAATCGAGAGTCTCATTAGGAATCTAAAAACCCATGTGGTGGAACTCAAGATCCTGAAGAGTAAAATATGGAGCCAAAAATGAAAGCATTGGTGCTGAAATTAAAAACTGAGGTCGATGATAAAGAAGATGATAATGATGAAGGTCTCTTGGTGAAGAACTTCAAAAGATTCATGCGGGATCCCGAAAGAAGAAAAACTTTTCGCAAATACCTCACCAAAGGGTCCAACGAGCAAGGGTCATGGAAGAACAAGGCGAGCCATGATGATGTGGAGAAATCTCTTCCAGAGTGCTTCAACTGCAGGAAGATCGGACACGCCCTAAGTGAGTGTCCAAAAATTCTAGAGAAGGAGAAGAGGCACAAAAAGAAGGACAAGATGAAAAAGTATACGTCTTCCAAGGAGGCAAGCACAACAACTTCAAGCGATGATGAGGAGGCAAACATGTGCCTCATGGGAAGAAGTTGTGACCCATCGAACGATAATTGCAGTGTCCAAAGCGACAATGAGGTACTTCCTCCCTTGTATGATGAGTTATTTTCTAAATAAATGAAATTGTGCAAACACTTTGAGAAAATTCTGGATAAATTTGAAATTCTAAAATCAGAAAATAAGGCGTTATTAAAAGAAAATAAAACATTAGGGAAAGAGAAGAGTTCTTGTCAAGAGTGCACACACTCCATGGTAAATATTAAGAAATTTGAAGAAACACTTTCCAAGGCTCATTCCGATGTCAAAACTCTAACACATTCCAAGGCTCATTCTGATGTCAAAACTCTACTAACAAAAAGGGAGTCTTAGAAAGAAAATTAATAACCTCACATTCTCAAATTAATAATAAAAAGAAAACGTTAGAAAAACGGTGTGTTATGCTAAAAGATGAAAACACTCATTTAAAATCCTGAATCAAAGAATTAAACTTGGTTATAGAAAAATTCAGTGTTGGCCAGAAGACCCTTAACATGATTTTGGCCAACCAAAGGCATGTAAGTGCTAAATATGGGCTCGGATATGGCTCCAGAAGTTACTGCCCAGCGGTAACTGTTACCGTTGGTGGTAGTAACAGAACAAATTAATCATGTTCTATAAAATCTACACCTTTCTCTACTACTCTCCTACCCTCCAGCAATTTTCCAAAGAAAATTTTGAAAAAGGTCTCAACTCCTTTCGTGTCTTGTGCCAAGTGTTATCACCTTGGACACACCATGGGATCTTGTAGGAAGAAGGATAGATGTGATATCAAGCAAATCTGGATACCTAAGATTTCCACCTATTCTATGGGAGGAGCCACTTGGGTATCTGGATCTTGTCATCCTACATCATTTTAGGCATATTGACCGGCTAAGGACAAATGATGGCATGCACTCCTTGGACTCATATTTCTCAAATCACATGTCAGGAAACAAAGATAATGTCCTTAGCTGTGTAACAAAAAAATATATATACATTTAAAATCACATATCCTTATATAAAAAAAAATAAAGTCATAGTCTATAAAATGGTATTTAGGTCTAAACACGTAGAATGTCCATGATCATTCACCCACATTATGTGTCTCACAATAGCGGGGGCGTAGCATTGTGTGCATTAGAGACCTAACCTCTAAGTCTTGTCTTATCCTTAACCGGGGAGGGTTCTAGTGGGGCCTTGCGAGGCACTGGGGGGGGGGGGGGGGGGGGGAAGAGTGCAAGGTTGAGCGCTCTCTAGTGTGTGCATATGGGATTAACACCCCAACATACGGCATGTGTGCAGCTCCTCATGCCCATCCTTCACTTAGTACGGGGCTTGTGTGTAGGCATATAGTTAGGGTTCTATAATCTAGGACATACATATATAATATGTTTTGCATGCACTCTTTATGATTATATTATTCATGCATTCTTGTTTTGATCAAACATGCTTATCTTGTGTTTTGCATATTTTATCATTTTTAGCTTTAATGAGTACACAAGTATTTGAAACAACAATACAAATATAAAAACAATTTTATACAAACAAAAACCTGCTTAATGAGCCTTCTAAACATCTCCAAAATGCTTGAAATTTCTATACTATGAAGGCCTAGTTATAATACATCTCAATCAAAGAAAAAGTTTTCAAAACCTAAGGAAATCATGTTCTGTTTGGGCGTTAGGAATCAACGCCTGGCGTTAGCTCCTTAGGCCCAATTGTCATTCTGATTTTTCTTCAAGAACTCTGATATTTTTCTCATGCATATTCTATGATTATTTTCTCTGACTTGGAATTTATTTTCTTTCCTTAATTTTTTTTTATTCCAAAAATTCAAAACAACAAAAAATTCAAATAATCCAAAATGATGAAAAATATGTTTTGTTCGCTTATATGTTTACAAAAATATGGTTTGATTATAAATACTTCACATGAGAAAAACATCTTAGTATTTTAAATACTTCACATGAGCAAAAAAATGATGTTCTCTGAAACGAAAGAATGAGATGCACCCGTATCATAGAGAGTGTGGGTGGGTTTACCGTTAACGATCAAGGTACCTGGGGTTTAATGTATGCATACTTATGTGTGGGGTTCTCTAAGTAACTATTAAATACACCAAGACATATCAATTATGGGAGGATGAAAATGCAACGTATGGTTACCTGTGATGACTTCTTGTGGATTCCTCTCTCGGGTCATGTCCAATGAATAAACATGTCCTTGATCCGTCCTGTGATTTCCTCCATGATGTCCTCAGCCTCGGCCTTGTCCTCGGCCTCGGACGCTGCCTTGCTGTGCTGGTGGAGATCTAGGGGTGCTGGTGGATGCCACTGGGGGGCAGTGAGCCAGTATGTGCCATGGATGGTTGCACCTGTAGCAAGTCCCCGAGAAGTGTCGTCTCCCTTCCAACCTCGGAGGTTCCTGAGTGTGTAAAGGCTAAGGGGCTAATACTGCTGGTGCCGGCCGCTCAGGTCTATGGTTTGGATGGGGGCATCCTCCATCTCTCCGGTGGCCCGTGATTCTGCCCCGTGGGGCTCCCTCGCCCTATTGCCTTCTCCATCTTCCATAAGGTATGTCGACCTCTTTCCTCTATTCTGGACCATAGGGTGGTCCGACTCGAGCTTCTTGGCTGTTTTTTTGATCTGAGAGAGGCTGGAATCGACCACAAAGAGCAAAGCTTCCCGGAGGGATTCCCGAAGACCCTTGTAGAATCTCTTGGCATACCCTCAGTCATCCAAGTTATGAGCCTGCAAATCTGGCTTGGTGGGAGAAATCTCGTTGATACTCTAAAACTGACTGATTTCCCTGCCTCATATGTAGGAATTTCACTTCCATCTTGTCACGATCGGTAGGAGACTGATGAGTCCCTATTATATATATTTTCGGACTCATTTAGGCTAGTTTTCCTGCTTTTATGCTTCAGTTTTGTTCATATTTCCCTTATTCATGCTTTTTATTGTAGTACATAGTATGCCTGTTTTTGTGTGCAATTGCGCACTTTGTTGCTGGGGGTAAGCACTGCGTGCTCCCCATTGTATCCTCTTTATCTCTGTGCTGCTGGTAGTACTTTCCCATCTTGTGTCTCTTGTATGCAGGTGACCTGATCGTCCCGTTCTCCCCAAAGTAATTTCTGTGCATATCGCACGGTCGTGCATTTCCTTGACGCACGGTCGGTGGCGGTCGCGCATTTGTGTCTGGGCAGAAAACGGAGCGTCGGAGTTTACTCGTGCGTTTTGACGCACGGGCAGATTCGCCCGTGCGAGAGTAAAACGCGCGGTCGACCTGTGTCTTGATGATTTTAGAGCGTCGGAATTTACCAGTGCGTTTGAACGCACGGGCGGTGTGGGTCGTGCGTGAGCAAAACGCACGGGCGCTGGCCTTCTTCCCCTGCACGCCTGCTGAGCTTAAGTATCACACGGTCCACGCACGGTCGTGCGTTCGACCGTTCGTGACCAAATTTCTAAAATTTCCTATAAGAGCTGCAGATTCGACCTAAAACGGGAGAGTTCCGTACGCATTGTACAGCTGCGCCGATTTCGCCATCTCCACCAGGGTTTCGTCCCTTTGGCCTCCTCCTTCATCCTAGAGCTTCAATGGAGATCTAGCCACCATTTCCTTCAAGCAAGAGGAAGTTTACAACCTCCACCGGATCGTGAGACGAAGAAGACCGGTCCATTGGAGAGTAGTGACAGCTCTCTCTACCCCGGACGCAGTTGCTGACCGAGCTTGGACGCGGACTGACAACCCAGCGATTCCAACCGTGAATCTCCAACGAGCCTTCGGATTCGGTCGATATCTTGCCTTGTTCTTCTCTTATTGAAGTGTATATGTGTAGATCTTTGTATTTTGATGAAGTAGAGCACTTAAACTAGTTTGTATTTATATATAATTCATGTCTATGTGAAATGCTTTATGGTTTATGTTGCTTGAGGTGTGCCCCATTCCATACTCCATCCCGCCATCACGTTCGTCGCCGCACTAGCAATTGCTAGTGGCGTGCTTGTCGAAGAGGTGCTTACGACCCTCACTCTGTTTGCCTACTCGTCCATCCGCCTAGCGAAGCGTGGCATAGAGGCCCGTGTAATCCACTCGCCCTACGAAGCAGCGCGCTCAAGGCCTGCATAGTTCGATTCCGCTTGCCTACTCGTCCATCCGCCCTTACGACGCAGTGCGCTCAAGGCCTGCCTAGTCTCCATCCCGCCAAGCGAAGCATTGCATAGCGGCATTGCATAGGAGTAGTGTAATATTTTCTCTTTATTTTCCACAAACCAAATCCCCCATTCTGCATCCATCCGACGTAAAGGACTTTAATCTCAAGTCCTTCCTCGAACGTTAACTCCACCTTACTGTGTTCCTTGAGAGATTCGATACTCGGAGATTACTCCTCGTTTTATATTACTTGAACGATCGGTACACTGCCGTTTCGTGCCGCAGTCTTACTACCGCCTTTAGCGGTGTGCTAAGATATGCGCATCAGAGACACGAAATGTTCCAAGAAGGCTTCACTGAAGTAATCCCAAATGATGTCAGTGTACTCATATCCAACACTAGTGGAGTCCATGAGGGACATCCACCATCTCTTAGCATGCAAATCTAATGTTGAAACTGCCAAGGTGACAACCATGTTAGTCGGGCGTCGGATCCCAGCTAGCAACTCCTAAATAGTGTCTAACCACTCCTCAGTATGCACTGCTGACACTATCCCATGGTAAATAGGTGGAAAAAGACCTCGAAAGATACTCGGCCAGTTTAACCTCCGGATCTGCTGCTGCGCTGAATCCTGCTGTGACCTGAAGGCCTCCAAGAATTCCATCAGTGTCTGTTCAAGTTCAGACTGCCGAAAAGGAGTAGTAGATGGAGGAGGAGGAACAGTAGCCTGTGGACTAATGTTCGTTAGAGGCTACCAATAAAAGATATAATTTGTATCAAAGGTTGACCATATATTGTACAAATTGTGGACTTACTAATGTGAATTCCCACATGGGCATACCAATGCTTCAGCTGCATTAGTTTGCCGCAAACTAAATTTTGAGCGGGGTGTTCCAGTGGTTTAGTGTACTTGTTCTTTTCTAGGATCGTGTTTTGGCTGATACCAGTTGTAAAACTCCGCCTCCCGGTAATTGGGCACGGTCGAGGAGAGTTTTATGCCCAGAACAGCTGCCTTGTGGTAGAGCCACCTCACGGGCTGGCAACCACCATAAGACGCATATTCTACCGACAATTTCCAAATATCAAGGCCACCATAATATTACAGGAATAAAACTTAAGTCCACATCACCTTAAATAGAAATAGTAGTCCACGGAATATTAATAAAAAGTGGTACGGTCTGATACATGTCCAAGAAGAAATATAATCTACCACAAGCGGAAGATCTCTAATGTCTCACATCTACTATGAAAGGGGCCGATACATACCGCATCATTACATAAGACTCTGTCTCTCTGGCCTGATGTGTTGGAACATGCAATCTGCATCTCTTTAGTTTGACAATATCAAAATCCCATACTGTATTTGATCATACATGTCTTGGGTATAGTGTGCAGGTTTACATGTGTGAATACATCGAGAACTCTACACATTCTGACATACCTCCGGGCGCTAGTCCTACCGACGGCGATAGCCATATCAACGTAACTTTCTTCGACGCAAAGGCAAATATCGATGTGAAGACTTGTGCCATCGAGATGATATCATCAAGAAGACTACCATCATTTGCTAACTTACCGTGAGCGCTAGCTATATCGATGAGACTACCATTATCGACTTGAAGGACGCATCGACTTGAGACCATGGCGTCGAGATGAATGCATCGAGATGATATCGATGTGAATACTACCGTGGGCACTAGCCTACCGCCGCACGCTAGTTCTATCGACGAGAAGACTACGTCGACTTGATGCTCTGCTGTCATCGAGAAGAATTCGACGTGACTACTACCGCGATGCACTAGCCTACCGCACCGCCCTATCCAAATACAACAAGAGAATGTTTTTTCTAGCACTCTCCTAATTTGGAGCTGGACAGCTGGTGAAAGCGCGTAAAGATGCACCGTTGCGTTGTAACCCTATCCTCGGCGGTAACTTAAAGAATCAGCTATAAAAGGTTTCGATTCTTTTCCTGAAAAGGAGAGACACATACTTATGAGAATAGGGTTTGTCAGCCGCCTCGGGTGCAGAGAACCACCATCTTCATGCAAGGAAAAGAGAACTATCTCCCTTCTGCTCAAGTTTGAAGATTTCTGAAGAGCACATTCTACAACGACCATCCATTGATGATCGAGTCCAAGAGGAATGATATTCAGAAGTGCCGATCGCTCACCGCTCTACGGAGAATATTGTTTTTGAGGGACCAAGAGTTTCTATCTCTTTCTTATTCATTGTCTTTCATTTTTCTCTTTGTTGTGTGTGAAGGAAAATCAGCCGGGGAGGTCGTCGGAATCCGGAGAGTATTCTGTAGGAAATCATCCTGGGAGGACATTAAGATCTGGGAGATCTAGCGGAGATCTAAGACCCTTTCTGTGAGGAAGGTGAAGAGCGGCTCGAAGACTTTTCCAGGGAGGAAAGTGAGAGAGCCAACTTTTCATTGGATTATGGTCGGTATAGTAACCCAAGGTAATCATATTCATCGCATCCGATCTCCTGCGTCATGGAGATCTAAGTCTTTTTATATAAACAATGTTTTGTTATTCAATGATATCTTGATTCTATATTTTATAATATAACCTGTTGTATTTTTCATGGTGAAATATTGGTTGGTGTTGTGCTATTCCTAAAACATTATCCTGCGGTAAGTGTGTTGCTTTCATAACTAACGCCACGCGGTATGGTTACCGCCCAGCGCTAGCTCCATTGCGTGCATTCCTACAGTATTTTATTTAAATCTCTAACACTTGATTAAAAACCTTATTCGCCCCGCTCTAAGGTTGGTCGCTCGATCCAACAAGTGGTATCATAGAGGTTTTACTTCAAAAAGGGTTAAAATCCTAAAGTAAGATGGCCAACATAAATCATGATTTCCATGAGGGTCAAGGTGTGTGCAGGCCCCCACTGTTTATGGGGTGTGACTACAACCACTGGAGAACTGAATGAAAATACTCCTGATGACACAAAACATGAATGTATGGGCCATGGTTGAGTCAAAATACACTGCACCCACTATCACCGCAGGCAAATAAGTGTTGGAAAAACCTCATGATAAATGGGATGATGCAGATAAACTAAACTGCGCCAATAATGCGAAAGCAATGAACTCTCTCATTTGTGTGTTAGATAAAACTGAATTTAATAGAATATGCAATTGTGAAACTACTTATGATACTTGGCGATTGATTGAACTAACACGTGAAGATACTTCGCAGGTGAAAGAGTTGAAGTTGTTTCGACTAGAATCTGAATACGAATAGTTTCGGATGGAGATCGATGAGGAGGTGGACAACATGTACACTTGCTTCATGAAGATTGTGAATGCCTCTTGATCACTTGGAACTGAAAATTCAAAGAGAAGAATATTCAAGGGAGTCAAAGAAGAAAACTCTAGCACTCAAGGAGGATAAGGGAAAGGATGAAGAGAGCCTATATGTATGGGAATTTAGAAGATTCGTGAAAATCCCAAGAGGCAAGGAAAATTCAAGAAATTTCTGAAGAAAGGTGCTCAAGAGAAGAATAGCTAGAACAAAATGTCAAAAGGAACAGAAAGTGGCGAAGAAAAGTTAGTTTCGGAATGCTTCCACTGTCACAGATCTGGGCACATAAAAAGGGAATGCCCAAAGCTTCAAAAGGAAGAAAAGGAGAAAAGAAGATGGGACAAAGGAAGGAAGAAAGTGCTTAAAGCGTCAACATGGGACGATGTCAGTTTTGATGAGTCAAGCACAAATTATAACTCTGGTTCAGCAGTGAGGATGAGGCAAATCTGTGCCTCATAGGGAAGCATGACAATGGATCCAACAGTGAATCCAGTGTTCAAAGCGACACTGAGTTAACCCCTCCATCCTATGATGAATTATATGAATCCTATGAATTATTATGTAATAAACTTGATGAGGTACTGCTTGAGAAAAATTCCTTCAAAAATGAAAATAAGAAAATGAAGAAAGACTTGAGGAATTTGAACAATGAACTCACCAAATGCGGTAAAGAGAAAGTCGAGTGTCAGGAGTGTTTTCACTCGACGGCAACGATAAAAAAACAAAAAGAAAGTATCTCCAAGACTTCCTCGAAAGTAGAAAGTCTTACTAACGAGAAGAAGGTTCTGTAGAAAAGGCTTCACATTTCTCTTACGCAAGTGGATGAAAATAAAAAAGTAGTTTGCGAATCGGTGTGTGATGCTTGTTGTTTGGACATGTGTGTCACATCCCTTTGTTTGAGAATGAAAAATCTCAAATTGTATTTGATTTTGCTTATCGTGTGTTTATAGTGTGCAGGAACTATAGGTGCAATACTCCACAGGTAGAAAACAGCTTGGAACCAACAAAATGACCTGTAGAGCTACCGCCAGTGCTACCACTACCGCCTGGCGCTATCTAAAGTTCGTGCAAAGCGCCGCGCCACCAACGGTTTCGCAACCGCTCCACACGAGCGCTACCGCCAGCGCTAGCGCTACCGCCAGTGCTATCTCAAGTTCGTGCACAGCGCCACGCCGCCGACGGTTTCACAACCGCTCCACACGAACGCAATCGCGGGCGCTAGGAGCTACCGCAGGCGCTAACGAGAAGTTCTATAAATTGGAGCTTTGCTTCTCATTTTGTACATCCATCCCAGAGAGATTGCAGGTGCCATAATTCTATTGTTGTTATGCTGCCGAAGATGGATCTCCCACAAAAAGCTTCAGGAGAATTCTGGAGGAGGACTACGTCACGCTACATCCGAAGGACGATCGCTTAGACCTCGCTCATACTACAGCAATCATTCATCTCCAACTTCAGAAGATCTCATATAGGGAGTTTTATTATTATTGTCTCTACTTTCATTCCATATATTTTTTTGTAACGGTTTAGAGAATTCGTCTTGTGTTGGCGACTAGGTCTGGGTAGGACTTAGGGAGTAATTCGCCTTGTGTTGGCGACTAGTTCTAGGTGATTAGATCTAGGGGGTGCTCGAGGCCATATCCGGGGAAGGATTGGCTAGAGCGGCTTGAGGCCATATCTAGAGAAGGATAGGCTAAAGCCAACCGGTTTGTGGGGATACAAGTCGGTATAGAAAAGAAAAAGATATTTACATTTGTACGCCTCCGATTTCTAGCGATATTGAAATCAAATTTATGTAAACACCTTTTTATATAAATACAATCATGTATCTATTTGTGTTTACTTGATTTCTCTCCTTTGGCGTTATCTCTAAAATATTGGTTACTAAGTTTTCAATTCTAATTACTTTATCTAAATTGTTTAGTTCAATCTCTTTCATCATAAAACAATTTAGTACTTGTTTCTAAACTTGGTTATTATGATATTCTCACAAATTAACTAAATTGTTATTTTGCGTTTCTCTTATTATAAAATAATTTAGTAATTTTCATAACACTATTATAAAGAATTTTTATTCCCTTATTCACCCCCCCCCCTCTAAGGGCGCCAATCAATCCAACAAGTGGTTTCAGAGAGCAGGTTATTCCAAACGGTTTAAAAACTAGGAATAATGGCATCTTATGATCTCACTTTTTCCGAGGGTCAGGGAATTAGTAGACCTCCACTCTTTACGGGGTCAGATTATAATTACTGGAAAAATAGGATGAGATGTTTTCTTATGACTGTAGATATTGAGGTATGGAATATGGTAGATGAGGAATACTCTCCTCCTACATTTGTAGTTGGAGAGATAACTTTAGATAAACCAAAAGATAAATGGGATGATAGGGATAGGCTAAAATGCAAAAATATCGCAAAGGTTATGAATGCTCTATTTTGTGCGTTAGATAGAAATGAATTTAATAGAATTTCTGCATGTACTACTGCATATGAAATTTGGAATCATTTGGAAGTTACTCATGAAGGTACATCGCAGGTTAAAGATTCAAAGCTTTTCCAACTTGAGTCGGAATATGAAAAAATCCGGATGGATGAAAGTGAAGATGTTGATGGCATGTACACGCGCTTCACCAAAATCGTCAATGCCTCCAAAGCTCTTGGAAAGACCTTCTCTAACGGCGAATTGGTCTGAAAGATCCTTCGTTCCCTTCCACCAAAATTCAACACGAAGGTGACGGCCATTTCAGAATCGCACAATCTAAGGACGCTCTAAGTTGAGAGCCTCATTGGGAATCTCAAAACCCATGAGGTAGAACTCAAAATCTAACATGATGAATACAACAAGGAGCCAAAGAAGAAGGCGTTGGCATTAAAATCAAAGAAGGAGTGCCAGGAGGATGAGGATAAAGATGAAGAAAGCCTTTTGGTGAAGAACTTCTGAAAGTTCATGCGAAATCCGGAAAGGAGAAACACTTTCCGAAAATTTATCCAAAAGGATGCAAGATGGAAAGGGTCATCCTCAAAGAAGGAAAAGGGGAGCGACGATGAAGAAGAAAGACCTCCACCGGAATGCTTTCATTGTAGGAAGACCGGGCAGATTCGGAGCCAGTGCCCAAAGTTCTTGAAGGAGAAGAAGGAAAAGCGGCACAAAGGGAAGGAGAAGAAGAAGGTGCTAAAAGCTAGAACATGGGATGACTCCTCCTCCTCCTCCGAAGAATCAAGTGGGTCTTCATCAAGCGAAGATGAGGAAGCAAACTTGTGCCTCATGGGACATGGAAATGACGGCGACGACACCAGTGTTCTTAGCGACACTGAGGTAACTCCTCCCACTTATGATGAACTCTTTAATGAATTCCTTGAAACTGGCAAAGCTTTTGATAAAAATATGAAGGATAGTATTTTATTGAATCGTGAAAATGAATCTCTCATTAAAGAAAATCAAAAGCTCTCCAAAAAGGTAATTGTTTTAGAAAAGAGAAAGGTTTCTTGCCAAGAGTGTGATCACTCCACTAAATTGGCAAAAGATATTGAAGAGTCACTTTCTAAAGCCCTCTCTCATGCCAAAACTCTTACAAATGAGAAGGGCGAATTAGAAAGGAAATTAGAAGCCTCTCTTTCGCAAATCAAAAATAATAAAAAAAGGTTTTGAAAATAGGTGTGCCATGCTTGTGAAAGAAAATTCTTCACTTAAAGCACAAGTTCATGATCTCACCATGGCCATTAAAAAACTTGGAATATGCCAAAAATCACTGGAAATGATTTTAGGGAACCAGTGCCATGGTTCTGGAAAATTTGGGCTCGGATATCGAGGTGAGGGAAACCGCCCGGTGCTAGCACCTCATACCAGAAACCTGAATTCTCTTTTTCAAAATGTTTTTCTTCTGTAAGTCCAATTTCTTCCAGCAAGAAAATTTTCCAGTAAAGGGTCTCAACCCCCTTTGTTTCGTGTGCAAACTGTTATAGGTTAGGTCACACATCTAGTTCTTGCAGGAAAATAAAACAAAATACTTTAAAACAAATCTGGGTACCTAAGGCTTCCACTTATTCTATGGGTGGTACCACTTGGGTATCCGGATCTTTACTCTCATCTTCTTTCTAGATGTGTAGGCAGGCTAAGGACAATGAAGATGTGTGGTACTTGGATTCAGGATGCTCCATGCACATGACGGGCAATAAAGCAAAGTTCCTTAGCCTAGAAAAGAAGAAGGAAGGGATCGTGACGTTTGGTGACAACGGAAAAGAAAGGATCATGGGAATTAGTACAGTTGGTAATAAATCCTTTACTATATCTAATGTTCTTTATGTGAAAGGATTAAAACACAATTTAATTTCTATTAGCCAATTATGTGATAAAGGATTAGATGTGTTATTTGAATCTTTCACTAACTTATGCAAAATATCTAATCCTACTACAAAAGATATTTTACTAACTGCACCAAGAATACATAATGTTTATATAGTTTCTTTTCATGATCTTTCTAAATCATTTATAAAATGTTTTATCACTATAAATGTTGAGTTAGAACTTTGGCTTTGAAGACTAGGGCATGCTAGCACAAAGCTCATTGTAAAACTTGCCAAAAGTAATTTAATTAGAGGATTGCCTAGGTTAAATGGAACTTTACCTTCACTTTCTTCACCATGTCAAAAAGGTAAATTTTCTAGATCCTCTTTCAAAAGTAAAAATTTCATTTCTACTACAAGACCCTTGCAAATAATTCATATGGATCTTTTTGGTCCCGTTAGCACTGCAAGTCTTGGTGGTAGATTATATACATATGTTTTATTAGATGATTTTTCAACATATTGTTGGACATTATTTCTCTCTTCCAAATCCGATGCGTTTTGTGAATTTGCAAAATTATGTACTCGTATTCAAAATGAAAGTGATTTAAAAATTAAATGCATTCGCTCGGATCATGGAGGAGAATTTGAAAATGAAAAATTTACATCCTTTTGTGATACGTTAGGCATTAAACATGAGTTCTCTGCACCACGCACGCCACAACAAAATGGTGTTGTAGAAAGAAAGAATAGGACACTTCAAGAACTAGCACGCACTATGTTATGTGAATATAAATTACCTAAGTCCTTCGGGGCCGAAGCCGTAAGTACATCGTGTTATGTTTTGAATAGAATCATGCTTCACCCATCTCTTAATCTCACACCATATGAACTCTATTTTCAAAAGAAGCCTAATGTATCTTATTTCAAAGTTTTTGGTTGTAAATGTTTTATTTTGAATACAAAAGATAGCTTGGGAAAGTTTGATGAAAATGTGATGAAGGAACTTTTCTTGGGTACTCTTCAACTAGTAAAGCTTATAAAATTTTTAATAAAAGAACTAATAGAGTTGAAGAGTCAATAAATGTAAAATTTGATGAGTTTGTTCCATGTGTAGAAAAACTTTCCGCAGGCAACGAGGATGATCTCTTACAACCTTTGGAGCATGGTGATGAGGAACCTTCCAAAGAAGAAGAAGAGGAGGTCAAGGAAGATGAATATGTACCTCCAAGTGCCTTGAAATTCACAAAGGATCATCCACGGGAATTGATAATTGGTGAACCATCCATCGGGGTAAGAACTCGCTCTTCTCTTCATGAATCTTTTTCAAATATTTGTTTTGTTTCTGAAATAGAACCAAAAAACTGTTTCTACTGCATTAAATGATGAATTTTGGTTTTTAGCTATGAATGAAGAGTTATAACAATTTGAGCGACATAATGTTTGGAAATTAGTTGAAAGACCATCTAATCACCTGGTTGTAGGTGTAAAATGGATTTTTAAAAATATATTAGATGGTGAGTCAGGAATCTCTAGAAATAAAGCATGATTAGTAGCACAAGGATATTCTAAAATCGAGGGGATAGATTTTGATGAATCTTTTTCACCCGTTGCTAGATTAGAGTCTATTAGAATTTTTCTAGCATTTGCAAGCTTTAAAAGAATAAAACTATTTCAAATGGATGTGAAAAGTGCTTTTCTAAACGGGTTTGTAAGAGAAGAAGTTTATGTTGAACAACCCCCCGGTTTTATTAATGAAAATTTTCCAAATCATGTTTATAAACTAGAGAAAGCGCTTTATGGTTTAAAACAAGCGCCCCATGCATGGTATGAAAGACTTACATCATTTTTATTAAAGCGTGGTTATATTATGGGAAGTGCGGATAATACTATATTCATTAAGCACAACAATGATGATATGATTATTTTACAAATATATGTTGATGATATTATTTTTGGATCTACTAATGAAGAGATGTGTAAAGAAGTCATTCTAGTGATGAAAAATGAATTTGAAATGAGTCTTGTAGGAGAACTTTTTTATTTCCTTGGTTTTCAAATATCACAAAGAATTGATGGTATCTTTGTATGTCAAACTAAATATGTCCATGATATGCTAAACGTTTTGGATTTGAAAACCTTAAACATGCTTCTACGTACACCAATGAGTGCATCACTAAAATTAGGAAAAGATGAATCAGGAATTTCTATAGATCAAACTTTATATAGAGGTATGATATGATCTATACTTTATCTAAGTGCAACTAGACCCAATATTATGTTTGTCGTATGCTTATGTGCTCGATTTCAAGCCAATCCCAAAGAATCTCATTTAAAAGCGGTAAAACGAATTTTTAGATATCTCATTGGGTCATCTAGATTAGGATTATGGTACCCGCACAATAATTCATTTACACTTCACGGCTACTCCGATTCGGACTACGTCGGTTGTTCACTTGATAGAAAAAGCACAAATGGTACTTGTCATTTTCTAGGACCTTCATTAGTTGCATGGTCTAGTAGGAAACAAAATTCGGCTGCACTTCCACCACGAAGGCCGAATACTTTGCATTAGGGAGTTGTTGCGCACAAGCACTATGGATGAGCCAAACTTTAGAGGACTTTGGTTTTCATCTAAAAATTATTGAATTAAAATGTGACAACAAAAGTGTCATTGATCTCACAAATAATCCGGTACACCATTCTAGATCCAAACATATAGATGTACGTCATCATTTCATAAGGGATCACATTAAAAAGGAAAATGTTAGAATAAGTTTCATTGGCACGGACTCTCAACATGCTGATATATTCACTAAACCTCTTCCCGATGCAAGGTTTCAAATGTTATGGTTGGAATTAGGAGTCTTAGACATCTTAGGATGAATAACATGTAAAACGTTAATGTTTTGTGCAATTTGAGCAATCAAGACATCTCTGAAAATTACTAAATTTCTTCATAAGACTACTCTTAAGACCCCTAATCAATATCAAAAAACAGAATTTTAAATTCTTCAATATTTCACTTACTGTTTCCCGCGCTAGCGCTAGCGCCGGCGCTAGCGTCAATGTTTGAATTTTGTGATTTTCAAAATTTCTAAAAATCCTTAAAAATATGTTAGTGTATATGTACTAATTTGTTTTTTGTGTTTCTGACTATTTTATTTTTATTTGATTTATATTATGAAAAATCAACTCCAAAAATTCAAAATTCAAAAATTCAAAAATATGTTTTTGTGATTTTTCTGTTTTTATTTCATTAAAAATATTCAAAACAATAAAAAACTGTATGATCTTTATTGTTAATATCAAGCATGAATGAATTCTATTATTTAGAATTATTTACAATGTTATAATTTATTCCTTCAAATTACTATGAATAATGTTTTGTTTATCATGCTTTGATATATCTATTTAAGGTGCATTAATTGTATTGAAAAATAAGTGTAGAACCAAGCGTAGCATGCCTCTAAGTATGGGTAAATGTATTATGATTGATAATGATACCTTTCACTCACTTATTTTGGTAATCAACATGTATGTTTAAATCTAAAAATGCTTGCTTGTGTATAATATTTGTACAATGAATTAAAACTTGCATAAGTTTATTACCTACGCTACATTTGAATTGCACTTGTGAAATTTAGAAAAGTGGTTAAGTTTAAAATTTTTGGGTTTGCAAAACAAGTGTATTCGGAGAATGTTGTCTCACAAATGTGAACAAAAAAGTATATATACGGACAAATATAACTCCACCAAGCACTACTTGAACCTCCTGATAAGTCTTCATAAGCATTGTGAGGTTGAGCACCTTGGAAAGAATAGTAAAGTGTCTTATGCAAACATTGGTTATTACACCACTTTGTTAAAAATTGTGTGCATTAAAAGTGTGTGAAAGTAATATACTTGTGTTTTATTGTGCACTTTACTCTACATAAGTCTTGTATTTTGTGATTTAAATCAATTGTTAACATTGCCCAAAATACATTTTTGTGCACATCATTATCTTTCATAACACTTCTTCTCATGAGTATTGGATTCTAATGCTTTATCTATACTACTCTTTATATAAGAAATGCACTAGATAACCTAGCATGATCTCTATAATGTTTTGGTATCTCTTAAACTTAAAATTAAGTAACATTGTAGTATAATCTCTCTTGGATATATTCATTTCATGCTTGGTATCTTTATGAAAGACTTTGAGATTTCAAAAAGGTTAAAACATCTTTCAATTTTGAACTAAAACTCATATTTTTACTTTTGCTTTTCATGCTTACAAAAAGATGTTTCTTATAATCTTCCGCTTGCTTACAAATCTTGTCTATTTATTTGAAATCTCTTCAATATTATGCTTAAACTCATTATCATTTCATATATTACAAAAGCTCGATCATGATTTATAACTAACCTAAAGAATGCCTCCTTACTACCCTCACCCTACCTTCTTTTGATAATACCAAAAGGGGGAGATTGTTTGAAGAAATCTATATAGGAGAAATATAGAAGATTAAGGGGAGAATAATTCATGTAATCTATCATTTAGGGGGAGTAAAACACAAATTGCATTTAAGTAGGGGGAGCATTAAGATAGGGGGAGTATACACATTTCTCATGCTTATCATATTCTATAGTTGCACCATTTATCATGCTTATCATATACTATAAACAATAATGTTGATTTCTTGCTAAGAGGATTTGTTATTATCAAAAGGGGAGATTGTTTGGACATGTGTGTCACATCCCTTTGTTTGAGAATAACAAATCGCAAATTGTATTTGATCTTGCTTGTCGTGTGTTTATAGTGTGCAGGGACTATAGGTGCAATACTCCACAGGTAGAAAGCAGCTTGGAACCAACAAACTGAACTGTAGCGCTACCGCCAGCGCTACCACTACCGCCTGGTGCTATCTAAAGTTTGTGCAAAGCGCCGCGCCACCGACGGTTTCGCAACCGCTCCACACGAGCGCTACCGCCAGCGCTAGCGCTACCGCCAGCGCTATCTCAAGTTCGTGCACAGCGCCACGCCGCCGACGGTTTCGCAACCGCTCCACACGAACGCTACCGCAGGCGCTAGGAGCTACCGCAGGCGCTAATGAGAAGTTCTATAAATTGGAGCTTTGCTTCTCATTTTGTACATCCATCTCTGAGAGATTGCAAGTGCCACAATTATATTGTTGTTATGCTGCCGAAGATGGATCTCCCACAAAAAGCTTAAGGAGAATTCTGGAGGAGGACTACGTCATTCTACATCTGAAGGACAATCGCTTCGACCTCGCTCATACTACAGCGATCCTTCATCTCCGACTTCAGAAGATCTCATATAGAGAGGTTTATTATTATTGTCTTTACTTTCATTCCATATATTTTTTTGTAACCGTTTAGAGAATTCGCCTTGTGTTGGCAACTAGGTCTGGGTAGGACTTAGGGAGTAATTCGCCGTATGTTTGCGACTAGTTCTAGGTGATTAGATCTAAGGGGTGCTCGAGGCCATATCCGGGGAAGGATTGGCTAGAGCGGCTTGAGGCCATATACGGGGAAGGATAGGATAAAGCCAACCAGTTTGTGGGGATACCAGTCGGTATAGAAAAGGAAAAGATATTTACATTTGTACGTCTCCTATTTCTAGCGATATTGAAATCAAATTTATGTAAACACCTTTTTATATAAATACAATCGTGTCTCTATTTGTGTTTACTTGATTTCTCTCCTTTGGCGTTATCTCTAAAATATTGGTTACTAAGTTTTCAATTCTAATTACTTTATCTAAATTGTTTAGTTTAATCTCTTTCATCATTAAACAATTTAGTACTTGTTTCTAAACTTGGTTATTATGATATTATTACAAATTAGCTAAATTGTTATTTTGTGTTTCTCTTATTATAAAACAATTTAGTAATTTTCATAACACTATTATAAAGAATTTTTATTCCCTTATTCACCCCCCCCCCCCTCTAAGGGCGCCAATCGATCTAACACTTGTCACATAAAACACTACCTTGAAAGCGAGGATTCAAGACTTAAACTATGTTGTCCAGAAATTCGGGATATGCCAGAAATCTCTGGATATGCTTCTGGGAGCACAGTGCCTCAGATCTAGAAAGTTTTGTCTAAGCTACCTAAACGCAGCGCTACCGCCAAGCGCTAACACCAGCGTCGGCGGTAGTCCATCTCCAGCAAATAACCAAAATATGTTTAATAAAATAAAAATATAACTATAGGTTCTGGAAGCTCTTCACCATCTTCCAGCATGAGCTCTACTAAAACGAAAAGGGCGGTATCCACCGCTTATACCATGTGTGCCAAATGTAAAAAAGTTTTGTCACACTTCTGGCTCATGCTTGATGAGATGTCAAAATAAAGCAACGCAAGTCTGGGTACCAAAGTCGTCTACCAATGTTATAGGTGGTGGGTACCAAAGTCGTCTACCAATGTTATAGGTGGAACAACTTGGTTAACCAGATCTTTACCCTCATCTTCTTTCTAGGTATGTTGGCAGGCGAAGGATAAGGAGAACGTGTGGTACTTGGACTCTGGTTGTTCCAAACACATGACACGAGATGAAGACAAATTCCTTAGCCTGGAGAGGAAGAAAGGTGGAATGGTGATCATTGGAGACAACAATAAAGGATGCATTCTAAGTGTCGGCACCATAGGTAACAAAGCATTTTCTATTTCAAATGTATTTTTTTGTAGATGGTTTAATGCATAATTTGATTTGTATTAGTCAATTATGTGATAAGGGCTTGAACGTTGTGCTTGAAAGCTATAAAAATTCATACAAAATTCTAGACACTAAAACAAATACCGTGTTGCTCACCGCACCTAAAAATCATAATGACTATACCATTAAGTTTGAGGATTTATCCTCTTCTAATCTAAGATGCTTAGTAGAAAAAATGAAGAGTTAGAACTTTGGTATCAGAGGCTCGGTCATTCCGGGAGCAAATTAAAAGTCAAACTATCAAAAGAAAAGCTAATCCTTGGTCTTCCACAACTAAATGGTATTTTTACTTCATTATGTACTCCATGCCAAAAGGGAAAGTTCTCCAAATCATATTTCAAAAGCAAACCTGACATTCCCACTTCTAGACCATTATAATTAATTCACATGGATCTTTTCAGTCCTATTAGTACGTGTAGTCTAGGAGGTAAACAGTATATTTTTTTGATGATTGATGACTATTCACGATTATCTTGGACTGTTTTTTTAGCTTCCAAATCTGATGCATTCTTTTAATTCTCTACCATGTGCACTAGATTACAAAACGTAATGGATTTAAAAATAAAACACAGAATGTCAGATTAGGGGGGGGGGGATTTTGAGAATAAAATTTTTACAAATTTTTCTAACTACTTAGGAATTCGGCATGAGTTTTCTGCTCCACGCACTCCACAGCAAAATGGAGTAGTGGAAAGAAAAAATCAGACACTTCAAGAATTGGCTCACATAATGATAGCCGAGTATAGCTTGCCTCAAAATTTTTGGGCTGAAGCGGTCAACACTGCATGCTATGTGATGAACCGAACCATACTTCGTCCTATCTTAAAGCGTACTCCATATGAGTTGTATTATGATAGAAACCCGGATGTCTCATATTTTAAAGTCTTTGGTTGCCCATGCTTCATTCTAAACACCAAGGACCACTTGGAAAATTCGATGAAAAATCTGACCAAGGCCTCTTTTTAGGATACTCTACCATGATTCATGCCTATAGTGTCTATAATAAAAGAACCTCGGCTATTGAAGAATTGATTAATCTGCACTTTAATGAAAATACACCAAATAATGAATATAAATCAAATGAAGATGATAATAATGATGGTGTACATTTGGAAGATGAGAATGTAGAGAAAAAGAAGTAAAAGAAATTGGCTGAACTCATGTTAAAGGATGTAAGCCTCCAAGCACTCTAAAATTTACAAAACAGCTTCCACGAGAACTAGTAATTGGAGAGCCCTCTTATTGGGTTTGGACTCGCTCAGCTTTGCATGAATCTTTCTCAATATGTTTTATATCTGAAGTAGAACCCAAAAATATTTTGGATGCATTAAATGATGAATCTGGGTTCTTGGCCATGAACGAGGAATTACAACAATTAGAGCGAAATAAAGTTTGGATGTTGGTGGAGCGTCCTAGTAACCATCTGGTAATAGGCTTAAAGTGGATCTATAAAAATAAACTTGATGGTGAGTCTAGGATAACAAGAAATAAGGCACGGTTGGTTGCTCTAGGTTACTCACAAATTGAAGGAGTAGACTTTGAAGAGTCCTTTGCGTCGGTTGCATGTCTTGAGTCCATTAGGATGTTTCTAGCATTTGCAAATTTTAAACAAATAAAATTATATCAAATGGACGTCAAGAGTGCCTTTCTAAATGGATATATTAAAGTGGTGGTGTATGTTGAGCAACCACCCAGTTTTAAGAATGGTGATCACCCAAGTCATGTCTACAAACTTGTGAAAGCCTAATACGGTCTAAAGCAAGCACCACGTGCCTAGTTTGATAGACTTACATCTTTTCTTTTAAAGCATGGTTTTAGGATGGGTAGTGCGCATACGACGCTATTTATAAAGCATAGTGATTCCGATCTAATTATATTACAAATCTATGTCGATGATATAATCTTTGGTGCCACCAATGACACTTTATATAATTAAATAGTTCAAGTGATTCAAACTGAATTTGAAATGAGTTTGGTAGGCAAATTAACATATTTTTAGGATTTCAGATTTCTCAAAAAAGTGATGGAATTTTTATATGTCAATCAAAATACATAAAAGATATGCTTAAGCGATTTGGCTTTGAAAATCTGAAATAAACAAAAACTCCAATTAGTGCATCACTTAAACTATGAAAGGATGAAAGAGGCATTTCAGTGGATCAAACAATCTTTAGAGGTATGATCGGATCACTCTTATATCTAAGTGCGTCTAGACCGGTTATTATGTTTGCGGTGTGCCTTTGTGCTAGATATCAAGCTAATCCTAAAGAATCTCATCTGAAAACCGTTAAACATGTCTTTAGGTATCTTATAGGCACACAAAATCTTGGCCTTTGGTATCCACACACCATCGACTACACGCTCCATAGATATTCTGATTTGGACTATGTTGGATGTTCTCTTGATCGTAAGACCACAAGTGGTACGTGTCACTTCCTAGGTCCAACATTAGCTTCATGGTCGAGTAGGAAAAAGAATTTTGTTGCCCTCTCCACTGTTGAGGCCGAGTATATTTCCTTAGGAAGTTGTTGTGCACAAGCATATTGGATGTCACAAACGTTAGAAGACTTCGGTCTAAACTTTAAGAATGTTGAACTAAGGTGCGATAATAAGAGTGCCTTTGACTTAACGAATAATCCGTACACCACTCTCGTTCTAAACATTGATGTACATCATCATTTTATTTGTGATCATATTAAGAAGGAGAACATGAGAGTAACCTTTATCGGGACTGCAGACCAGCTTGCGGATATATTTACCAAACCCCTCCCAGAGGCTCGATTTTCTCTGCTTCGCTTAGAATTGGCGGTTTTGGATATCGCAGCTTAATTTTTATGAACATCATCTGGTGTGTCCTTTTTATCCAATGTTTTTGCTGCATTAGATGGGTCTTGCACTTCACAATCATACTAGGACGTCATAAGTTGCAGAAACTGCCAAAATCTGGACTGAATTCTCGAGAAATCGTGGCTCTAAGAGTTACTGTCGGGCGTTAGACATACCGCCAACGGTAGATGCTTTTCATTTATTGCCTGATTTTTCTTTGGATTTTTCTTTATTTATTTCTCATGTACTCTTGTCTAATTTTTTGTTTCTTTGTAGGTTTAAAAAAAAACCAAAATCACATAAAGTTTTTGGAAAATCACAAAAATACATTTTTCTTTTGCTTTCTATTGTTTTTTATTATTTTATTATTGATAAATTTAAATAAAAAAAATAAACTGACGATTTTCATTCTAAAAAGGGGCATACATTATGTGAAATTGAAGCTCACTTATTAAATACATTGTTTGATTTATGATTTCTAATCCTTGTGTACATTGTATATCTTCGTCATGATATGTCCTAATCTAAAGGTAGGCAAACTGTTTAGTGCTAATAGAGTAGGAATTTATGTTTAGCATGCCTTAAGGTATGTGTTGGGATTTAGGCTAGATAATGATATTCCACATCCACACATCCTTAGAGAATGCACTCAAGTAGAAATCCAAATGCGTACTTGCTATAATTCATGATATTGTGACTAACATTGTAGGCATGACTTGATAAACCAATATCACGATACTTGTCTTTGCTATATAGGGCATAGAACATTGGGCAAACATTATATTGATAAATGGGATTTATATACAAGTTAAAGTGTATCTATCTATGTGGGTAGATTTCGTTTGATTCGGGAACCTTGTTTAAAAGAATGCAAAATTAAATGATAAACTTGATAGTAATTCAATTCATGAAAATCTATATACTATCAATCTTGTTGACAAGGATTTCCCCCAAGCACTACTCACTGCTCCTGATAAGCCTTCATAAGCATTATGAGGATGAGAACATTGGTCAAAAGAATCATTATGATCTTGTGCAAACCCGGTAATTAAATTAATGCCCTAGTTCTATACTTGATATTCCTGTAAGACTCACAAACATGACATGATTTATCACTTCATGGCTTTTGTGTTAATATAAATAATTCTGAGATATAACTTGGGGCTCTTGTGTTAATATAAAAAATTTCTGCGATATAACTTGTATTAATTGTGTTTTAATTTGATGTTATTTCTATTGATGTTACATGGACACTTGTCATTTTCTAGTCTAACACATCCATGCATAAGAATTGGACTTGAACTCCATTATCTATTTCTTGCACGTATGTCACAACCCGATGTTTCCCAATATTCAATATATTATCAGAGTAAGGGAAAATATGCGTTGTGATGTCATGTCATGTAGGAGACAACTACCGATGCTCAGGCATCTTTCAATCTTTATCATAAAAAAATACATACATATATATATATACTCTTTGTTGAAAGATAAAGTTTCCATTTGAAGTTAAAAATAGTGTCCCTCGGTTCAATGGATCAGCTAGTCCACAAGTAGGAAAATATATACATACACAGTGGAAAATATAAGGATTGATTCATTTTATCTAATATGATCATGAAGGACTAATAACTGACTAATGATATGCATGCTTCTAAATTTAATATAAGTAGGAAAGAGCTTTTACTATCCTATAAAGTAGAGTGATGTTTGTTTGAAATCATGTTATGAATAAAGGCACAAATTTTTTATACAAGTAAATTAACTACTATGCATCCAAACATAAAACCTTCCTAAAGAGCAATGCATCAACAAAAGTAAGTAATAGTAGCATGAACAACAAATATAGAGTCTACACCAAAGAAACAGACTATGGGCGTCAATAATCTGACATGAACCCATAAAATCTAACTATTACTGATCCAAACCTGAGGCATTCAAAAGAAAAGAATGCATCAGCACAGAGGCGCAAAAGGCAACTCAAATGAAGATTAAAGGATTAATGAGATTGATAAGTTATGAGGGTTACCAAACCAACGAGAGCAACTGTAAACCAACATCAAAGAAGTCATATGAATCAATAAGTAAAATACTTCAGTAGGATTTGAGTAAATAAGAGAGAAAAAATCTTGCACTAAGTGCGACAAATAACCATAAGTTAATCATATAAATATATATATATATATAGCCATATATAAAATAAAATAAAAGAGACAGATCAGCTCTAAAAGAGGAATGAATCACCAATACCGGACATAAACGGTACTGAGGTGGGACTCAGCCATTTGCAACCCAACCTATAGTCTGCCACAAATTCACTGGATACAAGGATTCACCAACATGCCCTGTGGTGGTGGTCATCCACTCCAACCCAACCAACTGTCCAAAATAACTTATTATAGCGAAAAGAACAAAACCCAAGAAAAAATCTAAGAAAACAGCTTTATACAACGAATTCGTCAAGACCACTCGACGAATTTGGCTAAAAGGCTCGGAGAAATTGACTTAAAGACTCGACAGATTTGCCTTAAATGTTGGATCTTGAGGCGCTCTTAGAGGGGGGTGAATAAGGGTTTTAGAAAACTTTAATCTTTTATAGAAAACTTTAGATATTTTATTAGAAGTAAAGTTAAATCAAAAGTAAAGAGATAGAAATTAGAAATGAAATCAATTTTATTAAACAAGAAAAGACATGATTATCATTTATAAAATTGATTACAAAATCTGATTTCTATGATGCTAGAAATCGAAGGCGAAATATGAAATACTCTTCGTTTTATATACCGACTCTTCTCACTAAGAACCGGTTGGCTTTAGCCGATCTCTCCCCAGATACAGCCTCAAGCCGCTCTAGCCCTTCTATCCCCAGAAAGGCCATGAGCACCCTCTAGATCTAATGTAAGACATGTTTTTGCTACAAAATCGGGTCTTATGCCCAGAACTACCGCTTTGCGGTGACACCAACACTTGGGAAGGTCGCCACTACAAAACGCTGATCCTGCCGGCCATATCGATCACAGAAGAAGAAAAGTACAAATGAAGCAAAAAGTAAACTCAAGTCCACGACATATGAAATATAGATCATAATGAAAAGGAGATGTCCACAAATAATAACTAAAATATAAGTAGCAATATAAAGGGCACATGCCCGGTACATTATTTCCTCACTATAGAATCACTCGCAGAAGCAAAACTACTGAAGACACTCATGGATCCTGAAACTGGTGCTCCCGTGCTAGAATGGCCCGCCTCCATCTGTGTAACACCCCAAAAAGCATAGTTCAGCGAGGTAGGCGAAGTGGTAGTGCTGCGCTCGGAGTAGGCTGAAATTTCACTGTCCAAAGCAGTGCGCACGACCATTTCTCCTCATCGCGCACGACCATTGGTCGTGAGCCAGTGATCGTGCGCTCTTATCAAGGCAAAGAGAGCCGTCTGGATGCTCACTGTCCAAAGCAGTGCGCATGACCATTTCTCCTCTTCGCACACGACCGCTGGTCGTGCGCCAGTGATCGTGCGCTCTGTTTATTCTGTTCCGTAAAAACGAGCGGAGATGACGATCCGGCCGATCAAAAATTTTGGAAATCGATCCAACGGCTGAGAGGGTTTGCTGGAGGGTTTTAGGGCTTTGGAGAGGGGTTATTCCCTCATAATTTCTAGGCCTTTCTCTCTCCTAAGCTTGAGAAAGAAGAAGGGGCAAGGAGGAAGAAGAAGGAGATTCCGCCATTGACGGAGCTCCGGAGCTCCGATTCGCGAGACGTTTCCAGATCTGGAAAGTGCATCCCGGTGCGGCTCTTTCCCTCCGATTGGAATCTCGGATCTATGGCGGGGAAGAGAGCTCCAAGGGTAATGATTCTTTCTCCCAGTCCTAGGACGTGTTCTTTGTCCTCTCTTTCTCTTTCTATGCTTGCATGAGGACTCCCTTTCACCAAATGGGTGAAGTGTAGGATTTCCTCTAGTTCTTCAGAACTCCGGGTCGATTGTGTCCGTCCCCGGCATATTGCATTTAGAAATCCGGTAGTCGTGCGGATTTAGGCATTGTGTGTGAAGCCTATTCGTGGCCGTAAGCCCGAATCGGTGATGCTTGATTTGCGACGTTGCATTTAGGTTTAGGCCTAGAATACGTGCCGGAGAATGACTCTGTGAGATCATCAATAGTATTGCGGGACTTGAGATTAGGCGTCATATGAAGATCCTAACGAAAGCCCCTTGCTTGGAGAGTGGTGGAATGCAAACCTTCACCACGAAATTGAAGTGAGTCGTTGTATACCTCCTTCGTTGGTTGTTCTAGTGAAGCCTAAGTCCACTTGGTTGGTGTAGGTGCGTAACTTATCGTGATTGGGAACACCCGTCGGTGTTTCCTTGCAAATGGGCCGAGGTAAAGCTACACCTGCATCGTTATTGTTAACGCGATGAATTGAGCAACGGGCACAAGCTTGTGCCGAACCCGCACCATGCGTATCGGCGAGAGGGGGAAACCTCGGGATGCCGTGTGATCATGGGATAGACCTGTTTGGGAGGGTTCCTCAAATAGGTAAATGCTCAAACATTCACTAAGCTCTTTAGTTTAGCTGGTTAGGTGTGGTCGTGAGAACCCGGGGTTGGTTTTGTATTGATGTTATGATTAGCCTCATGCGTTGCTTAGGCGGTTGTGGGGAACCTTCGGGTGAACCCAACCAACATCATGTGCATTCCCAGGATCAACTCTCTTTGTTGCTACACCTAGAAGATTGATTGTGCTTGAAACCTCACCTTGTGTAGTTTGCACCTTCCTTAGTACTACATGTTTCTTGTACGACTTGTTGCAGGGAAGAAGCTCCGCCACCCCGAGAAAGGGGTGGGGTCGTTATAATTTGGTCAGCTGTGCCGACCGTTGCTTTGTTTGCCACCTCTTGGTGGAATCTTCTTATGCAGGTGCAGGTGAGCCTAACGGGAAATAGCGGGCGGTGGCCCTTTTTGCTGCGTTGGCCCTCGAAGGCCAGCCTCTTTTCTGCTTTTCATGTATTGCCGGCCTGCATGCCGAAGTATGTTTAGGGAGTTTTGTACATTTTTGGAATGTAAGGCCTTAAGGCCGTAACTCTACACTTTATTTTTTCATTCCTGTGATAGTGGACTATTCTGAAAGAAATGTTAAATCTTTATGCTTCCGCTTATGTTTAGTATACTCTGGTGTAGTTCTTTCCTGTATATCTCCTTTTAACGCCTAGCTAGTGTGGTTAGTATAGTGCGGGGTCCCGGCCGGACCTACTGTTATATTATTTGTACTGGCAGGGTGTTACAATCTGCACCGGCCTCTAGTGGTGCCGCGTCTCCTCGATCCCCTAAAATGATATGGTCCACTTGTTGGATCTTATGGCGCCCTTAGAGGGGGGGGGGGGGTGAATAAGGGCTTTATGGAATTTTAGATCTTAATTAAATTTATCAAAGTTTGTGATCAAAGTTTAGGGATATTTTAGAAAAAAATATATTTTGATATCTCAGAAAAGATTGTATTGAAGATTCCTTTTTAAATAAGAGAAACAAAAACATTTTGTTAACAATTGCTAACGCCAGCGTTAAGTGTTAACGCTGGGCGTTAGCTCTCCAGAATATAATCCTTAGAACAAAAAGATCATCACGGTGATTTTACTTATGAAATCTTAAATGAAATACAATTCCAGAAAATCAGAGATAATGAAAACGATTATTGTATTTCAAAGATAATTACACAAATGTTAATTTTAATATTTTGATGAAAATGTAAATTAGAACATTCTTGAAGAGGAAATAAAATCAATTGAATAGATCATTAAAAGACATGATTTTTTTTTATAATAAATTGAATACACAAATGTTTGATTTCAATAACGCTAGAAATCAAGGCGTAAATATGTAAAACACTTTTTGTTGTTTCATCGGTCCTTCTCCCAAGGACCGGTTGGCTATAGCCTATCTATCCCAAGATAAGGCCAATAGCCACCCCCTAGATCTACCCTCGACCTAGTCGCCACGCATAAGGTGGCGAATTACTCCCTAAGCCGCACAAGGACCTAGTCGCCAACATAAGGCGAATTTACCCACTAAATCCTTCCCAGAATCCGACGTTCTCCCCGAACGATTTCTCCACACAAATTACAAAAGGAAAAAGTAAAAGATTACAAGATAAGTAAAGAGAAACTCCCCAAGAAATTTTGAAGATGAAGACGAAGGCGATGTAGATGTTGGCATTCTTAAAACGATCGTCCTTCGTATGGAATATGCATTGTAGACCTTCTCCTTCAAAATCTTCTTTAGATCTTCATGTTAGCCCAAGGGAGATCTTTTAATTGCTGTAGACGAACCTCTCTCCAAAGTATCAGAATTCTAGAATCATCTCAATGAGGAATGAGAGGAGATGTACTTTAAATAGCCTCAGAAGCTAACACGTGGCGTTAATCACTAATGTCGGCGTTAGTGAACGTGCACTATCGTGGCTGAAGTCATGCAAACCATCGGGATCGTGGCAGAAACTAATTTCGTCAAACGAAACTCATTTCGTCGAACGCGCTTTCGTCGATCGGAATCAAAGTTCATCGAACGCCTTCAACGTTCGTCGAACGCAGTTTCATCAAGCGCAATTTCGTCGAGCGCAAGTTCAGTTCGTCGAACGGAATCTCCTTTCGTCGAACGCCTTCAGATTTCATCAAACGCAATTTCGTCAAGCTCAATTTCGTTGAGCGCAAGTTCAGTTCGTCGAACGGAATCTCCTTTCGTCGAACGCCTTCAAATTTCCTCGAACGTAGTTTTATCAACCGGCATCATATTTCATCGAACGGCTAGCAAAGTTTTTCGAACGGCTACCGCCCAGCGATAAGCCCTAACGCTGGCGTTGTCTCTTGCTTCTCGACGGATTCCTTCTCAGCGGTTTCCTTCTCAGCGGTTACCTTCTCAGCGGTTTTCGTCTCAGCGGTTTTCTTCTCAGCGGTTATTAACGCGGGGGGTTAACTACTAACACGGGCGTTAGCTCTCTTTCTAGAGAGTCATATCCAATCAGCAAACTACTCATGTAGTTATAGTTCCTGTAAAACCTGCACACTATAAACACACAAAATACAAGATCAAATACAACACGGTATTTGTTATTCTAAAACCAAGATATGCGGAACATAGGCTCCAACAATCTCCCCCTTTTGATAATAACAAATACCTGTATAAGAAATTAGTGAGATTAAGACCATTTGTGTTTATAGATAAGTGAGGTAATAATATATGCAATAATAACAGGTTAAAGCAAGATAGATTTGATAGCGATAATGCATACTCTTTCTATATGAAGTCCTCCCCCTACATAAGTGTTCTATTATAATTTACTCGCCCTAAATATCTATTTGACTAGATTTCTCAATTTCTTCTCCCCCTTTTGTTATTAGCAAAAGTGGGTAGGGAGGAGTGTATATCTATTAAGATTGATTAGGAACCACTAATTGAAGGATTGTCATGATCGAGCATATGATAGTGTATGCACCTCCTATATGATTACTCCCCCTACAAATATACCCCTTTTTTGAGTTTAATAAAATTATAATGCACTACCCCTAAATATTAGATTTATGCATTTTAATATGCCCTTTTGGTAGTATCAAAAGAGGGTTTAGGAGTGAGTATGTAATAAGGAGTAATATGTTCTATGTCGAGAAGAAAAATAGGATGCAATCAAAAGCTTGTTAAATACTACTTGTTGAGAAAAATATAAGCATGATGTAACATATAGTAGTAAGCAACATAGCTAACATGATAAAGTAAGCATTCTATTTTAAGATACCACTTGTTGAAAGGAAAAAAGATAGAATACCACGGTGTTAAAAAAACATGAATGAGCATAAGTGGTAAACTTAGCAGAAGAATATAATAAGCACTCTTAAACATAAACATCATTTTAGAAGATAAAATCGTACAAAGGATAATGAGTTTTAAATTTGAAAAATTGATGTTTGAGTTATAGATTCAAGAGATGCTATTCCATTAATATAAAATTGCAAGCATGATTTTATAATATCAAGAAAAGATACAAAAACTACAATGTAATAAGATTTGCATTTCAAGTAAACAAAAAGAGTGTAGCGATCATGATTTGTTATCTAGTGCATTTACTTAAGTTTGTAGAGATTGGAGTAGAAGAGCATTAGGATCCAATTCTCATGAGTAGAAGTTTTATGAAAGATAATGATGTGTATAAAGTAGTGTTTTGATAAAGTATACAAGTGAATCAATCAAAAACACATGACATATAATGAAATAATACAACATTAAAATACACAAATAATATTACTTCCACAATATTTCAATGCACATAAATAAAGAGTACAACTACCAAGGTGCTCTGCACACACAATGCTTATTAAGACTTATCAGGGTGCAAAGTAGTGCTTGGGGATCACATTTATACTTTTTAGCTTTATTTTCATTTTTTTGTGATCCGGTGTACTGAGAGAAGTGATGTATAAATGTTTGCTACAAGACACTTTACAATTCTTATCCAAGGTGCTCAACCTCACAATGCTCATTAAGACTTATCAGGAGGGTGAGTAATGCTTGGTGGAGTTTTCCTTGTCATTTATTATTTGCTTTTTAGTTTAGTGACTAAGGACTCTGAATTCACTTGATTTGCAAACATAGCATTTTAAACCACATTTCTCTAAAGAATAAGTGCATGAAAGACAAAGAATTGTAATAACCAATTCAATGTTGTGTAGGTAATCTATTTATGCATTTAAATTATTTATGTTATTACACTACACAATCATGCAAGTATAAGATTGTAAACATATGTATCTATCAAAAACAAGTGAGTGAATAAATCATTATCAAACATAATACATTACTCATACTTAGAGGCATGCTAAGCATTTCTACACATGTATATCTATAATCGATTTCATTGCACATAACAAGATAATTTTCAAGGCATGACAAATACAAAACAATGTTCTTTAAGAAACTTGAAAGTTAAATTAAACATTGTATTTAATCTTTAATTGATATAATTAATCATCCTTGACAATGGCAATGAATAACAATCAGTTTTTATAAATTTTTGAATTTTTATATATGCACACAACAATAAACACACATAAAGAGAGAAAAAACATATTTTTGTTCTTTGAAATTGTTTTGTAATTTTGTATTTGTTTTTTTATATATATTCTCTGGAAAACATAGAAGTCTTTTTAGCCCAATCAGTAAATGATATTCTTTGCCAGAAAAATAAACCCCAAATAATGCATAAACAAAACAGAAATTTTTCCAAAAAGAAAAAAAATTTATAACAAAGGGGCTAACGCCAGGCGTTAGCTTCTTAACGCCAAAACAGAACTGCATTTCTTGATTTTTTTTTGAAAAATGTTTTTCAAAATTCATTTGTATTATAAAGAGGTCTTCCTTTAGTTGAAATTTCAGACTTTTTAGAGATGATTTGAAGGCTCTTTTAAGCATGTTTTCGATACTTTTTCAAATACTTGTGTTTTATCATTAAAGCTCAAAATAATAAAATATCCAAACACAAGATGCATAGATTGAACAAAAATAATATGCATGATTTAAGTATAAAGAGTGAGATGATGTTCATGCAATGAATATAATATAAGTATATCTAAGATCAAGATACCTTAACTACATGTCTACACTCTAGCCCCGTACTAAGTGACGGATGGGCATGAGGAGTTGCACACATGTCGTAGGTTGGGGTGTTAATCCCATATGCATACAAAAGACGATGCTCAACCTAGCACTCTTTCCCCCCAGTGCCTCGCAAGTCCCTACTGGAACCCTCCCCGGTTAAGGACAAGACATAACTTAGAGGATAGGTCTCTAATGCCACACAATCCTATGCCCTCGCTAATATGAGACACATGTCATAGGTTTAATGATTATGGACATACTAAGCGTGTAAGCCTTAAATATATAAACTATGGTATAATTACATGATTAGTTTTGGATTTACACTTATATCGAAGATTGTTGATTTTAAATCCATTTAGAAAAAATTTATTCATGCAAATAACTACAAAGGAAATTATGATTTTCATATTCTAGTAATATAATTTACTTTAGCATTGCAAGATATATAACTAGCATGGACATTGATTTCTACCAATAGTAAGTGATGATGCTAGTATGATGAATTATGACAACAAGGTGCAAAGCTAAGTAAAATTGGACAAATATATAATTAAATTGCATGTATTCAAACATAGAGTTTTGAATTTTCATAGACCTAGAAAGAAGTGACAATTCTATTTGATTTCATCTTGTTGATATCAAGTTAATTCATAGGTCTAAAGATAATGAGATACATGCAAACAATAGAGATGCACATCACACATACAAAACAAGATATGAAACAATAATACCAATTGCAATCATATATTTCATAATTCCTAAGGTTGATAGAAACAATTGATTTAAGATAGTTATTGATAGATCATGAATTATGATATATGATTATAGTGAATTTTAGCATAGGATATTAATAGATCATGGTGGTGATAGTGAAAACATATTCATCATTTTTGTAAAAAAAAAATTGATTTTAATTTGTAGAAATTAGACAAAACAAACACAAGGTATTTAAAAATAATGATAGTAAAATAATTTTTCAGAAAAATAATAATTAGAGAAATCAGAATTTTTAGGAAAAAATGCTACCGCCAGCGTTAGTGATAACGCTTGGCATTAGCAACAGAGTTACAATATTTGATTTAAAACACATTTTTTTTTATATTATTTGATTTCGATTTTTCTCGATTATGATTTTCAATATAGGGGCTATTATATGCAGCAACGAAAAATAGACAAATATGCAATAAGTTGTGCATTTAATATTTTAGCCTAAACCCCCTAAAAGTCCATTTAAATCCAATTTTGAAAGTAATTTCATTAGTCTTAATAATATCATTTAGCAAATTTAGCATTCAATTTATAATGATAATATAAGACATTTATAGGCAATGGATTTAAAAAGGATAAAACATAGAAAAAGAAAAGATAGATCACTTAAAAAAATTATGACTTTATGTTCAATTTAATTCAATTTGATTTGTTAAACATTAGGCTTAAAATGAAAGTCATATCTCATGATATATAAAGTGATCATAAACAAGTTGGCTCAAAAATAAAAAATAAACAAAAGAAAAAGCAATTATGCATATCATGAAGTAGAGTAATGATATTTCATTTTTAATTTATTTCTACTTCATGCAATACAATGATTCCAAGTGAATGAGAGATTTAGGTATCCAAGGGGGACCATGTGTGATGGTTCCTTTGGGTACCCAAATACATCGTGTTGGCTTTTGGAGAGATAGTGATGAAATTATAAGTGGAGCTAGTGTTTCGTTTTTAATTTTGGGCCTCCATTCATACTTTGGTTGTTTATCTTTTAAATTCATATTATGATTATTTGACATCTTTTTGTGATGATAGTTGTTTGAAAAATAATTCATTTGGGATTTATGTTTATTCAAATTATTTTTCAAAATACATTGATGTTGATAATCATAATGAATTTTATTATATGGATTCTTTGAGAGTTTATAAGAGTAATGGTCTTTCTTAAGAATTGAATGTTGAAAAAGTGGGTTACAATATGTTTTAAATGATTGGTTCTTATTTTGATGATTTTCATTTCCACTCTTTCTTATAGACATACTCTTATAATATGAAGTTAAGCTTTTAGACTTTTGATAATTTGATAAACTAGAAATAAAAGATTTTTTATTATATGAAAAATTTTGAATAAACATTTTTAATGATTCTAGTTTATCCTTTAAATTATCATTTTCTTTTAACAATTTTTCATTATGCTCTTTTGAAGTTAAAAGACCTTTTTCCAAAACCTTGAGTTCTTCTCTAAAAGTATTATAATCAAAACAAGGTTTAGCATTTTTATAAGAGCATGAAAGAGAATTTGAAACATCAATATAAGATTCTACTTTAGTGTTTGCTTTTAAAGTTTTATTTTCTAAACGTAATTTGGAATTAGCATATTTCAACTTTGAAATTTTACGTTTAGCAAATTTAAGCACACGAAATGTAGAAATTGAATTTATTACAAAAATAGAAGATTTAGATTTTCTTACCTTGTTATTGTTTCCGTCTTCTCTTTGCTTGATGTTTTGCCATCAATTGAGTTCAATATTATTTCTCTCTTAGATTGATCTTCCTCCAAGAATGAGACCTCGTCGATTTCTTCTCTTGGATCCATAAGGAATTCCTCTTATTCATCATCTGTGAAAGGAAGACTATAAGTATTTTCAAGAAATTTCCAAACTTCAAAAGCAGTAGGAAGCGTATAAATAAGTTTTAAAATATTTTGATCAAGAGCACAATATAAACTATTCATAGATTTGACATTTAAAAATATTTCATTTTTATTTAAAATACTTGGGGACATTTTAATAGTAATATTCCAAACTTAAATATCCATAGATTTAAGAAATTTTTCCATAAGAGTTTTCCACCCATTATAATTTTCACCCATAAATAATGGTGGACATAATGATTTTTCATTTTCATAAAAAATTATCCCCTCTAGAAGATGCGAGATCATGAAGCGCCATTATTCCCGATTGTGAAGCCGTATTGGAATAACCTACGCTCTGATACCACGTGTTGGATCTTACGGCGCCCTTAGAGGGGGGTGAATAAGGGCTTTATGAAATTTTAGATCGTAATTAAATTTATCAAAGTTTGTGATCAAAGTTTAGGGATATTTTAGAAGAAAATATATTTTGTTATCTCAGAAAAGATTGTATTGAAGATTCCTTTTTAAATAAGAGAAACAAAAACTTTTTGTTAGCAGTTGCTAACGCCGGCGTTAAGTGTTAACGCTGGGCGTTAACTCTCCAGAATATAATCCTTAGCACAAAAAGATCGTCACAATGATTTTAATTATGAAATCTTAAATGAAATACAATTCCAGAAAATCAATGATAATGAAAACGATTATTGTATTTCAAAGATAATTACACAAAGGTTAATTTTAATAGTTTGATGAAAATGTAAATTAGAACATTCTTGAAGAGGAAATAAAATCAATTGAATAGATCATTAAAGGACATGATTTTATTTCATAATAAATTGAATACACAAATGTTTGATTTCAATAACGCTAGAAATCAAGGCGTAAATATGTAAAAACACTTTTTGTTATTTCACAGGTCCTTCTCCCAAGGACCGGTTGGCTATAGCCTATCTATCCCCAGATAAGGCGTCTATCCAGCCCCTAGATCTACCGTCAACCTAGTCGCCATGCACAAGGCGGCGAATTATCCCCTAAGCCGCACAAGGACCTAGTCGCCAACACAAGGCGAATTTACCCACTGAATCCTTCCCGGAATCCAATGTTCTCCCCGAACGATTTATCCACACAAATTACAAAAGGAAAAAAGTAAAATATTATAAGATAAGTAAAGAGAAACTCCCCAAGAAATTCTGAAGGTGAAGACGAAGGCGATGTAGATGTTGGCATTCTTAAAACGATAGTCCTTCGTATGGAATATGCGTTGTAGACCTTCTCCTTTAAAATCTTCTTTAGATCTTCATGTTAGCCCAAGGGAGATCTCTTAATTGCTATAGACGAACCTCTCTCCAAAGTATCAGAATTCTAGAATCATCTCAATGAGTAATGAGAGGAGCTGTACTTTAAATAGCCTCGGAAGCTAACGCATGGCGTGAATCACTAACAGCGGCATTAGTGAACGTGCATTGTCAAGGCTGAAATCATGCAAACCGTCGGGATCGTGGCAGAAACTAATTTCATCGAACGAAACTCATTTTGTCGAACGCGCTTTCATCGATCGGAATTAAAGTTCGTCGAACGCAGTTTTGTCAAGCGCAATTTCATCGAGCGCAAGTTAAGTTCGTCGAACGGAATCTCCTTTCGTCGAATGCCTTCAGATTTCGTCGAACGTAGTTTCGTTAAGCGCAATTTCGTCGAGCGCAAGTTCAGTTCGTCGAACGGAATCTCCTTTCGTCGAACGCCTTCAGATTTTGTCGAACAAAGTTTCGTCAACCGGCATCACATTTCGTCGAACGGCTAGCGAAGTTTGTCGAACGTCTACCGCCCAGCGATAAGCCCTAATGCTAGAGTTGTCTCTTTCCAGAGAGTCATCTCCAATCAGCAAACTACTCATGTAGCTATAGTTCCTGTAAAACCTGCACACTATAAACACACAAAATACAAGATCAAATACAACACGGTATTTGTTATTCTCAAACCAAGAGATGCGGAACATAGGCTCCAACACCACTGACCGTTTGTCAAAAAGACTAAGCCTCATTTTCCCCATCCATCCCCTAGTGGCCCTAGGCACTGAGCGGGAGTATTAAGCAGAGGACAGCAAATGGTATTAAACAAAGTAGGTGACATGTCTTAGCTACAGGAGTATCTATCACTACACAGGTGTTAATAAATAATTGAAGTAGTAAACAATATGTAAGCAGGATAAAGAACAAGTAAAGAACAATAAAGTAAGCAGGTAAAGACAGGTATATAATTGGAAAGTAACCATTGATTTATAGGAATGCCCATACAAACCTATAGACCAAGGGGTCCTTTAGCAAGGCCTATCATGTAAAAAGTCCCATAACCAATTTATACGATAGGAGTAGGGGTTGAAATGCAACGTTTATGCTATAACATGTAGTGTTATGCGGGGTGTGGGTGAGTGTATTATTGAGTTAATCTTGCAAAACAATTCTTCACCTACAATTTAGGGTTAATCTTGGACTTCCTAAGGTCTACCTTGTGAGGGGATCGCAGCGGTACTAGGAGAAACGATGGGATGATAGCCCTAGAACATACCCCTCTTACCATTTCACTGGAGTTAACCCTAAGTGTTTTATATTCCACTCCAAGGGAAAGGCGATCTTTCGTCAATCCTGAGCACAACCTTGCCCCTTATCTTATCGGGCACACTCAACATATAGACTCCTATTGGTGACCTCAAATCTCCTCAACCAGACTAAGTACGCCATCTCCCTCCCATTCCCACCTAATGGTCTACAAGTTATCTTAACTCTACTGTTTTACTATACGTAGACCAAACGAGCTACAAGAGGTGCATGAGAGGAGGTACTCCAAATAATCATCTGAATGACCCAAGATTATTATTGGTGGTGTAATATGGTATTTTAACACCATCTCCAGAAATTCATAATTTTTCTACTTTATTTGTATTTATTATAATTTCTCCAAAATTAGGGAACCTTTGATTTTGTACATCAAGCATGGTTTTTTGACATGGTATGGCTTCACTAAAATTTGTACAACTAGATAACAGCAAAATAACAACCAAACATGAATTTCACAATTTTCCACAAAGCTATTGACCTCCAATTAAAATACAAACTAATTAATCAAGATCAACGATTAACAAAGAAGCTACTAGAAATTCTCTTTTAACAATTACAAGAAAATTAGTAGGTGTTCAAAATGGTCACAAAAGTTCACTGATGAAGTTCCATTATTTTCTAAATCCATTTGACCATATAAGTCCATTAATTAAATAAACATGTCCAAGGTCACCTTGTGAAGGGAACAATATATAATTAACTCCAAAAATTATTCTAAAATTAAAAATCATGTGTTTGGCCTAACAAGTCCTCTGACCAATTTACATAATTTTTTAGTGAGTATTAAACCCATAATTAATTTTTATACCACAAGTGCACAAATTGAGGGTTATGAATGAAGTACCAAAAATATCACTTCAAAATTCTTTACAAAATCATCAGAGAATAATATGATCAATAAAAATTCACTGCCAAAGTTTCATAAACATCCTAGGCTATATGAGCATGTAATTCCTTATAGTAAGAAAGAGCACTAAATGATTCTTCGTTAAATTAGAGAGAATTAAAGTCTCCAAAAATTCCAAATAAATTACCTAGGGCTCTACACCACCCAATTAACCTCTCTACAAATTTCAAGTCAATCCAAGGACATATGAGCCTATGTCCTTCAATAGGTTCAAGGTAAAACCCTAAGGTTTGAACTAGGGTTCTAGGGCACAACTACTCCAAATCACACCAAGTCTTCGGAGGAGGTGTTTTATGTGATATTAAATTAGTGGTCAAGGTTTCATCACGTTTGGGTGAGATTTGCCCATTCAACCCAACAAGTGCACTTTTGACCTTTCAACACTTAGTTTACCAAGCTTGGGTTACTCAATTACTCAACCAAGCCAATCCCAAATGGAATGAAATTTTTACCAGAGACATGTAATGACTATAAGGACCACCCACCAAATTTGAAAGTGTTTAGAGGCCTCTAGACCCTAAAATTAACTGATACATGGATTATCAAATGTTTGCAAAAACCTTAGAAGAATGTCCTCCAAAAATTCTCATTTTTGGATATGTTAAGGGTGTGGGTGCAAACAGCATATGTTTCAATTTTCAAGACATTTGGATGACTGGATTGATGGGGGCACACAAATCAAGCTCTGGTCAACCCCTATGTACAGGTTGCACCATTTTGAGTGCTGCAGTCAAACTAGTGTGACAAATTGCCTAAAATCAATTTTAAATTAAAGTAGACATCAGGGGCTACAAGTTTGGTATAGATCACTTTTCCAGTAGAGGGCTTTAAGTATTTTCTATAATTATTTCTAACTACTACCAGTAAAGGGACAGAAATAGGAATATCAAATATATTATTACATAAACTTGCACAGATCTTAAAGCACAAACGAAGGGCATCCCTTCATCTTCTTCAATTAGCCAACGACCACGGTTGGCCCGTCTTGTAGCAACTTGGGAGGTGATTTCCCGGCCACCTAGAAGCTCTCCCGGTCGGCCAATACCTCCACCACCTCCGTTGAGGTGGCGGTCGGCGATGTACGATGGTTGGCCGGCCGGAGGCAGCCGGAATCAGGGAAATTAACGAGAGAAGAAAAGCTTGAACACAAGCTTACGATCATACCGATCCAAGACCAATTGGCCCCAAAATCTAGCGGCCAAAATGAGGAGATCTACCCACTAAGAAATAGATGAGAGGAGAGGACCTGAATTGTGTCTTGTAGTTATGCCGATCACCGGTCCGCCATGGTTATTCGAGAGCTCTTGGGTGCCATGTCGGTAGGTGCTTAAGTAGGAAAATTCTTCTAGAAAAATGGGTGATACTCATTCCCTCCACCCCTTGAGCCCTTTTATAGAACCAAATCCTGGTGGGGAGGAGATGAAGCTTGGGATTCCTCCATTAACACCATTCATGGTGAAAATTTTGTCCATCCCCAAAGGTCACCACATTCACCCTCCTTAAAAGTTTGAAAACCTCTTAATATTCTTCTAATTGATAGGGAGAATGAATCCCCATCAATTGGGAGGACTTTTGGACTCCCTTGGCCATGAATTTGGCCAGCAAAACGAGTCTCGCCCGCCTCCCGTCGATTGGGCTACCGTCGACGCTAGTACTAGCGTCAGCGTTAACATCTTGACGGCGTAACGCTCGCCGGTTTGGCAACCGCGAGGCGCTACCACTACCACCAGCGATATCGCCTGCGCTATCATCTCGACATTATTTTGTTTGTCTCAGCGGTTCAGTGTTCATCTCAGCGGTTCAGTGTTCATCTCAGCGGTTCACCTAAACCACCACAACCGCCAGCGCTAGCCACTAGCGCTGGCGCTAGCGCCGCAATCAATACACCCCCTTCTTTCTACGATTGGATAATTGGGGTATTATGAGGGGACCCCTTTACTGGGTTAGACACGTCATGGTTGGCTCATGGGTCACGGTGATGCCCTAAGGCCAGCCCTAGGCTTGGAAACTGGAAATCATTATCCGCAGACTAAGGTGATTTTTGCCTCGAGCCTAAGCTCTTATTTTCTCTTCGTAGACCATAGGGTTTTGTCATGACCTAATCATGACAAAACTATCCTAGGAGTCTAGTTGTTTCGGGGATGTTACAAATTCTAATACATAAAAATAAAAATTTCGTCCCCGAAATTCAGGTTAAGCCTGCGGGGTTTCTAACGCAAGTGCTTGAATGTACCCTGGAGAATTTAAATTATACCTGGCGCGAAAAGCTCCGAATACCTCTACTGCATCAAGTCTAGTGGCTCCTAAGTGTGCTCCTCCTGCCCATGATTCCTCCACAGGACGTTGACTAGCGAAACCTTCTTGCGTCATAGGACTGGCATCTCGGTGTCGTCTATCCGGACCGGCTCCAGAAGAACCGACCGATCAGTAGCTACTGACATCCGCTATAGATATCTGCTGCTCCGGCCATAGTAAATCTCTCCTAAGGGAGGAGATGTGGAAGACGTCGTGCACTCCCGCTAGCTCCGGCGGCAGCTCCAGTCTGTACGCCAGGGGACCGATCCGCTCCAGGATCCTGTGAGGCCTCATATACTTAGGACTGAGCTTCTTTCGCCCGCGTACCCGCGAGACTCCATGAATCAGACGTATCTTCAGAAACACCCAGTCTCCAACTTGGAACTCTATTGCACGATGTCGCTCATCGTAATATTTGGCCTGCTTGCTCTGGGCTTCCAGCATCCTGTCTTAGATCAGTCTCACTTGAGCATCAGTATCCTCCACGAACTCTGAGCCGAGTGCCTTAGGATCCTCATCCTGGATCCAAGACAGTGGAGTCTTGCACCTCCGTCCGTATAACGCCTCGTAAGGGGCCATGCCTATGTTGTACTGATGACTGTTGTTGTAGGAAAACTCTACAAGCGGCAATCTTCTCTCCCATGGCTCTCCGCGGTCCAAAATGCATAGGCGAAATAGATCCTCCATCGTCTGGTTGGTACGTTCCATTTGCCCGTCTGTCTGTGGGTGGAATGTTGTACAGAATGTCAACCGCGTACCCAAATAAGCCTGGACCGATCTCCACTCTCGGGATGTAAATCGTCATCCTGATCCGACACGATCGTCCTAGGCACACCATGATACCGGACAAACTGCTCCACAAATCTCCGTACCAAATCTCTGAATGAAGCTTCCTTCCTGGCCGGAATGAATCTGGCTACCATCGTTAACTTGTCGATGATCACCCATATCAAATCATCCATGCATGTGATCGGGGAAGTCCATGTATAAATTCCATCGCGATGTCGTCGAACTTCCACTACGGCACCGGGAGTGGCTGTAATAATTCGGTCGGGCTCTTGCATTCCGCCCTTACGAGCTGGCAAGACTCGCAGTGGGTAACAAAATAAGTGATGTCCCTCTTCATGCCCGGCCAATACATGGCCCTCTTCAAATTCATTGTCATCTTCGAGATACCCGGTGCACTGAGTACTTATTGCAGTGAGCCTCGGTCATAATGTCATCCCGAATGTTGCCCACTGCCGGTATGTAAACTCAACCTCTGAAACATAATAGCCCATCCTTCAATGAATAATCCCCCATCGTACCTCCCTCCAAGGCCCTGAATATCAGCTCTAACTTGGCATCATGCCTCTGCACATCCCTGATGCGATCTCGAATGTCATATGTGGTACTCATCGCCGCCAAGTACTCCTCATATGATGCAGCACGCCCAGGGCCGACCCACCCTGGCTCGGCCAGAAGGAACCCGTTTCAGTCGCACTGCCGGGCTGCAGCCCAAGCACCCCAACCCGTCTCCGGGCGAAATGTCGGAACAGCGGCAAACGATTAGTAGCGGTCGAAATTCTAGTTGAGATTAATTCCCTTGTTAGCAACAAATTGTGCCAATCTTGGAGAGCAAGTCAAGGCTATGCCGAGCTTTGTTCCCGCACCGGATCTTCCCAATCCGGATCACAAGAGATTCAATAACAATGATTCGAAATCAGAACTTGCAAGCGATGCGTTTTAAAATCACGGAAAAGACGGTTCGAAAACACCTCCACAAATCTCACAGCAAGAAATCACAAATGGGGAAGAAGTTACCCAACCAAGAAGATGAACACACAAGATAAGGTGGGAGATTCACTCTCTCCAAGGATCCACCGGCGTCACACTGAATGGGGTTGCAACCTTCTTCCTTGGAGTCGCACCGGAGGAAGCCACGCCGGAGTCGCACCGAACGGGATGGAGATCGCAAGGGGAGGCTTCACACCAAGGGGGCGGCAAGGGGAGAACTCCTTGTGGCCGAAATTTCCAAGAGGGAAATAGGGTTTGGTTTTTTTTTCTCTTCAATGCTTCATCTCTTCATAATGGCCTCCTTATATAGGAGTTACAACAAAACCTTAACCATCCATGATGGAGATGTAATCTCATCCATCTGTATGGTTAAATACACACCATAATAAAATAAATTGTCCAAAAATAAAAATGATAAACTTTTATGAATATAAAATTATCATCAAACATGACATAATTTTATATTCATAAATAAAAGTGCATAAATAAAACTTTAATTTTTCACGGCGGCTTTGGCACGCCGCGGGCGGAGATTATAATGCGGACTTCCTTCAGCATCATCATGGCACATCAAATCTTTGTGTCGCAGCGCCTCGGCAACCGGGTCATCATCAAGGAGTGTCGGAGGGGCCGCGCCGAGAGATAGCGGCGGAGAAGCTCGGCATCAAAACGTTGAAGCTCAGTCGCGAGTACCCAAGAGTCGTCTGAGGGAGGGCGGTCACGCCAACAGATGAGGAAGCGATATGTAGCACCATCAGGAGTAGCAAGTTGCTCAGCAGCAAGGATCACATCTGGAGTGAGAAACGTCTTGGGAAACCTGGGAAACATGTCAGCAGTAGGAATAAAAGAAGACAACGTACCATCCGATGTCATACCTGCGGGGACCAAAGGAGAGAGATCATCCGAACTACCACTCCCCAACCCATTAGAATTTTTGGTGGAGGGAGAAGACGACAAAGAATCCAACTCATGCGGATGCGAAACAAACAGCGTCAAATCCGAGACATTAAAAATAGGGGATATACCCCAATCAACAGGCAAATCTAACACGAAAGCGTTGTCACCTAGCTTCTTTATAATCCGAAAAGGGCCAGCACGCTTTGGTGCTAACTTTTTAACGGTGCCAGTTGGCATTCGTTCGGGAACTAACCGTACTAAAACCAGATCGCCGACTTGAATGTGTGACACCCTCCTATGTAAATTAGCATGCGTTCGATAATACTTGTATTGATCGGTCAAGGTAGCTCGTATACGTGCATGTAAGTCATGAATATGTTGGGCGAATGATTGTGCGAACTGACTTGTCTTGTACGTTGGGGGCAACGGAACCAAGTCAAGAGGCACAGGGGCCTTGTACCCGTGACCAATCTCGTTTGGAGACAGACCGGTGGACCGATTTTTGGAATTATTATATGCCAGCTGGGCGTGGGGGAGAAGAAGATCCCACGTGCCTTTATGATCGCTCACTAGACATCTTAGAAGGTTCCCAAAGGGAGTGGTATCGGGAGCACGAAGCCTAGGACGATCCCAAAATTTATGGTCAACTAGCATAGGAAGGACAACCCAACGAAACCACTCATCTCGTCCCGCGGTGGTAACGGGTTCCATACCATACTTCAAGGTTGGGACCAAAGTAGGGGGGCCCAAGCAACCATAAATGGGTGACGGTTCAACGGGGGAGCTAACACTAGCATATGGTCCACTAGTGCAGAGAAGGTGCCCACACAACTACTACCAACAGATAACGGATTGGACCACTTGTCCTCCCCACTAGAAGACACAGGAAACTCACTAGCCCTAATCCTGCTATCAAGAGTGTGAGGAGGTCGCCCCATCTCCTCGGCTTTCTCACCAGCATCATCCAAATCACTTGGCTCTATTTGAGAATTTTCAACAACCTCCGGAATGATATCGGGATGACCAACAGGAGGCTCCCTAAAGCGAATGGGATCATGTAAGGGTTGACTATTCAGGGCAACCTCAGTTTCAGACACTAAGCCAATCGTGGGAGTATCAACATGAACAATATGGCCTATGGGCAGGCTAGGACTAACCGGACCAGTCTCGGGTTTAACGGTCAGGCATAAATTGTTCGTTTCTGAGTGGCTAATACAGTCTATAGGCTGATTTTGACTAGAGGTGTCAACATCCCTTTTCGTTGCTAAGCATAGGGGTGTCGACTCAGCAGGGCTACAAATGTCCCCAGATGGGACCGATGGCTTCGTAGGCGGAGTGGACCTAAGAGATATAAGCCGACCTTGATACATGAAGTCTAAGGTGCCATCGCGATCATCGTATATAATATCATGGCTAGCAAGCCAAGGGTGTCCTAACAACACATGGAAGTCCTTCATTGGAAGGACATCACACCAAACATACACTCAGAATAGGCTTTGACGGTGAGGGGCACCAAACATCGTTGGGACACAAGAATAACACTCTCATCAGGACACACAAGGTGGTATGGGCAAGGATGTGGCTCGGTGGTCACCAACATCTTAGACACCGCATTCTCCGTTATAGCATTGGTATGACAGACGCTATCAACGACCAACCTGCATCACTTCTCACCGTGCTTAAAGTTTAAATGAAATTGATGTTTCGGGTCGCGGCGGAGCCTAATCACCTTCACAGCGTCATTTCGACCCTTACCTAACTCCTTTAAATTAGCCGGTGGTGCAGTTATTCGTGAGAGTGCCGGGGGATACCCCGGGCTCAGCCTAGTAGTCATTACTAGTGAGAGTTCATGTGCGGACACGGACAAAGTTATAATGTCTCCAATTTTCAGGCCAACCTAACGTGGTCGAATCGAAAAATTTTCTATTTTAATGTTGTTGGAAATAAGAGCAGGAAGCTACAGAAAAATTTTCAGATTTATTTGACAAGTTTTAAAATTCCAAGGCTTTTACTAAATGCAGACCAATCCGAAAATTTCAGGAATTTGAATTTTGAATTTCAAAAATTTGAATTTTGAATTTCAAAATTTTGAATTTTGAATTTCAGAAATTTAAATTTTGAATTTGAATTGTGAATTTCAAAAATTTGAATTTTGAATTTGAATTTTGAATTTCAAAATTTTGAATTTTGAATTTCAAAATTTTGAATTTTGAATTTCAAAAATTTGAATTTTGAATTTGAATTTTGAATTCCAAAATTTCAAATTTTGAATTTTAATTGTTTTTGGAAAGGAATCGTGCAAGATTAATTAAGATTTGGTTGTTTTCGAAAGGATTCGTGCAAGATTAATTAAGATTTGGTTGTTTTGGAAATGAATCGTGCAAGATTAATTATTGGTCGGCGTCCTATGGTAAGAAATAAGTTAGGATGGTATCAATTAAAATTATTTTTATTTTATTTTTTTATTTTTATTTTTTTTTGCTGAAAAATAACAGATTTAGGACGCTAAACGCAGATCAGAACTTCTAAACAAGCTAAAATTTTACGAAAGATAATTTTATTCTCGCTTAAAAACTAAGGTAAGTAAAATATTTTTTTGATTTTCTTGTAGAAAATAATAAGTAGAATATCCAGATATTTTGTTTTTGAATTTCGCAAAAAAATGAGAATTTTAGACCGCTATTCGCAGACCGACGAAATTTTATTTTTAATTTTGAATGCCAAATCGTGTGACGATTGTGAGTGTCGGCGTTCTACGACAACCTAAGGATTGCGTCAATTAAGAAATTGACACGAACCTAGCTCTGATACCAAATTGATGTAGGGATGAACGAGACACGTGGACGTTACGCTAAAGGAAGAACATTCATCACATAAATTAGAATAACATAGGAGGGCTCCGACCAAGAGCGAACAAAAAGGGGTCGGTTGGCTCGCAAATACGATGGATAAAATTATGCGGGACCCGATACAACGTCCTTAAGACCTACCTCTCCAACAAGCACACAACTCACCGCACCTACACAAGCATTTATTCTTCAACTTGAGTCGTTTCAAACGCAGCTGTTGCTGTCCACTCAAGGCTCCGGTAGATCGGACTAGATTGGACCGTCTTAGCCCGGGAGCATTTGAGAGAGCAAACAATCACAGAAAAAGAGAAAGCTAACAAGACAATTGTTTTAACGTGGAAAACCCGTCAACTGGTATGAAAAACCACGCGGCCGGCTCTGTGCCGGCCGAAACCTCAACTATTTATTGGTTGTTGTACAAAGCTACTTTAAAGAACTCGAGGGCGACATGCCGCCTCTCGTTACAATTGTTGAGAGAGAGATACTCGGAGGGTGACAAGCCACCGCTCCATGAGCTAAGACTTTTGTCTGATGCAGAGGGGGATGCTGCGCTCTAAGCGCTCTAGAGGTTTTCACTGCAGCTTGAATGTTGGATCGATGTGCTCTGTGCGTCTTTGTCTCTGTCGGTTGTCTCCTGCTGCGCGAGAGGAGTTTGGAGTGCTGTTCATGCTGGAGGCTGGAGCGTTTGTTCTTGAGTGCGCGGAGTGCTTGTTGCTGAGTACGCGGGGTTATGCTTGGACGGTCTGGAGAGCGGAGCGCGCAGAGGCGCTCTTGGAGCAGTCTTCAGAGCGGAGCGCACGGAGGCGCTCTTGGAGCGGTCTTGAGAGCGGAGCGCGCGGAGGCGCGCTTGGAGCGGTCTTCAGAGCGGAGCGCGCGGAGGTGCGCTTGGAGCGGTCTTGAGAGCGGAGCGCGCGGAGGCGCGCTTGGAGCGGTCTTCAGAGCGGAGCGCACGGAGGTGCGCTTGGAGCGGTCTTGAGAGTGGAGCGCACGGAGGTGCGCTTGGAGCGGTCTTGAGAGCGGAGCGCACAGAGGCGCGCTTGGAGCGGTCTTGAGAGCGGAGCGCACGGAGGCGCGCTTGGAGCGGTCTTGAGAGCGGAGCGCACGGAGGCGCGCTTGGAGCGGTCTTGAGAGCGGAGCGCACGGAGGCGCGCTTGTGAGTGCGCAAGGAGGAGGCGCGCTTGTGAGCGCGCAAGGAGGACGTGCGCTGGTGAGCGCGCAAGGAGGACGTGCGCTGGTGAGCGCACAAGGAGGACGCCCACTGGTGAGCGCGCAAGGAGGAGGCGCGCTTGTGAGCGTGCAAGGAGGAGGCGCGCTTGTGAGCGCGCAAGGAGGACGCACGCAGGTGAGCGCGCAAGGAGGACGCGCGCTCGTGAGCGCGCAAGGAGGACGCGCGCTCGTGAGCGCGCAAGGAGGACGCGCGCTCGTGAGCGCGCAAGGAGGACGCGCGCTCGTGAGCGCGCAAGGAGGACGCGCGCTCGTGAGCGCGCAAGGAGGACGCGCGCTCGTGAGCGCGCAAGGGGGACGCGCGCTCGTGAGCGCGCAAGGAGGAGGCGCGCTCGTGAGCGCGCAACGAGGACGCGCGCTCGTGAGCGCGCAAGGAGGACGTGCGCTCGTGAGCGCGCAAGGAGGAGGCGCGCTTGTGAGCGCGCAAGGAAGAAGGAGGAGAGAGAAAATCCGTAGGAGGATTTTCCCGGGTGGAGAGAGAGAAAGTCTCAAAAGGGGGGAGAGATGGAGGAGGAGAAGATCAAAAAAAGAGAAGCCTTGGTGTTCTATTTATAGTTTTTGAGGGTGGCACTTTCGTAATTAAATGGGTGGTTAGGGTAGTTATGGTGGTTATGCGGCTACCCGCACACCATAACCAATTTATGTGTTATACGCACACTTATCATGAATATAGCTACGCGCACACCAATTTGTATAGTTTTGCGGTGATATGTATTCATATGACGGATATGGTTATGCGCATACCATAACCATATTATTTGCTATACGCAGACCGTATTGAAGGATTTTACTATTTGCACCCCCATGTTGGAGGATTTTACTATTTACACCCACATATTGAGGATTTTACTATTTACACCCACATGTTGAAGGATTTTACTATTTACACACACATGTTGGAGGATTTTACTATTTGCACTCCATGATGGGGGGTTTACTATTTGCACCCCCATGTTGGGGGATTTAACTATTTGCACCCCATGATGCAGAATTTTACTATTTGCACCCCCATGTTGAAGGATTTTACTATTTGCACACACATGTTTGGTGGTTACGGGGCTAGTGGGGTTTCTTTGGATAACCGCACACCCATGAATGGGGTGCGGTTAGCGCCTTCAAGGAAACCCTATCATTTGCCCCCCAAGTCCCCGAAGTTCAGAGCCGAGGCGAGAGAGGTGCGGGGACTTTTTGTGCGAAATAATTGTGGCGATTGTGGTGGAGTCAGCAACGTGATATGGAAGGAGGTGCTTGAAGAGTCTCGGAAAGGACTTCCTGTAGCGGAGCGGTGTGAGGAAGGTGCGCTCGCATGCTGTGCGGATGTAGGAGTGGTGCCCACATGTGGTGAGCGCGCGGGGAGCACACCTGTGTGATGTGGCTCATACCTACGAGCCTTTGCTCGTGAAGGCTCGGGCGACTCCTTGGCCTTTCAGGGAGCGAGGCATTGTCCTCAGGGGTAGTTTATGTAGTGGCGCTCCTCATTAGTTGTGGAGCATGTTGATGTTTGAAAGTGACGGTATGGGATACCTGCAAGTCCGGGAGTGAAGTTCCCCTGTACGGAGGTGTTGTCGCATTGCTGAGATATATCTGAGCTTGATGTCGGAGGTCTCTTCGAGGGTGAGAGGGAGACTGGTGTTGATGTGGATGAGGCATGACTCCGTCTTTATCGTTTCTTTGCACATTTGCATTGTGCAGCAGCTTGGTACTTTGCTTACAAGTCTTTGGTAGCTCCTTGAGCGTTGCTTGAGTGTTTATTTACTGTTCCAGCATTGAGCACTTGCTTGTGATGATGGTTAAGCTTTTGTGGTGTTGTAATCATCTTGTGCGGTCAACTGCATTTTTCTTCTTGGATGTTGGCGTTTGGAGGACGAGACACAGGTGGTGCTGGAACTTACTACGTGGGCGAATGGAGGGCGATTTGAGCCGAGTAGTGAGAGGTTCACGTTACCGACCTAGGGGATGTCATTGATAGTCACAGTGAAAGGCATGCGCTTAGAACCGTTTGTGAGTGCGAGCGGGCAGGCCATGGCGACGCTGCAACCTACTGCGGGTAGAAGGGCAGACCCATTGTAACTTTGCTTGGCCGATCATCAAGGGGGGTAGGCCCCTGACAATGGCAGGCGGAGGTCTGGCGACCTTACCTATTGTAACATGGCAGGGACCGATCGTCAAGGGGGGCAGGCCCCTGACGATGGCAGGCGGAGATCTGGCGACCTTACCTATTGTAACTTGGCGGGGACCGGTCGTCAAGGGGGGCAGGCCCTTGAAGATGGCAGGCGGAGGTCTGGCGACCTTACCTATTGAAACTTGGCAGGGACTGATCGTCAAGGGGGGCAGGCCCCTGACGATGGCAAGTGGAGGTCTGTCAGCCTTACCTATTGTAACTTGGCGGGGACCGATCGTTAAAGGGGGCAGGCCCCTGACGATGGCAGGCGGAGGTCTGGCGACCTTACCTATTGAAACTTGGCAGGGACCGATCGTCAAGGGGGGCAGGCCCCTGACGATGGCAGGCGGAGGTCTGGCAACCTTACCTATTGTAACTTGGCGGGGACCGATCGTCAAGGGGGGCAGGCCCCTGACGATGGCAGGCGGAGGTCTGGCGATCTTACCTATTGAAACTATGTTATCTGAAACATATGAAGTTAATGAAATCAGAAAGTAATTCGCAGGAACCACGTGTAGAAGTTAAATCACACGCCTTTATTGAATGCTGATAAAGCCGGCATGAAGGAGAGGAGGTGCAAGTACAACTTGGTGAACAGGGAGGGATCTTTCTCCTGGTGCGATTACTTGTAGGGGTTGCACCCAAGTCTTTCCAGGCAAGTGGGCGGCCGATCTCACGCTTGCCCAGGTGTCGTCAACCGATTTAATGCTTTGCTTCATGAGAATCTTTTCAGAAGTCCTTGTCGAATAAGACGTTCGATTTCCTTCTTTAGCTTTATGCAATCTTCCGTGTCATGCCCGCGTCCGCGGTGGAACTCACAGTATTGTGATTCGTCTCCTTTGTTTGGAGCGATCGACTTAGGCCTATGAAGCGCCACCTTATCTTGGATTGCGTAAAGTATGTTTGTTCTGGAGGTATTGAGGGGTGTGTTTCTCTGGCGCTGCCGAGGTTGTGGGTTGACGTGACGTTCTTTGCTCCTCCCGAAGGCTGATGAAGCCTCTTGTTCCCTTTGCCTTTTCATACCTCTGTCAAACTGCTGTTTATGTGCTTTGATTGCTTCGTCGGCAGTGATCTGGGCGTCGATCCGTTGAACGAGATCGGGGTAGCTGGCTACAGTCTCCCGTATTAATGCAGAGTGGAAGCCACCAGGGCGGAGCCCTGCGAGTAAAAACCCTCGCAGGAGCTCTGGTTTTACTCCGGGAATTTGTCGTGCCTCAGCGGTGAAACGACGAAAGAAATCTTTAAGGGTTTCCCCTTCGCTTTGACGGATCCCGGACAGGTCGGAGGGATCTTTAACTATCCGGCGGCTAGCGATGAACTGGTCTGTGAATTGTTGAGTCAGCTCTGCGAAATCCCTGATTTCTCCCTCCCCCAAAGATAGGAACCAGGTGCGAGCCTGTCCTTTCAAAGTTGCCGGGAATGCCTGACACAACAGTGAATCTGTGGCATTACAGAGTTGCATCATGATCGCGAAGTGTCTGACGTGCTCTGATGGGTCGCTCGCTCCGTCGTATGTCTCAATCTTTGGGAGCTTGGAGCCAAGGGGGATTGGATGTGCCAGAACCTCAGGTACAAATGGTGAGCGACAATGGAGAGGGCGAGGGGCCAAAGCGGCACGCTGCGTTGCTCGTTCATGCTCTTCAAAAATTATGTGACATACTTCTTCACGTGTGAGCCTCCCATCTGCAGGCTCATGGCCTGTCGCTTCAGGGCGGTTGCGGTGATGCTGAGTTTCTGGACTTCTGTCAGGACGGGCCACACGGTCTTGGGCATTCGTACTGGAGAGCTCTCCTTCGGGTTTGCTGATAAGCGAGTGGAGGGGATCCAAATCAGCATGCCCCCCGGGGATTGATTCTTCACTTGTGCGGATGGCTTTTCCTGCCAAGATCTCTAGTCACGAGTACCGTTGTGCAACGGATACTGTCTTCAGAGTCTTCTTCAATCTTTGGGGGAACTCGATTCCCACAGACGGCGCCAAACTGTTGCGGCACACTCAAGGCTCCGGTAGATCGGACTAGATTGGACCGTCTTAGCCCGGGAGCGTTTGAGAGCGCAAACAATCACAGAAAAAGAGAAAGCTAACAATACAATTTTTTTAACGTGGAAAACCCGTCAACTGGGTGAAAAACCACGCGGCCGGGTCTGTGCCGGCCGAAACCTACACTATTTGTTGGTTGTTGTACAAAGCTACTTTAAAGAACTCGAGGGCGACAGGCCGCCTCTCGTTACAATTGTTGAGAGAGATACTCGGAGGGTGACAAGCCACCGCTCCTGGAGCTAAGACTTTTGTCTGATGCAGAGGGGGATGCTGCTCTCTAAGCGCTCTATAGATTTCACTGCAGCTTGAAGGTTGGATCGATGTGCTCTGTGCGTCTTTGTCTCTGTCGGTTGTCTCCTGCTGCGCGAGAGGAGTTTGGAGTGCTGTTCTTGCTGGAAGCTGGAGCGTTTGTTCTTGAGTGCGCAGAGTGCTTGTTGCTGAGTACGCGGGGTTATGCTTGGACGGTCTTGAGAGCGGAGCGCGCAGAGGCTCTCTTGGAGCAAACTTCAGAGCGGAGCGCACGGAGGCGCACTTGGAGCGGTCTTGAGAGCGGAGCGCGCGGAGGCGCGCTTGGAGCAGTCTTGAGAGCGGAGCGCCCGGAGGCGCACTTGGAGCCGTCTTGAGAGCGGAGCGCACGGAGGCGCGCTTGGAGCGGCCTTGAGAGCGGAGCGCACGGAGGCGCGCTTGTGAGCGCGCAAGGAGGAGGCGCGCTTGTGAGCGCGCAAGGCAGAGGCGCGCTGGTGAGCGCGTAAGGAGGACGCCCGCTGGTGAGCGCGCAAGGAGGACGCCCGCTGGTGAGCGCGCAAGGAGGACGCACACTGGTGAGCGCGCAAGGAGGAGGCGCGCTTGTGAGCGCGCAAGGAGGAGGCGCGCTTGTGAGCGCGCAAGGAGGACGCGCGCTCGTGAGCGCGCAAGGAGAACGCACACTCGTGAGCGCGCAAGAGGACGCGCGCTCGTGAGTGCGCAAGGAGGACGCACGCTCGTGAGCGCGCAAGGAAGACGCGCGCTCGTGAGCGCGCAAGGAGGAGGCGCGCTCGTGAGCGCGCAAGGAGGAGGCGCGCTTGTGAGCGCGCAAGGAAGAAGGAGGAGAGAGAAAATCTGTAGGAGGATTTTCCCGGCTGGAGAGAGAGAAAGTCTCAAAAGGGGGGAGAGATGGAGGAGGAGAAGATCGAAAAAGAGAAGCCTTGGGGTTCTATTTATAGTTTTTGAGGGTGGCACTTTCGTAATTAAATGGGTGGTTAGGGTAGTTATGGTGGTTATGCGGCTGCCCGCACACCATAACCAATTTATGTGTTATACGCACACTTATCATGAATATAGCTACGCGCACACCAGTTTGTATAGTTTTGCGGTGATATGTATTCATATGACGGATATGGTTATGCGCACACCATAACCATATTATTTGCTATACGCAGACCGTATTGAAGGATTTTACTATTTGCACCCCCATGTTGGAGGATTTTACTATTTACACCCACATGTTGGAGGATTTCACTATTTACACCCACATGTTGAAGGATTTTACTATTTACACACACATGTTGGAGGATTTTACTATTTGCACTCCATGATGGGGGGTTTACTATTTGCACCCCCATGTTGGAGGATTTAACTATTTGCACCCCATGATGCAAAATTTTACTATTTGCACCCCCATGTTGAAGGATTTTACTATTTGCACCCACATGTTGGGTGGTTACGGGGCTAGTGGGATTTCTTTGGATAACCGCACACCCATGAATGGGGTGCGGTTAGCGCCTTCAAGGAAACCCTATCAGCAGCAAATAATTTATTTCGGAGCGGCGGCAAACGATTAGCAGCGTTCGAAATTCTAGTTGAGATTAATTCCCTTGTTAGCACAAATTGTGCCAATCTTGGAGAGCAAGTCAAGGCTAGGCCGAGCTTTGTTCCCTCACCGGATCTTTCCAATCTGGATCACAAGAGATTCAATAACAACGATTCGAAATCAGAACTTGCAAGCGATGCATTTTAAAATCACGGAAAAGACGGTTCGAAAACACCTCTATAAATCTCACAGCAAGAAATCACAAATGAGGAAGAAGTTACCCAACCAAGAAGATGAACACACAAGATAAGGTGGGAGATTCACTCTCTCCACGGATCCACCGGCATCACACCGAATGGGGTTGCAACCTTCTTCCTTGGAGTCGCACCGGAGGAAGCCACGCCGGAGTCGCACCGAACGGGATGGAGATCGCAAGGGGAGGCTTCACACCAAGGGGGGGGGGGGGGGGGGGGCGGCAAGGGGAGAACTCCTTGTGGCCGAAATTTCCAAGAGGGAGATAGGGTTTGGTTTTTTTTCTCTTCAATGCTTCATCTCTTCATAATGGCCTCCTTATATAGGAGTTACAACAAAACCTTAACCATCCATGATGGAGATGTAATCTCATCCATCTGTATGGTTAAATACACACCATAATAAAATAAATTGTCCAAAAAAAAAATGACAAACTTTTATGAATATAAAATTATCATCAAACATGACATAATTTTATATTCATAAATAAAAGTGCATAAATAAACTTTAATTTTTCACGGCGGCTTTGGCACGCCGCGGGCGGAGATTGTAATGCGGACTTCCTTCAGCATCATCATGGCACCTCAAACCTTTGTGTCGCAGCGCCTCGGTAACCGGGTCATCATCAAGGATTGTCGGAGGGGCCGCGCCATCATCATACATCTCAGGGTCATCCTCGTACACCAATGAGATTTGTATGTCCTTGAGCATCCGTACCAGCTCCATAGACATCAACTGGGGCTCCGTTCCCGAGGTGGTAGCTCTCCTACTCAGTGCATCTACTGCCACATTTGCCTTCCCTGGGTGGTTGTGCATGGTATACTGATAGTTCAATAAGAACTCGACCCATCATCTCTGTCGGATGTTCAGCTCCTTCTGCGTGTCTGGCGACCTAATCGGACGGTCTGATGCAGTGTGGAGAACCGGAAGGTCTGGAGATCAGATCGGGTGGTCTGGCGAGGAGACCAGGCGGTCTGACAATCTACCCGGTCGGTCTGATGTAGTGTGGAGCCCGGGCGGTTTGACAAGGAGACCGGGCAATTTGGCAAGGAGATCAGGCGGTATGGCGTTCTAACCACCCAATCATGTGTAGTATCCTGTATAATGTTTAGTCCCACATTGGTAGTCTGTAATCTCCTCTCTCTCCTCCATTCTATATAAAGGAGGCCATACCTTTATAATAGGTGAGTTTTTTTGGAAATAAAATCTTTATTATTTTCATCTCTGATGTCTCCTTGTTTTCGTTCTAACATGGTATCAGAGAAGGCGAACTTTGGGCTGTGATCGCTCTCTTCCTCTGTTCATGCGATTTCTTCTGTTCGCGCGGTTTCTTCTGTTCACGCGGTCTTTCTCCTTTTTGTTCGCGCGACCTCTGCTCCTGTGACCTCTCTTTATTTCGCGCGACCTATCTGTTGTTTGCCCGAACTCTCCTGTTCGCGCGATCTCTCTGTTGTTCACCCGATCTCTCTTGATTCGTTCATCCTCCTGGTGTTCGCACGACCTCTTTGCTGTTCGCATGGCTTCTCTCATTTCCTCTATGGCGGCTTCAGATAGCACCTCTGCAGCAACTTCCACCACTACCACTGTGCTTTACCCCGCTCCCTCCACTCCTTCGGGTAATCTTGGCACCGTCTCCAAGCTTATCGGTCCGAACTACCCCGACTGGAGTGTCTCTTTCACCTTTCTTCTCTGCTCTCAGCGCAAGCGTCGTCATCTCACTGATGATCCGCCTCCTAGCAATTCTGCTACCTTTGATGATTGGGATGCTAGCGATGTCCTTGTTCGCACCTGGCTCGCTAACAGTCTCTCTGATGAATGTTTGCCTGTCATCAGACATGATGAAATTGTTAAGGCTGATTGGCTCCACCTTGCTGCTCTCTACTCAAAGGGAGCTATAACGTCTCGCATATATACCATATATGCGGACCTGTTTGCTTGTCCATCCATGCCTCCTGACGCTGCTTACCAACAAGTTCAGGCCCTTGGGGCTGAAATTCTTCAGAATAGACCTTTCTCTGCTGACCATGCTGAACAACACAAACACTTCCAGGAACTTCTGGTTGCGTGTTATATTCTGCGTCTGTTGAATCCAAAATTGCACCTCCACGATCTACTCGAGGGAATTGGGGGAAAAGGAGGCCGTGAGCAGCTGGTTACTTGGGTCGCGAGTGAAGAGGGGAGAAGAAGCGAGGGCCGCTAGCTTGCGGCGAGGCCAGACTTCGCCCGTCGTGGCAAAATCCACTCCTGCGACGGGCTTTCCCTTTATTCAATAATCTGTCTTACAATTTGCCACTTTTAATACATGGAAATGAAATGAGTACAAGAGGATGACAGATAAGAAAAACAAGTCGCCCAGGATGTTTTGTTGAGGCGGCCCGGCCTGTTTGTTGAGGTCGCCCGGGCTGCTTTGCTAAGGCCGCCCAGCCTGGCCGCTGCTAGGTGCGGTCTGGCTGTTTCTAGCCGCTAGTTTTGCCCCCAACTTGCCTATCCTTTGTTCATGGTCGAGGGTCCTATTTATAGGCTCTAGGTCGATGTCGTCACCTCCGGTGAGCCGGTGACTGGATCCCTACCTGCGCGGTCCAAAGGAAGAGGCCGTCCAGCTTGGCGGCCTGACGGCGGAGGCCGCCCCTGCTGGGCGGCCTGACGGCGGAGGCTGCCCCCCGCTGGGCGGCCTGAAGGAGGAGGCCGCCCCCTGCTGGGCGGTCTGACAGTGGAGGCCGCCCCCAGCAGGGCGGCCTGACGGGGGAGGCCGCCCCCTGCTGGGCGGCCTGAAGGCGGAGGCCGCCCCCTGCTGGGCGGCCTGAAGGTAGAGGCCGCCCCCTGCTGGGCGGCCTGATGGCGGAGACCGCCCCCTGCTGGGCGGCCTGACGGCGGTGGCCGCCCCCTGCTGGGGGGTCTGACGGAGGAGGCCGCCCCCTGCCGGGCGGCCTGACGGAGGAGGCCGCCCCCTGCCGGGCGGTCTGACGGAGGAGGCCGCCCCCTGCCGGGCGGCCTGACGGAGGAGGCCGCCCCCTGCCGGGCGGTCTGACGGAGGAGGCCGCCCCCTGCCGGGCGGCCTGACGGAGGAGGCCGCCCCCTGCCGGGCGGCCTGACGGAGGAGGCCGCCCCCTGCCGGGCGGCCTGACGGAGGAGGCCGCCCCCTACTGGGCGGCCTGACGGAGGAGGCCGCCCCCTGCCGGGCGGCCTGACGGAGGAGGTCGCCCCCTGCTGGGCGGCCTGAAGGAGGCCACACGCCTTGGGCGGTCTGAAGGAGGAGGTCGCCCCTTCTTACCATTCTGGGCGCGTCATGTATAAAAACGTCGCGAAAAAGGCCTCCTCGGAGAGGATCGCCGATTTCTGGGTAAACATAATCCCCGCACTTTTTCAAGTTCCATAAAGAACTTCGAAAAAGTAGAACTTACCCACGAAAATCGCGTTCCGTATTTCGCAAATTGTCTTTCTTCTACGAGGGAGAAGAGTGAAGGCACTTATAAAAAGGAGAAGAGTCTTGCAAGTACCTGATCATGCTTTGCCAATATATGCTAATTTCTGCAAGGCAAAAGTTAGAGCACGCAGAAAGAGATAGGAACACGCGAGTACCTAGAGAGAACTCGCGATCACCTGCTAACCTCTGCAAAAGAAAACTTAAGCAGGTATTTAATATAGCGCGAGTACATGAAGAGAGGGGCTAAAAAGTGCAAATCTCTGCAAAAGAGAACACAAAGCAGGTGTAAAGCAAACTACAACGCGAGTACCTGAATAGAACTCGCGAATACCTGCTAATATCTGCAAAACAGAACATAAAGCAGGTATAAAACAATCTAATACGCGAGTACCTGAAGAGAACTCGCGAATACCTGCTAATCTCTGCAAAACAGAACATAAAGCAGGTATAAAATAAACTAATACGCGAGTACCTGAAGAGAACTCGCGAATACCTGCTAATATCTGCAAAACAGAACATAAAGCAGGTAAACAACAATCTAATACGCGAGTACCTGAAGAGAACTCGCGAATACCTGCTAGTATCTGCAAAACAGAGCATGAAGCAGGTATAAAACAATCTAATACGCGAGTACCTGAAGAGAACTCGCGAATACCTGCTAATATCTGCAAAACAGAACATAAAGCAGGTATAAAACAATCTAATACGCGAGTACCTGAAGAGAACTCGCGAATACCTGCTAATCTCTGCAAAATAGAACATAAAGCAGGTATAAAATAAACTAATACGCGAGTAACTGAAGAGAACTCGCGAATACCTGCTAATATCTGCAAAACAGAACATAAAGCAGGTAAAAAACAATCTAATACGCGAGTACCTGAAGAGAACTCGCGAATACCTGCTAGTATCTGCAAAACAGAGCATGAAGCAGGTATAAAACAATCTAATACGCGAGTACCTGAAGAGAACTCGCGAATACCTGCTAATCTCTGCAAAACAGAACATAAAGCAGGTAAAAAACAATCTAATACGCGAGTACCTGAAGAGAACTCGCGAATACCTGCTAATATCTGCAAAACAGAGCATGAAGCAGGTATAAAACAATCTAATACGCGAGTACCTGAAGAGAACTCGCGAATACCTGCTAATCTCTGCAAAACAGAACATAAAGCAGGTATAAAATAAACTAATAGGCGAGTACCTGAAGAGAACTCGCGAATACCTGCTAATATCTGCAAAACAGAACATAAAGCAGGTATAAAATAAACTAATACACGAGTACCTGAAGAGAACTCGCGAATACCTGCTAATATCTGCAAAACAGAACATAAAGCAGGTAAAAAACAATCTAATACGCGAGTACCTGAAGAGAACTCGCGAATAACTGCTAGTATCTGCAAAACAGAGCATGTAGCAGGTATAAAACAATCTAATACGCGAGTACCTGAAGAGAACTCGCGAATACCTGCTAATCTCTGCAAAACAGAACATAAAGCAGGTATAAAATAAACTAATACGCGAGTACCTGAAGAGAACTCGCGAATACCTGCTAATATCTGCAAAACAGAACATAAAGCAGGTAAAAAACAATCTAATACGCGAGTACCTGAAGAGAACTCGCGAATACCTGCTAGTATCTGCAAAACAGAGCATGAAGCAGGTATAAAACAACCTAATACGCGAGTACCTGAAGAGAACTCACGAATACCTGCTAATCTCTGCAAAACAGACCATGAAGCAGGTATAAAACAATCTAATACGCGAGTACCTGAAGAGAACTCGCGAATACCTGCTAATCTCTGCAAAACAGAACATAAAGCAGGTATAAAATAAACTAATACGCGAGTACCTGAAGAGAACTTGCGAATACCTGCTAATATCTGTAAAACATAACATAAAGCAGGTAAAAAACAATCTAATACGCGAGTACCTGAAGAGAACTCGTGAATACCTGCTAGTATCTGCAAAATAGAGCATGAAGCAGGTATAAAACAATCTAATACGCGAGTAACTGAAGAGAACTCGCGAATACCTGCTAATCTCTGCAAAACAGAACATAAAGCAGGTATAAAATAAACTAATACGCGAGTACCTGAAGAGAACTCGCGAATACCTGCTAATATCTGCAAAACAGAACATAAAGCAGGTAAAAAACAATCTAATATGCGAGTACCTGAAGAGAACTCGCGAATACCTGCTAGTATCTGCAAAACAGAGCATGAAGCAGGTATAAAACAACCTAATACGCGAGTACCTGAAGAGAACTCACGAATACCTGCTAATCTCTGCAAAACAGAGCATGAAGCAGGTATAAAACAATCTAATACGCGAGTACCTGAAGAGAACTCGCGAATACCTGCTAATCTCTGCAAAACAGAACATAAACAGATATAAAATAAACTAATATGCGAGTACCTGAAGAGAACTCGCGAATACCTGCTAATATCTGCAAAACAGAACATAAAGCAGGTAAAAAACAATCTAATACGCGAGTACCTGAAGAGAACTCGCGAATACCTGCTAGTATCTGCAAAACAGAGCATGAAGCCGGTATAAAACAATCTAATACGCGAGTACCTGAAGAGAACTCGCGAATACCTGCTAATATCTGCAAAACAGAACATAAAGCAGGTATAAAACAATCTAATACGCGAGTACCTGAAGAGAACTCGCGAATACCTACTAATCTCTGCAAAACAGAACATAAAGCAGGTATAAAATAAACTAATACGCGAGTACCTGAAGAGAACTCGCGAATACCTGCTAATATCTGCAAAACAGAAGATAAAGCAGGTAAAAAACAATCTAATACGCGAGTACCTGAAGAGAACTCGCGAATACCTGCTAGTATCTGCAAAACAGAGCATGAAGCAGGTATAAAACAATCTAATACGCGAGTACCTGAAGAGAACTCGCGAATACCTGCTAATCTCTGCAAAACAGAACATAAAGCAGGTAAAAAACAATCTAATACGCGAGTACCTGAAGAGAACTCGCGAATACCTGCTAATATCTGCAAAACAGAGCATGAAGCAGGTATAAAACAATCTAATACGCGAGTACCTGAAGAGAACTCGCGAATACCTGCTAATCTCTGCAAAACAGAACATAAAGCAGGTATAAAATAAACTAATACGCGAGTACCTGAAGAGAACTCGCGAATACCTGCTAATATCTGCAAAACAGAACATAAAGCAGGTAAAAAACAATCTAATACGCTAGTACCTGAAGAGAACTCGTGAATACCTACTAGTATCTGCAAAACAGAGCATGAAGCAGGTATAAAACAATCTAATACGCGAGTACCTAAAGAGAACTCGCGAATACCTGCTAATATCTGCAAAACAGAACATAAAGCAGGTATAAAACAATCTAATACGCGAGTACCTGAAGAGAACTCGCGAATACCTGCTAATCTCTGCAAAACAGAACATAAAGCAGGTAAAAGAAACTTCATAATGCGAGTACCTGAGGAAAACTCGCAACCACCTGTTCATCTTCTCATATAAATATCTATAAGAAAGAAGTTTTTGGATGTCTAGATACAATATGGTGATATTCACCTCATTTGTAAGCAAAAAGCTAGCATAGCACCTGTATCATATGCAAAGGAAGCAGTAATGCTCAATTGGAGCAACCACTATAATGTGGATATATAAAGATGAAACTATAAAGAGGCGACCATCAAAAGAAGGGTTCAATTGCTTTTAAAGATTTGGGCGACCATCGGAAGATGGGTTTGATTGCCTTTAGATATTTTGGCGACCATCGAAAGACGGGTTTGATTGCCTTTAAAGATTTTGGCGACCATCGAAAGATGGGTTTGATTGCCTTTAGAGATTTTGGCGACCATCGAAAGATGGGTTTGATTGCCTTTAGAGATTTTGGCAACCATCGAAAGATGGGTTTGATTGCCTTTAGAGATTTTGGAGACCATCGAAAGATGGGTTTTGATTGCCTTTAGAGATTTTGGCGACCATCGAAAGATGGGTTTGATTGCCACAACATTCACAAGCCATTTTCAACCATGTATGCATTTGAAGGAAAGAGCTAATGCAAACATAACTGAAAGAGTTTTAAGACGAGCTTTAAGACAAACCTTTCTGCCAATGAAAGTAGATCCAGCATCACTTCGAGTGAATAACCGATATTGCTAGAAAAGATTTTACAATAATATTTTTAAGCAACATATTCCCGCAGTTTGCCTTCTTTCGACAACTTCTCTATAAGCTTATGTAGAGCGCGACACTTTTCTGTATCATGACCCACACACATGTGGTATTGACAAAACAAGTCTTTGTGACAATTCCTATGATCAGGTCGCATGAGAGAAGGCCTTGTAAAACCAGGTTCTTGCTGGATAATCTGAAGAGCTTCTTTCATTGAGATAGTTAAACCTGTATACCTTCCTCGGAGCTTATCTTGCTTATGCGGGCGAGGAGAATTACATGACCTGTAACTATAAGTCTGAGTTGGGATATGAGGGTTGACAAGACATAGCTCTGATTGATTTAGCTGCAGGAAACTTGGAGAAGCAGATAGATGCTCATAATCATAGCATATTTCACGTTGAGATGATAAGTTGGGACCTTGTTCATATTCTAACAAATAGCCACGGCGATTGATAGGAAGATGACCATGAGAAGAATAATCCTTCTGTTGTTGAGGCCTCTGAATTAAAGAAGCAAAATAATTGGGGTTCGCATCCTCGGCCTTAATGAACTGATTTGCTATTTCAATAAGATGAGCATAAGATTCTGGCTCTTTCATGGTGACTTCAAACTTAAGAGGACCTTCCTGGAGACCATTAATTAAGGCATGTTTATAGAGACTTTGATCAGCATTAACAACATCAAGGATTTATTTTTGAAAGCGATCAATGAAGTGAGCTGTGGATTCGTTATCCATTTGCTTGATCTGAAAAAGAGCTAGAAGACCTCTCTTACGTTTCCTTAAAGTGCTGAACCTCGAATAAAATTCTCTTCGAAGATCTCCGAAGCAATTGATCGATTGAGATGGTAAATGGTAGAACCAATCCAAAACTTGACCGTCAAAGGTCATGATGAGAAGTTTACACTTGATACCATCTGATAGAGCTCTTAGTGAGGTAGCTGCCTCAAAGGCTTGCAGATGAAAAACCGGATCACTCATTCCAGAATAGACTGGCAGACGAGGCTCTTTGAAGTCATTTGGGACTACTTCCCAATGAATTTTGTATGATAATGGGGAAGGTTCTTGTTCTTCTCCTGCAGGAATTGTTAGTCTATCAACAAGGTAAGGTGGATCACCCATACTAACCTTATGAGACTCATAATGAGGAATAGAGAGTCCTGCTGCTTCAGGTTGTAACAAATGTTCTAGATGACTGCTAGAAGGCTTGTCATAAGTAGCTGCTATAGTATTAAGTTGAGAATCCACTTGTCCTTTGAGGTGGGCGATCTCTGCTAATAGGGGGTTTATGTCGCCACTTTGAACAGGAACTTCAAGATGATTGGAAGGATGCTCGAGGTCTTCTGACGGATGATCCATGAAAACAGGAAATGTTGAAAGAGAAAAACTGAAATAACTTTCAAACGGAGCCGAATTTCTGAAATCCGAGGGCTAAAAAGTGCCAGAACGGGGAACCCAGTTCAACTTTTGGATAGTTCGGCTCAAGACGGTCGCGTCGGGCTTTGAATTTCTGAATTCCGACACCCGGATCAAAAGTTATGGCCGTTTTAAAATTGAAGGTATTTTAGGCCAAATCTCGCGTCTTCATCGCAACTGTTGTTCATCAACCACTCGCAATCTGAAGGTCGCGTGTTTCTGTTGAATCCAAAATTGCACCTCCACGATCTACTCGAGGGAATTGGGGGAAAAGGAGGCCGCGAGCAGCTGGTTACTTGGGTCGCGAGTGAAGAGGGGAGAAGAAGCGAGGGCCGCTAGCTTGCGGCGAGGCCAGACTTCGCCCGTCGCGGCAAAAGCCACTCCTGCGACGGGCTTTCCCTTTATTCAATAATCTGTCTTACAATTTGCCACTTTTAATACATGGAAATGAAATGAGTACAAGAGGATGACAGATAAGAAAAACAAGTCGCCCAGGATGTTTTGTTGAGGCCGCCCGGCCTGTTTGTTGAGGTCGCCCGGGCTGCTTTGCTGAGGCCGCCCAGCCTGGCCGCTGCTAGGTGCGGTCTGGCTGTTTCTAGCCGCTAGTTTTGCCCCCAACTTGCCTATCCTTTGTTCATGGTCGAGGGTCCTATTTATAGGCTCTGGGTCGATGTCGTCACCTCCGGTGAGCCGGTGACTGGATCCCTACCTGCGCGGTCTGAAGGAAGAGGCCGTCCGGCTTGGCGGCCTGACGGCGGAGGCCGCCCCTGCTGGGCGGCCTGACGGCGGAGGCCGCCCCTGCTGGGCGGCCTGAAGGAGGAGGCCGCCCCCCGCTGGGCGGCCTGAAGGAGGAGGCCGCCCCCTGCTGGGCGGTCTGACGGCGGAGGCCGCCCCTGCTGGGCGGCCTGACGGCGGAGGCCGCCCCTGCTGGGCGGCCTGAAGGAGGAGGCCGCCCCCCGCTGGGCGGCCTGAAGGAGGAGGCCGCCCCCTGCTGGGCGGTCTGACGGTGGAGGCCGCCCCCTGCAGGGCGGCCTAACGGGGGGGGGGGGGGGGGGCGCCCCCTGCTGGGCGGCCTGAAGGCGGAGGCCGCCCCCTGCTGGGCGGCCTGAAGGTAGAGGCCGCCCCCTGCTGGGCGGCCTGATGGCGGAGACCGCCCCCTGCTGGTTGGCCTGACGGCGGTGGCCGCCCCCTGCTGGGGGGTCTGACGGAGGAGACCGCCCCCTGCCGGGCGGCCTGACGGAGGAGGCCGCCCCCTGCCGGGCGGTCTGACGGAGGAGGCCGCCCCCTGCCGGGCGGCCTGACGGAGGAGGCCGCCCCCTGCCGGGCGGTCTGACGGAGGAGGCCGCCCCCTGCCGGGCGGCCTGACGGAGGAGGCCGACCCCTGCCGGGCGGCCTGACGGAGGAGGCCGCCCCCTGCCGGGCGGCCTGACGGAGGAGGCCGCCCCCTGCCGGGCGGCCTGACGGAGGAGGCCGCCCCCTGCCGGGCGGCCTGACGGAGGAGGCCGCCCCCTGCTGGGCGGCCTGAAGGAGGCCACACGCCTTGGGCGGTCTGAAGGAGGAGGTCGCCCCTTCTTACCATTCTGGGCGCGTCATGTATAAAAACGTCGCGAAAAAGGCCTCCTCGGAGAGGATCGCCGATTTCTGGGTAAACAGCGTCTACCTGATTCCTATGACATGATCCGTCAACAAATTTTTGGGGAGGCTGATTCTCCAACTTTGGATGCTACTGGTGCCCGCATTGCAGCTGTTACCACTCTTCTTCAACAACCTCTTTTGGTCTCACCTCCGTTACCGAATAACTATGCTAATCAGACTTAGAGGACTAGCACTGGAGGTTGGAACCACCATCTGGAAGGTCGTGGAACCTTCTGATGCCTTTTCTCTCACTGTGGGAAGACTGGCCACTCCATAGCTCAACGCTGGCTCAAGCATCCTCATCTTCGCCCCACCGATGACTCTCCCGCCTCTACTTCGAAGCAATCAGACTCAGTGGTCACCTCCTCAGGTAGCGCTCATGTAGTCACTCAAGATAAATGCCTGATTGAGTCTGGTGCTATGAATCATATGACTGGAAATCCTTAGTGTTTTTCTCTCTTAGAAGAACATGATCGGTTGCACCCAGTGTTCATTGCAGATGGTTCCCCATCTCCGATTCATGGGACTGGTATGGTCCAGGTCACACCATCTCTTCGTCTGGCAGACAATCTATATGTGCCAAAGTTCCCATGCAATTTATTATCTGTTACCTCGCTATGCAAGAAACTATAGTGCTCTGTCACTTTCACCCCTAACTCTTGATCTTTTCAGAATCCTTGCACCAAGCAGACGATTGCTACTGGGACTGAGAGTGGCGGTCTCTACTTCTTGGACAATGTTTCAGCTCTATCTACCTCTTCTTCTACCGATATTCTGCAATGGCATCTTTGTCTTGGTCATCCTCCTCTAAGGCTTCTTCATCAACTTCTACCCCAACTACCTAAGCAAGGTCCTCCCCTCAACTGTGAAGCATGTCAACTTGGCAAGCATCATCGCTCCTCCTTCTCGGCAAAGCAAGGACGTGGATCTTCTAGTTATTTTGAACTTATTCATTCTGATATCTGGAGCCCTTCCCCCATCCCCACTGTTGGAAGGGGTAGCTCATATTTTGTAACTTTCATTGATGATTTCTCCAGATGTACCTGGGTGTATCTCTTAAAAGATCGCTCTGAATTAATGTATGTATGGACCTCTTTTTATGATATGATTAAAACGCAATTTAATGTGTGTATCAAAATTCTTCATTCTGATAATGCAAAAGAATATCTTAGTATTGATTTTACTAATTTTTGCATACGCACTGGTATTTTACATCGAACAAGTTGTGTCTATACTTTTCAACAAAATGGCATGGCTGAACGCAAGAATCGTCACCTCCTTGATGTCGCTCGCACTCTCCTCACTCAAATGCATGTTCCTCGATCCTATTGTGGATATGCCATCCTAGTTTCCTGCCATCTCATAAACCGTCTTCCGTCTACAGTTCTTTATGGTAAAACACCTTTTTTCTGTCCTTTATCCAGAAAAAGATGCCTTTCCCCTACCTCCCTGTGTTTTTGGGTGTACGACCTTTATTCACGCTCCGTCCGCCACTCGCGACAAGCTCTCTCCATGTGCTATCAAGTGTGTCTTTCTTGTCTACTCTACCACTCAAAAGGGTTATTATTGTTTTGACCCTGTTTCTCGCAAACAAATGGTCTCTGCAGATGTTACGTTCTTCGAAGAGACGTCTTATTTCTCCAAAGATTCTTTCATCCTGATGCGATGTTCGGCAAGTGCACCGGTCGCGCAAGTAATAAATGTTGGGGATAGGATCCCCGAGTGTCGGTCTCTTGAGGAATGCAGGTTGGGTGAACGAATCATGTTGTGTGACAATTATTACACATGCGAAAACAAACACAGACAGTGGGGTTTTGATTTGGCTTCCTACTGTTAACAACAATAAAAGAAATGCGGGTCGAAATCACCGCTTCGCAAGGTGAGATGGGTGCAGCGGCCGCGATGTCGAGCTTCGTGAGGCGGATGGACGGTACGCATGCGAATGAAGTGATTACTAGTGTGGAGAGTGAGGGTCGCAAACACCTCTTCACAAATCGCCGTTAGCTCTTGCTAACGCGAATCGAACACGATGAGTGCGTGAGTGAGTGAGTGGAGGTGAGACGTATCACAAGCAAATACTGAAGAACAGAGAAGAAACAACCATTGCATTTAAACTAAACATCATGATATTCAAGTTTAAATGATTCAAAGAAGTACAACAAAAGGGGGAAGAAGAAATCAACCAATGGACGAAGACTAGCGGTCATTCACGGCCGGAATGGTAGTTTGTCAAGCTACCTCCGGACTCGGGCGGACTGTGCTTCCGGCGTTGAGAGACTGTCACGACCTCTCCACGTGCTTCCGTCGTCTTCTACCTCAGGATGACTATTCTTTTCACCGGACCGAACTAGAGATGGCTTGCTTGAGTGCTTGCGGAGGGCGGAGAATGCTCCCGGACGATGGAGGATTGCTTAGAATGGCTGGAGATGACTTCCACTTGCGGAGAAGATGAGGTGGAGGTGGCTGGAAGTGGAAAATGGCGGCGTACGGACGGTAAATCGCGCTCCCGGAACCCCCCTCTATCCCTAATCTGCGGATCAGGACCTTATATAGGCGCTGGAATAAATACTGCGCACGGTCATTGGCGCACGACCAGTGGTCGTGCGCGCTCGAGTTCTGTGATCGTGCGCCTACCTGGGTGGAGCCTGCAAAGTAAGAAATTTATATAATACCATGTTCGCACGACCAGTAGCGCACGACCGGTGGTCGTGCGCACTATCGTAGGCGGTCGTGCGCACTGTCTGAAACAGAACTCATAAAATTGATGTTAAGTGCGCACGAACAGTGGCGCACGACTGGTGGTCGTGCGCTCTATCGTAGGTGGTCGTGCGCACTACCCGAGACAGAACTCGAAAAATAGGGTTAAGTGCACACGATCAGCGGCGCACGACCAGTGGTCGTGCGCAATAGAACCAGTGATCGTGCGCAGTATACCTGTACAGAATTGTACCGGGAACACCTGCACGACTCCTGTTCCAGCACAACCACGAATCCAACCACTGGAAGTGGCACTTAACAATGCATGAAAACTACTAGAGATGCAGAACATGAAATAACACCAAAAACGGGCCTAGAGGTGCACTTAGCATGGAGTATCAAATATGAGTGAAAACATGTCTAAAGTGAAGTGCATAGACTAGAAAATCGGCCCAGATGAGTCCATAAATGTGTATATATTTGGGACTCATCACACTCCCAGACTTAACTGTTTGCGCGTCCCGAGCAAACGAATTCGGTGGAGTGTGAAAATGGTAGTTAACAAAGGAAATTACACAAAGGAGTACGGTGCGAAGTAACAAACGCATGCAAATAGAAATTTAGTAAAAGAGATTCTAACTATACTAATTAATTTACAAAAGTATTAGAGCGTAAAGAAAGATTTATCAATACTCAGTTGGTGAACTGTGAAGAACTTGATCGATCATGCCCGATGTGAAAGTAACAAGCCACTAAGGAGGGTGTTGCACAAGATCGGGGTTCAGGAATAACTCCGCTGAAATCCATCAACATCGTGAACCATAAGCTTGCCGGTCACACTCTCTCCACGGCGCTAGCAAACTCACGAGATAAATCAGTAGGCCTTTAGGATCATATTGGGGCTTAGGTTGCGGTATGATATTCGAAGATAAAGACGAGGGCTACGCAACCCAAATGAGTCAACGGAACGCTGCACCAAATAAAACCAAGCACAAAGCTCGTGTGACACACCCCCAGACTTATCATGAAAACTAGGTGTGCACACGGCCTACTTCACAAATACCAACAGATTTTCTAGTGCTCTTGGGAGGATATCTTTTCAATACACTTTTTTTTTAGAATTTTATTTCAAAAACATATTTTTTTTTCTTATCCTCCAGTTGGTTCATATTCAGCAAATAAAACTTGTTTTTCCTTCACATCACAGAGATTCCAAACATCACACCAAATCAAGAACATGAGTGCAATTAAACAGCAATTTGGTTGCGAAAGTAGGATAAGCTTTTAGGATTTGGTGAATGGAAGAGGAGCTGAAACAAAGAAGTGGTAGGCGCAAATGTTGGCTTGCAAAGGTGAGCGAATATGATAGGGGAAGACAAAGCTCAAACTAGCCAAAAGGTGGCCTACATCACATTTAACTCGAAGAATCGCTCGCACCCATGCTTCAAGAGTCGTTTGGGGGCAAGTTCTTAGCCCACGATAAAGGTAAACCTTCCTCCCGACTCGAGCAACACACAACTAGTGCTCGTATACACACAACACCGGGTTATCGCCAATTTCGTTCACATTCACCATTTGAGTATAACAAATCTAAAACTACGCAAAAATACTAATCATAAATTAAACGCATATAAATAATCTAGTTTTACTCAAATTCTACTATAGCATGCGGATGCGACTAGAACACTGCGCGAGTCAACATCGCACTCCAATTAGTAATTCCTAAGCTAACACCCTAATTCACATTCCAAGCCAAAATAATTTATTCGGAAACGAAACAATCAGGTAAGTGCGCGCTTATGTGGGTGAAGTGGTGTATGAAGCATGGAATAATGACGATGGCAACGAAAAATTTAAACAATCTTCTAGCATGCGGTGCAACTCGTGCGCAAAGTGGATAACAACGTGCTCTCCCCCATACTTAATCTAAACATTGCATCACAAAAACTGAAAGCTAGGGGGGAAGAAGTGTTACCCAATGCTCAGAATTGAGCATACCAGACGATTGGCGTTAATTTTCATGAGCAATCCACAGCTTCCGCCATCACAAAGAACAAAGCTCGCCTACAAACGACACAACTAAAAGCGGCAAAAATAGATAAAAACTGAATTGAAACACGTTAGAAAAACAGAAATCAGCAAATCTGGGTTGTCTCCCAGCAACGCTTTTATTTTATGTCCTTAAGCTGGACCAAATACCTGTATTATAATTGTTTATAGAGTGCAGAAATAAAATAAAAAGTGCATGAAACAGAGAGTTTCACAAAATAAGAGATAAAAAGAAAATCAGTTGTAGGCGCTTTTATGGTGCCCGTCTCCCGTAGCTTGTAGGCGGGAGGTGAAGGCTTTAGGGCCAACACTGGTGTCACCCAGTGTTCCCCTAACCTCCGCCCTCTTGCTACGGAGAACGGCAGAGCGCGCATCGCGCAGACGCTTCTCTTGTTTAAGTTTAGCGACAGTCGGAGACTGCCAACGTTGAATGTTTTCAGATTCTCCCAATCGAGCAGTGGGTGGCGTCATTTCCGTCGCCGCAGTGACGACCGGATCAGCCCAAGAGATGGAACGCTTAACTAGTTTATTACATGATTCAATGCGAGAGAATAATGGGATGTCATCCCGAATCAAGTTCAGCTCAATAAGTTCAGGACTGCTGTCCTCCTCCCTCTTGGAAGCATAGTTTCTTCGAGAATCTACTTTTTCCTCTCCGCTTGACTGGTACTCTTCCTTTTTTCCTTCAGATGATCCATTATCTTTCTTATCCCCTGCACAACTCAGTGATTCATCAAAAATAAAAGGAGGGGGCAGATGGATGTTTCAGTTATAGTCTTGGGGCAAGTGGGCAAAGGCACCTTATTGGGTAGGAGGACACAACCCGCAGAAAAGTCAAGGGTGGCACCGCTCTCTTTCAAGAACGGTACACCCAAGATAGGGATGGAGTGATTCTCCCGGGGTCCCAACACTTGAAAATCAGTGACCACCACTGCCCCCTCAACTATAACTTCTACATTTTTAACTTCCCCTTCCGATTGTATGACGGTACCGTTTGCGAGCACAAGAGATTTCCGGTCCTCCGTGTTAATTTCAAGTTGCATTTTATCAATGTCTTGCAAAGCAATTACGTTGCGGGAGGAGACAGAATCACACAAAGCCTTAGTTTTAATTTTATTAATGGAACAGGAGATTACTAACTCACGCGGATGACCCACTTCCGCGTCGCCGAGACTCTTCCCTTGGTTTATTGGGTTTTTTTCAGTATTACTACGAAGAGTCCCATGCGACCGCTCGGTTAGCACTTGGGCCAATTGGCCCAGCTACATTTCCAAGTTCCGCATGGACGCGGTTTGGTTAACCATGTTTGCGTTAGCCGCTTGCATGAATTTTTCCATCATCTCCTCCAAGTTACTCTTTTTGGGAGCTGGGGGGCCTTGGTTATATTCCGGATGAGGTGGCCTTGGTTGGCTCCCGGAAGCGTACGCATCGTTCTGATGCTGCCCCGGTGCCCATCGTTGGCCAGGTGCGTTGGAGTTCCATGAGAAGTTTGGGTGACTTCTCACTCCCGGATGATATGTGTTATTAAACGGCACCCCCTTAGATTGATTACCAACAAAATTAACAGATTCGTTTAAAGAAAAGTGCGAGAAGTCACCTGATAGATCACTGCCCGAGCATTCATACGCGTGGTGTCCGCCGCCTCCACATCCTTCACACGTAATAACAGCAGCCGGTGCGGATGTAAGCGGAAGCGAGTCGACCACGAAGAGACCACGGCCGCTTCTCGGTGCATTTCTCCCGGCAGTCCAAAATGTGCTGTGGGAGGCGGTGTCTCGCAGAATTCGAAGAGCCTCTTCAGGAGTATGGTTCATTAGAGTACCACCCGTAGCAGCATCTATCATTGCCCGGTAGTTGGGCTCGATCGTGAAGTAGAATGTCTCTACCACGTTCCAAGGTTGGAGCTCGTGGCTCGGACAGCGGCGGAGAAGATCGTTAAGGCACTCCCATGCCTCGGCAAGGGTCTCTTGGTCAGCTTGGCGAAAGGTGGCGATCTCCCGCCGCAGGCTCACAATTTTATCGACAGGGTGGAATTTGGCCAGGAACTTGGATGCGAGAGCATCCCAAGTCGTAGCGGTCCCAGGGGGAATAGAATGGAGCCACACCTTGGCCTTGTCGCGAAGTGAGAATGGGAACAGTCGCAGCTTGACTGTATCGTCAGGAATCCCAGCGTAGCGGAAAGTTCCGCAGATATCGGAAAACTCTGCCAGGTGCAGGTGCGGATCTTCACTTGCCATCCCGGAGAACTGAGCATTGTTCCGGATGATGCTCAAGATCGCAGGTTTGATCTCAAACTGGTTGTTCATAATATTGGGACCGAACCCAGGTTACACACTCCCAGCTGTCGGAGTGGTGTAATCTCTCATCGTTCGGGGTCGAGGCCTAACTACCTCTTGTTCATCTCCAGGATGGTGCTGCTCCACGTTGGGCACTCTTGGTTCAACATTATCTGGGTCTATGTTGTCACCCATTGCCGCCTGTACAGCTGCTGCGCGCCTTCGTGCGCGAGCGGTCCGTTCGATCTCGGGATCAAAGGGTACATGTTCCCCCGCGGCTTGTCTCTGCATGCACAATCACAACCTAAAGAAAACAAAACAAGGAAAATAAAAAACAACTGCTCTTGTAACAAAAGTTCACAACTCAAGACGTTACACGCCTGAACATTCCCCGGCAACGGCGCCAAAAACTTGATGCGATGTTCGGCAAGTGCACCGGTCGCGCAAGTAATAAATGTTGGGGATAGGATCCCCGAGTGTCGGTCTCTTGAGGAATGCAGGTTGGGTGAACGAATCACGTTGTGTGACAATTATTACACAAGCGAAAAAAAACACAGACAGTGGGGTTTTGATTTGGTTTCCTACTGTTAACAACAATAAAAGAAATGCGGGTCGAAATCACCGCTTCGCAAGGTGAGATGGGTGCAGCGGCCGCGATGCCGAGCTTCGTGAGGCGGATGGACAGTACGCATGCGAATGAAGTGATTACTAGTGTGGAGAGTGAGGGTCGCAAACACCTCTTCACAAATCGCCGTTAGCTCTTGCTAACGCGAATCGAACACGATGAGTGCGTGAGTGAGTGAGTGGAGGTGAGACATATCACAAGAAAATACTGAAGAACAGAGAAGAAACAACCATTGCATTTAAACTAAACATCATGATATTCAAGTTTAAATGATTCAAAGAAGTACAACAAAAGGGGGAGGAAGAAATGAACCAATGGACGAAGACTAACGGCCGTTCACGGCCGGAATGGTAGTTTGTCAAGCTACCTCAGGACTCGGGCGGACTGTGCTTCCGGCGTTGAGAGACTGTCACGACCTCTCCACGTGCTTCCGTCGTCTTCTACCTCAGGATGACTATTCTTTTCACCGGACCGAACTGGAGATGGCTTGCTTGAGTGCTTGCGGAGGGCAGAGAATGCTCCCGGACGATGGAGGATTGCTTAGAATGGCTGGAGATGACTTCCCCTTGCGGAGAAGATGAGGTGGAGGTGGCTGGAAGTGGAAAACAGCGGCGTACGGATGGTAAATCGCGCTCCCGGAACCCCCCTCTATCCCTAATCTGCGGATTAGGACCTTATATAGGCGCTGGAATAAATACTGCGCACGGTCATTGGCGCACGACCAGTGGTCATGCGCGCTCGAGTTCTGTGATCGTGCGCCTACCTGGGTGGAGCCTGCAAAGTAAAAAATTTATATAATACCATGTTCGCACGACCAGTAGCGCACGACCGGTGGTCGTGCGCACTATCGTAGGCGGTCGTGCGCACTGTCTAAAACAGAACTCATAAAATTGATGTTAAGTGCGCACGAACAGTGGCGCACGACTGGTGGTCGCGCGCTCTATCGTAGGTGGTCGTGCGCACTACCCGAGACAGAACTCGAAAAATAGGGTTAAGTGCACACGATCAGCGGCGCACGACCAGTGGTCGTGCGCAATAGAACCAGTGATCGTGCGCAGTATACCTGTACAGAATTGTACCGGGAACACCTGCACGACTCCTATTCCAGCACAACCACGAATCCAATCACTGAAAGTGGCACTTAACAATGCATGAAAACTACTAGAGATGCAGAACATGAAATAACACCAAAAACGGGCCTAGAGGTGCACTTAGCATGGAGTATCTAATATGAGTGAAAACATGTCTAAAGTGAAGTGCATAGACTAGAAAATCGGCCCAGATGAGTCCATAAATGTGTATATATTTGGGACTCATCACGTCCCTATGTCTGATATTCCTTCTTCCTCTCCCATTATCCCAGTACCGGTTAATCCAAACGAGACTACCACATGACCTACACCTCCTTCCTCATCCCCATCCCCATCTCTGCCTCTTGACTCTCATGCTCCCCCCCACCCCCGCAGCCATCTCTCTCTGTTCTCGGACCAGCACTCTCTGCCATAGATGCACCAGATACTGATGGACAAGACGACCTTAATCATCCTATAGCTCTTCGCAAAGGGGTTCGCACATGTACCCAACATCTGATTAATGATGTTGTTTCCTATGCTCGTCTTACTACTTCTTGCAGGAACTTTGCTTTGGCTATATCTGCCACTGTCACTCCACGTTCTTACCAAGAAGCTCTTACTATTCCTCACTGGAAGGCTGCCATGGATGAGTAAATGAACACTCTCACTAAGAGGGGTACTTGGACACTTTTTCCAATTCCTCTAGGCACCGATGTTGTTGGTTGACGCTGGGTCTTCATTGTTAAGTTCCATTCTGATGGTATTGTGGATCGTTACAAGGCATGTCTGGTTGCTAAATGCTTCACTCTGACATATGGCATCGACTTTTGGAGACTTTCTCTCCCATAGCTCGCATCAGCACTATTCGGGTTCTCTTCTCCGTTGCCATCAACAAAGATTGGCCAATATCTCAACTAAACATCAAAAATGCTTTCTTATATGGAGATCTTCAAGAGTATGTCTATATGGAGCAACCTCGTGGGTATGTTGCTCAGGGGGAGACACGTATATGTGTTGGGAATCTTGCCCACATGATTCCTGATTTGAAGAAGTCATCAAGTCAAGAAAACTTCACTTTGTATTTGATCGCTTCTCTAGCTGAAAATCTCAGGAAGTTAAAGTACAATATCGTCAAGAAGAAGGAGATGTCATCGACAAAGTATGCTTGTCGTCATAATGATGGCCCAAGCAAACGCTGAGACTTGGCAAGTTCGTCGAATGCAGAATGCTATTCGTCGAACGCAGAAGGAAGATCGTCGACCGCTGAGACTTGGCGAGTTAGTCGAACGCTGAGACTCGGCAAGATCGTCGAAAGCAGAAGCAAGATCGTCGAACGCAGAGGCATGTTCGTCGAACGAAGACTTGCCATGTTCGTCGAACACTGGATAGAGTTCGTCTAACGTAGAGACAGGACAGTGAAGTTTGTCGAACACAGAATGTTGTTCGTCGAACGAAGATTGTCGTTCGTCGAACACAGAGAAGAATGAAGACAAAGGAAGAAATGTCGTCAAAAAGATGCAGCATCGTCGACTTCAACGAAGAAGCCTCGTCGCTGAAAAGGCTAAGTATGACTGATGGCGTAGGATATCGTCGTAAAGAAGGCAGATCATCGAGAAGACTGAAGAAGGATAGCTGAAGACAAGCAGTTGGTCAAAGTATGATCTATCAACATGATATCACTCATGTCATCGAGAAAGCAACGTGTTTACGACGACAGTCTGCAAGAAAGAAGTTCACGACGATACACTCCAAGATAGCATATCGCCGTATATGCAGAATCGCCAGAATGTCTCATATCGTCGAGATACCTACTTTAGAGGCAGAAGCAAGAATATTTGAAGGTCTACCAAAGTTCAAGGCATCGACAAAGTCCTGTCGTTGAGATATCATCCATGTCGTCGTAACATTGAGAATATCGTCGAGACAGATTCAAAAGTTGCGGACACGCTGTCAGCATTTAATGTCGCCGCCTGATTGTCAAATCAGCGTGTGCTCTTATGGAATGGGCGTCTGACATTAAAGGACATAACATGTGACCGTTATGCTGCTCATCTGTCCTATATAAGGGAACAGTGATGCCCTAGAAAAGGAGCCCTTTCTGAGAGAGAAAAAGAAAGAAAAGAATCCCGCCGCTACACTTGAATTGAACAGTATTTTCTCGGCGGAGAAGAAGAGAGGGAGATCAAGTAGAGAATAAGCATCAAGTGTTCTCTAAAGAATCAGTCATCTCCATCGACTGACAAGGAGCCAATCCCCATCAAGCTAAGAGGAGGCTGAAGAAGATCCAGAGCTGAAACTCCAGATCAAGAAGCATCTTCTTCAACCTAAAGAAGTTGATCTTCAACAGGCTAAAGTTGTCGATCTTCATCTGGCAGAAGTAATAGTCTTTTATTACTGTAATCGTTGTAAGGCTTGCGGGCCTATTTGTCTAGCTTGAGGGATGGAGAGATGTGAGGCTGGAGGGCCAGGGCAGTGGACTTGCGGGTCCGACACCGTCTAGCTTGAGGGCTGGAGAGTTGTGAGGCTTGAGGGCCTGAGTGTCGAGCTTGAGGGCTCGGGGGCAGTAGGGGCTTGCGGGCCTAGGCTGTTGGACTTGCGGGTCCGTGGTGTAAGGCTTGAGGGCCTGAAGTTTTTGGCGGTGTTTGCCGAGCCTAGCACACTGCTAGGTAGGCGTAGAGGGACATAGGACTACTCAAGACACCCGGTCTTGAGGAACCCCTATATATCTTTGTGTGTTTTCTGTGTTATGCTTTATAACTTTTAGATCTACTAATCAGAAATCAAGAACACCAAAAAGGGGATAAGATAATTTGAAAAACCTATTCACCCCCCCCCCCCCACCCTCTAGGTGATAAGTCGACACCCAATAAACAACAGTATGCAAATTGAGAAAATCCATTTATGGTCTTAAACAAAGCCCTCGAGCATGGTTTGATAAATTCAGTGGCAGAGTAGCTATCATTGGATTTACAAGGAGCTTTGCAGATCACTCTCTTCATTCGCAAAACCCCTTAGGGGCTGGTGGTTCTTGCAGTATATGTTCATGACATTCTCCTCACTGGTGATGATCAAGCTGGAATAGCATTATGAAAGTGGAGGTTAGATCTTAAGTTACTCTAGAGGGGGGGGGGGGGGTGAATAGAGTATTAAAACTTTTCCTTAGTTTTTATAGCGGAATTAAAATAGTATTATATATAAGTGTAAGCAGTGTGAGAATTATATTAACAGAAAAATTAAGTAAATGAAATCACACAACAAACATCACAAGCACAGAAAATAACAAAACACAGAAGACACAAGGAGCTATAGTAGTTCCCCAATAAATCTGGGTACGTCTACTCTTCTACCACCCTTGGTAGGAATCCACTAGGATTTTTGATCAGGTGCCCTCACACCAAGGGATTTTTGTTCAGGTGTCCACACACCACAGAGCTTTTGTTCAGGTGCTCAAAACCAACTAGATTTTTTGATCAGGTGTCTTGTCACCAAGAAGGTACACTTTTGAAGGGAGTATTAACCCTGTACAAGAGAGGTAAGAAAGAGTTTATAGTGTTCTTCTCTGTCAAGATGCTGAGAGAAGACTCTAGTGGATGTTGTTGTAAAGCTCCCCCTGTCTTATTGAAGTATTTGACAGAAGATGGAGAAGCTTTCTCTTGAAAACTAAGATCTCCTGTAGCAGATTGATAGGGAAGAACAGGTTCTTCAGATTGCTTGTTGCTCTTTTAGAAGATCTGAATTTGCAGCAGATTCTGAGAGAATGCTCTTGAGGAAGATGTTCTCCGAAGAAATTTTTTTGCTGCTTGTAGAAGAAGAAGAAGAAATACTTGCTGAGAAATGTGTCTCTTTCTTCTTTTTCTGCTATATATATTCTTTGTATTCTGTAATAGAATAATGTTTGAATTCTGTCGACTGATTCATATATGTCCAAAAACAAAAACTGTCTTTAATGTATTCTATATTTGTGAATAGAATAATCAGTCTTTAAGACATTCTTGGAATAACAACAAAACTCAAACGACTCTGGCAGGTCCTTTAATTCCTTGGCCGTGAAAAGATTCCTTTTCATTAAATGTCAACGACTATTGTTGTCTTGGAAAAAGGAAAGAAGGGAATATATTAACTGAGTTTAATATCCTTCCTTATCTGTCAGAATACGTCCAAAGATATTAAATAGATCTGTTATAGTCGCCATTTTACTGTTAGGATAAATAGAATGTAGCTGATAACAAATCTGGGCTTCAATACATGATCTGTCGAATGCTGGCTATAATCTGTCGAGCGCCGTCCAGAAGATGTTGAACGCTGGCTGGAAACTGTCGAGCGCTGTCCAGAAGATGTTGAACGCTGGCTGGAAACTGTCGAGCGCTGGCAACAAAAACTGTCGAACGCTGGGAGCCATCTGTCGAGCACTGCTAGCCATTTGTTGACCGCTGGGAACTTTAGATTTATCTTAAGTTCTAGCTAATTTATCAGCCTAAAGACTTGACCCTTAAACTATACAATGGGGTCAACTGATCCTAATCAGTACATAGTGATCCTAGCCCAAAACAGTAAAAGGGTTGCTCCAACAATCTCCCCCTATTTGGGTTAGGATACTATTTGACAAATAAATCAAATAATAAATAACACAAAGATAAACAACAGAGTAGAAATATATCTGACAGAATTGAAGTGCTTCAGCAGATAATATTGAAATAAAATGCTCTGAGTTTAGAAACATTTATACTGAATTCAAGTATTTCAAAGACAGAAGGAATTTGAAACTACTTTTTCACTGTGGGGAGGGCTTGAAAATGATTTCCCTGTTGGGATCTTCAGCTTGCTTCTTGCTCATGTAGCAATTTTCTGGACTTATTATTGTTTGAGATGTAGTAGGAAGAACTACTGCTGCTGGATACTTCTTTAAAAATCTTTCAGCATTAAAAAATTTTCTGGAATTGTACTTTTCAAGCTCTTGCTTTCTGAATTCAGACAATGTGGAAAATTGAGAATGGTCCTCACCTTCAGCCTTAGCTTTATTGATCTGAGCAATAACTACTGATTCTCTGAATCTAGCCATGTGAGCTATTTCATCTGTTTCTTGAATTTCTGGAGAAGGAGACCTTTCAACAGAATCATTTGCCTGCTCTGAGGTTTTATTATCTTGAAGATTCATTCTGCTGTGAAATAAGCCATTTGAAAAAGTGTATCTGTAATCTGAAATTGGTCTGGAAGAACTTGAGGGAGGAGCTCTGGCTGGTGTAGAACTTTGAGAGCCACTGGAGCTTTTATGAGTTCCTTCATATCTCCTAGACTGCTGGGGGGCAGATCTAGAGAAGGAGGAAGACATCCCTGCTGATCCTGCTGCTGGAGGAGGAGGAGGAGGGTTATTGAACTTAACGGGATTATCAGGCATATAACCAGTTTTCTTGAACTTCTTTCTTCTTTTCTGCTCATTTATGGAGAGTGTCATCCAATGATGTGAGACTTTGTCAAGAGGGATATTGTGGAGAATATAATATGGGATATCATTATCTGGATTAGGAGGCTTGGGGATAGCTTTAGACTTAGCCTTTGTTTTCTTTCTTTTCCTTGACAGTGTATCATCAGAATCACTATCATTATCTTCTTCATCAGAATCAGAAGAAGAGATTGGTGTATCATATAAATCTGCTATCAATTTAAGAGCTTTGATCCTTTGCTATTTAGCTTCATAAGCTTCATCTTCTGCTTTCCAGATCTCATCAAAGTCTGGAATTGGAGTTTCATCAAAGATAAAAGTTGGAAAGTCAAAATTTGTGATTGCTTCTTCTAATATTACAACTAGTTTTTCTTCTTGACTGAGAGCTTGATCTTGAATGAAAACTGTATCTGTAATCTTAACTTCAAAACTTCTAATTATCTTATTTAACAAAGCTTCATTAACTGGAGTAGTGTATGGGACAATTGCTCTAGAATAATTATGCTGTTGAGGTAAAACTGGTAGAACTGTACTAAACTGAGAAAGCAAATAAATAATATCTATAGAGGGATTAATAGAAACATTATTTATTTCTTCTGGACCTGGTAGAACTGGTTCTTCTGAAATTGGAAGAACTGAATTTCCAAGTGCTTGAGCATCTGGAGCATCTTCATCAGACATCTCCCCCTGCCTAGCTTCAGGGAAACCTGAATCTAGGCCCCTAGAAGAAGGGACAGATTGAAAGGAAGGGAAGGAAGAAGTCTTTTCAGATAAAGCAAAAATAGATTGAACAATTGGAGCAAGTTTTGCATCCAATAACTGGTCTAGTTTGGGAAGGATGAGACCAAGTATCTGATCAGCTACAGAGAAAAGATTTAAATAAGTGAATTCGTGAGAATGAGAGGAGGATGACTCAAAAGAGGGAGGAATAGAGATTGGTACAAAGATGTTTGAGACATCTGCACATTTTTGAGAGGGTTCTTGATGAGTAGAAGAAGAATGATGGATAGGGCATTGGGAATCATTATGAGCAGGAGATGGAGGTGGAGAAGATTGATGAGGGAGGAGATCAAAAGAAGGAGGGGGAATGTCATCAATATGTGTAGAAGAATTGTAAGGTGGAGATTGTGCAGGGGAAAAACTTTGAGTAGTAGGAGGTGGGAGAGGAAGGGAGGAGACCAAAGGAGGAACTTCTGGAAGGGTTAGGGAAGAGACTGAATCAGTCCTTGTGTCTTCAGAAGCTTGCTTGACTGACTTTGGATTCTTCTTTGGAAATACCCTTTCCCACTTAGCAAAGAGAGCTGAGGTCAGCTTCTTGCTAGCATTGATTGTTACCTTTGGGGAGACCAGAAGGTCTGGATGCCTTTCCTGCAGAACAATTCCTAAAATTCTTCCAAAGCTAACATTCTCCTTGGAAATCTTTTTCTTAATCAAATTAAACAGAAGTGATCCCCAGTTCACTTTCTTTTTCTCCATCAAGGCCACCATCAACAGAAATTGGTGCCTATTAACATAGTCATGTCCTATTGTTTTTCCTAACAACACTTTGCCAACTATATCTGATAAGAATTTGTATTCCAAAGACAGATTTTTCTTAAGCAGATGATTAGGGTTTCCAGAGGAGTGACCCATTTTGACTAAAGCTGCTTCAAATTCATCAGAACTAATTTCTATATCTTCATCACCATTCACAAGCCCAAAAACTTCAGTTAGAATGGTAGGGGTAAGAGAAACCTGGTGTCCTGAGATTGTGCCCGTGAGACATTCATCTTCCTGCTTAACTGTGAAACACCATTCTTTGATTTCAGCTGTGTGAAGCTTTATCCTCAAGCTCATTAACTTCCTCAACTGTTGCTCTTCAAAGAGTTGAAGGATGTCCTTGAAGATTTGATCAGATGTTGCGAAGGATTCCATATCTATGTCGAACCCAGCATCGAACTTCATGGAATAAAGCGAGGCTTGAGAAATCGCCATTGAGTCGTGCAAAAGAAGAGAAAGATCAAGTGCAAAAGGGGAACTGGAGGGAAACGATTTCTGTAGGCGCGCTCTTAAGAAATACAAGTAGTGAATATATATGAGAGAAAGAGGCGCATTTGTGGAGCGGCGTTCAGCAACTAACCCTGATAAAGACAGAAGTCGAAAAGACTTTAAGTTTTTGTCAGACAGCGTTCGACAAAAAATATCCTTTTCGTCGATCGCTGTTCGACAGGTAACATTTCTTTATCGATTCTGAAAATATAAGGTTTTGTCGACCACTGTTCGACAAATGATATAAATTCGTCGTTCTCCGTTCGACAAATTTTTGAGGTAAATAGAGAACTTAATTTACTAGCAGATTGAGTCTCCATCTATCATTCCAAGTTGATTTATAAAGAAGATATGCTTCTTTTCATCCAATGGCTTGGTGAAAATGTCAGCTCTTTGTAAATCAGTAGGAATAAATTGTAGGCAAATTTTATTTTTATCCACATTATCCCTAAGGAAGTGGTGCCTAATTTCTATGTGTTTAGTCCTACTATGGAGAACTGGATTTTGTGTTATAGATATTGCACTAGTATTATCACAAAATATAGTTGAATTATTTAAGTTGACTCCATAGTCTAGAAGTTGATTTTGTATCCACAATATCTGTGAGCAGCAACTGCCAGCAGCTATATATTCAGCTTCAGCTGTTGATGTTGACACAGATGTTTGTTTCTTACAAAACCAAGACACAAGCCTACCACCAAGGAACTGGCAAGTCCCTGATGTGCTTTTCCTGTCTACTCTGCATCCAGCATAATCTGAATCTGAGAATCCAGTTAATTCAAATTCAGATGTTGTTGGATACCAAAGTCCTAGATTAGGGCAACCCTTTATATATCTCAAAATCCTTTTTAGCAAAATTAAGTGAGATTCCTTGGGGTTAACTTGAAACCTAGCACAAATACAAGTAGCAAACATTATGTCAGGCCTACTTGCTGTTAAATAAAGTAATGAGCCAACAATTGCTCTATATACTTTTGAATCAACAGGTTTCTCTGATTCATCATTATCAACAACAGCATTTGAGGGCATGGGTGTTTTCATGGTGGAAGAATCTGACATACCAAATCTTTTCACTAATTCCTTAGCATACTTAGATTGGGATATGAAGATTCCATTTGAAGTTTGCTTCACTTGGAGACCAAGGAAGTATGATAACTCACCCATACTACTCATTTCAAATTTAGATTGCATTAGATTTGAAAATCTTTTGCACAAATTTGAATCAGTAGATCCAAAAATAATATCATCTACATATATTTGAACTAGCAGAGTTTTATTTTTATGTATCCTGAAAAATAAGGTTTTATCTATTAAACCCATACAGAAATTGTTTTCCAAAAGAAAACTAGCTAAAGTTTCATACCATGCTCTGGGAGCTTGTTTGAGACCATAGAGAGCTTTCTTAAGCTTAAATACAAAAGAGGGTTGAGTTGGAGAGAGGAAACCTGGGGGTTGTTCCACATATACTTCTTCTTTGATTTCTCCATTCAAGAAAGCACTCTTTACATCCATTTGATATACCTTGAACTTTTTGTATGCAGCAAATGCAAGAAATATTCTGATTGCTTCAAGTCTTGCAACAGGAGCAAAGGTTTGATCATAATCAATCCCTTCTTCCTGTGAATATCCTTGGGCTACCAGTCTTTCTTTATTTCTTACAATGTTGCCTTGTTCATCTAGTTTGTTCCTGAAGACCCATTTGGTGCCAATCACTGGATGGTCTTTTGGTCTAGGAACCAAATCCCATACTTTGTTTGTCTCAAACTGATTGAGTTCCTCTTGCATAGCAATGATCCAGTTGGGATCTTGTTCTGCATCTTTTATAGTTTGAGGTTCAATCTGGGAGAGAAAGCATGTGTGCATCAAGTTCTGATGTACTTGATTCCTTGTTTGCACACCTGCTGAAATATCACCAATTACTTGTGATATTGGATGATCTCTAACTGTGATGTGGTCAACAGTTGGAGTTGGTTCAGCAATAATTTCCATTTGGGGAATTTGTTCAGCTGCTATATTTTGTGGAGGATTATCTGTTGTTATCTGTTCTGAGCTTTCAGCAAAATCTGGGAGATTTTCTTCTTCACTTTCCTCAGCATTCTGCTGTTCAGGATTCAGAATTCCTTCTTTATGTAGAGCTAATTGATCTAGCTGCTCATATAATATAGGTACCTGCAGATTTTTTGATACCCTTCATCACATAATTGACTTATGCTGATAAGGTTATGCTTCAGTCCCTTTACATATGCTACCTCTTTGAAGGTGACTTCTCCAACTTTGACTTTTCCATAGACTTTGGTCTGTCCACAGTTGGAGTCTCCAAATATAACTTTTGGTCCAAGCTTTGCCTTGAAGCTGTTCAGGTTTGACTTGTTCCCTGTCATATGTTTTGAACAGCCACTGTCCAAATACCATTTTTCACTTGATCTTAGACAGTTGTGTACCTGCAAAAACAAAGACAAAACAAATCTATTTGTTCCTGACCCAGATTACCTTGGGTCTTTTTGTATCTCCACAAAAATCTGAAATAAATGACATTTCAGGCTGATCCTTATAGCCTTTGGGATGATATCTCCTTGGAGGTATTGTCCACTTAGTAAAAGGATTTTTAGTGTGTTTAGAATTAGAATTCCTGAAATTCTGTGTATAGTGTTTGTTTGACAGATTTGAGTAAATTTGTCGATTGCCGTTCGACGAATGTGCTTGATTTCGTCGAACAGTGTCTATGTAATTACTATACTGAACATCTGTTTTCAGTTTTCGTCGATCGCCGTTCGACAGATTGAAATCTTTTTGTCGAGCTTCGTTCGACGAATTCTTCTGAATTCTTTTATTCTCTACAAACTTGCTTGGAACATCTTTATTCACTTCTACAGCCTCTTTGCTCTTAGTAGAATTGAATATCACTGGAGTAGAGAGGATGTTTTTCTTAAGAAGGTATGGATCACTTAATGATGCACCCAAACCCAGCTTGCTATTAAATCTAGCATTCACTGTTTTTGTGATGTCCATCAGCTTAACACTACTGCCATTGAGGAATTCTTCATATTCCTTAGCTTTAGACAACTTGTTCTCAATGAGAATAATGTGTTCTCTAGAGGCAGTTAAATCTTTCTTAAGATTAACATTTTCTGCAACCAGTTGATTCATTTCAGCCAACTGATTTCTGAGAGAGATTATCTCTTTCTCAGATTTGATTAAATCTAAGCAAAGACCTTTGAATTCATCTTTGAATTCACTAGAATTGAAATTAAAACTAGATATTACCTGGTCTGCATTATCTTCTACTTCTGATTCTGATTCTTCTTTATCAGAATTGTTTGCTGAGGCATTGATTGCCATCATGCAGAAGTTCTTATCTTCTTCATAGCATTCATCATCACTGGATGAAGAAGCATTTCCTGACTCACTGTCTGAGTCATAAATGGCCATTAGACATTGGTCATTTTCCTTTGATTTTTCTTCATCATCATCAGATGAGCTGGATGATGATTCAGATTCAGTGTCACTCCAGGATTCTGCTATAAATCCTCTTCCCTTCTTTTTGTGCTTGTGGGAGGAAGACATGTTGGAGCTTCTCTTTTCTTCTTTATCCCTTTTCTTATCTTTCTTTTGCTTCTCTGGACATTCTGTTAAGTAGTGTCCAGATTTCCTGCAACCAAAACAAATAACTTCTTTAGGAGTTGATTTGTCATACCTTTGCTTATCTCTTGATCTGGATTCTTTCCTTCTGAAATCATTCTTAGCCATTTTGTAGAATCTTCTGGCTATGAGGCTCATGAGTTCATCATCTTTTGGAGCCTTTTCTTCTTCTGCATCAGCTGCCTTGAAAGCTATGCTCTTCTCTTTCTTTGGTGTTGGAGATGAAGTGGATGCTTCAGCTTCCCTGGACTTGATGAGCTGCTCATAAGATTTGAGCTTGCCCAACAAAGTTTCAGTGGTGATCTCATTGAGACTTCTGGCTTCCTTGATTGGCCAGATCCTTGAATCCCAAGTGCTAGGGAAGCACATTAGGATCTTGTCATTAATCTCTGTTAATGAGATTTCCTTGTCTAGAGTCCTGAGTTCACTTATAATTACACTTAACCTAGTGTACATGTCTGCAACTGATTCTTCATCACCTTTCTTGAAGTTCTCATACAGAGAGATCAGGTGTGATCTTCTGTCTTTCCTTTCATCAGCAGAACCTGCAACAATTGCAGTTAGGGTATTCCATATATCTCTTGCTGAAGTGCACTTAGCAACTTTTTGGAATATATCATCTGACATGGTTTGTGCCAATATATTCATTGCTTTGGCATCTGCATTCTTGTATTTCCTCAATGGATCAATGTGTCCTGGAGGAGGTACAACATTGGTGGATGATTGTTCTTGTGCTGGTGGAGGTCCTGTCAAAATACAATTATATATCCTCATCAATAGAATTCATGTAAAGCCTAATCCTTGATTTCCACAGTGCAAACTTACTAAGATTGCACATAGGAGGTCTTGTGCTTGAGTATTCCTTGTTTTGTGCCATGAGTTTTAAACAGAAAATAGATAAAGAGAAACTCTAAATTAAATTAAGATCTAATTGATCTTTGTGATCCAGATGTTAGTCTGCAAGTGAGATCAACCTACCTCTGATACCAATTGAAAGTGGAGGTTAGATCTTAAGTTACTCTAGAGGGGGGGGGGGGGGGGGGGGGTGAATAGAGTATTAAAACTTTTCCTTAGTTTTTATAGCGGAATTAAAATAGTATTATATATAAGTTGTAAGTAGTGTGAGAATTATATTAACAGAAAAATTAAGTAAATGAAATCACACAACAAACAGCACAAGCACAGAAAATAACCAAACACAGAAGACACAAGGAGCTATAGTAGTTCCCCAATAAATCTGGGTACGTCTACTCTTCTACCACCCTTGGTAGGAATCCACTAGGATTTTTGATCAGGTGCCCTCACACCAAGGGATTTTTGTTCAGGTGTCCACACACCACAGAGCTTTTGTTCAGGTGCTCAAAACCAACTAGATTTTTTGATCATGTGTCTTGCCACCAAGGAGGTACACTTTTGAAGGGAGTATTAACCCTGTACAAGAGAAGTAAGAAAGAGTTTATAGTGTTCTTCTCTGTCAAGATGCTGAGAGAAGACTCTAGTGGATGTTGTTGTAAAGCTCCCCCTGTCTGATTGAAGTATTTGACAGAAGATGGAGAAGCTTTCTCTTGAAAACTAAGATCTCCTGTAGCAGATTGATCTGGAAGAACAGGTTCTTCAGATTGCTTGTTGCTCTTTTAGAAGATCTGAATTTGCAGCAGATTCTGAGAGAATGCTCTTGAGGAAGATGTTCTCAGAAGAAATTTTTTTGCTACTTATAGAAGAAGAAGAAGAAATACTTGCTGAGAGATGTGTCTCTTTCTTCTTTTTCTGCTGTATATATTCTTTGTATTCTGTAATAGAATAATGTTTGAATTCTGTCGACTGATTCATATATGTCCAAAAACAAAAACTGTCTTTAATGTATTCTATATTTGTGAATAGAATAATCAGTCTTTAAGACATTCTTGGAATAACAACAAAACTCAAACGACTCTTGCAGGTTCTTTAATTCCTTGGCCGTGAAAAGATTCCTTTTCATTAAATGTCAACGGCTATTGCTGTCTTGGAAAAAGGAAAGAAGGGAATATATTAACTGAGTTTAATATCCTTCATTATCTGTCAGAATACGTCCAAAGATATTAAATAGATCTGTTATAGTCGTCGTTTTGTTGTTAGGATAAATAGAATGTAGCTGATAACAAATCTGGGCTTCAATAAATGATCTGTCGAATGCTGGCTATAATCTGTCGAGCGCCGTCCAGAAGATGTTGAACGCTGGCTGGAAACTGTCGAGCGCTGTCCAGAAGATGTTGAACGCTGGCTGGAAACTGTCGAGCGCTGGCAACAAAAACTATCGAACGCTGGGAGCCATCTGTCGAGCACTGCTAACCATTTGTTGACCGCTGGGAACTTTAGATTTTATCTTAAGTTCTAGCTAATTTATCAGCCTAAAGACTTGACCCTTAAACTATACAATGGGGTCAACTGATCCTAATCAGTACATAGTGATCCTAGCCCAAAACAGTAAAAGGGTTGCTCCAACACATTAACAAAGAAACATCTTTGTCAACACTTTGTCACCAAAGATATGGGTCCTCCAAAGTACTTTCTGGGGATTTATATTTCACAAAAATGAAATTCATTGGTTCTTTCACAACGCAAGTACGCTCTAGATCTCTTGCAGGAAACAGGCCTGACTAGGGCTAAACCTACTCGATGCCCCATGGCTGCCGGTGAAGATAAAATGTGGCAAGACGATTCGCCACCATTGTTAGATGTTACCAGATACAGACCTCTAGTAGGCAAACTCATCTATCATGCTAGTTATTGGGTGTCGACTTATCACCTAGGGGGGGGGGGTGAATAGGTATTTCAAATTGTTTTGATCCCCTTTTTAGTGTTCTTGATTTCTTATTAACAGATTTAGAGATTAAAAGCACTACACAGAAAACACATAAGAATTTATAGAGGTTCCTCAAGACAGGGTGTCTTGAGTAGTCCTCTGTCCCTTTGCGCCTACTTAGCAGTTTGCTAGGCTCGTCAAACTCCGCCAATGTCTCTGACCCGCAAGCCTTACAACTCGGACCCGGAAGTCCTACAGCCTAGGCCCGCAAGCCCCTACTGCACTCATGCCCGCAAGCTCGACACTCAGACCCTCAAGCCCTACACAGCCTAGACCCGCAATTCTTGCCCTACACAGCCTAGACCCGCAATTCTTGCCCCTTGGACCCGCAAGTCCTGCAGCCTAGGCCCGCAAGCCCCTACTACACTCAAGCCTGCAAGCTCGACACGGTTGGACTCGCAAGTCCTCTGCCATGACCCTCAAGCCTCACAGATATCAAGCCCTCAAGCTCGATAAGGTTGGACCCGCAAGTCCTCTGCCCTGGACCTCAAGCCTCCCAGACCTCAAGCCCTCAAGCTTGACACTTAGATCTTAAAACAAATCTTACAGATTTGGCCCGCAAGCCTTACAAAGAAAGATATACAATGTTTGCTCTTCTGCCTGGTGGAGATCAGCTTCTTGTCTTGAAGAAGATGCCTCTAATTTGAATCTTGAAAGTACAGATCTTCTTCAAGCCTTCTTCTTTAGCCTGATGTTGGCTGGCTTCTTGACTTGAATGATTCTTATCAGTCAATGTGGCTTGACTGCAACTTGGAGAACACTGGATGTGCGTTTTATTCTCCTCTTCTTGTTGTCGATTCTTCTCCGCAGCTTTTTCTGTTGTATTACTTGGCGGGATTCTATTTCGTTTCTTCATTCTCGTCTCTTCTTTAGGGCATCCACTGTTCCCTTTTATAGGACGAAGGAGCCACTTAATGGTCTCCTGTGATGTCCTCCACTGACAGACGCCCTTACCTTAAGAGCACACACTAATTGGACAATCAGGCGGTGGCATTAAATGCTGACAGCGCGTCTGGAAACTTTTGAATCTTCTTCGACGATATTTCCATTGTAATGACGATATGGACAATATCTCGACGACAGGACTTGTCGTTGAATTAGACTAGGGAAGTTCTTCAAGACTTCTTCCTTTTTCTTCAGATAGAGATATCTCGACGATACGGGTTATCCCTTCTGCACTTGCACTTAAGATGACATGAGGTCATCTAACTGATGTCGGCATAATCTTCTTGGCTGCTCAATATCGTTGTAACCATCTTATCTTATCGACGACATAATCGATATCATGTTGACAGACTATTCTTCAACAACTGCCTGTCTTCATATGACCTTCTTTAGTCTTCTCAACGTCAAGTCTTCTTTACGACGATATCATCGTCATCAGTCTTACTTAAGTCTTCGTTCTTCATCTCGGCTTTTCGATATCGTTGTGAGGTGTTGTAGTGTTGATGTCACAACGATATCATCACACCCATGTTGTCTCGATGATAACCGATATGATCATTCTTCTTTGCTCTACACCTCATTTCAACGACATGCATACACTTTTGACGATATGTCCAGTCGTTTTCGATGATAATGTACTTAGGCAAGTTATTGAAGTACTGGACATATTGTCTGATCTCTGCAAGCATGAACTAGATACAACATTAAATACACCTTGTACTTATCATTGATCAGAGTATTTCTTCAAATCAGGAACATTGCTGGGCAGTTTTCCCAACATAACTTACGATAACAATACCAGACATTTCATACGTTGTAGGCAAGGTTAGTCAGTTCATGTAAGCTCCAAGAGAATGTCATCTACAATTCGCTATGAGGATACTAGAGTATGTTAAAGGGGCTCCTGGAAAGGGACTACTCTTTCAGAAGAATAATCATCTCACGATTAAAGCCTACTCGGATTCTAGCTATACCGACGATAAAGAAGATCGCAAGTCTACTTTGGGATTCTGCATCTTTGTAGGTGTGAATTTAGTGAGCTGGAAGAGCAAGAAATAGTCAGTTGTATCAAGGTCAAGTGCAGAAGCTGAGTATCGAAGCATGGCGTTAACAACTTGTGAACTAAAATGGTTAAGATCTCTCATGCTAGACATAGGAGAAGTTTACAACCATCCTCTACCAATGTTCTGCGACAACAAAGCTGTTATATACATATCAAAGAATCCAGTGTTCCATGAAAGGACAAAACATATTGAAGTAGATTGTCATTTCATCAGAGAAGAAATATTGAAGAAACAAATTTGTACTCCATTCGTCACATCTGACAATGAACTGGTAGATTATTTCACCAAACCAGTTTCTACTTCTTTTTCAGACATTTGCGACAAGTTGGGCATGATTGATATATATGCTCTAGCTTGAGGGGGAGTGTTGGAGTTTGGAGACTGGGAGGTCTGGCGACCTAACCGGACGATCTGATGCTGTGTGGAGAATCGGGCGGTCTGGAGAGGAGACTGGGCGGTCTAGCAATCTACCCGGTCAGTCTGATGCAGTGTGGAGCCCGGGCGATCTGACAAGGAGACCGGGCGGTCTGGCAAGAAAACTGGGCGGTCTGGCATTCTAATCGCCCAGTCCATTGTATTATCCTGTATAATGTTTAATAACACATTGGTAGTTTGTAATCTCCTCTCTCTCCTCCATTCTATATAAAGGAGGCCATACCTTTGTAATAGTTGAGTTTTTTGGAAATAAAATATTTATTATTTTCATCTTCGCTGTCTCTTTTTTTTTCGTTCTAACAAGTTCGATAAGAACTCCAACCATCATCTCTGTCGGATGTTCAACTCCTTCTGCGTGTCCACGTACTTCAGGTTCATATGATCTGAGAATATATCGCAGTGGACACCGTAGAGGTAGTGTCGCTAGATCTTCAGAGCGAATATAACTGCTCCCATCTCCAAGTCGTGCACCAGGTAGTTCTGCTCATGGTTCTTCAAATGTCGGGAGGCGTATGCTATCACGTGTCCATTCTACATCAGAACGACACCCATCCCCTGATATGATGCATCAGTATACACCTGGAATCCTTCCTTCCCCGACGGAAGGGCAAGGATGGGGGCTGACATAAGATGACCCTTCAGCTCCTGGAAGGCCGCTTCTCACTGCGGCGTCCAAACGAATGTGGTATCCTTCTTCGTTAAGGATGAGAGCGGGAGGACTATCTGAGAAAAACCCTGCACGAACTTCCAGTAATAACCGGTAAGTCCTAAGAAACTCCGCAAGTTAGTGGTCATCTTCAGCGGTGGCCAATCTCGTACTGCCTGGATCTTTGCTGGGTCCGCTGCTAGTCCAGCTCCACTGATAATGTGACCCAGGAAGGACACCTCCTTCAACCAAAACTAACACTTGCTGAACTTCATGTATAGACTATGCTCCTGAAGTTTCTCCAATGTCAGTGTCAGATGTCGTGCATGCTCCTCTTCCATCCTCGAGTAGATGATAATGTCGTCGATGAACACGATGACAAAGATGTCAAGATATGGCTCGAACACCCAGTTCATCAGACTCATAAATTCCGATGGCATGTTCGTGAGCCCAAAGGGCATCACGGTGAACTCATACAGTCTGTATCGGCTGCTGAAAGCCATCTTTGGGATGTCCTCCTCCTGTATCCGCAACTGATAATAGCCCGACCTCAAATCCAGCTTTGAGAACCAGTGGGCTCCCTCTAGCTGGTCAAGCAGCTCATCGACCCTAGGCAGCGGATATGTATTCTGAATCACCAGCCTGTTCAGGGCTCTATAGTCGATGCACAGTCAGAGCGTCCCATCCTTCTTCTTCACAAATAGCGCCGGAGCTCCCAAAGGAGAGAACTCGGTCTAACGAATCCATCTTCCACCAGTTCCTGCAACTGGCTCCGAAACTCCACTAACTCCTTCGGGGCCATCCGATAAGGAGCTCTAGATACCGGCTTAGCCCCCGACACTAGCTGGATTTAAAAATCTTTCTCTCGGTGCGGCGACAGCCCTGGCAACTTCTCTAGAAATACATCAGCAAAATCCCTCACGATCGGAATGCTTGACACCAAATCCTTGACCTTTGTCATCTCAAACAGCACCTGATACACTTCGTCTCCCTATAGGCGGGCTTTGGCGGCCTGAATAGACAATAATAAAAGACCGTAGGTGGGTCTAATACCTTCAACAACCACTTCTGAGTCTTCATGCCTTAGAACAATTCTCCTTGTCGGGCAGTCGATCCTTGCATGGTTCCCGTGCAGCCAATTCATCCCCAAGATCAGGTCAAAGCCTTTCATCTTCAAGAGCATCACCGATGCTTCAAACAGTTTCCCTCCAATCTCCACATTCATATTGCACTTAGCACTCATTACTAACTCTGATCCGTTCGGGAGTCGCACCTTCCTGCGGATGTCGGTGAAGTGCTAAATTTGATCAGGATCATCCATGAATTCTTCTGAGACGAAAGAGTGCGAGGCACCCATATCGAAAAGGGTATATACTGGTTTGCTGCTGACAAGTACTACATTTGGGTGATTTTTGGTCATTTGGTTCAATGCTAAGGTAAAGCTAAGACTTTCAAGGTACTAGTAGTTGTAAGAAAAATAGTAAAGTACCTGTGATGACCCTTGTCGGGTTCCGGGGCTGAGCCAGGTCTAAGGCATACATCTGGTGCCTGTCCTACCTATGATCATGTCCCGGGAATCCACGACCTCGTCCCCGCCCTTTTCCCCCAAAATGTTGGGCCTGTGGGGCAGCCTGTAGTGCCGGTGGTGCATTCCTCTGCGGGCAGTTCCTCCGGATGTGGCCCATCTGGTGGCACAGGTAGCACTCTGGTGGGGGAGGTGGCCAACCTTCTAGCCTCAGCTCCTCTCGCGCCTGTAGAGGCTGAGGAGCCAACACTACCTTCTCCCTCTACTCCAATCTCTCCTCCTGGCGGGGTCGGCCCTCTGTCCTCCTTTCTCCAACATCACAACCTCTCTGCTGGTCTCTCCTATCACCCGGACCCTGGTCCTCTGTCGGTCTCTTCCTTCCCCATACGGTGTGCTGGTCTGCCTCCAGCTTCTTGGCCATCTCCAAGATCCTGGCCATGCTGCCGTCAAAAACAAAAAGGAGGGTATGCCTCAGCTCATCACGGAGGCCCTTGTAGAACCTTTTTGCATACCCTGCGTCGTCTAACTGATAGGAGCCCGCAAAATGGGCCAGTGAGTAAACTCCCGCTGATACTCCAGAACTGTCCTGCTCCCCTGCCTCAACTGCAAGAATCTGTCCTCCAACTCGTCTCTCGCAGACTGTGGCACGAAATTCTCCAGTAGTGCTGCCCTGAAATCATCCCACGAAACGTCCGCAGCCTCCAATCCTGGATAGGTGGTGTCCAACAACGACTTCCAATGATGAATTGTAAAATATACCTATTTTCTATATAGTTTTTTGTATAGTTTTATTCAAAATTTGTAATATTTCGTGTTAATTATTGAATAAATGATTTGTTTTTTTTCTTATATTTATATTTATATGTAAAAATGAACTATTTAAGTATATTTGTAAATATATGAAACTATATAATAATTATGTAAATATTTATGTAAGTAATTATGTAAATATATACTAAATCTATATGTAAATATATATTTAAAAGTATTTAAAAATATATATAAATATTTATTAAATAAAAACGATAATATATATTAAGTTAAATAAAAAAATAAAAAAACAAATCATATTGTTATTATGTAAGTTAATATATTGTTTATATTGATTTTAACTAAATACATATTGTTATTATGTATATAATAAATTTCAGAGTTTAACAAATAAGAGCAGTAGGCCTAGTAGAAAACGACCCTGATTTTCTCTTCCCAGGCGACGGGATCGAAACCAGGCCACTTCAAGTTTTTGCTTGGATTTAATTCCTTCCCGTCGAACGGGCCAACTTCCCGACGATCGAGCCAGCTTCCCGTCGATTGAGCCAGCTTCCTGTCGATTTCCAGATTCAGCCCTCCTTCCCGTCGATCGAGCCAGCTACCCATCGATTTCCAGATTCAGACCTCCTTCCCGTCGATCGAGCCATCTTCCCGTTGATGGACCCCATGTCCCATCGATCGACTAGAAGCCTTCCATCCCGCCAGCTCACTCCTCCTTCCAGCACCTTCCAGCCAGCTGTCAGTCATCCGCCAGCTGCTACTTGCTATCCGCACCCCACAACTCTCAAGTCAAAATTGGCTACTGCATCCCATCACCTTTTAGAAACCTCTATCCGCACAGCTTCTCCAACAAGCTAAGATTTCTCTATAAATAGAGGCTTACCCCCTCACTAATTCCTCCCTCTTGGATTGCCCATTTTTGGGGTGATCTTCCACCATCTTTTCCACCTTAGTTTTTCGTATTTTCTTTTAATGTTTTTTATGTAATTAATTAATTAAGTGTTGTTTTCGTAATTTCTTTTTATATTGTCTTTTTGATGTTGTAATGTTTTTTATTTCTTGTAATTTTTATTTTGTCTTTTTATTTCTTGTAACCCCTTATTATGGCAATAAATAAATTTAGTTTTTATTTCGTGCATTTTCAATTCTGTAATTTCCTTTCTACACTTCAATTTTAATTCTTAGCTTAGCTTTATTTCGCTGTAATTTTAATTATGTCATGCAATTTTAATTTCTAGCTTAGCGTCAATTCCTGCATTATCTGCATTTTTTCTCGCTTTGGTTAGCAATTTATTTATTGTCGTAATTTTGGTTTTCGTTTTAATTCGAATGTATTCGACTTCGTAACTTTCGCTCTTTTTCTTCCTTGACACGGAATCGATAGAGCCGAATATTACGTTTCCGTTTATTTTCGCTTTAATTCGAATTTTGGTTATCTCTATTTTCGCTTTGATTTTAAAGTACTCGCTGTCATAACTTTTGTTCTTTTTCTTCCTTGACGCGGTAGAGATTAGTGCCGAATATTATGTTTTCATTTATTTTCGTTTCGAAACCATTTTTTCTCGTTATTTTCATTCCCGTAATTTCCTCCATCGTTGTTTTTCTTTTCCGTTATTTTTCTTTTTGTTGTTTTATGTTTTCGTTCTTTTTTTATCTACTTCTATTAATAGCTTAAGCAATTTCCTTTCATACGTATTTTTTTTATCATCCTGCATTTATTTCCCGTCTACCCGTTTGGGTAGAACTCGTCCTGCATTTATTTCCCGTCTACCAGTTTGGGTATAAATTGCTCACGCACTTATTTCCCCTCTAACTACTCGAGTAGAGATTGCACTTTTGTCTTTCATTTTCTGTCATTTCAATTTCTGTCTATTAATTTCCCAATTTCAATTTTGTAACTTTCTTTCTGTCTTTCATTTTCTGTAATTTTAATTTCTTTAAATCACATTTTTATCCAATAAAGCAATAGCCGTATTCTCGAAGTAGCAGTACTTGACGAGATCCGTGGAAAAATATGACCTTGATAATTTTCTAAAAATTTATCCTATACTATACGCGATAAGGTAAACTTGCCTTTTCGAATGATTAGTTTGGATAATAATGATACAAAGTCTGGCAAAACTCTCCCTTTCTATATAAAAATTAAATGAATTTGGTGGCACCGCCGCGGCGTGATCGTTGATATTTCAAAAGAAGGAAAGGTCATTTCTTTTATTCATCGAAGTAGGATAAAGCTTAGTTCCTCGAAGTAGGAGTACTCGCGAGACTCCTCGAACGCGCACGCCAAATTTTGCCCGCGTTCGAAAAGCTTTTGCGGCGCTCTCAAATAAACTAAATCATCATGTTTTTGGCGCCGTTGCCGGGGTACTTTTTCGATATTTTGAAAAGAGTATACGTTATTGCTTTTATCATATTCAAAACCCAACAAAATTTTAAAAAACACTCAAAACCACAAAATAGATGTTTTCTTATTGTAAATCTCGTTTTCCCTTTCTTGTATTTTATTTTCAGTTCCTCTTCTCTTTTCACGTTCTTAAATTGTAATTTGTGTTCAAATACGTATATTTGAAAACATCGAAAAGCTTTGAAAAAACAAAAATAATGGCAAACTTAAATAATGAAAAGCTTTGGAATATTAATCAAAAAATGAATTGTAGGAATTTTAAGATAGAACAATAAATCGTTTTCTCGAAGTTGGATTATTCAACAGACCCGAAAGGGGATTTTTGTCGATATTTCGAAAAGGGAAAATCCCGTTGCTTTTATCTTTTTATTTCTCTTTTTTCTTTGCTCACTATCTAAAAGCTTCTCATTATTCTTTATTTTTCTTTTTTCTTAAGTTTTGGTATGTTTTTATATATGCATATTTCAAAACAAAAAACAAAAAAATGATGAAAATATGTTTTAGAAAACTCCACAAAAACTATAGTTTTGTATTTACCTATTTTTATTCTCTTCTCTTCATCTTTTTCTTCTGTTTTTAGTAGACTTAATATTTGTACATTAATTTCATCTTCTTATTCCTCCTTTTTACCCCCCCCCCCCCCACGCACCATTGCAAATAACTTTTATTATTTTTTTTAACATATTTTATAGGTATTAATTCGGTTACCCCATCTCCAAATCAGGGGCGTGCTTTTTACCCTGCTATTTTCTTACTTGCATTTTATTTGTTTTTCATGCTTTTGTATATATAATTTTGATCCTCATACTTAATTTCAACATTGAGGACAATGTTGACTTTTAAGTATGGGGGTGTTTTTCTCTTTTTGTAATTATTTTAGTCCCTCCAATATTAGAAAAGCTTCAAAAAAATGATACATCTTTTCTTTTCTACTTTTCTTTTGTCTCTTTATTAATATATATATATATATATAACATTTGAAAATCCATAAAAATGAAAAAAAAATTACTTAGAAATAGAAAATAAAAAAAATACATTTGCCCCTTTTTTTGTTTTTTTTCTTCTTCCCTTGTTTTTCTTTCTTCTTTAGTTTTTGTTTTATTTTAAGTTTCTTTTCTTTATTATTAAGTATTAATGTGTAAGTATTTGAAAAAAATTAAACCAAAGAAAATTTTGATGATGAAAAAATTGATTAGAAAAAACAAAAAATATATATATGTTTTATTTCCTTTTTGTAATTTTGTTTTTTTTGTGTGTCTTAGTTTGTATATAATCATCCTTATTTGAAAAATAAAACTCAAAATCCAAAAAAATGATGAAAATTTTAGAAAAACACCAATAAATTATTATATATGTTTTTTTATTTCTTTTTCTCTTTCCTTCTCTTCTTTTCTTTGTTGTATTAATGTATATACAAATAATATTTGAAAATTTTGAAAAAAAATGATGAAGAAAAAACTTAGAAAAACAAAAAAAAATCATCTTTAGATTTTTATTTTTCTTCTTTCTTTTCTTTCTTTCTTTTTTTAGTATTAAAGTTTATATACAAAATCAAAATAAATAAAAAAGATCATAATTAAAAATAAAAAAAATGATGAAAAACTTATCCAAAAATCAAAAAATAAAATAAAGCCCCTACTTAGCTTTTGGTTATTTTCAAAGCTAGGAGTTTATGTATAAGTGTTTTCAGTATTTTTTATTTGATACATCTTTTATTTTTATCATAGTTTGTAAGGTTTAAATTTTTGGAATTTTAGTTGTAAAGAACATTTTGTGATTTAAATTCAATTAGAGAACAAACTTTTTAGCACTACTTCGAGTTAACCCTAAATAGCTTCTTTTTGTATTATATTGGCAAACCATTTTTAGATTTAATTATTCTTACTTCAAACTTGTGAAACTTTAGGAATAGTCTAATCTACTAAAATTTGCTCTCAAAATCTTCTTAATTTATAAACTCTAGAAATTTCTACAAACCTTACCCCTTATCCCCTTTCTTGGTATTTTATTCTAAAAAGATCTTATGTCAATGGGAATAAGATTTCATTCCGTAAATATAGGTACCCAATTTTAATAAAAGATTATATGGCATGGGAATAAGATTTTCGTTCCCTAAACATACACATTGGGTTATTTTTGAAGATTGAAAAAAATCATTTTGGGAGTAAGATTTCATTCCCTTAAACAAATCCAAAAGAAAAATTGAGTGAGGTGAGAGGATAAAATTCATCACCCCCAAATCAAGAATCTCTTCTCTTACCAAGCTTTTCCCTACCCCTTAGCCAATAAAATTGAAACCTAGATATAAATTAAAAAATTTGGGAGAGCATAATTAGTAGGTTTTTTATTTATTCTTAAAAAATTCTTCAAAAAGTTAAAGTTTTTATAATTCTATCTAATCAAGGCAATAGTGATAGCAATATTTGTTCGCTATTTAGCTAACTTTAGAATTCTTGCGGCTAAAACCTTTTTGCCCTTTTTAAATCATTTTCACAATTTAGGGCTTACCTCTTTTAATCTGCAGAATTTATTTCGATCTTACTTTTGAATAAATAAAATTTTAGTAACTTAGAAATTTTATTAACGTCTTATAGGTATCCCTTACTTTTGCTCTGGAATAGCAAAAGCTTCGGTATGGGGGTATTTGATGAATAGGAAAATATACCTATTTTCTATATAGTTTTTTTATAGTTTTATTCAAAATTTGTAATATTTCATGTTAATTAATGAATAAATGATTTGTTTTTTTTCTTATATTTATATATTTATATTTATATGTAAAAATGAATTATTTAAGTATATATGTAAATATATGAAACTATATAATAATTATATAAATATTTATGTAAGTAATTATGTAAATATATACTAAATCTATATGTAAATATATATTTAAAAGTATTTAAAAATATATATAAATATTTTTTTTAAATAAAAACTATAATATATATATATTAAGTTATATAAAAAAACAAATCATATTGTTATTATGTAAGTTAATATATTGTTTATATTGATTTTTACTAAATACATATTGTTATTATGTATATAATAAATTTCAAAGTTTAACAAATAAGAGCAGCATGCCTAGTGGAAAAAGACCCTGATTTTCTCTTCCCAGGCGACGGGATCGAAACCAGGCCACTTCAAGTTTTTGCCTGGATTTAATTCCTTCCCATTGATCGGGCCAGCTTCCCGTCGATCGAGACAGCTTCCCATCGATTTCCAGATTCAGCCCTCCTTCCCGTCGATCGAGCCAGCTTCCCGTCGATCGACCCCGTGTCCCGTCGATCGACTAGAAGCCTTCCAGCCCGCCAGCTCACACCTCCTTCCAGCACCTTCCAGCCAACTGCATGTGACCTGCCAGCTGTTACCTACTATCCGCACCCCACCGCTCCCAAGTCAAAATTGGCTACTCCAGCCCATCACCTTCTAGAAACCTCTATCTACACACCTAGCTTCTCCAACAAGCTAAGATTTCTCTATAAAAGAGGCTTGCCCCCTCACTAATTCCTCCCTCTTTGATTGCCCATTTTTGGGGTGATCTTCCACCATCTTTTCCACCTTAGTTTTTTGTATTTTCTTTTTAAATTTTTTTATGTAATTAATTAATTAAGTGCTGTTTTTGTAATTTTTTTTGTATTGTCTTTTTGATGTTGTAATGGTTTTTATTTCTTGTAATTTTTATTTCTTGTCTTTTTATTTCTTGCAACCCCTTATTATGACAATAAATAAATTTAGTTTTTATTTCGTGCATTTTCAATTCTGCAATTTCCATTCTGCACTGCAATTTTAATTCTTAACTTAGCTTTATTTCCCTGCAATTTTAATTATGTCATGCAATTTTAATTCCTAGATTAGCTTCAATTCCTGCATTTTCTGCATTTTTTCTCACTTTGGTTACTAATTTATTTATTCCCGTAATTTTTGTTTTCATTTTAATTCGAATTTATTCGTCTTCGTAACTTTCACTCCTTTTCTTCCTTGACACGGAATCGATGGAGCTGAATATTACATTTCCGTTTATTTTTACTTTAATTTAAATTTTGGTTATCTCTATTTTCGCTTTGATTCGAAAGTACTCATCGTCATAATTTTTGTTCTTTTTCTTCCTTGACGTGGTAGAGATTAGAGCCGAATATTATTTTTTCGTTTATTTTTGTTTTGAAGCAATTTTCGTTCTCGTTATTTTCGTTCCCGCAATTTCCTCCTTCGTTGTTTTTCGTTTCTGTTATTTTTCTTTTTGTTGTTTTATGTTTTCGTACTTTTTTTTCTACTTCTATTAATAGCTTATGCAATTTCCTTTTGTAGCATAGTTTTTTTCATTGTACTGCATTTATTTCCCGTCTACCCGTTTGGGTAGAACTCGTCCTGCATTTATTTCCCGTCTACCTGTTTGGGTAAAACTTGCTCACGCATTTATTTCCCCTCTACCTACTCGGGTAGAGATTGCACTTTTGTCTTTCATTTTCTGTAATTTCAATTTCTGTCTTTTAATTACGCAATTTCAATTATGTAACTTTCTTTCTGTCTTTCCTTTTCTGTAATTTTAATTTCTGTAAATCATGTTTTTATCCGATAAAACAATAGTCGTATTCTCGAAGTAGCAGTACTCGACGAGATCCGTGGAAAAATACAACCTTGGTAATTTGCTAAAAATTTATCCTATACTATACGCGATAAGGTATACTTGTCTTTTCAAATGATTAGTTTGGATAATAAAGATACAAAGACTCGCAAAACTCTCCTTTTATATATAAAAAAATAAATGATTTCGGCGCCGCCGCCGCGGCGTGATCGTCGATATTCCGAAAGAAGGAAAGGTCATTACTTATATTCATCGAAGTAGGATAAAGGTTAGTTCCTCGAAGTAGGAGTACTCGCGGGATGGCTCGAACGCGCCCGCTGAATTCTACCCGTACCCGGAAATCTTTTGCGGCGCTCTCAAATAAACTAAATCATCATCCACCATCTCTTCGCATGGGACTCCAAGCATGAGACCACCAGCGATACTTCCATCTCTAACGGGCATTGTATCCCTGCCAGCATCTCGTACATGATATCCACCCACTCCTCTGTCCGAACCGCTGACTCTGTCCTGAGGTAGGATGGGGGAGAAAGCCCACGGAAGACGCTCAGCCAGTTGGCCCCGGGGTTTGGTTGAGGAGACTGAGCCTGTTGAGCCCTGAATGCATCTAGTATGGCAGTCAACGTTTGTCCCATCTCCGTCTGCTAGAACGGAGTAGGAGCCGGCAGTGGTGGGACGATGTTTGGAGTCGGAGGCACTCCATGCTGCGGGGTGGGGTTCGTCGTGGGATACAAAAGAAAATTGACACTTGTAAGGTGGTTTGTCTAAAAAGGTTCAGTTAAAAGTGGACTTTTTCATGTGATTCCCCATATGGGTACACCATTGCTTCCGCTACTAGTTTGTCCTCAAACAAAACTCACGCGGGGTGGCCCAGAGTTTGTGGACTTCTTTTCTTTGGATCGATGTTTCCTCTAATACCAGTTTTTAAGACTCCATTTTTTTGCTACAAAACTGGGTCTTATGCCCAGAACCGCCGCTTTGCGATGACACCAATACTCTGGAAGGTTGCCACTACAAAATGCCGATCCTGTCGGCCATATTGATCACAGAAGAAGAAAAGTACAAATGAAGCAAAATAAAGCTCAAGTTCACATCACATGAAATATAGATCATAATGAAAAGGAGATGTCCATAAATAATAACTGAAATATAAGTAGCAATATAGATGGCTCATGCCCGGTACATCATTTCCTCGCTACAGAATCACTCGTGAAAGCAAAACTACTGAAGACACTCACGGATCCTGAAACTGGTGCTCCCATGCTAGACTGGCCCGCCTCCATCTGCACCGGCCTCTGGTGGTGCTGCGTCTCCTCGATCCCCTAAAATGATATGGTCCACCGACCGTTAGTCAAAAGGACTAAGCCTCATTTCCCCCATGCATCCCCTAGTGGCCCTAGGCACCGAGCGGGAGGATGAAGCGGAGGATAGCAAGGGGTATTAAATAAATCAGGTGACATTCTTAGCTACAGGAGTATCTATCACTACGCAGGTGTTAATAAATAATTGAAGCAGTAAACAATATGTAAGTAGGATAAAGAACAAGTAAAGAACAGTAAAGTAAGCAGGTAAAGACAGATATATAATAGGAAAGTAACCATTGATTTATAGGAATGCTCATACAAACCTATAGACCAATGGGTCGTTTAGCAAGGCCTATCGTATAAAAAGTCCTATAACCAATTTATATGATAGGGGTAGGGGTTGAAATGCAACGTTTAAGTTATGAAATGCAGTGTTATACTGGGTAATGTTATGATCACATAAGTGCAACTCACACACTTCGACTCTATGAGCACAGACCTTTAGTTCCCCCTTTTTGGAGCTAGCAAGACTCCCAGGATACCCCCATAGTGGCAAACGGAAGCGGTTGGTTGGGCCTCGCCCACCTCTAGGTTAGTATTCACACTACCTAACCTAGACCTATCGTACGCCTCAATGCAAAATTGCGGAGCGCCTGCGTACTCTTACTGGCTGGACCACTAGACTTTCTTGGCTAAGTGCAAATCCACACTTGCCAAGTCAGCGTATTGACGTAGGTGTGAATGACCATCTATACCAAAGACCCACCACCTTTATGCACATGCAATATGATTACTGTGTATCTCCGAGCCATAGGCTCCTCGGGCTAATGCACCCGTCGCAATAACCTTTCGAGCCACCCGCTCTCCAGACAAACCTGTCCGCAACTACATCCACCGAGCCTACTACTCGTCCGACTAATCAAGGTAACACCCGCAGCAGCGGGTTGTGGGTGAGTGTATTATTGAGTTAATCTTGCATAACAATTTTTCTCCTACAATTTAGGGTTAATCTTGGATTTCCCGAGGTCTACCCTGTGAGGGGCTCACAGCGGTACTAGAAGGTACGTTGCGATGATAGCCCAAACCGCACTTTCCAAGACACTTATTTTTATTGATGTCTACCCTTGAACATACCCCCTCTGACCATTTCACTGGAGTTAACCATAAGTGTTTTATATTCCACTCCAAGGGAAAGGCAATCTTTCATCAATCCCGAGCACAACCTTGCCCCTTTGCTTATCAGACACACTCAACATATAGACTCCTATTGGTGACCTCAAATCTCCTCAACCATACTAGGTACACCATCTACCTCCCATTCTCACCTAATGGCCTACAAGTTATCTTAACTCTACTGTTTTACTATACGCAGACCAAATGAGCTACATGAGGTGTAAGAGAAGTGGTACTCCAAATAATCATCTGAATGACCCAAGATTATTATTGGGGGTGTAATATGGTATTTTAACATCATCTCCAAAAATTCATAATTTTCCTACTTTATTTGGTATTTATTTTAATTTCTCCAAAATCAGGGAACTTATGATTTTGTACATCAAGTATGGTTTTCTAACATGGTATGGCTTCACAAAATTTTGTACAACCAGATAACAGTAAAATAACAACCAAACCTGAATTTCACAATTTTCCAGAAAGGTTTTGACCTCTAATTAAAATACAAACTAATTAATCAAGATCAACGATTAACAAAGAAGCTACTAGAAATTCTCTTTTAACAATTACAAGAAAAATAGCAGGTGTTCAAAATGGTCAGAAAAGTTCACTGATGAAATTCCATAATTTTCTAAACCCATTTGACCATATAACTCCATTAATTAAATAAACATGTCCAAGGTCACCTTGTGAAGGGAACCATATATAATTAACTCCAAAAATTATTCTAAAATTAATAGATCATGTGTTTGGGCAAACAAGTCCTCTGGCCAATTTCCATAATTTGTCAACGAGTATTAAACCCATAATTAATTTTTATACCACGAGGGCACAAATTTAAGGTTATTAATGAAGTACCAAAAATAGCACTTCAAAATTATTGACAAAATTATCAGAGAATAATATTATCAATAAAAACTCACTGCCAAAGTTTCATAAACATCCTAGGCTATATGAGCATGTAATTCCTTCTAGTAAGAAAGAGCACTAAATGATTCTTCAGTAAATCAGAGAGAATAAAAGTCCAAAAATTCCAAATAAATTACCTAGGGCTCTACACCACCCAATTAACCTCTCTACCAAATTTCAAGTCAATCCAAGGACATATGAGCCTATGTCATTCAATAGGTCCAAGGTACAACCCTAAGGTTTTAACTAGGGTTCTAGGGCACAACTACTCCAAATCACCCCAAGTCTTGGGAGGAGGTGTTTTGTGTGATATTAAATTAGTGGCCAAGGTTTCATCACTTTTTGGTGAGATTTGCCCATTCAACCCAACAAGTGCACTTTTGACCTTTTAACCCTTAGATTGACCAATCCTGGGTTACTCAATTACTCAACCAAGCCAATCCCAATTGGAATGAAATTTTTACCAGAGACATGTAATGACCATAAGGACCACCCACCATAATTTGAAAGGGTTTAGAGGTCTCTAGACCCTAAAATTAACTGATACATGGATTATCAAATGTTTGCAAAAACCTTAGAAAAGCGTCCTCCAAAAATTCTCATTTTTGGATATGTTAAGGGTGTGGGTGCAAACAACCTATGTTTCAATTTTCAAGACATTTGGATGACTGGATTGATGGGGGCACACAAATCAAACTCTGGTCAACCCTATGTACATGTTGCACCATTTTGAGTGCTGCAGCCAAACCAGTGGGCCAAATTGGCTCAAATCAATTTTAAATTAATGTAGACATCGGGGGCTACAAGTTTGGTATAGATCACTTTTCCATTAGAGGGCTTCTAAGTATTTTCTATAGTTATTTCTAACTACTGCCAGTAATGGGACAGAAATAGGAATATCAAATATATTATTACATAAACTTGCACAGAACTTAAAGCAAAAACGAAGGGCATCCCTTCATCTTCTCCAATCAGCCAACGACCACGGTTGGCTCGTCTTGTAGAAACTTGGGCGGCGATTTACCAGCCACTTAGATGCTCTCCTGGTCGGCCAATGCCTCCACCACCTCCGTTGAGGTGGCGGTCGGCGATGTACGGTGGTTGGCTGGCCGGAGGCGTCCAGAATCGGGGAAATGAACGAGAGAAGAAAAGCTTGAACACAAGCTTACGGCCATACCGATCCAAGACCAATTGGCCCCAAAATCTAGCGACCAAAATGAGGAGATCTACCAACTATGAAATAGATGAGAGAAGAGGACCTAAATTGTGGCTTGTAGTCATGTCGATCGCCGGTCCGCCATGGTTGGTCGAGAGCTATTGACATGCCGGTAGGTGCTTAGGTAGGAAAATTCTTCTATAAAAATGGGGGAAACTCATTCCCTCCACCCCTTGAGCCCTTTTATAGAACCAAATCTGGTGGGGAGGAGATGAAGCCTTGGGATTCCTCCATTAACACCATTCATGGTGAAAATTTCGGCCATCCCCAATGGTCACCACATTCACCCTCCTTAAAAGTTGGAAAACCTCTTAATATTCTTCTAATTGATAGGGGGGATGAATTCCCGTCAATTGGGAGGACTTTTAGACTCCCTTGGCCATGAATTTGGCCAGCAAAATGATTCATTTCCGCCTCCCGTCGATTGCGCTACCGTCGGCGCTAGTACAAGCGCCAGCGTTAACATCTCGACGGTGTAACGCTCGCCGGTTCGGCAATCATCGGGCGCTACCGCTACCGCCAACGCTAGTGCTAGCGCCTGCGCTATCGTCTCGACGGTATTTTGTTCGTCTCAGCGGTTTAGTGTTTGTCTCATCGGTTCACCTAAACCACCACCACCGCCAGCACTAGCCACTAGCGTCGACGCTAGCATCGCATTCAATACACCCCCTTCTTTCTACGATTGGATAATTGGGGTATTACGAGGGGACCCCTTTATTGGGTTAGACACATCATGGTGGGGTCATGGGTCATGGTGATGCCCAAAGGCCAACCCTAGGCTTGGTAACTGGAAATCACTATCTGCAGACCAGGGTGATTTTCGCCTCGAGCCTAAGCTCTTATGTTCTCATCGCGCATCCTAGGGTTTTGTCATGACCCAGTCATGACAAAACTGTCCCAGGGGTCTAGTCATTTGGGGGATGTTACATCTACTCCTTAGACCCAATCGCCAACACGAGGAGAATTCCTCTCTAAGTCCTACCCAGACCTAGTCGCCAACATGAGGCGAATTCACTAACCGATTACAAAGATAAATATAAAAGACAATTATAAAAACTCCCTATGAGGTAATCTGAAGGAGACGATGAAGAATTGCTGAAGATCTTTGAAGTCCAAGCGTGAGTTCTTCGCGATGAGTTAGCGTGTTGATCCAAGCCTCCTTTGATTCCTCCTTTTGAAATTTGAGTGGGAGATCCTTTGTGGTCTGGAAATACGGCCCTCATAAATAATTCAGAGTGCTGGAATAGGGCTCCCTAGCATTGGTTGTTGAAGAATATGAAATCCACCTATTTATAGGACTGGAAGCTAAAGCTGGCGTTAAGGCTAACGCCTGGCGTTGACCCAGTATAGAAATGTTTTAAGGGCTCGGATCTTCAAAATAGGAAGGAAATTCTGCATCTTTGCAATCATTCATTGTTGGCAACCTTAACGTTGGCATTGAGTCTAACGCCTTTCGTTGAGTCAAATCATTCCCAAAATTCTCCTGCAATCCCGGCAGCTTCCCTCCATGCCATTTTCATCTTGGTGGGAATGAAAGTCAATGCCGACGTTAAGAGTTAACGTCGGGCATTAGCTCTCTTCCATTCTTTTCAGCTTGTGAGCAAATCCAGGCCAACAACAGCAACCTAGTGTCATCTTTGTTCAAACCTGCATGCTAAAAACACAATGGCAAACAAGATCAAATACAAGTAGGATTTGTTATTCTCAAATCAAAGGTATGCGAAAAACCATGTTCCAACAATCTCCCCCTTTTGATAATAACAAATCCAATAGAGATAAATCAGATTCATATATAAGAGAGATGTGTTTTTAGAAGGATATATGACACTAAGCAATATTGAGACAATAATAAGAATTATAGATTGTTAAATTATGCTCCTCCAACATAAGTTCTCCCCCTCAGAGTATGCTCCCATAGACTAGATTCATGCTCCCCCTTAATCTAGTGAATCCTACTCCTTTAATCATTATGATTTAATTTTATTCTCCCCATTTTGTTATTAGCAAAAGTGGGTGGAGTGAAACAAAACTAGAGGAAAGAAGACAAAAGTTGGGACATAACTAAGAGAGGATTAAGAGTTTTGTTTAAACATAAAGTAAATCATGATTGAGCTAAGGGAGAGAGTAGCACAACGGAAAAAGATATGATAAGCGTAAAAGAACAACATTCCATTTTTTTGTTTTACCAAAGGAATTCTACCACTTGCTTTTCAAAGTGAAGTTTTTTTAAGAAACTTGTTGGAAGAAATGCAATATAGTTTTACAAGCACAAGTGAAGAAAAACCTTTGAAGTAATCATGAGAAAGCATGTTAAAAATAGACATGATCAAATTAGGAATGCGGAAAAACAAAACAAAATAACTAAGATTAACATTTTTATAATAGTTTGACCATTCCAACAACATTTCTAGATTCTTCACATTTGAGCATTTAACTTAGAAAATTTTCATAACTAATAGGCAAGCATGATTTAACAAATTCAAAAAGATAATAGCTACAATGTAACCAATTCGTATTTCAAGTAAAGAAAACATTGTAGAAATCATGCATTGCAATCTAGTGCTTTTACTTAAGTTTTTAGAGAATTATGTAATTTTGCATTAGGATCCAATTCTCATGAGTAGAAGGTTTATGAAAAACAATGATGTGTGCATAAGGTGTTTTGATAAAAGTATACAAGTGAAATAATTAAAACATGTGACATATGTAATGAAATAGTAACAACAATATTAAGATTGTAATCTTATAATTACTTTCACACATCAATTTTAGAGTAAAATTTCAAAGCACATAAAAGGAGTACAACTACCAAGGTGCTTCGCCCACACAATGCTCATTAAAACTTATCAGGGAGCGAAGTATTGCTTGGGGGATCACATAAGCATTTTTATAATTTTTTATTTTTAGTGATCTGGTATACAAATAGAAGTGATAAAAAGAATGTGTTTGCACAAGGCACTTTATAATTCTTGCCAAGGTGATCAACCTCACAATGCTCATTAAGACTTATTTGGAGGGTGAGTAGTGCTTGGTGGATTTATCTTTGGCAATTGATTTAATTTTTTTTAAAGCTTGGGCTCCAAGGTCTCCGAATTCACTTGTTGCAAACCCTTACAAATTTGAAATAACACTTCTATGTGTGCAAGAAATTTATTGTTTGAAAGATGGTGTAGGTAAGTTAGACATACAACTTAATATGTTAAAACTATTACACTACACAATCATGAAAGACTAAGATTATGAGCACATGTAGATTACCAAAGTAGTGAGTGAATGAATCATTGATTAGCATAAAACATTACTCATACTTAGAGGCATGCTAGGCAATCATACACAATTTTCTATAGACTATTTCATTGCACATAATCAGATTAAGGTCAAGGCATGACAAGATAAAACAATGTTTAGGAAATTTGAAATTAAAATTAGACATTGAAGATAATCTTTAAGTGTATGCCTAATCAATTTTGACCATTTGCAACAAAATAACTAAGATGTTTGCTCTTGTTAAGTCTTATAGTCAAGCCAAAGTTTTGTAAATGTTTAAAGCAAAACAAATAACAAAAGCATATTTTGATCATTTTGAATTATTTGATTTTTTTTTTTGTATTTTGGAATAAAACAACCAAATTAATAACAACATAGTTTCAAAACTGAGAAAAGAAATAAAGAAAATCATTATAAAATTACCAGAAATAGTGTAGAGAAAATAAAATTTCAATTTGGCCAAAAGAGCTAACGCCTGGCGTTAACTACTTAATGCCCAAACACAATGCTGTTTTTTAGGATTTTTGAAAAAAAATTCTTTGAATTAGAGTTGTTACAAATAAGCCTTCTTAATGTAGAAATTTCAGACAATTTAAGGATGATTAGAAGGCTCAAAATCGTTGAATACTTTTTCACAAAAAGGTTGTAAAATTATTTTTAAGAATGTTAATTCAAATAAGGTAATTAAGATTGCATGATGTCTGTACTAAGAGATATAGAGATCAGATACTATTTTGCATTAAGATATTGGAAATTTGGCACAGAAGGCTAACGCTTGGCGTTATCTTCTAATGTTAGCGCTAAAGCCTAACGCTAGCGTTAGAGCCTAACGCTAGCATTATATCTTAACGCCAATACAGTAGATGATTTCATGCATTTTGAAATAAACTCTTCTTTGATTTTGACTTATTATAAAGGGGTCTTCTTAGTGTAGAAAATCCAGACCTTTTAGAGATCATTAGAAGCCTCTTTAAGCATGTTGTTGTTTATTTTAAAAGATGGTTTTTATATTTTATTGGCTTTTCAAATACTAATGTTTTATGAGATCATTAAGGCTCAAAATGATAAAATGTGCAAAACACAAGATAAGCATGTTCGATCAAAACAAGAATGCATGAATAACATAATCATAAAGAGCGCATGCAAAAATATGATATAGGTATGTCCTAGATTATAATACCCTAACTATATGCCTACACACTAGCCCCGTGCTAAGTGACGGATGGGCATGAGGAGCTGCACATATGTCGTAGGTTGGGGTGTTAATCTCATATGCACACACTAGAGAACGCTCAACCTAGCACTCTTTCCCCTCAGTGCCTCGCAAGGCCCCACTAGAACCCTCCCTGGTTAAGGACAAGACATGACTTAGAGGTTAGCTCATCTAATGCATACAATCCTACGCCCTCGCTATTGTGAGACACATACTGTGGGTGAATGATCATGGACATCCTAAGCATTTTGTCCTATGGAAACATAGTTATTTTATATTTCAATTTTTCTACCCCTTTTAAAATTAATTCATTGTGGCAATAAGAGATAACTAGCATGGGTGATAATATTTATAAGTTGATAATGCTAGAATGATGAGTTTGATATAATGTTGCATGTAAACAACAATAGTATTTCAATTTTAGATATAGGATAAAGAGATGATTCTAATTGATTTTTCCTTAGGGATATAAGTTTATTCTATGGTCTACATATAAATGAGATACATGCAAAACATAATAGATTCATATACATGATCACAAACTATATGTTGAAAGCAATAAGATCTTTTGTAGTTATATTTAATGTTTGAATTTAAAAGATCTTTTGATTTTGCATGATCATTAATTTTATCTTATAGAAATTTAGGTACTTATAATTAATTATTCATAATTATGTAGGTGAAGTATGTAAAACAATTCATTATCATCCTTTTTCAAAAAAAATTTAGAGAAAGAATGTGACGTGAAAATGAATATAGTGAGAAACATTTTTTGTTATTTTGAAATGTTTTTGTAAATTTTCTCTTTGAATTTATGAATATTCACCAAGACATATACATAATTTCTTGCCTTTCAAATTTCATTGTTCTATTTTTCTTTAACATAACATCACATAGTATAACTAGCATAGTCATTGATTTCTACTTATAGTAAGTGATGATGCTAGATGAAAGGTTATGATAACAAGGTGCAATGTTATGTAAAGATAATAAGCATATAATTTGTTGGAAGGGGACACGAGCCTGTGATATAGAATCCGTAGACACAAAAATTGCCGAAAAAGGAAAAAACCTGAGATAACTTCTAAACAGAGTTGAATTTTGGCAATTTTGAGGGACGAAATTAACTCAAACAAGCGAAGATGGTTTGCCATTGCATAGAGCTTCTCAACCTCATTTCGAAAAGCTATTGTGGGTGAAATTCTGACAAGCGGATCAAAAGTTATGATCATTTGAAGTTTGGGTCGAAATTTCGCATTTTTTTTAGAAAAAGTTACCAATGACCTATATTATTTTTTTTGAAAGTGCAAGATAATGATAGTTTTCATTTTCAGTCATTGCAAGAGTACACATGGATCTATAATCAATTTGATCTTTGCTAGACTTTGGTTGGACTTAGTAATTTATAGTGGATCTTAGACTTCCCGAGGTCTACCCTATGAGGGGCCCGCACCAGTACTAGGAAATATGATGGGGTGACATCCCAAATCTCCCTTTCTCAAGATATTTAAGTGTTATTGGTTGCTACCCAAAACTATTTAAAATTTATAGACTCAAAATTTCTGAAAGAGAAAAAGTGAAGTTCATGATTTCATAAATCTAGATAAATATCTCATAGCAAATTTTGAATTCAATTTATATGGATAATATAAGATATTTATAGGCAATGAATTAGGGAAGATAGATAGTCATCAAAATAAAATATGACTTTGAATTTTGATCAATTTGATTTATAAGCTTATTAAATTTTAAGAGATAAAGTCATATTTCCAAAAATATATAAGGTGACCATGACATGATAGCTTAAAAAATAAGAAAATGGAAATAGAAAAATAAAAAAACATTGAAGCATATCATGAAGTAGAAATTTGTATATTTCATTTTAAAAAGATTCTACTTCATTCATATGATGATTCTTAATGAATAAGAGATTTAGGTATCCAAAGGGAACCATGTGTAACGGTTCCTTTAGGTACCCAAATATAGCGAGATGATTTTTGGGGAGATGAGTATGAATGAACCCTTTCAAGTGGAGTTAATGTTTCATCTTTAATTTTGGGTCTCCATTCATACTTTGGATTCATATTCTTATATTTCAAATTTCCATAATGATTTTCAAAAGTGTTGCGTATAGGAAATTTGTTAACGTTTAAATTTATGTTGGGAGAAAACGGATTTTGTAAATGATAGTGACTCAGATTTTGATTTACAAAGACTTTGTGTTCCTTACTCCCATTATTATGTTTATTCAAGATATTCATATTCATATTCAACTTGCATTTACATATTCCTTGAGATTGTGAATTTATGTGTTGCGAATTGTTATTCATAATTTTCATAAGCAAGTTGATTTTTGTTTTTAATTCCTCATTTTTTATCTTAAGATTATGTCTAGCTTTATTATAAGCTATTTTGCTATTTTTTAGAGTTGAGACAATTGAATCAATGTGAGTTTGACAGTCATTTCTTAATTCATCAAATGTTTCATCCATCTCTTTAATTTCAATTATATAATTTTGGCACATAGCACAATCACTTTTCAAAGATGAATTTTCTAAAGATAATTTTTCATTATGTTCTTTTACAAAAATAAATTTATTTTCAAGTTCTTTGAATTTTTCTTTAGTATCATTATAATCAAAACAATGTTTTATATTTTCAATTGAAGAGACATGGGTATAAATAGATAAATCAGAATTTCATTCTACTTTAACTTTTGCCTTTAAACTTTTAATTTCTAAGCGCAATTTGCAATTCGCATTTTTCAATTTCTTAATTTTGCGCTTTGTAATTTGTAGCAGTTGTAATGTAGAAATAGAACTGCAAACAACAAGGGAATTTGATTTCCTTACTTTGCTTTTGGATGAGGAAAGGTTTGAACATAAAGTTCCTTTGACATCTTCATGTTCCTCTTCCAATAATGTGTTGTCATCATCCCTTCCTCTTGAGGTGCATTCTATGGATCCATCATGTGAGGAGCTTTCATGAATACTTGTGCAGGCTTGCATATTCTCCAGTTCTTGTGATTGTTTCATACCTACAGAAGGAGAATTATAAGTTCTTTCAAGAAAATTCCAAATCTCATATGCGATAGGTAAAGTATAAATGAGTTTGAAAATATTTTGATCTAACACATAAAATAGACAATTTATAGATTTTGCATTTAAAACAATTTCGTTTCTAGTTAATACGCTAGGTGATTTTTCAATAGTAATATTCCAAACTTTTTCATCTAAGGCTTTAAGAAAAATTTGCATTAATATTTTCCACCTTTTATAATTTTTGCCCATAAATAAAAGTGGTGGCAATAATTTTTCATTTACATTAAAATTTTCCCCACTAGTAGAAGCGAGATCATGATCAAGAGGCGTCATTATTCCCGGTGGTGAAATCGTATTGGAATAACCCGCTCTGATACCACTTGTTGGATCTTGAGGTGCCCTTAGAGGGGGGGTGAATAAGGGTTTTAGAAAACTTTAGATATTTTATTAGAAGTAAGTTAAATCAAAAGTAAAGATATAGAAATTAGAAATGAAATCAATTTTATTAAAAAAGAAAAGACATGATTATCATTTATAAAATTGATTACAAAATCTGATTTCTATGACACTAGAAATCAAAGGCGAAATATGAAATACTCTTTTCGTTTTATATACCGACTCTTCTCACTAAGAACCGGTTGGCTTTAGCCGATCTCTCCCCAGATACGGCCTCAAGATGCTCTAGCCCTTCTATCCCCAGAAAGGCCTCGAGCACCCCCTAGATCTACTCCCTAGACCCAGTTGCCAACACGAGGCAAATTCCTCCCTAAGTCCTACCTAGACGTAGTCGCCAACACGAGGCAAATTCACGAACCGATTACAAAGATAAATAAAAAAGACAAATATAAAAACTCCCTATGAGGTAATCTGAAGGAGACGATGAAGAATCGATGAAGATCGTTGAAGTCCAAGCGTGCGTTATTCGTGATGAGTTAGCGTGTTGATCCAAGCCTCCTTTGATTCCTCCTTTTGAAATTTGAGTGGGAGATCCTTTGTGGTCTGGAAATACGGCCCTCACAAATAATTTAGAGTGCTAGAATGGGCTCCTTAGCATTGGTTGTTGAAGAAGATGAAATCCACCTATTTATAGGACTGGAAGCTAAAGTCGGCGTTAAGGCTAACGCCTGGCGTTGACCCAGTATAGAAATGTTTTAATGACTCGGATCTTCAAAATAGGAAGGAGATTATGCATCTTTGGAAACATTCATTTTAGGCAACCTTAACGCTGGTGTTGAGTTAAATCCTTCCCAAAATGCTCATACAATCATGGCAGCTTCCCTCCATGCCATTTTCATCTTGGTGGGAACGAAAGTCAATGTAGGCATTAAGAGTTAACGCCGGGCGTTAGCTCTTTTCCATTCTTTTCAGCTTGTGAGCAAATCCAGGCCAACAACAGCAACCTAGTGTCATCTTTGTTCAAACCTGCATGTAAAAACACAATGGCAAACAAGATCAAATACAAGTAGGATTTGTTATTCTCAAATCAAAAGGATGCGGAAAACCATGTTCCAATATTAAAGACTCCGCAAATTCGACTTACCCTCACGAGTTCACTCGGCGAATTTAACTCAACCTCACGAGTTCACTCGACGAATTTACTCAACCTCATGAGTTCGCTCGACGAATTTAACTCAACCTCATGAGTTCACTCGAAGAATTCAACTCAACCTCACGAGTTCACTCGACGAATTCAACCCAACCTCACGAGTTCACTCGACGAATTCTACTCAACCTCACGAGTTCACTCGATGAATTTACTCAGCTTCTTGACCAAACCCGAAAACCAGAAGTCTAACATATGGAAAATAGTCATGTTATACCAGTATGCCTTAAGAGATGTAAAGAAGAATAGGAAGATACTAAAACTAAAAAAAGGGAGAGTCCACCACTTGCCTCAAATCTTCCATTTCCGGCCTCCAACGCACTTCACGCCAAGGATCGACCGATAGAAGGCTAGAAGAAGATATTTCTGAAACTTTTTGCACGAAAAGGAGGATTGGGGCTACGCAAACTCCAAAAATCTACGGAATCAAAAATACTCACCGTACACGTGAAGAGCTCGGCGAGGGCTTTCCAAATCAATCCTTTGATGACGAATCTGAGCACTAGAACTCCCTCAACATCCGACGGAACGCTCTTGGACGAACGCCTATCTTCCCTCTCGCGTCTTCTGGTTCGGCTCGGGTAGGAAGAAGAAGAAAAAAAAAAGATAAAAACCTAATTTTCCTAAGGTTGGCCTTTTATAAGGGAATAAAAAAATAAAAAAGAAGAATCTTTAAAAATTCGCTGGGCTCTCAAAATGGCTCGAATCGCAACGAAACTTCATGGGTCTGCTTAAAATTAATTATTTTAAGTTTCTAAAGTTTAAAATCTCAATTCCGGTAAGTTTCAAAACATGCTCAAATTGATCGAACGAACGCAAAAATCGCATGAATTACAGCACACCGATAAACTACGTGCAAATGAATGTCCTTACATCATTATTACGCCGAATTATTATTTAATTAAATTATTGGAAATTCAAGGGCATTACATCCACCGCCCTAAAAGAAAGTTTCGTCCTGAAACTTGAAACGCAATTCAAATTTAAGAGATAACGAGGAATAAATTAGAACTCGTTGGCTAGAAGTACTCACCGAAGAAACTAAGAGAACAGACGAGAATGAGATTCCTTCATCGCAGATTCTAGCTCCCAGGTCGCACTTCTAACGTCCTGATTTCTCCAAAGAACTTTAACCATTGGAATCGTCTTTCTTCGCATCACTCTATCTTGTGTCTCCAAAATACGGACATGCTCTTTGATATAAGAAAGATTGGGCTGCAACAGGGCACAGAGTCAAGGACATGACGATCACTAATCACACACTTTTGCAATAGGCTCACATGAAACACATCATGAACACTAGGGAAAGAAGCAGGAAACTCCAGCCTATAAGCGGATACTCCAATGAGCTAAAGTACATGGAAAGGTCCCACATACTGGGGATCCAACTTGTGGTTCCTTCCAAATCTCTTAACGCCTGACATCGGAGAAACTTTATAGAAACCATTGTTGGGATCATTGCCCACAATGTTCAAGATTTGGAGAAGTTCATTCGTAAATCAAAGATATACCTCACAGTGTATTTGATATACTATCTAGAATCATTGTGCAGGAGATCAGGTCAAGCTAAATAAGTTCATCTAAGTCCACAAGCGTCGAGACACTACACATCGCTCGACGCCTGTGACCCAAAAGCGTCGACCTATGTTTGATGTCTCAACTGCAAGGTCACTGACTGAAGATTTGAGATTAAGTCAATAAAGCGTCGAACCAAGGAACATCACTCGACGTCGTGGAATAAGAAAGCGTCGAACCAAGGAACATCACTCGACGCCGTAGAATAAGAAGCGTCGACTGAGTTACACACTGATCAACGCCCTCTTCCTGAAATGCTCTAAGTAATGGATTGTGCTACAGTATATCTACAGCAAGCTAAGCCACGTCGATACGATGACCATGTCTCGAAGCCTTGTCAAATACTAAAGTCACTGAAGACCATTGAGGATCTGACGTCATGCTGACATGGAGGAGCGTCTCATATGGCACGGATTGCGGGTTACAAATAGAAGGCATGATCTGTAATTCACATAAAATCCTACCCATTATCTTCTCCATCTTTCAAAGTCGCAATTTGAGGAAGTGTCCAAGGAAGAAAATCCAGGAAATTCATCAAGATCTGCAGCTGGCATTCATTTCCTATTCTAGAGATATTTCCGTTGCAATCAAGGATACAAAAGAAAGATTTCCATTGAAGAGAAGGATAGTTTTTCACTCTGCAAATCAAAGGCTCTCACAAGAAAAATCAGAAGAAATCTTCTCTTCCTTCGGAATCATTTTGTTTTGAAGAAATCAATTCAGCAATCTGCTGCTGATATTTTCTGAAGAGAGAAGGTCAAGGAGGAAGATCTTATCTTCCTCAAGAACAACAGTCATCACAGCCGGTGCGATTCAAGAAGACGATTTTTGATGTTGCTGATTTGTTGGAGAACTCTGTCTGATCATTCAGATAGAATAAAAGGCTCTATACATTGAAGAACCTGAGTCTGGTGATATTACAATCCATCTTCAATTTTTGTTGGATCTTTTGAAGATCTGAGCTGTAGGATCTTTTGTGATCTGAGTTGTAGGATCCAAGGGTGGATCTGAGTGTAGGCATGTTGTTATAAAGGCTGAGGTAGGATCTGTTGAGATCTGAGATTGTAGGATCTGTTGAGATCTGAGACTGTAGGATCTGTTGAGATCTGAGACTGTAAGATCTGTTGAGATCTGAGCCGTAAGACCTTTTTGTGGTCTGAGATCTGGAGGAGATATAAGCCCTATCTGGCACACTGCTAGAGGGGAGAAGGGGGAAAGTGGATTACCCTAGATAGGGGAACCACTATAAAATTCTGTGTGTTCGTGATTGTTTCTTGGAAGCTCTGATTATAACTCACATACACTTAGGATTTGATCAAGAACTTAAATAGAATTTAAAATAACCTATTCACCCCCCCCCCCCCCCCACCTCTAGGTAATTAGCTACCCTTAAATAAAGACTTTCAAGTGGTATTAGAGGGTCGTTGTTCAAGAAAAGGTTTAACAGCCTGAAGAAGACCTCCTAAGGGTAGATCTGTTAAGTCTTGATGGCAAACAGTGAAGGGAACAAGGAATTCACATCCATGAAATTACCAATCTGTAGAAAAGAGAATTTTTGGATTTGGAAGGAAAGTGTTTGCCCGGAAAGCCCGCGATCTTGTCTTTACAGCGCAAGTTGGCATTCCAAGCGGTCTCCAATATTTGTGATCGCCCAGATCGCCAGCCTTCAGCCTGGTCTAATTTTCTAAGTTCCAAGCAACCAAGCCACTCGAGATCGCCAGTCTAGGCGGTCTGGGATTTTTGCTTTGTTTTTACTATCTGTACCCCATTTCACTGCCCCGGCTCTCCTGTACCCCGGGCAGCCCGTAGTCCTTCAATTCTGCCCGTTTGGGCAACCCCCTCGTCTATAAATAGAGGGGTAGGGGTACCTGAAAAAAGGACTTTTGGCTCCGAGGCTCCAGCTTACAACCTGTGTAAGCGGTCTCATTTCTTCGTGATCGCCATTTCGTGATCGTTTTCCCTTTGTTCCAGCATCTTCTGTCTTAGTAACCTGCACTTCGCAGTTTTCTCCCATCCCCTTTAGTGTGAATTTTGGAGGTACCATTTTGGCACCAACAGAACGAACACGCGACCTTCAGATTTCGAAGTGTCAGGTGAAATCCAGACTTTCAAGATGGCTGATCGCCGTAGAGGTCGTCCCCTGCGATCTCCCAGCGTTCCCCCTTCCGATCACAACCCGTTAGAAGCGCTTGAGCGCCGCTTCGAGCTTCGTGTTGAGCAAGCTCTCCGTGAGGCCGCCCGAGATAGGCAGGACGCCACCTCAGTTCAGCAGGAGATCGCGCGGTCTCAGCAAGAGGCCGCTCGAGATCGGCAAGAAGTCGTCCGGGCTCAGCAAGAGTCCGCAAAGCAGATTGAGGCTATGAACCAGGTTCTAGCCGCGATCTCCCAGAAAATCCTTCCTCAAACCTCTCAGGTCGCCACTCCAGACCGCATGGCAGGCGGTCACCCGAGCGATCACCCCATCCTCCAGCCCGTAGCTCCTCAGCGATCTCAGCATGAGGAGTTCGCCGCCCGTCGTAATTCTTTCCGAGCTGCAGCCCAGGGACCTCCGGCCCAAACCCTGAATTTTGAAGAAGGGTTTGCTTACCCGCAAGATCCTCCCGCACCTTTTCTTCCTCCTCCAGGACCTTCTGTTTTTGGGGAGCCTTCCCCCTTTACTAATGAGATTCGTCGGGATCCGATTCCTCATGGATTCAGAGAACCTCGCCTTCCAGTGTATACAAGAGAAACCGACCCAATGTGCCATCTTCAAGCCTTCGAGTCTGCTGTGGCTCTCAGGAACATTTCAGATGGAGTGAGGTGCAAGCTGATGGTCACCTCCTTCGATGGGTCAGCCATGGAATGGTTCTATAAGCTGCCTTGTCAATCTATCCCAAGATTTGCTGCCCTGAGGCAAGAGCTCCTCCTGAGGTTCGCTACCGCAAAGAAGAGGAAGAGTGGTCCTGCGACCCTCTTCAAGATCAGGCAAGGGGACAACGAAACTGCGGCGCATTTCGTTGACCGTTTTCAGAAAGAGATCTTGGGAGTTAGGGATATGGATCCCGAGCTCTATATGGTGGCTTTGATCAGTGGTCTGCAGGAGGGTCCTCTGAAGTTCAAAGTCACAACCAAGGAGCCTAGCTCCTATCAGGAGCTGATCAGCATTGCCAATCGCTACATAGAAGGGGAGATCAACAACCCCACCAATGTGAACAATCTGACAAACAAGGCCACTCAGAAAGGCTCCGCGGGATTTTATCCGGCTCCGTCTTCCTCTAAGCCCCGGCAAGAGCTCCCGCCTCCGGCTCCGAGAGGTAAGAATTACCGCAACAACCGCTTCAACCGAGGTAATCAATCCTTCCCACTTCAAAATTCATTTCGTCAAACTCCCGCTACTCCTGCTCCGCAAGTCACCCCCATCCACCAGATCCAGTATGCTCGACCTCCTCTTCTACCCATTCCTTCACTTTACAATGAATCCCAAGAGTCCTTCACGAACTTTGGCATTTCTATGAGTGAAGTGCTTCAAGTCCTTCAGAAGCAGCCCTTTTTCAAGAGGCCAGCTCCGCTAAATTCTGACCCGAAAACCAGAAACCCAACTCTCTATTGTGAATATCACAGAGATAGGGGTCATTTGACAGAGGATTGTAGAGCTCTCCGCCTATTTTTAGAGAGACTATTAAAGGAGGGAAAGCTCCGCGACCTCATTCAAAAGAATGATTCTGCCAAAGCTTCAACCTCCAAGGCTAAGGAAGTAGCGGAAGTCCATTGGGAATGCGAAGAAGTGGACGATATTGTCCATCTCGGCAATATCGGCTTTCCCAATGAATGCGTGGATGCTGATGACGAAGGCGCCTTGGGCAATCTCTTCTGCATCCACGGAGGTGCAGATCCGGAATCTTCAAGGAAGGCGAGTCTGAAAAGGGTTTATCAATCAGAGGTTGCTGGCACCTCTTCAGCCCCGGTCCGGGGAACGGTCACTTTCGGTGACGAAGACCTTCCTCAGACCACGAATCCTTTTGACGACGCGGTCGTCATCAAAGCTGTAATTGAAAATTATACAGTAGAGAAGATTCTGATTGACACAGGAAGTTCAGTCAATGTGCTCTTCAAACCTCTATGGCCCCCTCTATGGTTTTTCAGGAGAGAAGAAAGAAGTAGAAGGGCTCGTTACTCTTTCTGTGATTCTGGGAGGGATAGTGAAGTTGGTCAAATTTATAGTCGTTGATGCTCCCAGTAGCTACAACGCCATCTTTGGAAGACCCTTCTTGAATGCCTATCAAGCCATCGTCTCCACCTACCATCAAGCGGTGAAGTTCGCCTTGAACGGCAAACAACACCGAATCAGGAGCGACCCAAGGAAAGCCAGGGAATGCTATGTAAAGACGGTCAACATGATCATATCCTCTCCTCCCCAAGAAATCATGATGGCTGAATCAATCGAAGCTCCTGAACAAGTCCAAGTTGCAGAGGAAATTGAGGAGGATGCAAGAGATGGAGTTCGCTTGGAACCTGCCCAAGCAACTCAAGAGGTCCGGATCAGCGAGGAAGATGAGAGCAAGAGCCTCTCCATCAACGCTGAATTATCCGAAGCTGACAAGAGTCAGCTCATCTCTTGCCTTCTGCAAAATCTAGATATCTTCGCTTGGTCGGCAGATGACATGCCCAGAGTGGACCGGATGTTGCTTGCCATCATCTCAATCTTGACCCAAACTTCATCCCGATCCAACAGAAGAAGAGGTCTTTTGCAACTACTCTAGCACAGCCTATCCGTGAAGAGGTAGAGAAGCTCCTGAAGGCAAAGTTTGTCCAACCAATCCAATACCCAGAATGGGTGTCAAACGTTGTAATGGTAAAAAAGTCGGGTGGAAAGTGGAGGATGTGTGTCGACTTTACCAAACTCAATAAAGCTTGCCCCAAGGATTGCTACCCCTTGCCTCGGATAGATTCTTTAGTAGATTCTGCGGTAGGTTATTCTTTTATGAGTTTTTTGGATGCTTTTTCAGGTTACCATCAAATCAGAATGCATAAACCAGATATACCTCATACTTCATTTATCACAAATGATGGTTGCTTATGTTATCTCGTAATGCCTTTTGGGCTAAAGAATGCTGGAGCAACCTATCAGAAAATGATGGACACAGTATTCAGAAGTCAAAAAGGAAGAAACCTTGAGGTATATGTTGATGACCTCTTGGTAAAAAGTAAACTGTTCTCTTCTCATCTTAGAGACCTCTCGGAAACTTTTGCAACCCTTCGAACTTTTAATATGAGGTTGAATCCGTTGAAGTGTGTTTTCGGTGCAAGTAAAGGAAAATTCCTGGGTCATCTCCTTACTCCAGAAGGGTTGGAGCCCAATCCTGACAAAGTGAAAGCTATTCTGGAAATGCCACCTCCCAAGTCCCCAAAAGAAGTTCAGCGGCTGGGAGGGAGGATGGCAGGCTTAAGTCGCTTTATCTCCCGTTCAGGAGATAAGAGTGCACCTTTCTTTAAAACCCTCCGGGGAGGGAGTAGGTTCGAGTGGACAAAGGAATGTGATGATGCTTTCACTCAGCTAAAGAAGCAATTGACATCAACTCCTTTGCTTCAAAGCCCGCGAGAGGGAGAAAATCTATTTCTGTATATGGGAGTCGGAGCCGATGCCATAAGCTCTGTTTTGGTCCGAGAGGAGAAAAAGAAGCAATTCCCAGTCTATTACGTGAGTCGAATCCTGAAGAATGCAGAGACTCGTTATCCTATTCTCGAAAAGTTGGCTTTAATGCTTATAACTTCAGCAAGAAGATTAAGACCATATTTTCAAGCTCACTCGATTTTAGTCGTTACTGATCTTCCATTAAAGAGTGTCTTGGAGAAGCCAGAGCATTCGGGCAGGCTGGCGAAGTGGGCAATAGAGCTCAGTGAGTTTGACATAACCTATGTTCCAAGAATGGCAATCAAAGCTCAAGTCTTAGCGGACTTCATGGTGGATGCTAAAGAAGTTGAGTCGCTGAAGGGGGTCGGAGTGCCCCTTGCCTGGAAAATCTTCGTGGATGGAGCTTCAGGGAAAAATTCTTCCGGAGCAGGAGTTATCTTAATCAACCCAAATGGAGTAAGGCTGGATCAAGCGCTGAAGTTCTATTTTCAAGTAACAAACAATCAGGCGGAATATGAGGCTTTGCTAGCCGGTCTCAAGTTTGCTAGGGAGCTGGGGATTGATGATGTCGAAGTTTTCATAGATTCTTTGGTGATGGCTTCTCAAGTAAATGGGACTTTCGAAACTAGAGATAGTATTTTAAAGCAGTATCTAACTCTGGTAAAAATTGAGGTGGGGAAGTTCAAAAGCTTTACTATCAACCATATTCCAAGAGGTGAGAACGTGGAAGCAGATGAGTTGGCAAAATTTGGACTTCTCTCGGGAGGAACGACTTCAGAGTTGTTTCGCCCGGCGATTGAAGAAGGAGAGGTCATGGAGATTGATCAACATCCGTCCTGGATGGATCCGTTTGTTCTATATCTCTCAACTGGAGAGCTCCATTCATCAATAAAGGATAGGAAAAGGTTTAAACGGAAAACGGCTAACTATTATCTTGTTGCAGGAGTACTTTATAGAAGAACTTTCCTTTCACCATTAGCACGGTGTGTTTCAGAAGAGGAGATTCCAGCGGTCCTTCAGGAGGTCCATTCTGGAGAATGTGGAAGTCACTCTGGAGCTAGAACTTTGGAAAAAAGAATTCTAAGGCAAGGCTATTTTTGGCCTCAAATGAGGAAAGATGCGGAAAAATTTGCTAAGAAATGTGTAAAGTGCCAGAAGTTTGCTCCTCTCCAAAATCAGCCGGCTCAACAACTCAAGTCGATAGCAACTCCATGGACGTTTGCAAATGGATTTGATTGGGCCTTTCCCTATGGCAAGTGGGCAACGTCGATATATTATAGTCATGATTGACTATTTCAGCAAATGGATAGAGGCAAAAGCATTGGCCAAAATTACCACTCAAGCCGTGAAAAATTTTATTTGGGGAGAGATAGTATGTCGACACGGAATTCCAATGGCAATCATCACGGATAATGGTCCTCAGTTCAACAATTCAACTCTTATTAGTTTCTGCAAGCAAATTGGCATTGAGCTACGTTTTGCTTCCGTACATCACCCTAGAAGCAATGGGCAGGTAGAAGCCGCCAACAAACTCATCATAAATCTCTTGAAAAAGAAGGTAGAAAATATCAGGGGCAACTGGGCAGAACAACTACTTTCCGTCTTATGGGCCTTGAGGACAACTCCGATTTCTGCTACTGGAGAGACTCCGTTCAAACTGTCACACGGTTCCGAAGCACTTATTCCGGTAGAATTTGAAGTAAAAAGCCCAAGAGTATTATTTGCACAACAAAATGAAATTGATTGGATGGAAGGAAATGATGAAGAGCTAAAATGCAGCCTTGATTTAATTGAGGAATTGAGAGATACGGCAATCATCAGACAAGAATAGGTGAAAAGAAGGATGGCAAGGCTGTTCAATAAAAATGTAAGAACCAAAGAATTCGCTGTTGGAGATCTAGTCTTGAAGAAGGTAGATGCAGCAGCAAGAGCCGGTTCAGTTGGAAAGCATAACCCAAGCTGGGCGGGGCCGTTCGTGGTGAAGGATGTGCTTAAAAATGGTGCTTACCATCTCCAAACTTATGAAGGAGAAGAGCTACCTCATTCATGGAGCGGAGATGATCTCAAGCTTTTCTTCTCTTGAATGTTCGTATCTGATTCATTCATTCCTTTTTTTTCTTCTCTTGAAACATCACGCAGGTATTATCAAAGCATTCGCAATGCAAGTGATGGATGACAAATTTTAAAAATAAGTTGATTTTTGAAAAGCCAAAAAACCTGTCAAGCGAGATATCGACGAATCCTACTGTCTTCCCCCTCGGCTTGTTAGCTCGACGTGTAATTCTGCCAGGACCACAGATGTCGGGGAGATTTCAAATCTGTGTAGCAGTAGCTCGCCAAGCTCGAGCGGTGGAAGTTTAGGATATCGGGTCATTGCTAACATCTGGCACACCTCAGCGTTTCAAGGAGGTCTAGGTGGCTGGCTTAGCTCTGTCATGCATTGAAAAGGACATTGTTACAATCTTAATGATCTTTCAGGGAAAGCAATGTCGGTGTAGCCTCCGCGGCATGACCACACCTGCCCTACCGATCATTTCGGTCTGTAACTCTCGAATACTCGTTGAAGCGTGGTTAGGTAAGAGGCGGTCAGAAACATCCATGACTGTCGCCTGAACCTTAGATTGGCATGTTTGCAGCAAACTCGGTAATCCTTTAGGAAAAGCAATGTCGGTGTAGCCTCATCGGCATGACCACACCTGCCCTGCGGATCATTTAGGAATTCTCCTTCTCTCCTCTTCCCTCTTCTCTTTTCTACAAGGGCCCCCTTTTTTCCTTAAACTGAGATCGAGCGGTCAGAGTTTTTAAGACCGCATGTCTCTTCTCTTCAAAGGGTGATCTACATTATTCATGATTAATGGCTTGATCTTCTCCAGGACCTGGATAAAAGTGATCGCCAATATTGATTCTTTGAAGGAAGTAAGAATCGGCCTTGGTTTGTTGTGATCGCCAGGCGTGGTTTTTCTAATAAAGGAGAAAGAAATTTGAACTTCTTGTGATCGCCAGGCATGATTTTCTAAAGAGCCTTTGGTTTTCAGAAATTATCGGAAGTCTGAGTTATTGGTGATCGCCGGCTTCATCTTCTCTAGGATTTGGGAAGAGTTGATCGTCGTGCAAGTCTTTCCAAAGATGATTGAAATTGCTTTTCAGGAATTTTGTTGGTTTGATAGTGATCGGTTTGATCATAATGGGATCGCAATCTAGATCTCTTATTATTCAAAATTATATGAGAATGTTCTTAATCCTTCATTTCCCATCAAATGATAGATGGGTTTTCTTCAAAATGACGGTCTGAATATATTTTGAACGCCAGATCAATATTCATGAAGATTTCTTATCAAGTAAATCTGACCAAGTGTTTTAAATTTTTTAAGCGGTCTAATTATGCTGAGATCGCAGAATTGTCTTTCTTATGCGAAGTTCCGGATCTGTCAGGTTTTCAACATCCTCATAAACCAGAGATCGACGAAACCTAAAGCATTGAGATCGAATGCTAAATTTATTACGCTGTGATCGCATACGATGGAAGCCGTGATCGAGTAATGTGAATAATAAAGCAAAAATTAAAACAAGAGAATCATTCATAAACAAAAATAATTTTCTATTCATTTCAAAAAATTACAATGATTGGTGCGGTCAATGACCAGAGATTACATCATTTTTCTAAAAACAAACTATTTCTTCTGTTTCTTTTTTCGGGGAGATCGCTCCTCTGACGAAGAAGCTGATCCTTCTGAAGATTCACTACTATCAGATTCACCTTTTCCAGAATCTGAGACCGCCTCTGAGATCGTCTCCTCACCCTGGATAGAAGAAGCGGGATCATCTTTTTCTGGACTTCCCGTGATCTCAATAGACTCATCTTCGGTAGCCTCCCCGGTTCCTGACTCCTTGGCCTTTTTCTTCTCCTCTGCCTCCTCGATCATCTCCGCGACCTCAGGAAAGAGATCGGCAAAAGTGGTATCCTGGAAATCGGCGGTGAGACCGCCTCTTTCACGAAGGATAGCAATGGTTTTGTTTGATGCGTCCCTAACATGAGTGTACAGAGATTTGAGGTAGTCAGGATTGTGGATGTCAAATGCGGTCTTCTTAAAGTTCTGAGGAAAGAAAAACGGGTCAGATCACCAGCGGTCAAGGTAAAGCAGATTTTTAAGATTACATTTTTTACTTACATCGAAGCGATCTTGCAGGCGCTCTGCATGCTCCAAGGATGCGCGGAGAGATCGCCCCATGTGATGATTGAGGACTAAACTTTGGACGGCCGCTTGCGAGCATATATCGGGCAGACGGTCGGTCTCATGACTTAATGCCTCATTGGCATTCTTCTTTCCGTAAAGGGCGGCAGTGACCGCAAAGGCATGATTAGTCAGCCTACCTCCCCAGAAGGGGAGATCGGTAGACACCTTCAGAGAGTCACCGGTCTCACTCCATCTCAGGAGTGGTCTCCCTTTGTTATCTTTCAATTTCTTCCCAAAGCCCACTAAAGCAAAGGGCCCTTCTTCCAGATCGCCCTCTTCAGCGATCTCCTTCGCCTTTCTTTGGCGATCTTGACGTAAGCGTTTTTCCCTCTGAGTGAGGACCTCTCCCTTAGGAGTCACAGGGTCAACATCCGGGATGGCGAAAGAAGCTGTAGAATGAATAGTCGATAAAAGGAAAAAGATAAAGATATTCAGAAGCCACAGGAGACCACCGAAATTAACAACTTACTCTCTTCAGGTGTGACCGGAGCAACATCCGGCCAGATCGCCAGGTAATGAATCAGATCAAAACGCTTGCCTGCAAGCCACTTCAAGATCGTCAGCTCCTCCTGGGAAATGAGCTTCTCTTTTCTAAAGATTCGCTCTGCTCGAGGGGAAGGCCGGTTGGGGAGACCGCCGAGATCGCCCTCAAACACCAGATACCTCTCAGTCCAAAGAGAAACCTTGTTAGGCAGATTTAAAACTTTTATACCATTGCAGCTGAAGTACATCAATCCTTTAAATTCTTCTTTCTTCTGACCCTCTTTTAATATTTTAGCAGAGAAAGTTCCTCGGAAGACCGCCATGGTGAACCTTATCTTAGCCAATCTCAGGTAATTGATGAAAACATTCATCAGACCGATTGAGTTCGGCGGAAGCTGAGCCAGTACGAGACCATAATATTCCAATACTTCAAGAATCTCCCAAGGAACGGGGATTTGAAGACCATAATAGAAGTGATCGATCGGGATGATGTACCTACCTTCATCCCCTGAGTTCAAGTCTTCGCCCTCGAACGGAATTCTGATCGCGATCTTTTCATCGATCTTATGTCTCTCAATAAACAAAGAGTATTCTTCCTCCGGGATTAGCCCGTACTCATGCTCAGAGTCTAGGAAGATTTCGGCAGCCTTGGAGCGCGCGGACACCATTTTCTGAGATCGCAAAAATCAACAATCTAAAGAAAATTCGAGAAGAATGGAGTAATGGTCCGAGAAATCAACTATTTATAGAAAGAAGTAGATGATTGTACAATGATTACACTTCTTGGGATCGCCCTGCAGATGGGTCAGACCGCCAAAAGCTATATAGGCTCGAAAATGACAAGCATGAATAGAATTTTCAATCAGATAGAGATCATAACAGCCCGCATGAAGATCGCAACACACAATTCACAATACACACTATTTAATAAGATCGCATTCATGAAAGCCAGGGATCGCAAAATGAGTGTCATAACGTTAAAGATAATACCATAAAGCAAAATCAAAAATATCTTACAGACCAGAAATTAACTAAGCAGTGTTTTTAAAGAGATCGCTAAATGAAAGAAAAAAGGGCTGCGGTCTCATCGCCTCTGATCCTTTCTCCTTCCAACGAATGCCGCCACATCCTGCATCTCGTTGACCGCAGTCCATGCAGATGCTAGGCTATGATTGGCAACCATGGCAGCCCTATGGATTTTAGACATTTCGCGGTCTACTTGCTCCATAGGGATTACCACGATTTCCGCCGATCTCTTTTCCGCGAGACCGCTGGAAGAGCCCGCCTTCATCGACATTTAAGCCCCCCACCCCCCCCCCCCCCCCCCCCCCCGAAGAGTGGCGATCTCAGCAGCAAGTGCTGCGGCCTTCCCTCTGTAATAATCTGCATCCTTTTCGGCTTTCCGAAGTTTTTCTTCAAACTCGCCTCGAGCCTGCTTTTCTTTGACCTCAAAGTTTGCAAGAATTCGCTTCTCCTTAGCTTCAAAATTTGCGGTCTGGATACGGAGGCGTTCTTCTAGCATCCGCTCCTGATCTCGCATGATCCTCATATCTTCAAGCATAGGCTTAAGGAGATCAACGAACTCTGGAGGAATTGAGACTTTTCTTGGTATCTCACCTTCTTCGGAAGCTGAGCTCTTGTTTTCATCTACAACCAGGAGAAAGACGGTCAAAAATAATCAGAAATTGATATAAAAAAGAGTAAGGATTGTGTAAAATACTTGACAGAGTAACAAGACCGCAGTCAAGTAAGTTCTTTTCAACATATTTTGAGACCGCATCATTGGCAGTCAACAAAAGGCGGTCAGATCCCCTTAGGCATTCTAAATTGATTTTTTCTAGTTGTCTTTTTTGTGACCGTTCTCCTTCTTTTCTTCTCCTTTTTAACTCGGCATTACTAACAAGGATATCATCAGTTTCTATAAGAACGATCTCAGGCCTCTTCATTGGGGATGAGGGTCGGAAAGCAAGTACGAGAAGAGAATCAATCGATCTCACGACCATCCTCGCCTTACCAGTCTTAATAGCTTCCAGCGCGGCTGCGCGGTCTGCCTCTCCAGAATCCAGGTTCTCGCCCAATTCAACAAAGGTATCGCCGCGATCGCTAGATGTCGCGGTCTCGTTTTTCTCGTTTTTCTTTTTTGAGATCGCCCCTCCGGCGATCTTCTTCTTCCTCTTATTCTTTTTCCTCTCTTTCTTATCCTTTTTTCTCTCAGCAACTAGGGCCCCCTCCTTTTCTCTTTCCTTTTTCTCTATCTCCGCCGCCAAGGAGATCGCTTCCTTCTCTTTTCTCTCCTCTTCCCTGGCAACCTCCTGCCTTTTCTTCTCTTCTTCTTCCATTTTTCTTTCACCCTCAGCGACCGCCGCGAGTCTGGCGGTCTCCTTTTCTTTGTCTTCTTTCTCTCTTCTCTCTGCAGCTTCTCGCTCTTTCTTCTTTTCTTCTTCTTTCCTTTTCCTCTCACCTTCAGCGACCGCCGCAAGCCTGGCGGACTCCTTTTCTGCTTCTTGCTCCTTTTTCTTTCTTTCTTCTTTCCTTTTTTCTTCTTCAGCAGCTTTTTCCTCGGTGATCATTCGAAGTTGTTCAACTTCAAAGGGGTCCCTTGACTGATAATTGAGAAAGATTAATAGGAAAAATCGATCTTAAGACAAATATATAATAATTAAATCACTTACATCTATTACGTGATCAGCCGGATGGCCTTCTGAAAGATAATCCTGAAGACTAATGTCATCAGCGATCATAGCTTGTCCATTATCAGTTTTTGTCCTCTTAGCAGTCTGATTAGGAGAGTTCACTTCTTTTCTTTTCAAATCTCTAACGGCTTTTCCTTTATCAGTGATCTGGCTCCTTAGATTCTCAGTTGAAGCCTTCACCTGCAGCATAGCAGCCTTGATCGACTCTACCGAAGTGGTCTCCCCAGGACGATCAGCAGGTTGGTTGATCATTTCCAGGGGGGTCTTAACGACAGTTTCTGGGACCGTCAGATCAACTATGGCCTTCGAAGCGGAATTTTCCTTTTCCTTTGAACTTCTGACCATTTTTTCTTTACTAGAATCAGCGATCTTTTTCGAAATAACTTTCTTTGTTTTCGATGCAGACCGTGGAGATTTTTGAGATTGTGCCGACACCTTCATCATGTCAAGAGCATCCATCTCGAGAAAAGGCTTTTTTTCACGATCTCAATAAACAGTGACCGCTCAAAGGCCAGGATTTCAGAGTATCTGGAAGATTGAAGATCTGAAGCGGTATTTATAGCCCAAGCCGCATTTATAACGGTCGCGGCCTCAGCGGTCAAAGATTACATTTTCGAAGTTCCAGCGTAACTTAAAAATGTGCGGAGATTATGTTTGCCCGGAAAGCCCGCGATCTTGTCTTTATAGCGCAAGTTGGCGTTCCAAGCGGTCTCCAATATTTGTGATCGCCCAGATCGCCAGCCTTCAGCCTGGTCTAATTTTCTAAGTTCCAAGCAACCAAGCCACTCGAGATCGCCAGTCTAGGCGGTCTGGGATTTTTGCTTTGTTTTTACTATCTGTACCCCATTTCACTGCCCCGGCTCTCCTGTACCCCGGGCAGCCCGTAGTCCTTCAATTCTGCCCGTTTGGGCAGCCCCCTCGTCTATAAATAGAGGGGTAGGGGTACCTGAAAAAAGGACTTTTGGCTCCGAGGCTCCAGCTTACAACCTGTGTAAGCGATCTCATTTCTTCGTGATCGCCATTTCGTGATCGTTTTCCCTTTGTTTCAGCATCTTCTGTCTTAGTAACCTGCACTTCGCAGTTTTCTCCCATCCCCTTTAGTGTGAATTTTGGAGGTACCATTTTTGGCACCAACAGAACGGGTTAGATTATTCATGGAAGCCTCTGACCCTAGGATATACATCACAGTACTAGAAGGACCTTTTGTTCCTATGAAGGTCTCATTCACAGATGGAAACATTAAAACTCCCAAAACATATTCTGAGATGACTAAAGATGAAGTAATTCTGGCCACCATGGATAAGAGAGCCCAAAACATTTTGTTAGTGCAATTGAGGATTCAACTTTTCAGAATCTAGTGCACTGCAAAACTGTCAAGGAAATGTGGGATTCACTTATTGTCTATATGGAAGGGACTGGAGAGGTCAGAGATGATAGGAAGTCTCTTCTGAATCAGCAATATGAGGCTTTCAGACAAGACAAGAAGGACACGATAGCAATATGTTATGAGAAATTCTTCAAAATTGCCAATGGTCTGAAAACCTATGGAAGAACGTTTACAGACTATGAGCTGAATGATAAATTCTTGAGATCCCTTAAAAAGAGTGGGACATCAAGATCTGTGCTATCAGGGAAATGGAAAATCTGGGAAACATTCAGCCCCATAACCTATATGGGAAACTTTTGTCCCATGAACTTCACCTGAACACCAGAAAAGCTGAAGAAGGACACAACAAGGAGAATCCCATTGCTCTGAAGGCGGAAAGTTCCAAGAGAAGCAAGGAGAGGATGTCATCACCCCCCAGGATACCATCTGAATCTAAAGAATCAGTGACCAGCAATTCTGACTCTGAAATATCAGATGGTGAACTAGCACTCTTCACCAAACAGCTGAAAAGGAAACACTGGAAAACTAGGCCTTCTCAGTCATCCAGATCCAAGAAGCACTCTAACTATTCAGAAGGATCCAGACCAGATTACAAGAAGGACAGGTATAATTCTAAACATAATAAATTTAATTCAGAAGAAACTGTGTGCTTTGGATGCAGGAAACCTGGGCACATGATTGCTGATTGCCCATCAAAGAGAAAGAACAACAAGAAGTCTGATGAGAGGAGGCACAAGTCTGACAAGAGACATGAGAGGAGCCTGATAGCCAAGAAAGGCAAAGTCACTCTCAGTGACAGTGAGTCTCAACCATCTGATTCAGATAGTGAAGAGGCACTCATAGCACTGATGGTTGTCCACGAAAGTGAAGACATTCTGAACCATAGACCTATGATAAGAGCTCCACTATCAAGGTCTGATAGTGAAGAGGATGAAGAAGAAAATATAGGACTCATGGCCCTTAGGGATGAAGAGGATCAGGAGACAATCTCCACTGTGAAGGTACTTGATAGAACTCCTTTATCTGATTCTGAATCTGAACATAACACCATTTCAAAACCTGAGGAAAATTCATTTTCTTCTGATGAGAGTGACTCAAAATCTAACTTTCATGTAGATGAAATGGTTGAGAAGTATGAGTCACTTCTTATAGCCCTCAAAAAGAGTAAAAGGCATAATAAGAAACTATATAAAGAAATAACTGAACTAAAGGAGACTAACTCCCAATACTCTGAGGCAGCTGAGAGGCTGAATCAGGTAAGCAAGGAGCTTAGTAAACTGAGAGTTGAGTCCATCATTCATGTTGAGACTATATGGTCTAGAGAGAAATTAATAAAAGAACTTGAGACAAAGCTCCTAGCTGAAAGGAAGCTTGTGGCAAAATTTTCAAAACCACAAACTGTCCTTCCCATAATAGACACATTCTTTGCACTACACAGATGTGGCATAGGATATAATGGGAAGACAGAAAATAAATCTAAAGATAATAACAAGGCACCCATGCACCCCATAAAATTCAACAAAGCCATGCTTACCACAAATGAGTATGATCTAGAGGGTGTGCATGAAGATTGGAAGAATGAGTGTTCCACTAGCAAAGCTCACTCAATTCAACCAAGTATTAGTGCTGCCAAATCTCTACACAAAGAATAAGAATTATTTCATCATCGACCCTTTGTATTTGGAACAAACACCAAATCCAAAGGAGAGGAACTGAGACCAGTAGTGAGGACTACTGCTGTCAAGAAATCTGAATCTGCAGAATTCACTGAAAAACTTTACAGAAAACCATCTCAGAAAACTCCATTGATTAGGGTAACTAGACAAAATGTGAGTCAAACCAAAGAGGTGAAAAGACCTCAAAGGAGATATAACAAATATGAATGTTGGTGTTGTGGAAAGGTTGGCCATTTTGCTCTTGATTGCTAGTTCAATCCAACTGTCCCAAGAAATAATTCTGGAAAACCAGTACTCAGACCAATGGCAACACACACAGCACAAAGGATCAAACAACAAGTAAATAAACCAGTTTATGCTAACAAAGTTCTAGGACCCAACTTTGTGTGGGTTCCTAAGAAAAAGTAATTTTCTTACTGCAGGTATGTCCAAAGACCAATCAAACTCCTATCTGGTATTTGGACAGTGGGTGTTCCATGCACATGACTGGAAACAGAAGTCTACTGAATGACTATACTTCTGTGAAGGATGGACCAAAGGTCATCTTTGGAGGATCTGACAGAGGTAAGACTAAAGGATATGGTAAAATCATAAATGGAATTGTCACCATCACCAAAGTTGCTTATGTTGATGGATTGCAACACAATCTCATCAGCATAAGTCAATTATGTGATCTTGGGTATGACATTTCATTCCACAAGGATAAGTGCCGAATTATGAAAGAGAATGAGATAATTCTCTCAGGCACTAGGAGTGGCAACATTTACTGTTTAAATTTTATATGTTCTAAACAAGAAAATTCCATATGCTTAGTAGCTGAAAATAAAGTCTCTAGTAGTGTGCAATAGCACAAAAGGTTAGCTCATATAAACTACAAGACTATAAATAAGCTCATTTCAAGAGAACTAGTGAGAGCAGGACCAAAGTGGAAGTGTGTGCAGGAGGGTCCCTGCCATGCTTGTCAAATGGGTAAGCAAACCAAGTCATCCTTCAAACCAATTGGTGAGAAGGATTCCACAAGATGTCTATACCCTCTACACATGGACCTGTTTGGCCCAATGCCAATTCACAGTTTAGGAGGAAAGGTTTACACTCTTGTTATTGTTGATGATTACACTAGATTCACATGGGTGTTCTTCCTAAGACACAAGTCAGATACTCTAGAAGTATTCACTAGCTTTGTTAGGCAAATCCAAAATGAAATAGGAAATACAGTGGTCAAAATCAGAAGTGATCGTGGAACTGAATTTCAGTCAGGTGTCATGACCAAGTTTTGTGAAAATCTAGGCATCTCACAAGAGTTTTCATCTCCCAGAACTCCCCAACAAAATGGGGTTGCTGAGAGAAGAAATAGAACACTCATTGAAGCCAGTAGGAGTATGCTCAGTGATTCCTCACTTCCTGAGCACTTCTGGGCTGAAGCTGTAAACACAGCTTGTCATGTGCAGAATAGAGCACTTATCAATAAGAAACTGAATAAGACTCCTTATGAGTTGATGAAGTGTAGAAAACCCACTCTAGCCTACCTCAAAATATTTGGAAGTAAGCCTTTTGTGTTAAATAATGGAAAGCACCACCTTACTAAGTTTGCTGAAAAAGCCTATGAGGGAATCTTTGTTGATTATAGCTCTCAAAGTAGAGCCTATAGAATCTACAGCAAAAGCTCTAATAAGATATGAAAGAATATAGGTATGCTAACTAATTCACCTAGAGGGGGTGAATAGGTCTTTTGAGTTTTACTTGATTATTATGGCCTGTTAAAAAATTCTAATCAGAGAATCAAGCAACACAGAAAAACACACAAGTGTTTATAGTGGTTCCCCAAGACAGGGCCAACTCCTCCAATCTCGTCTCCAAGAGCTTACAACACAAGTTCCTCAGAACTTCTCAGATCAAAGATGATCCTACCTCAGGACAAAAGTCCCTACAACTCAGAGCTATCACCAGCTCCTACCTCAGGACAAAAGTCCCTACAACTCAGAGCTAACACCAGCTCCTACCTCAGGCACTGCTGCCCTACAAACTCAGAGGAAAACACCTCCTACAGCTCAGACCACCTCCTGGTCCTACCTCAGGGAACAAGCCTTACAACTAGAGCTATCACCAACTCCTACAAACTCAGGCAAACCAGCCCTACAAGCTCAGGCAAACCATCCCTACAAGCTCAGGCAAACCATCCCTACATACTCAGGCAAAAAGCCTTACAGAAAAAGATGTTTTTAGAAATGTTCTATAGCAGAAATACTCTCATGTAGATCCTGCACAGTTTGTGTTATCCTAAAGCTGAAGATGTTGATATCAGCTACCACTTGATCTTCCTCTTCAATAGAATGATGGAAGATCACCTTGCCCCTTCTTGTGGAGGAGCTATCTTCTTCTCTCTGTTTATTCTTCTCTTTCAGTGAGCAGGAAGAAAAATAAGAGCAACCGCCGTCAATGGCGAATCGAGATTTTTCACGCAACTGGTCGGGTGTTTAGAAAATACCCTAACTCTTTTTTTTATACTTATTTTGTCTTCAACGGCTCTAATTTGATCTCTCGAGAAGTACGGGAGAGATTGGTGGTCCCCTGTAGCTTTTCTGCAACTTGCCCTAGCCGCAGGTCCCGCCACCCAACTTATCTGTAGAGAAGGTCTGCATTCGACGAACGCGCTACACTCTGCGTTCGACGAACCCGCTGCATCCTGCGCTCGACGAACTTGCCAAACTCTGCGTTTGATAATCTGCCTTGTCTCTACGTTCGACAATCTGCCTTGTCTCTGCGTTCGACGAACGACACTCTGCGTTCGACAAACACGCCAAGCTCTGCGTTCAACAATCTGCCATGTATCTGCATTCGACGAACGACACTCTGTGTTCGACGAACATGCCAATTATCAATTGTTTCTTCTATCTCATCTCAGCGGTCGACGAACTGTATTCTGCGTTCGACGAACGGCACTCTGTGTTCGACGAACACGCCAATTATCAGCTGTTTCTTCTATCTCATCTCAGCGGTCGATGAACTGGATTCTACGTTAGACGAACGGCTCTCTGTGTTCGACGAGCACGCCCTTTGTGCCTTCTCAGCAGCTCCTTCTCTGGTCTCGTCTCAGCAGTCGATGAACTGAGTCCTGCGTTCGACGAACGGCATTCTGCGTTCGACGAACGGCACTCTGGGTTCGACAAATCTATCAGCTGAGACAATTTCTTCTATCTACTTAGGAGAAGATTTCTCCTAACCTTAGGTCTTGATTAACCCTTTCTCTTGAGTCACTTAAACCTGTTTAACTTACACAAACAAAGCTTTATCAAATACAATATGTACTTAGTATTGGAAGTGATGCCTCTTCAAATCAAGGGAACATTGAGGGCAATATTCCCAACAATCTCCCCCTATTTGAAGAAGGCAGAACATCCTCAATGCTAAGGTACATAGCCAACAAAAACATATCATGATACCACATGAAGGAAATGTTATTTAAATGTTCTATAATATAATCATGATAACATAGCTAACAATTACATGATACAACATTGTTTAACCTATTTGCATCTAGCAAGACCAAATTTGGTCTTAGCATTGGCCATCTCCCCCTTTCTGGGTTCTTCAACCTCTTTCCCATTAGGGAATAGGATTCTTCAACCTCTACACTTATCTAGATACTTCTAACAAATCCTAAGATAGATTAGAAAGTATTTTCCAAATCCCCTTTTAGGACAGCCTACATCCTTTCTGACCTACTGAGCATTAGCTATATCCCCCTCAACTTATAGCCAACTCCCCCTCAATTTGAGCAGGAGCTTGCTCCCCCTTAATTGGAGCACCTGTATTTACCCAGATAATTCCCTGCTGATTAACAGAAAATGGAATTTCAGTTGATCCAGATGTTTCTGATCCAGCTAATCACTTTAATCTATTCTACAATTAATAACTTAGGGAGATTGTCTATCCTATTAGTGGATTATGCTATTGAGGGAATATCAATTCAGATATTAATATATCATAACATTACATTTTATGATAAATTGAACAAATAACAGCATAAGCAGTTTAACACAGAATATATATATTCAGAAATGTACTCATTCTAAATTCAACATGCCTAAGTCAATTTTAAAAGAATTAAACTTGGCCTCATCCAGTGGCTTAGTGAAGATATCAGCTACTTGATTGTCTGTAGAGACATATTCAAGTTGATATCTTCACACTCTACATGCTCTCTAATAAAATGATACCTAATTTCTATGTGCTTGGTCCTGCTATGGGAGACAGGATTTTTAGCAATAGAAATTGCACTGGATGAGTCACACAGCAGGAGAGATTGTCTTACCTTGATTTTGTAATCTTCCAACTGATGTTGTATCCACAGAATTTGAGCACAACAGCTACCTGTTGCAATGTACTCTGACTCAGCTGTGGACATTGCCACACTGGTTTGCTTTTTGCTGCTCCATGAGACCAGCCTCCTCCCTAGGAATTGACAGGAGCCACTTGTGCTTTTCCTGTCCTCTTTGCATCCTTCAAAATCTGCATCTGAGTAGCCTATCAGTTCAAAATCAATGTTCCTAGGGAACCAAAGGCCAAGATTCAGGCTTCCCTTGAGGTATTTCCATTCAGGAATGCTGATTTGACATCCATCTGGTAGACTTTGAAGCCCTTGTGAGCAGCATATGCAAGGAATAGTCTTATGGCCTCCAACCTTGCAACTGGGGCAAAGGTTTGGTCAAAGTCTATTCCTTCCTCTTGCCTATATCCTTTTGCAACCAGCCTTGCATTGTTTTTGATGATTGCCCCATTCTCATCTAACTTATTTCGGAATATCCATTTGGTGCCAATGATGTTGTGTCCTTCTGGTCTTGGCACCAACTTCCATACTTTGCATCTTTTGAATTGCAAAAGCTCTTCCTGCATAGCCTGAATCCAGATTGGATCCATGTTGGCCTCTTCAAACCTTTTAGGCTCTACCTGTGACAAAAAACTGAGGAGCAAGGCCTCATTGTGAGCCCTGCTCCTAGTTGTCACACCTTGCTGAACATTCCCTATTATCTACTCAATGGGATGATCCCTTAGATGTCCGGTAGCTCCAGTCATTCTGTTCTCAGCTTGCTGTGCTGTTTCTGCAGGTTCAGCAGCTTCTTCATCAAGGTTGACTTCTTCCTCTTCACGGATGGCAGCATCAGAAATTGTTTTGCTGCAGCTAGGAGTGTCTTGTATAGACATCCTTTCCAATTCCTGTTCATTTCCTGTCAAAACAGAAGATCTAGACCAGCCTTTATATATTAGGCTGGTCTCATCAAAAACAACATGCATAGACTCCTCTACAACATGAGTTTTCTTGTTGTATACTCTATAAGCTCTACTATATGAGTTATAGCCAACAAGAACACCTACATTGCATTTCTCTGCAAACTTTGTTAATTGGGATTTTCCATTATTTAGAATGTAGCATTTGGAGCCAAAGATTCTAAAATATGAAATTGTAGGTTGTTGCCTTTCATAATTTCATAGGGGGTTTTCCCATGAACCTTATTGATAGAAGCTCTATTGAGAACATGACAAGTTGTATTGACTGCCTCAGCCCAGAAATATTCTGGGAGTGAGGAGTCACTAAGCAGTGTTCTCCCAGCTTCTATCAAGGTCCTATTCCTCCTCTCAGCCACACCATTTTGTTGTGGAGTCCTTGGGGAGGAGAACTCTTGGGTGATACCAAATTTTTGACAAAATCTTGTCATTGCATCAGATTGAAATTCTGTGTCATGGTCAGTCCTAGTCCTGACCACAGCACATTGTAGATCATTCTGAATTGCCCTGACATGATTTATAAAGACATTTAAAGTATCAGATTTCTTCTTAAGGAAGAATACCCATGTATATTTTGAGTGATCATCAACAATCACCAAAGTATACAACTTCCCACCTAGGCTCTGAATTGGCAAAGGACCAAACAAGTCCACATGCAAGAGATAAAGACATCTTTCAGTGTCTTTGGAGCCAATACTTTTAAAGGTGTCCCTAGTTTGCTTACCCATTTGGCATGCATGATAGGGACCATCTTTAATACATTTCAAATTTGGACTATTCCTAACAAGATTTTTAGAAAAAAGTCTATACATTCTTGTAGTTAATATGAGCAAGTCTCTTGTGCCATTGAACACAAAGAGACTCATTCTCATTAGCTACAAGACAAATAGAAGTAAAAGAATTACTGCAAATGAAATCTAAGCAATAAACATTTCCACTCCTAGTGCCTGAGAGGATAGTCTCTAAGTCATTTAACTTTTTGATCAAGCACTTGTCATTGTGAAATTCAATGACATAGCCTAAGTCACATGGTTGGCTTATGCTTACTAGGTTGTGTTTCAACCCTTCAACTTAAGCTACCCTTGTGATTGTAACTATGCCATTGGAGATCATACCATAGCCTTTGGTGACTCATGTTTCACCTCCCCCAAATATAACTTTGGGTCCATTCTTCACTGGCTTGTAATCCTGTAGAAGACTCCTAGTTCCTGTCATGTGCCTTGAGCACCCACTGTCCAAGTACCATATTTGGTTGGGACTAGTACTTGAACTACCCTGCAAAGAAAGATTTAGTTATCCCAAGGATCCCAAAAAGCTTTGGGTCCTAGGTGCCTGTTAGTTTGATGAGATACTCTCACACTAGCTACACTCTTAGCAGGAAAGCTCTTCTTTGCATTAGGTACATTGGGATTGTACCAACAATCTATGGCAAAGTGTCCCACCTTGCCACAGCACCAACAATCATGAATATTGTATCTCCTTTTCTGAACATTTTTCTGAATTGGTACAGCACTGTGCACAAGTTCAGCAGAAGAGACTGCAACATTCTTCCTGTTTCTTTTAGCAATAATCTGACTGAAGGATAATCTGTGGACAGTCTTACTGCTCTTTGTCCCGATGGCCTCAGCTTGCTTTGGCTTGGCAGCCATACAAGATCTGATGGAATCAGACACTGGGCAGCAGGCCTTGTCAACAGATTTGACAGCAGCCATGCTTTTTGCTGAAGCTAATTTGGAAGTGCTTGCTTCCTTGTTCTTGACTGGAGGTGCTGAGACACCAAACACAAATGGTCCAGATTGGGCCATTTGTATTTCCTCATGGGGAGCTTTCATTGCACTCAATCCCATGCCCTTTCTTTCACTATAGGAAGGAGTATTTTCCTTCCTATAGGACCTCCCATTCTTCCAGCGACCATAAATACTTTCATGGTCATACCTGTTGGAAGGAAGTAGCACCTTTTGAAAGGTGGTTTGAGGCTTAGCCTTCTCCTTTCTCTTTACTCCACTCCCTTCTCCTATTTCCATCTTATTGAATCCAAGTCCTCTCCTATTGTTTTGAGAGGAGAAGGTGTCAATAATGGGAAGCACAGATTTGGGCTTGGAGAATTAAGCCACCAGGCTCTTCTCTTTCACCAGCTTCTCCTCAAGGTCCTTGATGACCTTGTTCTTCAGGGAAATAGTGATCAATTGAACACTTGGCATACCCTTTAAATGACTTATATGTCTACTCATCTGGGCCACCAGGGAGGTAGGTCCAGTGTAGTCACCTTCAGTCCTCTTAAGGGAGGCAATTTCCTGGGCTTGCCTCTTGGCAAGCTTCTTGCTCTCTTTCAGAGCAATAACCAAGGCATCATATTTGTCAATCAATTGATTGACATCTACCTCAGCTTCTGAAACAATTTCATCATGTGATGGCTGTGCTTTAGATTCTTGACATACATCATGATCAGAAATAGAAGTGGAATGGATTGATACCTGATCATTATCAGAGCTATTCTGACTCCCTTCCTCATCAGTGAGGGCCATAAGGCCTAGCAGAACACAGTATTCTTCATCCTCCTCTTAATCACTATCTGAGTGTGATAGAGGGGCCCTGATTCCTATCCTAGCAGCAGGATAGTCTTCATCCTCCTGAGCAGCAAACACCCCTATGTAGGCTTTCTCTTCTTCATCTGAATCTGAAGATGAAGATTCAGATTCACTCCAGCTCTTGCTTTTCTTGGCTAGAAGGGATTTTCTCCCTTCCTATCCTTGTGATGAGGCTTCTTTTCACCTCTTTCTTTCCTTTTGACTGGGCAGTCAGCAATGACATGCCCAGGCTTGCTGCAGTAATATCAAACAATGTTATCTGAAGCATGTTTACTAGTTTTGGAATCATATATACTTGTCCCCATTGGGGTGCTGCCTTTCAGATCTGAAGTGATCCTTCTTGGAGTGTGATGAGGAGGAGGGCTTGCTCTTCCATTGATTCCTCCTCATCATCTTCTTGAACTGCCTGGAGAAGGCAGCAAACTCTTCATCAGAAGAAGAGCAGTCTGGAGAGCAGCTCTCAGACTTCTGAGATTCAGCATTCCTTCTTGGAGGTGACTGCAACCTGCTCTTGCTCTTCTTTGAGCTATCAGCTTTGAAGAGCAAATTGTTGTTGAAGAACCACAACATCCAGAACCTCAAGAACAGCCAACTCAAACAGCTGCACCAGAATCACAAAGGGAGAATGAGAGGTGGAGAAATACAACCAAGCACCTGAAGGATCACCCCAAAGAACAGATTATAGGAAATCCCAAAGAAGGTGTGCAAACAAGAAGAGAAAACTCAATAAATGAGGCATTGCATCATAGCTTTCTATCCAAAATAGAACCTAAGAAATTTGAAGAAGCCAATAGGGACCCTTCATGGACATTAGCTATACAAGAAGAGCTAAATCAATTTGAAAGATGCAAAGTCTGGATATTGGTTCCAAGACCAAAGAAGGACAAAGTCATAGGAACCAAGTGGGTATTCAAGAATAAATTGGATGAAAATGGAGTGATTATCAAGAACAAGGCAAGGTTGGTTGCCCAAGGATACAGACAGGAGGAAGGCATAGACTTTGATCAAGTATTTGCTCCTGTGGCAAGACTGGAGGCAATAAGGCTATTCCTGGCCTATGTAGCACATCTTGGATTCATAGTATATCAAATGGATGTGAAGTCGGAATTTCTTAATGGAACAATACTGGAGGAAGTATATGTAGAACAACCCCCAGGTTTTATTGACTCTACTCGTCCAAACTATGTTTATTTATTACTAAAAGCCTTGTATGGTCTATAACAGGCACCTAGAGCCTGGTATGAGACATTGTCTAGGTTTCTCATTGAGAACAAATTCTCAAGGGGAAAGATAGACAAGACATTGTTTTCTTAGGGTAATTAAAGGTCATATACTACTAGTACAAATATATGTAGATGACATAATTTTTGGCTCAACTGATAATAACCTTTGCAAAAGGTTTGCAAGCCGTATGCAAGGGAAATTTGAAATGAGCAGCATGGGAGAGCTCAAATACTTCTTGGGACTCCAAGTAAAACAGTCTGGGGAAGGAATTTTCATTTCTCAGACCAAGTACACCAAGGAGATCATCAAGAAGTTTGGAATGGAAAATTCCACTGTCATGAAAACCCCAATGGCAGCCAACATGTCACTGGACAAGGATGACAAGGGGAAACCTATTGATGAAACCTTGTACAGAGGCATCATTGGCTCATTGCTCTACCTAACTACTAGTAGGCCAGACATTGTGTTCTCAACATGTGTGTGTGTTAGGTACCAAGTGAACCCCAAAGAATCTCACTACACTGCTTTCAAAAGAATTCTGAGATATCTGAAGGGTACTCTCAATCTTAGCCTATGGTACCCTAGGAGCAATGATTTTGAACTGACTGGATTTTCATATGTTGATTTTGCAGGATGCAAGGAGGACAGGAAAAGCACATCAGGCACCTGTCAATTACTTGGCAAAAGGCTAATATCTTGGAGTAGCAGGAAGCAGACTAGTGTAGCTATCTCTACAGCAGAATCTGAGTACATCTCAGCTGGAAACTGTTGTGCTAAGCTACTGTGGATTCAACATCAACTCCAAGACTATAAAATCCAGCTAAGTAAATCCCCTTTATATTGTGATTCAACTAGTGCCATTGCTATTGCTAATAACCCTGTATCACATAGTAGAACAAAGCACATAGAAATTAGATATCATTTCATTAGGGAACATGTAGAAAATGGGGATATCACAATTGAATATGTCCCCACAAACAAACAAGTGGCTGATATATTCACTAAACCCTTGGATGAAACAAAATTCAATAACTTCAAAATTGAATTAGGAATGCTAAATATGGAATGAAGTTGTCTGTCTTGAAATATACAATAATCTAAAATAAAGCTAGAATAAATAACAAGTTTCAAATAGTATAGAAAATGTAATAAATAAATAAAAATAATAATTGAATTAAGTCCAAAAAGGTGAGTAAAATTATATCTGGTGTCGAGCGAGGATAACTGGCGTAAAGCGAGGATAAATGGCGTCGAGCGAGGATATCTGGCGTCGAGCAAAGATAACTTGCGTCGAGCAGTCTCAACGCTTTTTCAGAAAGAGCAAGGCCGTCTCGAGACAGGGTGAATCTGAACCATTTGATCAATCTTGTCAAACAAATCTTATGCGCGGCGTTTCAACTATCAACATCTAGAAACTCTATATATATGGAAGATACTTCGGTAGTACCCATGTTTTCTTAAACCTAGAATTCCCAGTTCGAAATTCTCTGCCCTAGAAAATCTCATTCTCAAGACCTTCAATCAAAAGCTACAACAACAATGCCTCCCAAGAACAGGGATTACCTCTACAAAGGAAGTGAGATAGTTCGAAATGGTTTCCAAGCCGCACCAGACGAAATCAAGAACACTATCGAGTTAATTCATAAATCAGGGCTAGAATATCTCTTATCTGAATCGACATTAATCTGAAAACGAGAAGTAATAGAGTTATTCTCTAATGTAGTATTAGACTCCGCCAATTCCAAGCTCAAATCTACCGTGAATGGAAAGAAAGTTAAGATCACACCAAAAAGACTTGCTAAGGCACTACAACTGCCAAGGCATAAGAGTGATGAAGAAGAAGAAGAGGTAAGCTCTGAACAAATCAGGTTAGCTCAAGTTTGGTGTGGAATTGAAACTTCACACGAAATATCTGGAAGCGTGCTGAGGAAAGGAATGAATTTAAGAGGAAAGCTATTATCAAACATAATTGGAAAGGGACTGTTATGTAAGACAGGCTCCATGACAAAATCTCTAGGAAAATGTTCATCCTACTGACCAGAATCATATATACTCTCAAAACTGACTGGGGATGGGTTGTTTTTGATAGAGTGATAGAATGTATCCAAGCACCCAACATGGGTAGGATACTATCCCTTTACTTGGTAAAGGTGATCCCAGATACATTGAACCACAGACTTGGATCAAGAATAAATCATATGAAGAAAATGGACATAAAAATGTTGGAACGGTGGGAAAGGACTCTGTCAAATCAACCACCAACAGAGACATCCTCCAAGCAGAAGAAAACTCAAAAGAAAAAGAAGAAGCAGGTCTCTTCCAGCCCCTCAAGTTCATCATCCTCCAGAAGGAAATCAAAATCCACCCCAATCCACAATCCTGATTTGACAACATCTGAAGATGAAGAAATGGAACAACCTCCTAGGGACAGTATTCCTGACACACAAATAGGTACTGATCCAATATTGAAAGTGGGTGCTGAGATCAACAAGGGACAAGATGAGAAAAAGCAAGACGAAGAAGAGAGAGAAGTTCCATCTGGACCTCCCTGCTATAGCTGAGGGGGGGTCTCTATTTGAGGGGTAGTCTCAGAATGAGATCCCTACTCCAGAGAACCTTGCTCCAGAGAACCTTGCTTCAGACAATGCAGAAGTTGAGGGGGAGTCTCAGCATGAGATCCCTGCTCCAGAGAATCTTGATATTGATACTATGGATGTGGGAGGAGAATCTCAAACCCAAAAGAAAAAGACTGAGAAAATTATCAAAATAGAATCATCCTCCAGTTCACATATGATCTATAGAAAAGATTCTTTGTTCAAAGAAGACAACAGTAGCAGTGCTAGTGAAGCAAGAGCAATTAATGTGGACCTAAGTCCTATACTACCTCAGCTGGAAGATTTGCTTAACAGTCAAAGAAGATCATTGGAGCAGTATATTGAGGAAAACAACACTAAAATGAAAAATGAAATAAATTTTCAAATGAAATTAGTAAGGTTTGAAGTCAACCTTCAGATGACAGCTCTGAGAGATGAAATGGTCAAATTTTTCAAAAGAGCTGCTGCTTCTGTGGATTACACAGCTGACCAATTAAATGAAATCAAAGAGACTTCAAAGACCATTAAAACAAAACAAGCAAGTATTGAAAAGACTGCATATGATGTTCAACGCAATCAGGGCATTTTGAGCAACGATATGCAAGTTTTATATAAAGAACAGGTTGCATGGATTTTAACAGGAACTGCCAAAATAGAAGCCAGGTTGCAACAACATGATACTGATATGCTAGCTAAGATTGATGAGAGCTCCTCTACATTAAGCAATCAAGTAAAAATGACTACAGATACCATTGATGACCACCTTCTCAAGGTCAAGAAAACTATTGAAGGAGGAGTCAATCATTTGGAGGGTCAGGTTAGATTTAATAAAAATGTACTCCGAGATCATATAGTAGAAGAAGTCATAAAGGGGGAGAGGTCAATAATTAAAGCCAGCTCTGATCATGCTATTTGGACCTCCAATTGCATCAGAGAAACCTTAGGCCATCCTCCCATAAACTATGATGATCAATTTTCTGAATCAAAGCCTGCATTTCCTACCCAAATTCAAAAGAACATTGCTAAGATGTATAGTCCTGAAGATAAGAACAAGAGTAAGAATATTACTTATGAACAAGTAGAATCAGCAAGAGGAAATTCAGAGAAGAAATTGAAGCAATGGATGATTATGAACACTGGTCTCCTTCCTCAAGGGACATAATTCTGGCAGCATGGAGAGCAGTTAAAACTAATCCAGGAGAAAGAGAGAAATGGTACTCTGAAGTTGAGTGGAGAAAATACAGGGATCAGGAGGAGCTGATTATAAAGTTCAAAGCTGACAAGCTGGCTGGGAGAGTTCAGGCAAATGCTAAGGAGCCAATCAGATACTTCCCAAAGCCATTTGACTACTTCCAGAGAAGGCAAAGAGTTGCTGAAGCTCAAACCAAGAAAGCCAGGAGAGAACCAGAAATCAAGGAACCAGAACAACAATAGGACTTAAAATTTTTCTTTAAGAAAAAAATTATCTCAGACAATATATTGTGTAAATTGGGACAATCTTAATGAGCTCCCAGAGCAAACTGATTCTTCCTTGATTATCATCATATATATATGCCTGTGATGTGATCTTTTCACTATATCTACATGATTAATTCTGAACTTCTTGTGATGTAGATCATTTAATCTGTGATTCTGTGCTGATGTTATAACTCATGCCTGAGATGTTTTCTTCTTATTAGATTGATATGGTAATCTGATTTTATGAAAAGTGATATATTATCCATATTATGATTGCCTGTGTAGAAAATATTGGTTATCTTTGTAAAAAGGGGTATATCATTGAATAAGGTTATGACTTCTTCAAATAGGGGGAGATTGTTGGGATCATTGCCCACAATGTTCAAGATTTGGAGAAGTCCATTCCTAAATCAAAGATATACCTCACAATGTATTTGATATACTATCTAGAATCATTGTGCAGGAGATCAGGTCAAGCTAAATGAGTTCATCTAAGTCCACAAGCGTCGAGACACTACACATCGCTCGACGCCTGTGACCCAAAAGCGTCGACCTATGTTTGCTGTCTCAACGGCAAGGTCACTGACTGAAGATTTGAGATTAAGTCAAGAAAGCGTCGAACCAAGGAACATCACTCGACGCTGTGGAATAAGAAAGCATCGAACCAAGGAACATCACTCGACGCCGTAGAATAAGAAGCGTCGACTGAGTTACACACTGATCAACGCCCTCTTCTTGAAATTCTCTTAGTAATGGATTGTGCTATAGTATATCTACAGTAAGCTAAGCCACGTCGAGACGACGACCATGTCTCGACGCCTTGTCAAATACTAAAGTCACTGAAGACCATTGAGGATCTGACGTCATGCTGACATGGAGGAGCGTCTCATGTGGCACGGATTGTGGGTTATAAATAGAAGGCATGATCTGTAATTCACATACAATCCTACCCATTATCTTCTCCATCTTTCAAAGGCGCAATTTGAGGAAGTGTCCAAGGAAGAAAATCCAGGAAATTCATCAAGATCTGCATCTGGCATTCATTTCCTATTCTAGAGATATTTCTGTTGCAATCAAGGATACAAAAGAAAGATTTCCATTGAAGAGAAGGATAGTTTTTCACTCTGCAAATCAAAGGCTCTCGCAAGAAGAATCAAAAGAAATCTTCTCTTCCTTCGAATCGTTTTGTTTTGAAGAAATCAATTCAGCAATCTGTTGCTGATATTTTCTGAAGAGAGAAGGTCAAGGAGGAAGATCTTATCTTCCTCAAGAACAACAGTCATCACAGCCGGCGCGATCAAGAAGATGATTTTTGCTGTTGCTGATCTGTTGGAGGACTCTGTCTGATCATTCAGATAGAATAAAAAGGCTCTATACATTGAAGAACTTGAGTCTGGTGATATTACAATCCATCTTCAATTTCTATAGGATCTTTTGAAGATCTGAGTTGTAGGATCTTTTGTGATCTGAGTTGTAGGATCCAAGGGTGGATCTGAGTGTAGGCATGTTGTTATAAAGGCTGAGGTAGGATCTGTTGAGATCTGAGATTGTAGGATCTGTTGAGATCTGAGACTGTAGGATCTGTTGAGATCTAAGACTGCAAGATCTGTTGAGATCTGAGCCGTAAGACCTTTTTGTGGTTTGAGATCTGGAGGAGATATAAGCCCTATCTGGCACACTGCTAGAGGGGAGAAGGGGGGAAAGTGGATTACCCTAGATAGGGGAACCACTATAAAATTCTGTGTGTTGTGATTGTTTCTTGAAAGCTCTGATTATAACTCACATACACTTAGGATTTGATCAAGAACTTAAATAGAATTTAAAATAACCTATTCACCCCCCCCCCCCCCTCTAAGTAATTAGCTACCCTTAAATAATTAGCTACGCCTGACATCGGAGAAACTTTATAGAAAACCATGTCCCCAACTATGAATTCAAGATCAACCCTTCGTCGATTTGCATACTCTTCATAACGCTCCTGAGCCACACAAAGCTTCTTACGAATATGCGATACATCAATGCTCATCTCTTCCAAGGCTTCTAGACCTAACAACGGTCTCTCACCAACTTCAGCCTAAAGTAGAGGAGTTCGACAACGCCTCCCATACAAAGCTTCAAAAGGGGTCATCTGCAAGCTCTCTTAATAACTGTTATTATTGGCAAACTCCATAAGTCTAAGACATTTATCCAAGCTCCACCATGGTCCAGAATATAGCATCTAATCATGTCCTCCAAAATCTGATTCACTCATTCTGTTTGACCAATTGTCCTGTGGATGATAAGCCGGTAGAGTACCTGCGGTCAGTGCCGAAGGCTCCCTGCAAGCTCCGCCAGAAATGAGACATATACTTGGAGTCCCGATCTGGCACGATACTCACTAGCACACCATGTAATCTAATGACCTCATCCAAATAAAGCTCTGTTATTTTCTCCATGGAATAGCCAATCTTAAAAGGCACAAAGTGAGCACACTCTGTCAATCGGTCGACAATGACCCATACGGCATCATGACCTTGGGGAGATCTCGGTAAACTGGTAATGAAATCTATAGAAATACTCTCCCACATTCAACATGGAATATCCAAAGGCGTTAACTTACCTACAAGTCTCGTATGATCTGCCTTGGCACACTAACAGGTATAACATTTTGATATGAACATAGCTATATCATTCTTCATACCTAACCATCAAACAATCTGCTTCAGATCTCGGTACATCTTCGTAGAACCAGGGTGATAGGCAAGACTAGAACCACGCGCTTCATCACAAATCCTTTCCTGAATATCCTCAATAGTGGGAATACAATATCTACCACGGTACTTCAAGGTACCAACCTCAACGATTGAGAAATCCGGCAATTCTCCCTTTTTGGTTCTACCTTGAATGTGCTGCAAATCTAGATCATCTTTCTTATGTAACCTTGTAAGGGTAATCCAGGAAGGCTCTTCAACTTCTAAGCTAATCGTCACAACACTATTTCCAATAGATTTATTCATTAACAAAAACTCCTCTACCACGGACATCACAGAAAGGTTGAAGATATGCGCGGTCTTTCGGCTCAAGGCATCGGCTACTACGTTAGCCTTTCCTGGATGATAAAGGATATCAACCTCGTAGTTCACAACATACTCCATCTGTCTATGCTGGTGCAAATTCATCTCCTTCTGAGTGAAGACATACATCAAACTCTTATGATCCGAATAAATCTTGCATGACACTCCATACAATGGTGTCTCCACAGCTTCGAAGCATAAATAATCGCTGCGAACTCCAGGTCATGTGTAGGGTAATTCCTTTCATGAACTTTCAGTTGCCTTGATCCATATGCGATCACTTTTCCTTCTTGCATCAGGACGCATCCGAGTCCAACATGCAAAGCATCCACATAAACAACATTCTCCACTCCCTCGGCAGGCAAAGTCAGAACATGGGCAGTGTACAAACGCTTCATTAATTCCTTGAAAGCTTCCTCACAAGAATCACTCCAAACAAACGTTGCATTTTTTTTAGGTAAGCTTAGTCAGAGGTGCCGACAGCACTGAAAATACTTGCACAAACCTCCTATAGTAACCCGCCAACCCTAAGAAACTCCTTATCTCATTATGGGTTGTAGTCCTCTTCCAATCCAGAACAACAACAATCGTTGTTGGGTCCACAGAAATTCCATCATTACACACAATGTGACCCAAGAAAGACACTTGAGAAAGCCAAAACTCACAATTGCTCAGCTTGGCATACAACTTGTGCTCCCTCAAAGTTGACAGCACCAAGCGCAAATGCAAAGCATGCTCCTCAACACTTCTAGAATATACTAGAACATCATCGATAAAAATAACAACAAAGTGATCTAGAATATCCTTGAATACCCTATTCATCATGTCCGAAAGACATCACCAGGATTTACTTCCTCAATTCCCTTTGGACTTCCACTAGGATTGAGAAGGTTTGCCTTCTCCTTACTTCATTGCAAAACCCTTTTAACATTGGGTTCAGTCGAAGTCCCTTTCCAATGTCCTTGCAGCTTCAACCAACCCTTTAAAGCCAGCGCTTTCAGAGTTATGAGTGGATGCCTCGGGTTATCTCTCAACCCTTCATAAAAGTGGTTATCCCTCTCCTCATCGTCAGCCATAATCATTACCGCATAATGACCCAAATGAGTAAACTCCTATAGGTACTCGTCCACCGTCATCTCGCACTACACTAACCTCAAAAAATGCCTTTGAAGAGCCAATCTTGTCGTTGATGGGATATAACACTTTAAGAACGCACTTGCAAACTCTCCCATAGATGGGATACATCCAGGGAAATGTCTGCACTATCTCCAACCAAACAAAACCTTAGCGTCACCTTCCACCATGAAGGATGCATACATGGCTTTTCTATCCTCGACGGTCTTTGATGCTTCTAGGATCTCTTTGATCAGAACCAACCAATCCTCTGCATATGTCGGCGTGCTAACTCCCTTGAATGTAGGAAGATGGAAACTCAAATAGTATTTCAGATGACGATCTCCTTGCCCAACAGTATGCTCTGCCATCAGTTCTGCATACCTTAGTGCTCCATCTGGTGTGACAAGAATCGCCATCGGGGGCACTCTCACTGCTTTAGCCTTCACCATTGCTTCTGCTAGCATAAGACAGAAATCTTTCGGGGACACATTTATGCTTAAGAGGCTCGGGGCAGTACCATTACTTGTCATACGGTCCTCTCACATTCTCGATGCCCCTGCATTGTCGGTACCACCCTAATATAGACAACACAACAAAGCAATTTAGATCATATGAATAGACATCAAACACTTGGACACTCATGATCCAAAGAATCACTCATATGTGTACAACTCTTTTACATAATCTAATTACACTAAATCATTAATTGCCGGCCTAGAACCCCTAAATGTAGTTCTGAAGCCAAATTCTAACTGTTAGATCTGTAGGCTCCCTTAGAGCGGGGTGAATAAGGGTTTTAAAAACTTTTATAGCTTTAGTGTAACTGTGATCGACCTTTCTTCTTGGAAAAGATTAAAGAGTTGCTTTTTGTTTGGCTTCTCCTTCCTTAAGCTTTTCAATGGAGCAAAGCTTTCAGCGGTGGAAAAACTTTTCTTTTTTAATTATCGATTAGAGTTTGCATCATCACCGCATTCCCTTTTATAAGACAAGTATGTATAATGGTCGATTATAGTACTGACATTATGTCAGAGATCTCTTTCCTTAGCAAGCATGATTCATTGGCTCAATTTGCGGTGACAATAAATGACGTGACACCAAAATCACGCATTAATTTGAATTCACGTCTTTTGTTGGATCGGTAGGCGCCCTTATGATGCGATATTTCGGCAAGTGCACCGGTCGCGCAAGTAATAAAGTTTGGGAATAGGATCCCCGAGTGTCGGTCTCTTGAGGAATGCAGGTTGGGTGAACGAATCGCGTTGTGTGACTATTGTTACACAAGCGTAAACAAACACACAAAGGGGGGGTTTTGGTTGGGTTTTCCTACTCTTAACAACAATGAAGGAAATGCGGGTCGAAAGCACCGCTTCGCAAGGCGAGATGGATGCAACGGCCGCGAAGCCGTGCTTCGTGAGGCGGATGGAGCGTGCTCTAGTGCGGGAAGGCGAGGGTCGCAAACACCTCTTCACAAACGCCGTTAGCTCTTGCTAACGCGGATCGAACACCTTGAGTGCGTGAATGAGTGAGTGGATGAGTGGAGGCGAAGCGATTCACAAGCAAGTAATGATGAAAAGAGAAGAAACATTCATTTCATTTAAACCAAACATCATGATATTCAAGTTTAAAAGATTCAAAGATTACAACGAAGGAGAGAGGAAAGAGATAACCAATGGATGAGGACTAGCGGCCGTTCACGGCCGGATTGGTAGTTTGTCAAGCTACCTCCGGACTCGGGCGGACTGTGCTTCCGGTGTAGAGAAACTGTCACGATCTCTCTACGTGGTTCCGTCGTCTTCTACCTCAGGATTCCTCTTCTTCTCACCGGACTGGAGTGGAAAACAGCTGCTTGAGGGCTTGCGGATGGTGGAGAATGCTCCCGGACAATGGAGAAATACTTGGAATGGTTGGAGAGGACTTCCCCTTGCGTAGGAGATGAAGTGGAGGTGTCCAGGAATGGAAATCGCCGGCGTACGGACTGCCACTCGCGCTCTCGGCGGCTCCCTCCTGCCCTAAAAGCGGAACAGGCATATATATAGGCGCTGGAATGAATACTGCGCACGGTCATTGGCGCACGACCAGTGGTCGTGCGCACTGGAGTTCTGCGATCGTGCGCGCTGCCTGGGCGGAGCCTAAAATGAAAGAAATTTATAAAATACATGTTCACACGACCAGTGGCGCACGACCAGTGGTCGTGCGCACTATCGTAAGTGGTCGTGCGATAAGCAAGACAGAACTCATAAAATGGGCGTTAAGTGCGCACGATCAGTGGCGCACGACCAGTGGTCGTGCGCGATAGAGCCAGTGATCGTGCACAGTGTTCCTGTACAGAATTGTACCGGGAACACCTGCATGACTCCTGTTCCAGCATACAACACCAGTCTAGCCACTGAAGGTGGCACTTAACACTGCATGAAAACTAGTAACGAAGATGAACAAGAAATAACACCAAAATGGTCCTAGAAGTGCACTTAGCATGGAGTATTAAATAGGAATGAAAACATGTCTAAAGTGAAGTGCAAAGACTAGAAAATCGGCCCAGATGAGTCCATAAATGTGTATATAATTGGGACTCATGACACCCCCAGACTTACCTGTTTGTGCGTCCCGAACAAACGAATTCGGCGGAGTGTGAAAATGGTAGTTAACAAAGAAAATTACACAAAGGAGTACAATGCGAATTAGCAAAAGCATAGAAATAGAAATTTAGTAAAAAGAGATTCTAACTATGCTAACTAATTTACGAAAGTATTAGAGCGTAAGTAGAGATTTAGTTATACTCAGTTGGTGAATTATGAAGAATTCGAACGATCATGCCCGGTGTGAAAGTAACAAGACACTAAGGCGGGTGTTGCACAAGGTCGGGGTTTAGGAATAACTCCGCTGAAATCCATCAACGTCGTGAACCATACGCTCGCCTGGTCACACTCTCTCCACGGCCTTAGCAAACTCACAAGTCAAATCAATAGGGCTTTTAGGATTATATTGGGGCTTAGGTTGCGGTATGATATTCAAATTTAAACACGATGACTATGCAACCCAAGTGAGCTAACGGAACGCTGCACCACACAAAACCAAAAACAATGCTCGTGTGACACACACCCAGACTTATCATGAAAATTAGATGTGCACACGGCCTACTTCACAATTACCAACAGATTTTCTATTTAGCTCGGAAGGATTTCTTTACGACATATTTCTTTTTCAGATTTTTTCCTTTTAACAACATACTTTTCTTCTTTTACTTATCCTCCGGTTGGTTCAAATTCAGCAAAATAAAACATGTTTTTCTTCACAACGCACAAGTTCCAAACATCACAACAAATTGAGAATTATGAGCGCAGTTAAACAGCAATTTGGTTGCGGGCGTAGGATAAGCTTCGGGATTTGGTGGATGAAGAGGAGCTGAACAAAAGAGTGGTAGGCACAATTTTGGCTTGCAAGGGTGAGCGAAAAGGACATGGAACGACAAGGCTCAAACTAGCCAAAAGGTGGCCTACATCACGTTTAACTCGACAAGTCGCTCTCGCCCATGCTTCGAGAGTCGCTTGGGGCAAGTTCTTAGCCCACGAGAAAGGTAAACCTTCCTCCCGACTCGAGCAACACACGACTAGTACTCGTACACACACAACACCGGGTTATCACCAATTTCGTTCACATTCACCATTTGAGTATAACAAATCTAAAACTACGCAAAAAATACTAATCATAAATTAAACGCATAGAAATAATCTAGTTTTACTCAAATACTACTGCAGCATGCGGGTGCGACTAGAACACTGCTCGAGTCAACATCGCACTCCAAATAGTAATTCCTAAGCTAACGTCCTATTTCACACTCCAACCAAAACAGTTCATTCGGAAACAAAACAAATAGGTAAGCGCGCACTCATGTGGGTGAAGTGGTGCAAGAAGCATGAAAACAATGATGATGATAAAGATAAATAATAAACAAACTTCTAGTATGCAGTGCAACTCGTGCACAGTGGATGACAACATATTCTCCCCCAGACTTAGTCTAAACATTACATCACAGAAATTGGAAGCTAAGGGGGGAAGAAGTGTTACCCAATGCTCAGAATTGAGCATACCAGACGATTGGCGATTAAGATAAAGAGCAGTCCGCAGCATCCGCACCAAAGAACACAACACACCTGCAAGCACAAAACTAAAAACAGCAAAAACAAATATGAAAACTGAACTAAACATGTTAGATAAAAATAAAATCAGGAAATCTGGGTTGTCTCCCAGCAGCGCTTTTGTTTTATGTCCTTAAGCTGGACCAAATACATGTATTATGATTGTTTAAAGAGCACAGAAATTAAAGGAGAAGTTCATAGAAGCAGATTCACAAATTCAGACAACACAAATCAGCTATAGGCGCTCTTATGGTGCGCATCTCCCGTAGATCGTAGGCGGGAGGTGAAGGCTTTAGGGCCAACACTGGTGTCACCCAGTGTTCCCCTAACCTCCGCCCTCTTGCCACGGAGAGCGGCAGCGCGAGCGTCGTGCAGAAGTTTCTCCTGTTTAAGTTTAGTGACAGTCGGGGACTGCCAACGTTGAAAGTTTTCAGATTTTTCCACCTTGGTGGTGGGTGGCGTCACTTCCGGCGTCGCGGTGACTACCGGATCAGCCCAAGAGATGGAGTGCTTAAATTGTTTATTACAAGAATCAAAACAAGAAGATAATGGGACAGTGTCCCGAACTAAATTCAAGTCAATATTTTTCGAAATGCAATCTTTCTCCGTCTCGGAATCAAATTCTCTCCGAAGATCTACTTCTTCCTCACTGGACTGGTGCTCCTCCTTTTCTCCTTCAATTGGTTCTTTATCTTCTTCATTTCCTGCACAACTCAGAGATTCATCAAAATTAAAGAGAGGGGGAAGAGTGGATGTTTCAGTTATAGCTTTGGGGCAAGTGGGCTGCGGCACCTTATTGGGTATGAAGACACACCCCGTAGCGAAATAAAGGGTGGCACCGCTCTCTTTCAAGAACGGCACGCCCAAGATAGGGATAGAGTGATTTTCCTGGGGTCCCAACACCTGAAAATCAGCAACCACAATCATCCCCTCAACTATCACTTCTACATTTTTCACTTCCCCCTCAGATTGTATAACGGTCCCATTAGCAAGCATAAGGGATTTCCGATCCTCCGTGTTCATCTCAAGTTGCAATTTAGCAACGTCTTGCAACGCAATGACGTTGCGGGAGGAGCCGGAATCGCACAAAGCTTTCGTTTCAATATTATTGATGGAACAAGAAATCACTAACTCACTTGGATCAGCCTCTACCACATCGCCGAGACTCTTCCCTTGATCTATTGGGTTCTTTTCAGTGTTGCTAGGAAGGGTCCCATGCGACCGCTCGGTTAGCACTTGGGCCAATTGGCCCAGCTGCATTTCCAAGTTCCGCATGGATGCGGTTTGGTTCACCATATTTGAGGTAGCCGCTTGCATAAATTTTTCCATCATCTCCTCCAGATTACTCTTTTTTTGGGCTGGGGGGCCTTGGTTATAATCCGGGTGTGGTGGCCTCGGTTGGCTCCCGGAGGCGTAAGCATCATTTTGATGCTGCCCCAGTGCCCATCGTTGGTCATGCGTGTTTGGGTTCCATGAGAAGTTCGGGTGACTTCTCACTCCCGGATGATAAGCATTATTAAATGGCACCCCCTTAGACTGATTTCCTACAAAATTAACGGATTCATTCAAGGATAAGTGCGCGAAGTCACCTGATACGTTGTTCCCTGAACATTCGTATGCGTGGTGGCCGCCGCCTCCACATCCTTCGCACGTAATGACAGCAGCAGGCGCGGGTGTAGGAGGAAGTGAGTCGACCACAAAGAGACCGCGGGCGTTCCTTGGTGCATTTCTCCCGGCAGTCCAGAATGTACTGTGGGAGGCGGTGTCGCACAGAATCCGAAGGGCCTCCTCTGGAGTGTGGTTCATTAGAGTACCACCCGCAGCAGCATCGATCATTGCCCTGTAGTTGGGCTCGATCGCAAAGTAAAATGTCTCTACCACATTCCACGGTTGGAGCTCGTGGTTCGGGCAGCGGCGGAGAAGATCATTAAGGCGCTCCCACGCCTCGGCAAGTGTCTCTTGGTCAGCTTGGCGAAAGGTGGCGATCTCCCGCCGCAGGCTCACAATTTTATCAATGGGGTGGAATTTGGCCAGGAACTTGGATGCAAGAGCATCCCAAGTCGAGGCGGTGCCAGGAGGGATAGAATGGAGCCACACCTTGGCCTTGTCGCGAAGTGAGAATGGGAACAGTCGCAACTTGACTGTATCGTCAGGTATTCCAGTGTAGCGGAAAGTTCCGCAGATATCGGAAAACTCTGCCAGGTGCAGGTGCGGGTCTTCACTGGTCATCCCGGAGAACTGAGCATTGTTCTGGATGATGTTCAAGATCGCAGGTTTGATCTCGAACTGGTTGTTCATAATGTTGGGACCAAATCCCGGATACACACTCCCAGCTGTCGGAGTGGTATAATCTCTCATCGTTCTGGGTCGAGGCCTCACTACCTCTTGCTCATCTCCAGGTTGGTGCTGCCCCACATCGGGCACTCTTGGGTCAGCATTGTTTGGGTCTATGTTGTCACCCATTGCCGCCTGTACGGCTGCTGCGCGCCTTCGTGCGCGAGCGGTCCGTTCGATCTCTGGATCAAAGGGTACAAGTTCCCCCGCGGCTTGTCTCTGCATGCACAGTCACAACAAAAAGAAAACAAAACAAAGGAAATCAAAAACAACTGCTCTTGTAACAAAAGCTCACAACTCAAGACGTTACACGCCTGAACATTCCCCAGCAACGGCGCCAAAAACTTGATGCGATATTTCGGCAAGTGCACCGGTCTCGCAAGTAATAAAGTTTGGGAATAGGATCCCCGAGTGTCGGTCTCTTGAGGAATGCAGGTTGGGTGAACGAATCGCGTTGTGTGACTATTGTTACACAAGCGTAAACAAACACACAAAGGGGGGGGGGGGGTTAGGTTGGGTTTTCCTACTCTTAACAACAATGAAGGAAATGCGGGTCGAAAGCACCGCTTCGCAAGGCGAGATGGATGCAACGGCCGCGATGTCGTGCTTCGTGAGGCAGATGGAGCGTGCTCTAGTGCGGGAAGGCGAGGGTCGCAAACACCTCTTCACAAACGCCGTTAGCTCTTGCTAACGCGGATCGAACACCTTGAGTGCGTGGATGAGTGGAGGCGAAGCGATTCACAAGCAAGTAATGATGAAAAGAGAAGAAACATTCATTTCATTTAAACCAAACATCATGATATTCAAGTTTAAAAGATTCAAAGATTACAACGAAGGAGAGAGGAAAGAGATAACCAATGGATTTGGACTAGCGGCCGTTCACGGCCGGAATGGTAGTTTGTCAAGCTACCTCCGGACTCGGGCGGACTGTGCTTCCGGTGTAGAGAAACTGTCACGATCTCTCTACGTGGTTCCGTCGTCTTCTACCTCAGGATTCCTCTTCTTCTCACAGGACTGGAGTGGAAAACAGCTGCTTGAGGGCTTGCGGATGGTGGAGAATGCTCCCGGACAATGGAGAAATACTTGTAATGGTTGGAGAGGACTTCCCCTTGCGTAGGAGATGAAGTGGAGGTGTCCAGGAATGGAAATCGCCGGCGTACGGACTGCCACTCGCGCTCTCGGCGGCTCCCTCCTGCCCTAAAAGCGGAACAGGCATATATATAGGCGCTGGAATGAATACTGCGCACGGTCATTGGCGCACGACCAGTGGTCGTGCGCACTGGAGTTCTGCGATCGTGCGCGCTGCCTGGGCGGAGCCTGAAATGAAAGAAATTTATAAAATACATGTTCGCACGACCAGTGGCGCACGACCAGTGGTCGTGCGCACTATCGTAAGTGGTCGTGCGATAAGCAAGACAGAACTCATAAAATGGGCGTTAAGTGCGCACGATCAGTGGCGCACGACCAGTGGTCGTGCGCGATAGAGCCAGTGATCGTGCGCAGTGTTTCTGTACAGAATTGTACCGAGAACACCTGCACGACTCCTGTTCCAGCATACAACACCAGTCTAGCCACTGAAGGTGGCACTTAACACTGCATGAAAACTAGTAACGAAGATGAACAAGAAATAACACCAAAACGGGCCTAGAAGTGCACTTAGCATGGAGTATTAAATAGGAATGAAAACACGTCTAAAGTGAAGTGCAAAGACTAGAAAATCGGCCCAGATGAGTCCATAAATGTGTATATAATGGGACTCATCACCTTAAAGGGGGGTGAATAAGAGTTTTAAAACTTTTTCTTATATTTTGAATATCTTGAAATAATAAGAGATTAAGATGGTGAGAAATCAAACAAACTAAGTAAAATAAATAGAGACATGTTTTATTAATATGAAATATGGATTTACAAAAATTGATTTCTATAACGCTAGAAATCGGTGGCGAATAATAATAAACTCTTTTTGTTTTCTATCCTGACTCGCATCCCCACGAACCGGTGGACCTAGCCTATCCTTCCCCGGATTCGGCCTCAAGGCGCTCTAACCAATCCTACCCCGGATATGGCCTTGAGCACCCCCTAGACCTAACCTAGATCTAGTCGCCAACACGAGGCAAATTTCTGCCCTAAGTCCTACCCAGACCTAGAAGTCAACACAAGGCGAATTCTCTAACGGTTTATAAAAGATATGAAATGATAATAATAAAAACTCCCTCTTGATGAACTTCTGAAGTTGGAGACGAATATCCGCTGTAGAATAAGTGTTGTTGAAGCGGACGTCATTTGGATCCGGCGTGAAGAACTTCAGAAATTCGCAGAGCTTTGGTGGGAGATCAACTTTCGGCCAAATCAGGCTCTGGAATTCTAGCACTCAACCTTTCTCTCTAATGGTTGTATAAAACGAGAGAAGAGCAGTCCAATTTATAGCCTTAGCGCTAGCGCCTGCGCAGCCGCTAAAGTCGGCGCTATCCCATATTAGGACTTATTCTGCGCGGGGGTATCTTCAATCCGAGGAAACATTTCCTCCTTGCCTCTTGTACTCCGCGCTACCGCTTGCGTTATCCGCTACCGCCTGGCGCTAGCGCCTTCTAAATGTGCTCCTAGGATTGCGTTAATCATCACTAGCGCCGGGCGCTAGGTGCTACCGTCGACGCTAGTGGGCATGTTGGATTTATTGGCTCAATTTTGGGGCAACCTTCTTATGTTATCCTTGAGTCATATGGACTTTGTTTCCTGCACACTTAAACAGACAAGATCAAATACACATAGGATTTGTTATTCTCAAACCTAGGAGATGCGGAAGACCATGTTCCAACAAACTCCCCTTTTTGATAATAACAAATCCATTAATGGTAAATAAGAGCATTAATATATAAGCATGATGAAACCTACTTGTGTGTGTATGAGAGTGATGACTTAGGATAAATATCGATTTTAGTATTTAGAATTGCTCCCCTAAATACATGCTCCCCCTAAGTGAATGCTCCCCTAATATATAAGCTATCGTCTTAATTAATCATGTTAGTTTTCTATTTTGATAGCGGATTTTATTTATCATGTTAGTTCTCCCCCTTTTGTTATTAGCAAAAGTGGGCAAGGAAGCAAGAGACATAAAAAAGTGGGCAAGGAA